>OV277867.1:15266785-16490357 GCA_922989275.2 Gari tellinella | reverse complement strand
GTTGTCCTAGGGGGCAGCCATTAAAAAGGTCACGTGGTCACCGGCATTCGGGTAAGACTTAGTCTCAACCCACGGCGCCGTTCCGCGGGAACCCGAATATTGATATGCGCATTATTCCTAACCATACGACTGTAATGTAATGTGTTTTCGCGAAACGCCTTCATTTAGCATTTGTTCGAAGACAATAAAATGTGGGCCATTAGGCCCGATACCTGGGTTGTTTTGTTGAATTTCCGACTCTGTAGACTGCACCTCTTCTCTTACCCGACCTCTCAAATCTCACCCTCCTAACAGAAGCGGGAGGCTTACTGCTAGCCGGAGCTTCCGTTTCACATCCTTTCCTCTCATTGCTTTCCAGTTTAATCTTGAAGCGTGCGAGTTCTTGTTTGTAGTTGTAGCGATAAGCCAAAAAGAGGAAGTGACACGAGCACTTCGTCCTTATAAAGCCCAGCGTGGGCCGGAAGTGACGATAAACGTGACTTGCACTTATGGGCGAGACTAGTATCGTAACTAGGGACGCCAGCCCTTCGCGGAAATAAATTGTACTATTTAGATATAAAATCAATATAATACTTACTAATTGAATGTATAAAATACAGACGGCAGCTTAAAGCAAGGTGACAGTAAAACAGAAAGCTCCTATAGGAACTTTCTGTTTTACTGTCACCTTGCTTTAAGCAGTCACCTGTCATAAACACCTGTTTATTAACTTAATTTAGTGGTCGTAAAACAGAGGTTTTACTGTAACATGGAGCGGCTTGATATTAAAACCATGAACTAGTTTTTTTCTTTTATATCCGAAAACTTAAGCATATATATTATGAATGTTATAATTCTATAAAATCACTGAAAACGTGTGTGGAGGAAAATGTCACGCTTTTAAAATTAAACGGTTTAATTCGTACTGCAATAATTAACAGGTGTGGAATTGTATGACAGAGTTTAACTATTGTTTTAAAAATATAATGAAATAATAGTGTTTTTCTCTAGCTTAAGCGCGTTGAATTTTTAGTCAAACGAATAACAAGTGATTATTCAATCGAGGATTATCTGTGTAGAGGAAAATGTCATGCTTTCTTTTTTTGACGTTTATAACATCAAACGCATTTTTAGCATAATTATGTTGTTCCATGTGTTTGATATAACCGATTCAATGAAGAAAAGGATAGGCGATAAAAGAGAAAATCTGAAATATATGTTCTCATCCGTGACTCATTTGCCTGTTGTAAGCATGGTGACCACTTAAAACAGATTGAAAGTAAACCAACATGTTCTTAAGGGTGTATCAATGTCATGAGCCATTTTTTCAAAGTATTAAACTTTTTTTCTATCATTGTTTTTTTGGAAGAGCTATTTATGATGAATGAAAAAATGAAAAATAATATATATGGTGGTGTCCTTTTTTTTTTTAGCTACAGCGATTTGTAAAAGGTATGTCAAATTTGGATTTTTTTCTTCAAATTTTACCCATTCAGAGTACAAGCTTCAGTAAAATCTGTTTCAAAACAAAACAAAAATGTTAATTTGGGTTTTCTTTATTTATTTCATGTCTATGGTGGTATGTTCACATATATAAACCAAATTTAGACAAAACAGGCACCAGGTTTGAACAATATGGATCCTTGAATATCAAAAATATGCTTTATATAGGGCATGATTTTACTAGATTTTTTATTTTATGAAAAAAAGTAAAAAAGTTTGAAAATGAAACAGTTCTAGTATTAAACTTTTTCTTATATTCTACCAGATGAAAGCCCATACTAAGGCAGTTCAAAATATGAAAAGAAATTGAAAGGTCAGTGTTGAAAAGTTTGAGTTATTAAAGTAAAAAGAGTTATCGCCCCTTACAAAATTTACAAAAAAGTACCATATCAATGATATTTAGAGCTTTATAAATTTCACATTATGTGCCTTTTTTTCTTAAATTAGTTTTTGTATGACGAAATACTACCATAGATAGGAAACAAATAACACAAAACCAAATTATCATATTTGTTTTCATTTAAAATGGGTTTTATTGAAGCGGGCTGTTTGAAAAGGACAAAATAAGAGGAAGTGGGTGGGGTAAATTTTACATGGCCGTAGAGCCAACTGTTGTTCACCAAAATGTACACTTTTTCTATTTTTTCATTCATCTTTAATAGCTCTTCAATACAAAACCATCATAGAGTGTTTTCATATACTTTGAAAAGTTCCAAAATTCATGACATTGATACACCCTTAAGGCGCATTCCGCTTATATCATAGGTTAAAGCCTAAATGCTATATTTAGTTTGAGTTGAATCTGAGATCGTTCTCAAGCATTTGATTAGTCAAGTTTTGAAAAGCTCAAATCTGAGTAATCAAATGCTTAAGAGGATTGTAAGTGCATGCCTTTGCAAACAACTGTTCTATAAAATCGTTGTATATATTGCAGTTCAAAATCACATGTAATTCATTTTCTATGCTGCTGTTAAGACAAACGGACAAACTCTACTCCACTAAGGCCCTCATACCGACCCGTTTCAGTCCGGAATGGAACAACACCCAATCTAAATTTACAAAAGAGGCTGATCGATGTAGAGGCGGAAGAATTACATAATTATGCCGTATGTGTTAATAAATTTCGATTTCTTACTCGTACGGGTACGGGTACGTTCCCGTTCACGAGAAAAAAAATTGTAAAGAGGGTTTCTATTTCTTTTACGTGAACGTGTGCGTGTGGAGAAAACGATTATTTCCCAATAAAAGCGTTTTAAACGCTAAAACTATTACTTCCATTGCTAACAGTTTAGAGCCAGATCAAACGCCGGGTAACCCGGCGTCTGATCAGGCTCGAAACTGTTTACCACTCAGTCTAAAATGAGTCGTCAAAATTGTCAAAAAATTGTCATTTTACTCATTTTAATGCACTGCGTTTGCGTTTCGTTTGCGTTTAAACGGGAAAGAATAACGTTTTCTCCACTGTGCATATTATGTATATATATACGTATTTTCTAAATCGTGTTCCGAAATTGGACAACTTGTACAATCATGCATGATGTAGGTCTTAATTTACTGTGTTATGTTAATCCTTGATGTAGCCTACAGTGGAGAAACGTCATTCTTTCCAAATAATCGCGTTTACGCTAAAACTACAATGTAGTATTTGCCCTGCAAACAGTTTGGAGCCATATCAGACGCCGGGTAACCCGGCATCTGAATAAGCTTCCAACATTTTGTATCTTAGACGAAATTAAATTGAGATAAATTTAAAAGATATGTAATTTTCTGCATTTTTGTGTTTTGTGTTTGCGTTTCGTCTTCCATCGATGGGCATGTCTGCATCACTTATTGCGTCGGTGATACTTTCCCAGCTTTTTTTTGTTCTGGAAGGGGTTTTGTGCTAACACCTCTCTCAACAGCTTGACATCAAACGTTTCGTTGAAACGAAAAACCATTTTTTAACGGGATGATGCCATTTTCTGTAAAATAAGTCAGCTTTAATAAATCTAGCGTTTGATTAGGTATTGATCTATACATAGTACTTATATCTATATAGATTCGATATAGAAAAAGATCTATTCTCAAATTAGAGAAACATGATCATATTTTATGTCTTAGATCCAAAGAGAGAGAGAGAGACATAGAGAGAGAGAGAAAAAAAGAGAGAGAGATAGAAAGAAAGAAAACGAGAGGGTGACAGAGATACAGAGACAAACATACACAGCCAGAGAGACAGAGAGAGAAAATGAGACACATAGAGACACACACAAAGAGTAATAGACATACATGGACAGAGAGAAAGAGAAGGAAACAGAGAGACACACAAAGAGACAGAAAAACAGACACATAGAGGGGGAAAAAGCAGACAGAGAGAAGGAGTGAGATAGAGATAAACAGTGAGAGAGGGAGAGAGAGAGACGAAATGACAGATCGGACAAATAGGCAGACACATAGACATCTGCAATCGGAAACAGACAGACAGACAGGCAGAGACACAGAGAGAACGAGAGAGAAATAAGGAAGAATTTTTTAAAAAAGGAAAATTTAATTCTCCATGTGTACATAATTATATGAACCCAAAAAATTATTTTGATTGAGATTATGTTTTGAATTGCTATATATATAAGAACGATACTATGAGATGCTAAAAAAAAAAGGGTGTTACTGTAGTAAAGAATCATTATGATACAAACATGTGATTTCAAAAATTTAGGTTCAATATTTATTACAGGTGATTTTAATGGGCGGGTTGGCAGTAAACACGATTTCATAGTATATGACAGGGAAAATTATTATTTAGATGAGCCCAATTATGTTCCCGACAAGCACATGGGAAGAACCTCAATAGATAAACATTGTAATTCTCACGGGCATGGTATTATTGAACTTTGTAAATCTACAGGTCTACGAATAGCTAATGGCAGACTGGGTACGGATTGTGATGTAGGATCATACACCTTTTGTAATAAGCACGGGGCAAGCATGATCGACTATTTATTGCTGAAAGAATCTGATTTCAGGTATGCCACTGATTTTGCTGTGGAAGATTTCAATGAATGGTCAGATCACGCGCCTCTGTCATTTGTATTTGATAGTAACATTCCCCAGTATGCTACATCAGATGAACCGTATTTTTCATGCAAATGGAAAGATTCATTGAAAGAGGAATTTCGTGGAAAGTTAATTGGTCAGTTGACTAATTTCAATCACGTTGTTAGCAACGTGGATGGAAATAGTCGATTGTCCATTAATAATATGATATCTGAGTTTACAAGGTTGGTAAGACAAGCTGCTGATCCATTATTCTATAAATCAAAAACATATTCTGAAACTACATATTTTAATAACCCAGCCACCTTGGGGGTATAAAACAGGCCACGGAGCAATGGGTAAGATATGGTTAGATATGGTGAAATATGATTATGAGTATGGATAGAGTACGAATAAAAACTGTGTGAACAAGTGGCATTACAATGTAATGTATGAAGTCAAAATCGAACCAGACATTTAGTGAAATGACGAAAGGTTTGTTTCAGTCTTTTCATGAACTGATTGGAAAATTCAGTTTTTTCTTGAAATGAATAGTTTCAAAGTGTGACTGTTTATAACATATATAGTTACTTTGGGCTGTATACCATTGAACCAGTCTGCTGTTGCATTCTTCGTATGACAAATTGACAACAATCTCCAATAAGAAATTTCAATCAATGTAGCTACACTACATTCACCTTTCAGTTTTAATTTTATACAATACTTTCATTAATGTTCATTTAGTAAACATGTACAGTAAAACCTCGCTATTACAACCACTTAATTGTATTAATTATTAGGTTTTTATAACAGATGACAGCTTAAAGCAAGGTGACAGTTAAACTGAAAGCTCCCATGGAAGCTTTCTGTTTTACTGTCACCTTGCTTTAAGCTGTCACCTGTTTTTTATACAATCAATTAGCCATCATTTTAGTGGTCGTAATAGAGAGGTTTTACTGTATATATATAGGTAATAAATTCTTCTCTATGTGGGAAAAGTATTTCTTCCTATGAGAAAATCTTCCTTTTGCTTCACCACTAAATATCGCTATTTTATAACTTGCAAAACTGGCTGTTGTTCAAAAGTGGCTGTTGTTCGCAGGTTTGCAAAATGGCCAAAATTTCATCAAGATTTTATATATAAAAGGGATTATACAAGTACACGTTTTATAATTGTTATTGATTTTTTCTGATCAACTTAATATGGGTTTCATGAGTTTGATAAGAAACAATTTAAAGAACTGATCTTGCAGTTTGCCCTTTCAAAAACTCTTCCCTTTTCAAAAATGTGTTTACAAATCAGTTTTTGTTTTAAAAAAATATATATATATATGTATATTAAATGGATTTCAATTATTTCTTTATTGAAAATACTGTATCAACACAGAAATGTTGTCTGCTTACATTGCTGAATTGCTATAGGTGAATGACTTGATAATGTCTCAATTTCCTATTTGTCTAAATGCCATACACGTACATGTAGAAACAAAATCACTGAGAAATAAATTATGTAAATGGAATTACATATTTAATCTGGATTAGGTGATTATAAACTATTGCTCAATCATATGCAACAATGGACATCTTCAATATTAATTGGACAAAACATGAACAAAAACCAATTTCTTTGAAATTTGTTAATCCTAATTGATTCCGTTAGAAGCCTTCTGATCTTGGTCTACACTCATTTCACAGGACTCTTTATACTTTTGATTTATATTGTTCATATTACGTCATATCTCTTATCTACCTGTAAATGCCAAGTATCTAGACGGAACGTATAGTGCAATATGATGTAACACAACTCGTCCTGCATATATATGGATCGTGGGAACAACATACCTCTAAAACTGGTATCAAGCTGAGAAAACGCCATGCCTTTGGCGATATGTGCTATTGTGACACGGTCACAGGCTGTATGCGCGTGGCGGTAAAGCACGCATTTTGTCTGTTGGTCAGCAATAACCGAATAGATAGAATCAGAATCAGAATCAGAAATTTCTTTACTGACTTAAACTTTACATGTGGATCCAGGTCTGATATGTAGTTGGAGCCAAAACTTTTGTATGGGCTGCTGGTCTGTAGGAAAAAAAATGGATCTACACAACTTTATATTGATCCTCAAGTATGCTCAGTGTTGTCTTCAAAAACATATGTGATAGCTCCAGCAAGTGGGTCCAGGTCAGATTTAGTGCCATACCGATATGTCTCGGGCTACTGGTCTATCTATGATCTGGATCCTCTAGCTATGCAAAAACTTTTAAATTTTATTATTTAACATAGTATTGCATAAAAATATATTTTTAACTATGATTATACTTATGATCTCACCTTATAGAAAGCTTTTATAGGAGTCTCTTATAGAAGTCTCTTAACTATTTTAATGCATATTTTATTACAGATTGTTTGTTTAAATTGTTACTGGATAATCTTGTTATGTCGGACAATAGCTTAAAGCTAGTGTTGATATGTTTGACTGAAACCGACTATAAATAAAGATTATCTTATCTTATCTTTATCTTATCTTACAGTTTCTCGTCATTCCATAGTAATGAGGTCACGTGATCCAACCGGGTAGACGTGTGTATGTTATCAGCTAACATTTTTGACTTTTGATAGTTTCCAAGTGATACTTTCAAATTATTTTTGGATGTATATGTGGATTTAGTGTTGGACCTTACATTGAGGTAAATTATTCTGATTTTGGTGCTTTGATGCAAAAGATTCAGCGAATGTAAGGATGAACAATTGAAAATTTAAAGACGCACAATAGAAAAGTCTATGTTTAGACTGAAAACTTTCATGAGAACATCTCACTGTATCGGACTTTGTAACTGTTACGGATAGTAATTATCGCCATACAACAGTGAACCGGTGTGATAGAGAGCACTAGAGGCTTATCGTCACGCATGAGCGATGCGCTCATATGACAAAACAGTAACAAGTTGTCATTTTAAAAAACAATAAAACAAGCGCATAGTTATCATGGCGGATCCTGTTCTGACTCCAATGCGACCAGTCCGGTTAAATGAACAATACTACGATACTCAACCTTCCCCAGCACAGAGAGTCTTTTCTCCTCCTAGTTCACAGACCATTGCCAAGCAGTTGTATTTTGCACAACATGAGCGTATAGATGTCAACGAGCAGAACGTTGAAGATCTTTTCAGCGCTATTTCAACTTCTCCAATAAATGGTGATCATGGTATAGTGTTAAAACTACAAGAATGGTTCCATCAACTAGCCAAGAGTGATTTCATATCGCATGTTATCACACGTTTATCCAGTGACAAACTTAATCTTGATAAAATGCGTGCATTGGCATTTGACGCAGTAAAGACTTTAGAGGATTATCCGTTTGGTGTTAATTCTTCTATGAAGAAGCGTAAATCTACGCGTAGTGGGGAAACATCGCAAAAACTGGCATCTGACGTGTACGTGCTTGTCTCCGTGCTTGAGGGTGCTGCATTCGACGATATGAAAGAAGTTTTGAGCCTAAATAGACATTCACAATCGTTGAACTGCTCAACTGTTGCCAATAGCTCGCAACCTTCTACACATGAAATTGACATTCTTAAGAACACAATTTCCCAGATTCAAGCAGATGTCATACAGTTAAAGCAGACTAATGCTTCCTTGACAGATATGGTCAGGGAAAATGTCAAGGAATTAAAAACTGAGATTATGAAATACAAGCGCGAACTAGTGGAAGTAAATGAGACCATACGAGGTATAAATACTGTTGTGATAAGCAACCAGAAAGCATTATTGCGAATCAACGATGAAAGGTGTAATGGTGCTGCAAGCATCCGTAATGATATGAAACTGCTACGCAGTGATCTCACTTCGGGGCATGAGAACGTCAATGAACAATTACAATCTTTTAATGAAAAGTTGACTATACAAATGAAAGGGTTTGACAAGAAAATTGGAAAACTTGAAAGTAAATTTGATAAGCTAAGCCGCCCTAACCACATTTCGGATGCAGTTTCCACTGAATCAGCTAGTCCAAAAAGCGATAAGCAGTTTCACGGGTCACTGAACAACAGCATCCTTAAAAAGAACCAAAATGAAGTTATTTGCTTGAATGGCGCAAACATGACCCCAAACACAGACGTTCAGTCTAGAAAGGCTATCAATAATGACTCAAAACCGAGTGGTGGTGAAGGTGTGAAAAACCAAACTATTCACCATCAAGAGACGCAGATACCTACAAACAGACATCAAGGAAGTTCTCTCTATAGCGACGTCCTAAAAGAGCCTCCTGGCAAGACTAATACTCGTATAGGAAATGCATTGGATACTGACAGTCAATCCAATCCTAACAAACGTGTAAATATGCCATCAAAACTCTCTTCCATACCTACACGCATATCTACCAGAAACACTACCTCAACTGTATCTTCAAACAGTGTTTACTCACATAACTCATCGTCAAACAGTGGCAACACAGTCGTGAATGCTGCTGAGGATGATGACTTCTCAGAGTACATTGTTAAAAGAACTAAACACTTTTTCGTTGGTGGTTTCAAACAAACAATTACCGAGGATAAAGTGTTCAGCTATGTTTCTAAAAGAAATATTAAGGTAACGAAGATTCATGTTTACCGTCCACGTCATGGTAGATATGCTGTAATCAGGTTAAACGTGGAAGTACCAAACAGTGAAATTTTGACTGAAACAAACTTTTGGCCTGACGGTGTAATATGTCGGCCATGGGTGACCAAACCTAGAAACAAACAGGCAGGTATTCATAACAACAATAAGTACAATGATGAACGTAACCAGTCTAATGAACTCAATGACTATGTGAACAACAACAATGGCATGGGCGAAAAATACTATGGTGAGTCAAGTGGGCCACGATATGACAATACAAACTTTCAGCAGAGACAAAAACGACCCCATTTATATGACAGGAATAAGCGGCACTTCGCCGATTATTGACTTTATGTGCCCAAAGATATTTGATAAACTATCAATAATACGTATTATTTTCCATCTTATGTTAGAAAGTTTATCTTGCTGTACATGGAACGCAACGGGCATAATGTCTAGCTCGTTGTATTTAAGTCAACTTCTATCAGAACAGTGTATTGACATCGTTGGAATATCAGAACACTGGTTATATTCCAAAGACTTACACTTTCTCGATAGTATACACCCATCTTATAACGGTGTCGGCAACTCAGATTCTGATTTAATGCTACAAAGCAAACGCAGAGTTGGCAAAGGTGGCGTTGCCATATTGTGGCATAAAAAGTATAATGACAAAGTAACTAAGCTCGATTTTGATAACGACAGAATTATTGGTATCCAAATTCAATTAACAGAAAACGAGTTCATGTATGTATTCCAAGTATATTCTCCTTGCAAAAATCATTCTATTGATAGCTTCAGAGCCCATTTAGCTAGCTTGAATGATATAGTAAGCATATACTCTGCTAAAGGCCGCATATTGTTACTTGGCGATTTTAACTGTCATATAAACGGTGCACATTTTCTAAAACCAACTGACCTTAGAGGGCGCGAATTTCTCGGTTTCTTAGACCAAAATAACTTATTAGCTATAAATACATTGCCAATATGCACCGGGGCAGATGCTTCCTATGTTTCATATAATGGAAATTATGAGTCACTCATAGACCATATTATAATACAGACTGAGTGTGAAGATCTGGTTAAACGCTGTTGCATAATAGATGACAGTTGTTTAAACGTTTCTGCTCACAGACCCATTCTTGCTGAGATCTCTTTGTGCTTAGAAATTTGTAGGAAGCCGACAACATTTCATTCTATAAAATGGAGGAACATTACTTCAGATCAGTTTAATATGTACCAGACTAATTTAACAATATCTCTTGACTGTAGTGTTACATCATCGGAGTGTACACAAGACATCACACATGATTACATTGATGAATTATATCAATCTATAGCTTTCAGTATCAATACTGCTTCTAATGCCTGTTTACCCAGGTCTAAATATCGCCACTATTTAAAACCATTTTGGAACCAGGCATTAAAGGATAGTCATGCAGCAATGCGTAGTTGTCGTCGCCAATGGATTTTAGAAGGCAGACCGAGAGGTTGCGACTATGATTCGTATGTAGAGTATAAAAGAGCTAAGGCCGTTTTCCGTAGGCTTCACCGCAAGGCATCCGAAGAGTTTATTCGCAGCGAACACGAAGAAATAGATAGAGCAGCCGATGTTGATAACAATCTGTTCTGGCGTCTTATTAAAGCAAGGTCTAAAAGGTCCGAAAGACATATTGGTAGCGAAATGAAATTTAACGATCGTGTATTGCGTGGCGCATCAGAACTAACTGAGGCATGGGGTAACTATTTCTCCGAATTATATTCGGACACAGATCATGCTTCCTATGATCATTCGTTTTATACTGAAATTACCAACAATTTGAATATGTGTAGAAATGTATTGGCAACAAACTGCACTACAAATATAAGTGAAGATGAAGTTCTATCTGCCATTTCGTTGTTAAAATCTGGTAAGATGTGTGGCATGGACAATGTATACAATGAGCACATAAAACATGGGGGTAGTACACTACTTAAACTCTTAACATCTCTTTTTGACAACATGTACTCATCAAATTATGTGCCAGCTAAGTTAAAGGAGGGAGTTATAATTACATTGTATAAAGGTGGTGGAAAGCGCAAAGACAGTCCAAACAGTTATAGAACTATAACCCTATCATCTTCTATCTTAAAGCTATATGAACGTATAATATTGATGCGAATGAAAGCTGAACTTAAATCACCATTTAACGCTCTACAAGGGGGTTTCCAGGAAAATATGGGCAGTGCGATGTCGTCCCTTATATTACGTGAGAGTATAAATTTCTGTAAGGATAACGGCAGTAAACTGCACGTCTGCTTTCTTGACGCCCGTCAAGCGTTTGATAGAGTTTGGCACTCGGGCCTTTTCTATAAGTTATACAACATGGGTATCTCTCATAAGTTGTGGCTAAATGTCATTGAATTACATACAGGAATGAAAAGCTGCGTACTTTATAAGGGTCTAACTTCAGACTGGTTCCCTATATTGCAGGGTACCAGACAAGGGGGCGTGTGCTCTCCATTTCTGTATCTTTGCTACGTAGATGGTTTGATAAATGAACTAGTTCACACCAAATTAGGCCTTTGTATCAATGAAGTAAACATCAGCTGCCCAACATTTGCAGACGATATGGCACTGGTCAGCCTGTCCCATAATGGTTTGCAACGTATGATTGATGTATGTTATGCATATGCGTGTCGATGGCGTTTTCAATACAACGCGCAAAAATCTGCAGTTATGACGTTACATGAATCTGCCCGCAAAAAGTTCTTATATGAACGTGTTAGAGAATGGCATCTCGGTAATGATATTATACATGAAGTGGAACAGTACTCTCATCTTGGGGTTATCTGCAACAAGTATTGGAAATTGTCTTTTAATGTTAAAGGCATTTGCAATAAACTCAGAAGCACGTTCTTTAGTGTAATACATGAAAATGGCTTATGTCCTTAAACAAATAGGCATTTATATTTTACAGTCATTTTACCAAAAGCTTTATATGGTATTGAGTGTATGCATCACCTGTCACGCAGTGATATCATTTCTTTAGAGCGTGCTCATCGCTTGCGTGTTAAGTATCTACAAGGTCTTAATATGAGAACAAGTACTGATGTCGCACTGAGTCTTTTAGATATTTTACCGATTGAGGCAGAAATCGATATAAGGAAATTGAAATTTCTCGGTCAGCTGTGTCGACTCGAACGTGACTGTACTGTCAAACATTTATTTTTGAAGAGACTTAGCTCTTTCACTCTGAATAAATGTATGTCAGGATATGTTTCAGATATAGTTGACATTTTAGAAAAATATGATTTAAAGAATGCATTAGATACATACATTGATAGTGGCAGATTTCCAAAGAAAAATGTATGGAAGAGAACAGTACATTCTAAAGTCAAAGCTCAATATATAAGTGCATGGGACACTCGCACATCGTCCCCTAATTTCTGCAGGTTCAGATCAATTCATTCCGATTATAGAATGTCATACATATGGGAAAATGCTTCGTTATGTCCACGTGCTCTAAAATGCTGTAAGTCAATTGCACAGCTGATTTCGTACACAGTAAGAACAGACGAATCTTGCCGTAAGTGCGGCAGAGAAATTGAAGAAGGCAGTTTGACTGATCACGTGATTTGTGATTGTCCAGTTACTTCTCATGTTAGATTGCAGCTTCATGAAAAACTAATCGGTCTGTTTGGTATAAGGTTTTTTAACTTTATGCTAAACTTGGACAAATTCAGTTATGTAAATATCTTGCTAGGTGTTCATAACATAAATGCTGAAAACATCTTACAGCAAAGAAATTCACAGCTCAATAAATTATCATTGGTATACCTGCACTACATGTGGGTAAAATATCTGCATTCTAATTCGATCTAAGCTGAACAAACTATTTGATGTATTATTACCCCTTATTTTGTTAAGACCACTGTACTTACAATTACAAATATTTTCTACCCTGATCAGTCCCCGAGCAATTTGGCTTCTGATGAGAATTGAAATTGTTTGTTAACATATGGATGCATGTCGATAATGTAACGTCTACAATATTGAATTGCTATTGTAAGTAGTTCCAACACGTATTTCTTGTTTCGTTTCGTAAGAAGTACTTGAAAGTGGATCTTACCTTTTTTCTGTTCTTGGTATTTATGTTAACTGTTCCTTAAATATAGTCGACCCTGTTGTAACTGTGCCCATTTATACTTCTTTCGTTTCGTAAGAAGTATTCTCTTGGGAAGCCAGCACTTACAAATACAAATAGATTCTACCCGGATCAGTCACCGAGCGAACCGGCGTCTGATCTGAATTGAAACTGTTGTATTTACCATGCATTCTATTATACTTAACCATTAATTAAGCAGTCGCTATGCAGTCAGGAAAAGGGGTTGTTATAAATGTAATTGATACTACTGAAATAAATTGCAACATGCATTTCTTGTTTTGTGACGCAAGATGTACTTAGTCTATAACCCCATAGCCTATAGATGATCACTTATAGCGTGTTGAAAGTAAAGCAGAATGCACCACAAGGTGCATCTACTTTTCTTTCAGTCTGCTTTAAGGTACCATCTGCTAGAATAAAGGTACTAATTCTTATCATAACTATTCATAACTGTAAAAAAATGGGACTAGTTTTTCAATGGATAAAAGAAAGATTAAAGGTGCAAAAAGGCGTATTCAGGGGGTACATGTAAATGGGCTGATGGGGTATGGATAATTGGGTATTATTGTAGTTATTATTACACATGTATTATACTATGTCACGTTATTGTAACATTGTGCACTTTTGTATATATGTTTGACATAAATGCTCTCCTTAATGGAGGAAATAAAGATATGAATGAATGAGTATATGACAGGGAAAATTATTATTTAGATGAGCCCAATTATGTTCCCGACAAGCACATGGGAAGAACCTCAATAGATAAACATTGTAATTCTCACGGGCATGGTATTATTGAACTTTGTAAATCTACAGGTCTACGAATAGCTAATGGCAGACTGGGTACGGATTGTGATGTAGGATCATACACCTTTTGTAATAAGCACGGGGCAAGCATGATCGACTATTTATTGCTGAAAGAATCTGATTTCAGGTATGCCACTGATTTTGCTGTGGAAGATTTCAATGAATGGTCAGATCACGCGCCTCTGTCATTTGTATTTGATAGTAACATTCCCCAGTATGCTACATCAGATGAACCGTATTTTTCATGCAAATGGAAAGATTCATTGAAAGAGGAATTTCGTGGAAAGTTAATTGGTCAGTTGACTAATTTCAATCACGTTGTTAGCAACGTGGATGGAAATAGTCGATTGTCCATTAATAATATGATATCTGAGTTTACAAGGTTGGTAAGACAAGCTGCTGATCCATTATTCTATAAATCAAAAACATATTCTGAAACTACATATTTTAATAACCCAGCCACCTTGGGGGTATAAAACAGGCCACGGAGCAATGGGTAAGATATGGTTAGATATGGTGAAATATGATTATGAGTATGGATAGAGTACGAATAAAAACTGTGTGAACAAGTGGCATTACAATGTAATGTATGAAGTCAAAATCGAACCAGACATTTAGTGAAATGACGAAAGGTTTGTTTCAGTCTTTTCATGAACTGATTGGAAAATTCAGTTTTTTCTTGAAATGAATAGTTTCAAAGTGTGACTGTTTATAACATATATAGTTACTTTGGGCTGTATACCATTGAACCAGTCTGCTGTTGCATTCTTCGTATGACAAATTGACAACAATCTCCAATAAGAAATTTCAATCAATGTAGCTACACTACATTCACCTTTCAGTTTTAATTTTATACAATACTTTCATTAATGTTCATTTAGTAAACATGTACAGTAAAACCTCGCTATTACAACCACTTAATTGTATTAATTATTAGGTTTTTATAACAGATGACAGCTTAAAGCAAGGTGACAGTAAAACAGAAAGCTTCCATGGGAGCTTTCAGTTTAACTGTCACCTTGCTTTAAGCTGTCACCTGTTTTTTATACAATCAATTAGCCATCATTTTAGTGGTCGTAATAGAGAGGTTTTACTGTATATATATAGGTAATAAATTCTTCTCTATGTGGGAAAAGTATTTCTTCCTATGAGAAAATCTTCCTTTTGCTTCACCACTAAATATCGCTATTTTATAACTTGCAAAACTGGCTGTTGTTCAAAAGTGGCTGTTGTTCGCAGGTTTGCAAAATGGCCAAAATTTCATCAAGATTTTATATATAAAAGGGATTATACAAGTACACGTTTTATAATTGTTATTGATTTTTTCTGATCAACTTAATATGGGTTTCATGAGTTTGATAAGAAACAATTTAAAGAACTGATCTTGCAGTTTGCCCTTTCAAAAACTCTTCCCTTTTCAAAAATGTGTTTACAAATCAGTTTTTGTTTTAAAAAAATATATATATATATGTATATTAAATGGATTTCAATTATTTCTTTATTGAAAATACTGTATCAACACAGAAATGTTGTCTGCTTACATTGCTGAATTGCTATAGGTGAATGACTTGATAATGTCTCAATTTCCTATTTGTCTAAATGCCATACACGTACATGTAGAAACAAAATCACTGAGAAATAAATTATGTAAATGGAATTACATATTTAATCTGGATTAGGTGATTATAAACTATTGCTCAATCATATGCAACAATGGACATCTTCAATATTAATTGGACAAAACATGAACAAAAACCAATTTCTTTGAAATTTGTTAATCCTAATTGATTCCGTTAGAAGCCTTCTGATCTTGGTCTACACTCATTTCACAGGACTCTTTATACTTTTGATTTATATTGTTCATATTACGTCATATCTCTTATCTACCTGTAAATGCCAAGTATCTAGACGGAACGTATAGTGCAATATGATGTAACACAACTCGTCCTGCATATATATGGATCGTGGGAACAACATACCTCTAAAACTGGTATCAAGCTGAGAAAACGCCATGCCTTTGGCGATATGTGCTATTGTGACACGGTCACAGGCTGTATGCGCGTGGCGGTAAAGCACGCATTTTGTCTGTTGGTCAGCAATAACCGAATAGATAGAATCAGAATCAGAATCAGAAATTTCTTTACTGACTTAAACTTTACATGTGGATCCAGGTCTGATATGTAGTTGGAGCCAAAACTTTTGTATGGGCTGCTGGTCTGTAGGAAAAAAAATGGATCTACACAACTTTATATTGATCCTCAAGTATGCTCAGTGTTGTCTTCAAAAACATATGTGATAGCTCCAGCAAGTGGGTCCAGGTCAGATTTAGTGCCATACCGATATGTCTCGGGCTACTGGTCTATCTATGATCTGGATCCTCTAGCTATGCAAAAACTTTTAAATTTTATTATTTAACATAGTATTGCATAAAAATATATTTTTAACTATGATTATACTTATGATCTCACCTTATAGAAAGCTTTTATAGGAGTCTCTTATAGAAGTCTCTTAACTATTTTAATGCATATTTTATTACAGATTGTTTGTTTAAATTGTTACTGGATAATCTTGTTATGTCGGACAATAGCTTAAAGCTAGTGTTGATATGTTTGACTGAAACCGACTATAAATAAAGATTATCTTATCTTATCTTTATCTTATCTTACAGTTTCTCGTCATTCCATAGTAATTTTAACAATAAGTATAATATGTCACAAAGTCATCAAAGCGTATACAAAATGAAAAAAAACATATTTCCAAGTTTCGTATAAATATTAATGATTAAATATGAAGTTATATGCATTAGACTACCAACATCATATTCGTTCAGGAGTAAATTTGGAAAAAACAACATATGTATAAATGTAGATATATAGATGTTTATCATATACATAGACATAGGGGGGCTGGGTCGTCCCTGTTTGCACAGTATAACATTAATGTTCTTTTCAGACTGTGTCTTAAACGATTGTACAGAGTACTAGATGTAAATATAGTTAACCTCTCTTTTTCGGTGTGTGGAAAAAATGCCAGAGGAAAAAATGCCATAGGAAAAAATGCCAGCGGTATGCCATAAGAAAACGGAAAATATGCCATAGGTAAAAATGCCAGAGGAAAAAATGCCATAGGTTTAAAAATAAAATATGAAATTTATTGTATTATAATATTTTTTATCAAGTTATAAGAACTTCTGAAGCAACATATTGATATTTTATTTTGATAATTGAGTGAAACTTTAAAAAAAAAAGTTTGATAAAAGAACATAAAAATGGAACTAATTGGTATTAAGTGCTATATCATCCATTTGAAAAAGACATGTTAATTAACATAGAGTTTGTTAATTCCTTATTCCTGGGAGTGAGATACATAGACTGAGAGCAGGAATTTTATTTGCAAACAGTTTGGATTCAGATCAGATCCTTGGGAGAGTCAGAAAGAAAGAGAGGGAGTCTTGAGAGAAACATTCATTAGATTTGTTTTAGCAAACAGTTTGGATTCAGATCAAATCCTTGGGGGAGACAGAAAGAAAGAGAGAGAGAGTCTTGAGAGAAACATTCATTAGAGTTGTTTTAGCAAACAGTTTGGATTCAGATCAGATCCTTTGGAGAGACAGAAAGAAAGAGAGGGAGTCTTGAGAGAAACATACATTAGAGTTGTTTTAGCAAACAGTTTGGATTCAGATCAGATCCTTGGGAGAGACAGAAAGAAAGAGAGGGAGTCTTGGGAGAAACATACATTAGAGTTGTTTTAGCAAACAGTGTAAATTCAGATAAAAAACAAATAAATTGGCATATGACCTGTATTTAGACTGTTTCAGAAAAGCATTCAGGTTCTGCACAGTTTGTTATTTTGCAATATATTGTTAACATCAACCCTAAACTATCAAAGAATGGTCTATCCTTAATTAGATATTTGAACTGTCCATTACGAGTTTCATGGTTGAATGAGTTATGTGTCAAGTGTCATAATTAAGTGGGGATTTACCTGAAGTCTGGTATAATCTGACCATAACTTGCTGGCTGGCTTTGTGACATGATCTAAAAACGTGATTTATAGTTTGGATCATGATCATGATCTGACATTGATAGTTTAGCATGAATTCATATTAAAATATTATATACTCTACAATATAATTCAACCAAATCTATATATTGTAAAAAAATTCTAGGCACTCTCTTCTAAATATAAATATTAATTTCAATAAATAAATCTACCCATTTTGTGTTAAATCTACAAGACCACTTCATTAGTACCCTCAATATGTTGTTTGATAAGTACTTATAACCTTATAAATCATATTAAAATACATAATAATTAAAAAAAAAAAATATGGACCTATGGCATTTTTTCCTCTGGCATTTTTACTTATGGCATATTTTCCGTTTTCTAATTTGCATTTTTACCTCTGGCATTTTTTCCTATGGCATATTTACCTATGGCATTTTTTCCTCTGGCATTTTTTCCTACAATCCTCTTTTTCAGTTAGTGTATAAGTTATAGTTTATTTTCTACATATGATCTGTCATGTACTTATATTATCATAAATGTTTAAAATCACTGAAAAGTGGAATAAAAGAGTATACATGTACATGTATATATAAACTGAAATAGCACGAATATTTGTATCTGCTTAAAGCAATCACTTGTATGTGAGATTCACCAAGGGTAATAATTATGTATTTATTTAATAAATTTAAGCACTTAATGCATTTTCAACTTTTCATTTATAAAGCTAAAAGTGTAGGCACAAAATCTTATTACGGATTTTAGTTCTATTTGCAAACAGTTTGGATCAAGATCAGTCAAGGATAAAAAGTAGATGCATGATCTTGATAACGACTGTTGACACTTTTATTGGTGTGTCTTTACTATTAAAGGGAAATGGACAGCTGGTGATAAATATCTTTTAAATGAAAGATATTGAAAAAAAATCGCCTTCTGCCTTTGAAATTTTGAAAAATAATAAAAAATGAAGTAGTTAGAGCCGTTTAAACTTTGTAATATATGACTGTGCAAGCGACCATGGGGGCCGCCATTTTGTTTACCTGTGTGACGTAACTAAGGCCTTCCGCGACCTTCCGGTTATAGCGAGTCTAACCGGGAATGCCGTAGAGTGCGCGGAATTTACATCGATAACATTAATAAACTGAAATACTGAGAAAAATTGGGCATGTGGTGGAAGGTAAAAACACTTTAGAACTTCAGTGTTACGATTTCGATCCTAAATTATCAGAGAATGTAATATTAGAAGACAGAGACTACGACGGGTCGGGCGAAGAGAAAGCGCATTCGCCGGACGAATTTGCGACTGCAATACTTGTGTATAAATGCCTACAAAGGAGGCTAATACTTGCTGAAGAACAAATGAAATGACGATTGGGTGTCTTGGTGACAATGAGTGCATAGCAGAACCATCAAAATTTCGAGCTATTAGTGCTTAATCCAGCCATACTTGAGGTAGCGTATATCAGGCAAATATCATAGGACACAGGAATCGGGCACGGATACTCTTGATAATATTTGCATACTGGTTGTGAATAAAGGCATCGAAGCCCTGTGACTTTCGAAAAAAGTTTCTCCGATATATTTAGTCTTATCTGTTAATATTTCCGTAAATATTAATCATAAACATCGGCTCCAGGATATCTTCGTTTTTTTTACGGGGCTACGACTAAAACACGAGCAGATAAAGACGATAATACATGTGGCGATTTTTATAACAGTGTATAGCCATATGGCTATACACTGTCTCTGCATCCAGTACAAAACGGATGAGGTATTACGTTTTTATTTAATAAAATAAGGGGGGTCAAATTATTTTTCTGGTCTGTTATGAATTTTCCGTGACGTTTAACATCGGTTCTGGTCCTCAATCGGACATACAGTTTTAGAAAATAGACCATTTATTCTCGGTATCGCAACATCCGGGAACTTTCGTACATCCAGGTCTCAATCACAGAGTTTCTCAATATCTCATTTGGATCCAAACTGTTGCTGACCTTTAAGTACAGTCAGTTTTGATTCCGATCTGGGTCCTAACTGTTTGTCAGTCTCTCGTACGGATAAAAGTTTCTTCAATGAGCTTTTCAATACATTCAAACCTTAGTTTGGATTTTCAATCACAGAGTTTCTCAATATCTCAGTTGGATCCAAACTGTTGCTGAACTTTTTGCACAGTCATTGACATGACAAATGTGGAATATCAATTTATCATCTAGCAATTGAGACTGGCAATGTCTGATTAAGATCCAAACTGATTAATTGTCTGCTGAACAAAGTATTTGATATTCTGATCTGGGTCAAAATTGAACGCTCTAGATAACGTGACCCGATCGAGTGCTCATTTATTGTATTAATGTCGTTTTTTGCTTATCGTTATATATCTTGAGCTTATATAAAGATCTATGAAAATCATAATCGAAACAGATTCAGGACATATTTCAGCAGGCGGCTTTGATCTTGATCGCATTTTATGCTGACATTCATCATCAACCACTAATCAATTAAGCTGCCTTGCAAATTGTACGATATGGACCGGAAATAATTACACACAACCCCTTTCTGCCTAAGACCCCCTCTGTGAAGAAGTAAGGCCTGCAGGGCATAAATATATTACGTAATCTAATTAGCCGCACTTGTCAAACAGGGTTGTGATTTGGCTACTTAAATATGCGATTACACGCCACGAGCCTTTTACCCTGTTTCTACTTCTGAAAATATGTGACCACTTAAAACAGGTTGAAAATACTTTCAGCCTGTTTTAAGCTTTTATATATCTGCTAAAATATTGAAAATATTTCTTATGATTTTTATTTGTGACAGTATGATATTGAAACTATTTTCTTCAGTATATGAAGGAATTAATTAAAGGCGTTAAAAGGCGTATTTATGGGGGAAAGGGTTACATCAAAACAAAAAAGCCAAGATCTTTAAAAGAAAAAAAGAATATTGGACACTTCTAGCTCTTGTGGTTTGGTATTGATCTAGATGTGTATGCTGCTTTTTTAAAAAGGCTAGAGTCTACCATAAAACTCGAATTTAAATCTTAAATTAAAATTCATTTAGGCCTATCTAAAAGTTGTTTGAATTTTTTTCTACAGAAATGACGAGTGTAAAACTACACCCAGAAATAAGAATGATTAAATTAAGAAAGAAAAAACCGATCTAGATCTACCCATACAATATGTAGATCTAGTAATGAGACTTTTTTCATTAAGAATTTCTGTAGCGTTGAATTCATAAACCGAGACGAACCAGCTAGAAAATGCTGATTTGTAAACGAGTTGGTAGATCTAAGCCAGTTCAACATTTAGGTCTAGATCAGCACAATATCGCACTGATTATCAGATTTTTTTTTATTGTAGATCTAGATCTATTATTATAAACATCAATCAAGGTATTATGGATGTCGCCATACTCTACTGTTAGCCATTTCGCAGCATTGTTTTCCCAGATTCTATAGCTGGGAATTGGAACGGACATTTCTCTAAGCCGATTAACGATAGCTTCTGATCGTTTCTGGATCTACACGACCTTTCAAGTTCATCATAATCAATATGAATATACCATCTATCTATTATCTTTTTTTTTAACTGTATGCGACCTTGAATTAAGCTTGCCGTTACCCTTACTGACGAAGTGTGAAATGTCCGTCCAAGTTACAGTGGTTGAGTGAAAGAGCCAATCAGCGTTTAGGCCTTTGTGTCGTCACAAAATGGATAAAAATCGAGGGTTCCGAATGATAGCTTTGCCAATATGGCGGCGCCCGTTCCAATTAGCGATAGCTTACCTGTATGCAGTAAATCGATCTTTTTCGTACCTTATCGATGAGTAATAATTGCAGGACCTTCATGAATGTTGCTTTTAGGATAAAATCTAGGATCTAAGACCATATTGTCATCAGCTGTCCGTTTTCCTTTAACCCTAAGAGATCTCAACACAAATTTGATATTATAACATTCCCAAACAGCTTGGCTCCAGATCAAAATCCCAGTAACCTGGTCTCTGACAGAAATATATGTGACAGATGAGTACATTATGATAACACTTGCAAACACCGTGGATCCAGATCAAAAACCTAGTGACTCTGCATTTGATTTGAACCTACATCAATTGCACATATTAAATCATAACATAACCACCAGTTCCCTGCACATGAATATTACAGCATAATGTACAACATTAAAGTGTTTCAAACCATTTAAACAACATATGCTAACAGTGTGGATATAGATCGAACACCCAGTACCTCGACATCTGATTTGCGTCTAGACTGATAGCAAATGTAAAGCATAGCACCATGACCACTAAGCCTTGTGAAAACAGGTGACCACTTAATGCAGGCCAAGTTGGGAATTAAGCATAGAATGCATCTCAAGGCGCATTCTATACTATTTTTTCAACCAGCCTCAGTTCTTTGATGGACTTCTGCCCCCCCCCCCCCCCCCCCATTTGTCCGCAGTAGGCGTGAAAGTAACTGTAAAGCAGGTGCAAAGTGTGCTTTGCCAATGTCACTAATCTAAAATTGTCTAAAGAGGCCCTGACATACTCACACTCAAGGTTTTTTTTCCAATGGGTTTTACTAACCAAACTAACACATTCAAGGTACGGGCCTCACATGAAACGCCTCAATGAGTATATCTCTAGACAAGATTACAGTAACGGCACAATTTGCACAGGGATGCATGCTTTATACCTGTTGTAGTGTTACCAGGAACTGTCTTTCAGTGATCATCTAAGTTAATTGACCAGGATCACAACAGTTTGAATCAATTACTATCTTTCTTAAATCATTGTACCTAATTTAAGTTCATGGAATAAGAGAAAACAATATTTCTATAGCAGATAAACGGCATTCAGCACATTGTCCAAGAAAGTTTGAACTTCTTTGCCTACTTGCGGCGGAATTATGATTATCTGTGCGAACCATTTGGATCCTGATGAGACGCCGCGTAACGCTGCATCCTATCAGGATCCAAACTGTTTGAAACTCTGACCTTGCTCTAAAAAGAAAATCTGAAAAATCTAATTTTAGATCAGAAGTAGACGAAATTGTTGCAGACGAACAACTTACCAAGAATGCAAAGAGTTCAATAGAAACAGTTTAGCAGCTGATATTTGTTAATGTATTGCTATATGACACGCAATGCGGAGCCTTAACAATGTCGGCATAGGGCAAGTGTACTATTCAAAAATACACTGTTAGCCAAATACTTGATATGCGTGACTATTGTTCAAATGATTAATGAGTGGGTCGAATTGCAAAAAATTAAGCTAATTCACATCTACACGAATATCACTGTTATAAATATTTTGAATTAATTTAGCTCAAGCAAAAACGCGTTTCAATATTCCGTTTGGAGGCAGATAAGGCGGCGGGTGACTTTGCGTCATATCAGAATCCAAACCATATACAAATATGCCAATACATGTACATTGTTTTTCAATATGAGGGGGTTAATTGTGAAGTTGACAACGATTGGCTCTTGGTGAAAATAACACCGCCATTTACAGGGTCTACAATCTCGTGACGTCATTGGGGCTGAAGGGGAGCTGAAAGTGCTCGATTCAAGTAAGTATTTTGCCGATTTCTTTGTTAATACTGGGCCGATCTTGACCAAATATAGATGGTACCACCCGCCTTACTGAGATATATCTCCGAAAAATACTCTCATGCGGCGAAATCCTTTATTTCAAACGCAATTTTGTACCAACCTCCGCGGATTACCGGCGTTGAGATGGGGCGTTGGGGAGAAAAACCTGCGAGTTGTATTGAAATGCACTTTAGGGGCACTTTTTCACCAATAAGATAACACTTTCTAAATGAAAAAATGTATACTTTACTGTTGCAAGCGTATTTTGACTGAAAATGGTGTTTTCGTTTGTGCAATCGAACATTTATGAATTGCGGTCGTTGGGGAGAAGGGGTCGTTGGGGAGGAAAACACAACAACACTGGAGTACTTGTTAGAGAAACGGCGTATTTAGTGTCGCACAGTATCTGCGTCTCGTCTCCTGCCTAAAATCATGAGGACAAAATACAAAAACAAAAAAAGCTCGTGATCCAGAGTGTTTCACAGGATCCCCAACCCAAACACAAAAGGTCTGCTGCACCCAAAATGATTAAATTTTATGTTTTTAAAGTGCATGAATCAAATTTACATTAACAACGTTTTTGTCTTTGTTTTGTTACCTTAACAAATCAGAAAACCTAGATCTACCCCCTTCCCCCATGTTACCCCCAACACCCTACATCCTTACCTGAAGACAACAATCGCAATCCAGAAATGTCCTGCAAATATCTGTCTCCCACTCATACTCACACTTTCATAGAAATGATTTTTAAATCAACGCCAGAATTTGATACCGATATTGATATTAATTCAACTAGAACTAGCTATCTAGATGTAGTTGTAGCCTAATTTGCAAAACAGCATGCCAGGTAGAACCCATATGAGTGAGTTCTTTCCTATGTTCAGGCGATTTGGCTTTAATCGGTTTGAGGATACAAGACCACTCAGTATTTGGACAGATCTAGTTAATGTTTTACATTCAGTGACTGATTTTTGGCTAGGTGCACTTTCCCGTAAATTATATGAATCGGATAAGATGTGTGACGTCATTTGTGGAATAGGACTGAATCCCATGCGACTGTCGAAAAGCCCACATTGAGACGAAATATTTCGATCTAGATTTCGAGCTACTTCAATCGGTAAAATAAGTGATCCTAATTTGAAAAAAGAGATAAAAGATGACATAAATTAATAAATATTTCAGATTTAATCATTAAACTCATAGCACCAAACTATAACCTATATATCTAAATCATAGATCCAGTGGGCGGACCTATAAATTAGGTCAATCTTCCGGAATTAAACGATGATTAGCGAGAAGACCAATTAGCGTAAATCTAAGAATAGGAGACTATCATTGCGTAGATACACGAAACTGGGTCACCACGACCATCTTCGTAAATTTACGATAGCCAATGAAAATTCTGAATACCCGTTCTGCCCGTGAACTGCGGTGCCATGCACTCGTTCGGAAATCATAAGAAATTATCGGCAATTTCCGCATATCTCATAGAGGTTTGTCGGAAAGTCCCGGCAATTCCCGTTCGATAGTGAACATTTAATCCTTTACTGACTGAACTTTTAACATTATATTTGAGACTATAGATAGACACTCTTGAACTGAACAAATTGAAGTAATAATTCGGCTGTTCTTTAATAATACTTATCATAAATGTAATAAACGTACAACAATTTCATCACTCATGCATTGGTGATTTATCAAAATCTATGTAGATCCAAATTAGATAGAACTATACTACCTACAGATGATCGAGATTAACACAATCAGCCCTAGTGACGACTTGGGTCGTCTTTTGCAGATAAAGTATAACCGGATCAAACAGCTCCTCGGGAGCTGTATGATCAGGGTATACTTTATTTGCCTATGTGAGATCCAAGTATAAACATTTTTCTTCGTGCTGACACATAAAATATGCGATTCGGATGATTTAAAGTATAATTTTAGCTAATAAATAGTCATCAGGTGTTCATAATTTCTGTAAATTTTCAGGGACTAATGATTTACGAATAGAAATGTCGAAGTTAGCACACAGTTTTGCAAATACAACTGCATGTATTATCAAGAGAAGACCAACACAACGTTAGATATGGTGTGGGTGACATCTGAAAAAATACAACTCAATCGCACATTTGTTTAACATTTGTTTCGAACATTACATGATTAAGATACCATTAAAACGATATGAGGGAACAGCAGGGACTCCAAACTATTACACAATTTTAGACTCAGGAAGGGGGATAAAATAAAGCTACGATATTGATTTAAATTTTATTTAATCACTCAACTAGTATCTTATCAATCATAAGCGTATAATAAACTATATTGGGGCTATATAATGTATATCCGATAACACAAACTCAAGACGAAGTCCAGTGTTGTTGCGTTTTCCTCCCCAACGACCCCTTCTCCCCAACGACCGCAATTCATAAATGTTCGATTGCACAAACGAAAACACCATTTTCAGTCAAAATACGCTTGCAACAGTAAAGTATACATTTTTTCATTTAGAAAGTGTTATCTTATTGGTGAAAAAGTGCCCCTAAAGTGCATTTCAATACAACTCGCAGGTTTTTCTCCCCAACGCCCCATCTCAACGCCGGTAATCCGCGGAGGTTGGTACAAAATTGCGTTTGAAATAAAGGATTTCGCCGCATGAGAGTATTTTTCGGAGATATATCTCAGTAAGGCGGGTGGTACCATCTATATTTGGTCAAGATCGGCCCAGTATTAACAAAGAAATCGGCAAAATACTTACTTGAATCGAGCACTTTCAGCTCCCCTTCAGCCCCAATGACGTCACGAGATTGTAGACCCTGATTTAGATTTTAAGAAAAAGGTCATACGATAAAATGCCATAGGATAAAAAAGCCAGAGGTAAAATGAAAATGCTAAAGGAAAACTGCCATATAAAGGGGAAAAATAACAATAATGAATCGTAAATATATATTTTATAAAATAATATTCATAAAACTTTAATAACCCTTATAGTGCTAAAATTGTCTTGTGTGTCAAATACATTGTCTGCGGGAAAAATCAATGTCAGTTTATTGCCTTTGTAAACTGAAGAAACGGTGAATTTGTGTGGCAAACAGCTTGGATCCAGAGCAGACGCGTCTGATTTGGATCCAAACAGTTTGCAAATGTTAGCCAAGTCGCGCTTAGCACGAGGAGAGTAAATATGTTTTAATAAATTATATAATTATTTATTAAGCAAATTTTGTGGTCATGAACCAGTTCCCTCATAAATAGACCTTTTAACGCCTCTAATTTAGTCCTTCACCAAAGAAATTAGTTTCAATTTATAATAATACTGACATGTGTAGGCAACCTTAAAATAGTTTGTATATTCTAGCAGATTGTAGCTTAAAGCAGGCTGAAAGTAAAGCAGAATGCATCTTAAGGTGTATTCTGCCTTACTATCAACCCCTTTTAAGTGGTCACCTGTCTTCAAAACTTAACACAAGCTATGGGTCATTGGTTAATCAGATAGAAAATAAGAGGTTTTACCAAGGAAATATACAGAAGTGTATAATTCCATGTCAGTGTATAATTCCATGGTTTTACAGATTTTTGTCTGGTCTGAATCCAAGCTGTTTGCAAATGCTGTCAAAGTCGCGCTTAGCATGATAGGGCATTACAAAAAGAATCAAAACCAGATGTTCTAACAGAGGGTCATAAATTCTATAAATAAAAAGGTGTGAACCCCCTCTCCTGTGTTAGTTACTCTCTGGGTCAAGTATGGCATTTGGCATGTTAACTCACTCAACCATAAACCATATATAGACAAAATTCCAATTTCAAATTAAGTCTTGTTCTGTTTTGACTATAGAGTAGATATGTTGCAAATAAACAATAGTGTAAACGTTAGGGGGCTGCTGCTTGCATAGGACAAGTGTACACTTCACATGAGCACTGTTTGTTTGTTAGTGACACGTGTACTCGTGGTTTCTAATTTGCTGTCAAAAAGTCTAATTGCAGGTGGGATGCAAATTTAAGTTACTTGGTGTTTGATCTGAATATACACCATTTGTTTATACATGTAGGAATCTATATATCGGATCAAATTGAACGATAACCGTAGCATACTGCTACTTATGGAAGGCTGTCAAAGTGTGAATGGTGAAAAAAAGAGAGTTTTAGCGTGTGGTGCTTGGCAAACATTAATAAAGAGTTCTAGTGTTTTGGGTCGAGATGTGAAAATAAATGGAATTTGTGATAAAAAAAACAACGTCTGAGGCTGCTGATTACGTTCGAATCGATAGGACATGGCTATATAAAATCTGCTACGAAGGTAAGGTTTTAAATACAATATGTATATCGACATTGTCAGTTCGATTTATGTGCTATCAAAACTTGTATTAATTAATTATCATTATACCAGATTAATATTATTGTAATATTATATGAAGCGTTCTAGAGGAATTAAATAATTATTCGCTGCCAGGAAATGACACAATGACGCGCTAACCCCAACTGTTTGTAGCAAACATCTCATCTCCTCATGGAAGAAATGAAATAAATATATTTAATAAATCGAGTTAGTTTTAACCCTTCAATACCCATCTAATTTGCTGGTAGATCAGGATCCACACATACTAAAACAATCATAGTCGTGATAAAGGGGGTTGTGTTATTAAAATATCGCTAAAAAGTTGTTCTAAAGTCTGTAGTTTGGGGTTTGGGGTAATAATGCAATTGGCAAAAGCTACTGAAAGGAACGAGCGTTTTGATTGGATAACACCAAATGCTATAAATAAATGCTGCCCGAGCAGCATCTATACTTTTGACCCCCTCGGTACACCATATCTGTATATGTAAAATCGATTTTGATTGGTTCATTGTAAACCAGGCGAGGTCTATAAATAACTGCTGCCTGAGCAGCGTTATGCTGCTCGGGCAGCATAATGCTGCCTGAGCAGCATCTAGATGCTGCTCGAGCAGCATATATGCTGCCTAGGCAGCATAACGATGCCCGAGCAGCAAATATGCTGCTCGAGCAGCATCTAAATGCTGCCCGAGCAGCATCTAGATACTGCCTGAGCAGCATCTATACTTTAGACCGGTTACTAGAATAACCGGAATACACCGAAATACACCTAAATATACATAGTATTGATCATAAAACAGTTTCAGGTGATGTATATACACATTTTATGGACTATTTTTTAAATTTTCAAAGAAAATATGCAATTTGTGGGTCATAAAAGGTTTTCTGTTGAAATCATAACCGAAATACACTGTGAATTCTCACGCATGTGTAATTCTCACATGACACATTACAAAGTGTATTTCGGTTATGATTTCAATAGAAAACCATTTATAACTCACAAATTGCATATTTCCTGTGCAAACTTAATATATTAGTACACAAAATGTGTAAATACATCATCTGAAACTGTTTTATGATCTATAACAGGTGTATTTCGGTGTATTCCGGTGTATTCCGGTTATTCTAGTAACCCCTTTAGACCCCTTTGGTACACCATAGATTCATGTGACAGATGGCAACACAGGACACGTAGTCGCTAAAATAGGGTAATTACAGGTCAATGAACATTAAAAGTATACATAGTTTCCAATTGTTACAAATAAATATTTCACTTATAAAATAAAAAAAATAATAGGTTCACATCGTCTTATGGGGTGGTTCACATCGTCTGGTAAATCGGTTCACATCGGCGGTGGTTCACATCGGCAGTGGTTCACATCGTCCCTAATTATTTCATTCTAGAGCAAATGCGTTTATGTCGAAACATCACCATAGTTAAGACTATGTGTCGACTCGAATTGCGCTGTATACCTTGTATCTATAATAGAAGTATAGTAAGATTTTTTTTTAAAGGGGGGGGGGGATGTGTCAAGTACCTGTGATTTTGGCAGACAGACGGACAAACATATTAACCAACAAAAAACAGACAAACATGGGCAAAAGAAAGGCTATCTATAAAGATTTATTTAATAAATACTCTATTTTCAGTTTTATCGCTATATTCGTTTAATTTATAACGTCAAAGTTCTTACTATAGTAACAACCTAATCCAAAACTGCGTAATAATTTCTTCGAAAACGAACCGCTAAGTGCCTGGGCGCATGCAACTGATAAAATGATTATAATTTACATATAATCACTATTTTCGTAAGAATTATTCTAAAATCGCTTAGCGAAAGTGTACTGTAGCTCATTTAATCAACATTCAATCGCCTAAGTTAGGGCCTACTTTATGGTCTCATTACCGGTTGAGGAACACAAATCATTTGTGTGTGCTTCGGCGAAACCAGATGATAGTGTAAAGTTAAATGTGTACGTTTGGAATAAAATTGAGATCCAGATCTGAATTATACCAGCAGAACAGCTGATTCGTCGATAGTTTCACTCAACCGGGGCAATTTGGAGATTAAAAAATAAACTCCTGAAGGGCCGGGTAAGTCCTGTTTGCTTGTCCGAATATGCCGAGCCGTCAGTTTACACTCATGACCTTACCCGTAAACTGAAACAACGGCTTTGTAGAGGTTCACAAATGATCACAACTTATGTGACACAATGCGGCAATTTGAGTATGGAGTATGAACGTTTTCTCTGTTGATATTTCCTCAAAACCATATGCTGTGACCACTGATCAAAATCGTTTCTGCGAGTTGGCGACGATTCTAATGACACGAATGAGTTGTCTGAAGAGTGAACTCACATTGGGATGAGAAATAAGGATGTTGGGTAGCAGGGCGGTATAAGAGGGAGTAAACTGAACAAATCCAACATTTTCTCACATATTTTAGCACCAAATCCTATGGTGTCACTGTCACTAGTCATGAGAATAGTTTCGAAGAGTTCTAATGAGTACTGTCACCATTTAGGTTACTATATATCTAATGGTAGGCGAGTTCGTCTCTAGGCGAATTCACCAGCACCCAGCCAAAAGACTGCCAATTTGGAATTTCTCCTCAATCATATTCTCAAGACAAAGAACACAACACATTGCTACATTCTTGACAAACCCTTTAAAGCGACTCGCAACCAGATGGTGCATTAAAAATAGTAATTTGTAAATATGTGTCAAACGCTTATATAAATGGTAAAGTATTAGTTTAGGATAAGAAATTCTGTTTAAAAAAATGTATTTCAATAAAAAAAAGGTAGTGACTAGGGGTACGTGACCGTACCTCTAATATTTGAAATTAGCGGTACGGTCACGTACCCCTAGCGAGCCCTGTGAGGGTTGACTAGGGGTACGTGAGTCCAAAACACTATATAGCAACACTTCATTGTGTCTGCAGATACGTTAATATCGATGCTAATGTTAATTATATCTCATTTCAACCTTCTATTCTGACTGTTTAACGCATAAAAGCAAAGAAACTTCATTAAAAAAAATTCCAATCGGCATTTTTTTCCACGGCCGCGAAAACTATATAGATTAACCTATGAATAAAGAACGTTCACACATTTTTACAAACATGTATAAATATCCAATGCTTTGTTTAGAATAATTGCACTGTTTAATTGCGATCAATTGTCAAACATGTTTTTCGAGTTGATTTGTGTAGGTCATTAACCAACATATTTTGATACTTGATGGGAGCCGAAGCTTCGATAGTTTTCATTTTCTCTACCACTTTATTTTCAACGCTAAGTTAGGAAGCTACACCAGCAGTAATTTTCAACAAACTTATTATATAAAGTTACCTTTGAATCAAATTTTTAAGAAAAAAACTTAACATTGGTCACGGATTTTCAGATATCGGGCGTATCTGGCGATAATTAACCCTATACATGTATGCGGAATACATCTATTCTCATCGCTGCCGTGAGAACAAGTTGGGTCGGGAATATTTATCGAAGTTTCTTTGTTTTTCTCCAATAAATATCCACAAGTAAAGGTAGAAATGAGAGATTATTAATATTAGCATCAAAAAACGTATCTGCAGGCAAAATAATGTGTTGCTACATAGTTTAAACGACTCACGTACCCCTAGTCAACCCTCACAGGGCTCGCTAGGGGTACGTGACCGTACCGCTAATTTCAAATATTAGAGGTACGGTCACGTACCCCTAGTCACTACCTAAAAAAAAATATTGGTCTCTGGTGGGATTCGAACCCGGGGCCCGGCATTGGCGGACAGAAGGCAAAATAGGGGAAACCGCTTAGACCAATGGACCACGGAACTATCCGTTTCTCTCGGATCGATTTAACGTATTTCAATGTGTAGCGATCGGAAGTGCATACAACTTCGTAATTCGGCTCGTGTTTTTGTCTGTCCCCGTGTAGAGAAGCAACAACAACAACTATACCGTTAGCTAACGCTATTGAAAAACGATGGAAAATATCTAAAAAACTAAGATTCGGTGACGATTCTTGAGACGTTTTTTGGACTGATCATATTTTTTTAATGTCAAAAGCCAAATAATGCCACAAATTTGCTTTTATTTGAGTATTTTATTTTATTTTGACAAGAACGCCATCCGGTTGCGAGTCCCTTTAAAGAGGCTCGCAACAGGATTTAGCATTAAAAATAGTAATTTGTAAATATATGTCAAATGCTTATATAAATGGGTAAGATTTAGTTTAGGATAATAAATTCTGTTAAAAAATCCATTTCAAAAAAAAGAAAAAGAAGAAGCCCTGGTGGGATTCGAACCCGTGGCCCTCCATGCGGAGCGAAACGTGAAAAAACGAGGAAGCTCCTATACTACCTCGATTACCAGCGCTCTCTATATCTATAGTAGCGAATTAACGTACTTCACTAGTAGCGATCGATAGTACTTTTACTTCTTTATTAGTCTCGGGTTTATGTCTGAGCCCGTGTAAAGAAGCAACAACAACAACTATACCGTTAGCTAACGCTATAGAAAAACGATGGAAAATATATTAAAAAACTAAGATTCGGTGCCTATTCTTGAGACTTTTTTTGGACTGATCATATTTTATTAATGTCAGAAGCCAAATAATGCCACAAATTTGCTTTTTTTTGAGTATTTTATTTTATTTTGACAAGTACACCATCCGGTTGCGAGTCCCTTTAAAAGGGTTTGTCAAGAATGTAGCAAAGTTTAGTGTCGGCCTCTTTTGATCAGTGGAACATTGCCGCCTGTGGTTGACAGGTTAATACAGGGGGATGGCACTGTGTGTTCTTCACAATAATAGATTGACTGTGTTTTGTCTGGGCTGCAGCATTTGTTCTGCTTGTGGTCTGCTTGAACTGCTAAGCTGGTCAGTTTTTCCTTTCCTGACATCAGCTGTTTAGCAAGAGTGCTTCTCCACTTTGCATGGTCAGCATCCTCCCAGTGTTCACTGTCTGTCTATACAGCCTTCACACAATGACACAGGGCTGCCATATGTTGATGTGAAAAATCCTAAGATTTCCAAATTTGCATTTTTCAAGTGGGATTTCACGAAATCATACCTGTACCCCATAATCTGTTTCTAGTTTTGTTGATGAGTGACTACTTAAAGGCTTAAGCATGCTGTAAGTAAAGCAGAATGCGCCTTTAGGCGCATTGTGCTTTTCTTTCATCCTGCTTTAACTCTTTCCTCCCTGAAACTTTAAATGGACAATTCCAGTTTCCATCTTAGTCTACTCCATTTCTGACTTTAAAGGGTTGTTTTTGTCAATGTTTGACATTGTGACAAACAGTGAAGACCCTGATCAGAGGGCTCCTTTTGGAGCCCTCTGATCTGGGTCTTCGCTGTTTGTATAGGACATGTGTACTATTCACATGTACACTGTTTGAAAAGCACGCCTATATGCTGGACTAGGGTTCAAAGAGTTAAACTATGTACTGGAAAAAAATCCGAAGATTTAGGAAAAATCTGGAGAAATGGCAGCCCTGATGACAAGTATGTGCCTACTGCAGACATCTCTGTAGCACAACTTAGTGCAACCAGTGTTTTGCTTTCTGGCGGCAAGGTCCTCATAGAGGATTTTTTTTTTTAAGTTTGCCATCCATTCACACATCAATCTAGTGAACAGCAAACCCGAAGGCAGTATATACTGCTGAACTATTAACCTCCTCACCCCTGTTGGTTCAAATCCTGGTCTGGGCATTTCAAATTTTTCATGTGGGAAAGCCTTTCAGCTGGCTTGCAGAAGGTCGGTGGTTCTACCCAGTTGCCGATTTGTGCCTGAAACAGTGCATAAAAGGCATAGAACTGGGGTCTTCCTCCACCTGTAAAAGTGTAAATTACACTTTTACATTTCAGTCATATCGCGACGTCCAGCTGATTACAGTAATTAGCTGGACGTCAGGATATGACTGAAATTTTGTTAAAGCAACGTATAAAAGAAACCCAGTCCAACCTTGGCCCAAAATGTAACCAGATAAAAAAAATATGCAGCCAGACCGAGACTCAAACGTCTGACCCGTCGCTTATGGGTCACCAAACAAACCAAATCAAATTGTGCCATTTATGAAAGAAATATTTATACAGGCCGGGGCTCCCTGTCTACAACGGCCCTCCAAACAACGACTATCTTCTTACAACGACCCTTGCCGCTGTTCCCCAAACAAGACAAATATATCTAACGCTCTCAATGCTGCAATATCGTCTACTTAAAATTGTCGTCTGCTGTTCTTCTCAAAGTTACGTAATGGACATTTTGACAAATAACTTCCTGACGTGTGACAAACAGCTTGAATCCAGATCAGACGTCGCGTTACGCGGCGTCTGATCTGGATTCAAGCTGTTTGCAAGTGTAAGCCCATTTCCCTCCCTATAACGACTCCCTCCGAACAACGCACACATTTGTTGTCTCCCATTGTGTGTCGTTGTAGAGAGAGAACCCTGTATATCCAAGCAAAATAATGTTAGCTTAAGTTAAGAGTCGGGTAGCTTAAAGCAAGCTGAAAGTAAAGCAAGAGTTCTCTTACTCCTTAATGGCTATTCGGCATTGTTCAATATATATGTAAAGCGCTCATTTGTCTTCAATACTGAAAACAAGCTATGGGGGAAAGGGTTAACTGTTAAGGAGACAGTCCCAGACACTTTACCTCTTTTTTCTTCATCATGACAGATTGATGCTTAAAGCAGACTGAAAGTAAAGTTTGTCAGACATATACTTTAAATTAAGAAAACAGTGCAGACTCGGACAGCTGAGCTCCTTCTAGGTCTGATCTTGGTCTACACATTTTTGTCTCAAAAAGTGCTGATATATTATACGCTATATAAACAGGAAGGTTATTAACCCATAGCTTGATTTTAGTTTTGAAAATAGATAAACTCTAAAAGCACGTTGAAAGTAAAGCAGAATGTGCCTGCTTTATGCTATTATCTGCTAGAATATAGAAAATATTTCTTATGATTCTTATTTGTTACAGAATAAACTGGAACTATTTTCTTCAGTAGAGGAATAAATTAAAGGCGTGAAAAGGTGTATTAATGGAGTTATGGGTTAAATACTGAGAACTGAGGTTAAAGCCCTAAGATATGAAAATCATAGCGGCGGATATATCCTACAGCGATTATCTTTGCAAACAATTTGGATGCAGATGAATTATGCCGCATAACGCGACATCTCATCAGGATCCAAACTGTTGACACTCTGACCAGGCTGTTTTCAAAAGATATTTGAAAATTCTTGTTTTGGAACAGTAGCAGACGACAATTGTTGCAGACGAGTAAAAAGAGCATAAAGAGTTAAACTTAAGTAAATTACGGTAAAGGACCGTGTACAAGTCTTATAATTTTATATATACACGTGTATTGTGTAATGAGTGTTCTTCAAAATAACTTCAGAAATTTCTATTACCCCCATAGTTTACTGTTTATACAGAGGTTCGTGCACCAGTGAGTCATGAATGCAACATGCACATTGCAGATATGCTGAAGCCAGGGCACTAGATTAGAATGAGAAGTTAAAGTGAAATATTCCAATATTTTCTCGTTTCCCTATATAATGGCTACTCAACTAAGAATCATAGATGTTTTTGACAGACAGTTTGTGAAGACTCTAGTGGTTCACATGTAGAAGTAGTAAATACACCTTTTTACGCCTCTTATTTATTCCTTCACTGTAGAAAATAGTTCAACTTTATTTAGTCAAGGATATGTATAATAAGAAATATATTCTATATTCTAGGAGATGGTAGCTTAAAGCAGGCTGAAAGTAAAGCAGAATGCACCTTAAGGAGCATTCTGCTTTACTTTCAACCTGCTTTAAGTGATCATCTTTCTTTAAGACTAGAAACAGGTTATGGAGTAATGGGTTATAAATGATAGTACACTACAGTAAAACCTCGCTATTACAAACCATTTTATTGTGATAATTAATAGATGGTTAAGACAGGTGACTGCTTAAAGCAAGGTGACTGAAAAACAGAAAGCTCCTAAATAGTGCGCTCACATTTGCTCTACGGCGGCCGTACGGCGGCCGCAGAGACGTGAAATCGAGAGAATCTTACGGCGGCCGTAGAGATTCTACGGCTGCCGCACGGCGTATCCCAATATCTTACAGGCCGTAGAGGTCGCCGTAGAATTATAACGCGGAGTTATAACATTTTTTCATTTCTACGGCGGCCGTAGAAACACACACCTCAGAGTGGTTCTACGGCTGCCGTACGGCAGCCGTACGGTCGCCGTGCGGCCGCCGTTACTCGATGGTCAAATTCCCTATTGAGCATTTGTACTGTTGATCATATATGTAAAACATGAATATTATCTAAAAATGGATTTAGATGTTCTTAAATGTTGTCCAAATGTGTCCTTTGAGTTCATGGTGTTGCTGGACTGATATAAGTTGTGTTAACATGTAGCAAAACCAAGTTGTGTAGCAGGAGCAGCATTTTGGTTGCAAGATATCTGGTGGGACTTCCACGGCTGCCGTATGGCGGCCGTACGTTGGCCAAGATTTTTTAACCCCACCAAAATAAAATATCGCCGCGCGGCAGCCGCAGCAAATGTGAGCGCAACACACGGCGGCCGTAGGAATTCTGCCGTACGGCAGCCGCAGCAAATGTGAGCGAGGCAAAAGGAACATTCTGTTTTACTGTCACCTAACTGTCCTTCCTTTAACCCATTACCCCATAGCCTGTTTGTAGTTTTGAAGTAATGTGACCACTAAAAGCAGGTTGCACCTTACTTTTAGCCTGCTTTAAGCTACATGTACTGTCTGGATAGAAAAGTTTAAGGCTTCTTGACATCAGATTTTAGATACATAAGACATACATTTCAGCTTGCTTTAAATGGTCACCTGTCTTTAAACTAGAAATAGGCTATGGGGTAAATGGGTTAAAGCAGGCTGTAAGGTAGGTAGATGCATGGTGCTTTAAAGACATTACCCCAGTCCATTCATTGATTAAAAAAAAATAATTTTTTTTTTACATATTTTTTGGGAAATTCTCCACCAAAATTGGGAAAAAGAGGCTTTCTGCAATTGGGAAGTCACCGAAAATTGGCCCCTATTATAGAAGTTAAAAAGCCCTGTACATACAATGGATTTTACTAACCAAACTATCAAGTATATGGTGCGGGCCCCACATGAGACGCCGGACTGATTATTTGCCTAGACGCTACCACCGTTGCATGCTGTTCATGCTTTGACTCAAACTATCTACGGGGTAGGTGTTACCACCCAAGCTAGGTCAATTAATGTCTTTAAGTTAAACTTTAAGTTGTTACCTATGGGTTAACAGGTGAACTCACTCATATTTGGAGCTCTGTGTTCATTTTATCCCCAACTATACTATAGAAAGGAGTTATCTATACCAGTACCAGAGCACCAGATAAGGGTAATTTTTCAAAAACTAAAATCGTTATTTCTGAATTAAACCCTATGGTGTTACTACTCATTAGAATCGTCTCTTTGAGACGATTCTAATGAGTAGTAACACCATAGGATTTGGTGCTAAAAAGAATGAGAAAATGTTGGATTTGTTGAAATAGCTACCTCTTATCTCGAGCCCTGCAGTACATAGAGTTGATGGCTGTTATCAAGTGAGTCCTTGGTACACAGAGTTCAGTCTTGTCATCCACAGAGCTTCAGTGTCTGGTAGCCACAAAAACCTCTCAACAGAATAAGCTGATTTCAGTCACTATTGTTTTGTTTCAGGTGTTTTGGGGGCTAAAGTTGGGACCAATTCATCAGATCCCCCCCTTTAGACTGCTGGTTCATTCCCTGTTGATAAACATTACAAACTGTTTAGATCCAATTCAGACTTGGGAAACGTTTATCAGAATCCAAACCATTTGCATCAAAATTCCACAAATTATACAAAGGATTCGATTACATTTTTAGAAGTTTCAGAAACTACATCAGGTTTGAAGCAGTTTGGGCTGAAAGAGATCATGCATCGACCATGAAATCCAATTAAATTGTGTCACAATCCAGCTCTATGATTTGGTTAAATTGCACATAATGGATGGCCATTAACTAGGCCAATGACCAACAGAATGTAGTACAGTCCAGGGCTCCAGATAAGGGTAGTTTTTCAAAAACTAAAATCTTTATTTCTGCATTAAACCCTATGGTGTTACTACTCATTAGAATCTTCTCTTAGACGATTCTAACCAGTAGTAACACCATAGGATTGGTGCTGAAATGAGTGAGAAAATGTTGAATTTGTTCAGTAAACTCCTTCTTATCTGGAGCCTTGATGTACTGTAAAACTTGCATTCAACAACTACTCAAAGAGATCCCAGAGTATACGTAATATCTAAGTAAGGCAGGTGACAGCTTAATGCAGGACAAAAGTAACGCAGAAGGCTCCCATAGGAGCCTTCTGCATTACTTTTATCCTGCATTAAGCGCTAGCTTTTCTGTAAGGATCACCAAAAAATCTTCATTTAATGAATCTGAATTCTGATTGCATAACACAAGTTAGACTTTAAAGTAATCTCTGTTTGCATTATAGGCATGATGGATGATGATGCTCTCTAAACTTTTAGAAAAGTCAATGGTTAAAAGCAATTTCTCTAAGTAAAGCGGAAAGATCCTGTCCTAGGAGTTTTCTGCTTTGCTTTTGTCCTGCATGAAACTGTCTCATTAGTCAACAATAATTCATCTTTACCCAATAGCCTATTTCTAGTTTTAAAGACAGTTGACTTAAAGCAGGTGAAAGTAAAACAGAATATGCCTTAAGGCATATTCTGCTTTACTTTCAATCTGCTTTAAGTCATCTGTCTTCAAAACAAAGAAACTGGCTATGGGGTAATGGGTTAAGCAACCTTTTGTCTCTAACACTGAAAATACCTCTGAAGAAAATATATCAGCATAGTCATAGTGTATTCAGTACAAATGAAGCATAATTAATTGAATTTAAAAATAGGACTTTCACATTGACCTATAATTAGTGACCGTATCTGTTATGATTAGTGACCATGACAGAAATCTATTTTTAGCAACAGGACATAGTCTCACCATATACATGTAATACTAAACAGATTGCATTAATCATACCATTGTAGCCGGTAGTGATTACTGTACAGTACTCTTAAGCAATTATGTTAATTTGGATATATTTAAAGATATATGTGACTGTTTGATGTAGGACTACGGTAAAGTTACTTATAATGCAGAAAGTTCATCATTCAGTGAAGAAGCATAGCTATCTCTAAAACCAGGTGGGTGCTTTAACACACAAAGCTTTTTTACACCAAATTTGGGAATTATTGAGTATTGACCCATACCCTTGAAATTGTGAATCACTTATTATTGGGAATTTCAAATCAGGGCTCCAGATAAGGGGAGTATTTCAAAAACTAAAATGTTTATTTCTAAATTAAACCCTATGGTGTTACTACTCATTAGAATCGTCTCTTCAAGACGATTCTAATAAGTAGTAACACCATAGGATTTGGTGCTGTAATGAGTGAGAAAATGTTGGATTTGTTCAGTTTACTCATTCTTATCTGGAGCCCTGTTCAAATGTATAACAGAATGAAATAACTTCAATTAATAAAAGTTTAGTTGATCAATTTGACTAATCAATGATTGTTTCAATTTATTTGACCAGGAACACTATACATGAATTGTATGCACATGACATACAGTATCACTATGTATATTGTTCCTGATTTGACTGACCATTCATTATTTTTGGCCTGCTTTATAAACACAGCTTCTAAAGGACTTTTTTATGCATCCACATAACTTAATTGGGGACATATTTTTGTGCCCTTTCTGTCTGTCTATCTGCCTGTCCTCAACTTGGCAAAAACTTTGGAACTATGTGTGATATAGACTTCATATTTGGCATGTGTACTCGAGAAGCTCTTGAGCTCAATAGCAGTTGGATCATGTCTGACAAAGGTCACTTGAGGTCATTTAGAGGTCACTGTCAAATCGGGGTATAGTGTTTTGCAAACACCTTGTTTGCTACACTGAAATATGAAAGCTGTTCCCCAGGAATGATGATGATGAGGAATCGAAGAGCCCAGACTCGTCGGTCAAGTCAAGTCAAGAAATATTCATAATAAAGTCGGTTTGGCCATTTGTCAAACCTACTTTATATAATATATTCCTTATTATTATAATATTACTTGACTTGACTTGACTTGGCTTGACTTTTCTGACAAGAGCCAAGGCTCATATTCCTAGGAAACAGTTTCCAAATTTAATCAGATAACTCCTGAAACAGAATGAGCTGGTCTAATCAGGTTTCCTTGTTTTCTTTTATAGGACTAATTTCTGATATAAGTCTACAGTCTACACTGACACTCATTTGGGTGGGGGTATCATTTCATGAACCAATGTAATAGTTCAAATGATAGATATTCATAGTGAGTGGAGTTCATAGTGAGTGGAGTTAAGGTTATAGATATTCAGCAGAAGAAGGATAATCCAATTAGGAGCCCTCTGATCTGGATCTTCACTGTTTATGTAGGACAAATGTACTCTTTATAGGTACATTGTTTGCACAGGACGCATATACTTGTCACTTTGACTTAAATATACCAGTACGGGTAGTCAACACTTTACTCCATAGCCTGTTTCTAGTACTGAAGGCAGATGTCCACTTAAAGCAGGTTAAAAGTAAAGTAGAATGTGCCTTAAGGCGCATTCTGCTTTACTTTCAGCATGCTTTAAGTGGACATCTCCAAGAATATAGAAAATATTTTCTTTGGTACATGATTTTGGCTGTATAAATTGCAACTATTTTCTTTAGTGGAGGAAAAAAATATATGCACTGACTCAAAGACCCTTCTATATGGGGGAAAGGGTTTAGCAGCCATCTTGTCATTAATAGTGGTTATCAACTTATAGTAACAATACACATGATGCAGATTACATGATGGTTATATGGCCCAGTCTAGGGTAATTTACTGTGACAGTAGGGGTGACATCAGGCTTGATGTTACTTGCCTCAAGCTCTAGATACCTCCGTCTATTTATTTAACTTAACATTAAACCTTAAACCTGCCGTGCACGAGTTGACTGATATTTGCATTAACAGTTAGGGTACCGATCAGACACTGAGTAACTCGGGGTCTGATCCGATCGGGATTCAAACTGTTTGACACTCAAATTTTTATACAGAAAGACATGAAAAGTTAAATTTTGAAAATAAGGGGTACAATGGTTTAGAAATTATGTTGAAACAAGATTGCAATTATATATATTATAGTATAGCAGGTTAAGTGTTTAGTTGGAGGTAATGAATGGTGACAAAGGTTTTGTGAACATTGTGTAGTACTTACAGTTCAGGGGCCTGTTTCATAAAACTTCGTACGAAAAATGTTGTCTAAGTCAGATTATAAAAGTCTCAATTAAGGTATTATTTATTTCTCTATCTAATCCTGTCTTGTGATATCTCTTTGGAATCGTCTTGAAAAGACGATTCCAAAGAGATGTCACAAGACAGGATTAGATAGAGAAATCAGAAATTAAATGTATTTTAAAGTTTCGACTTAGATGTTGTTTTTTACGAAGTTTTATGAAACGGACCCCAGGTGAATGAACCCTTCTAGTGCTGGAAACAGATATATATCCAACCTTTGCAGACACCGTAAGCCCGGATCAGAGGGAGCCTGAAGGTTTAAGCTTTTGTTGGTTGGTTTGGGTAACAGGATGTAGATAATTAATTGTTCATGTCATGAGAAAACCAGACTTCTTGCAATGCAAACTGTGTAGACCCTGATCAGCAATAATATTAGTCACAGGCGCGGCAATCGGTCACTGGTCAGTGTCTACACTGTTTGAAATCATCTTGTATGTACCATTTAAACAATTTTGTTACTTTTAATACTTGACTGTTTGCCACAGTAGACCTTTGTCAGTCTTAGACTTTAATCCAAACAGTTCTGGATAAATACATTCTCTGCAAACAGTGCAGACCCATAGGGCTCCTGAATGAGTCCTGAAATGGGTCTGCACTGTTTATCATACTTTTGAATATTTTGCATACACACCATTCAGAAGGTAATATAAATAAACTGGTCCATTTTTAGAAAAACAGGTGAGTCTTTTGAAAATTCAGGTTTAAGACCTTAAGAGTGCTCAACCACAGACTTAACCTATTACCCCATAGCTTGTTTCTAATTTTGAAGATAGGTGACCACTTACATGTACATGTAAAGCAGGTTGAAAGTAAAGCAGAATGCGCCTTAACTTAAGGCACGTTCTGCTTTACGTTCAGCGGGCTTTAAGCTATACCATCTGATTGATAGAATATAGAAAATATTAAATAGCTCTTGCAGTTCATACCCATGGCTGTATTAACTATTTTCTTCAGTAGAGGAATGGATTAGAGGCTTAGAAAGGCATACATGATTGTATTTATAAGGTAATGAGTTAAAGACTGCAGAGCTCCAGATCTCCATCAGACTGACCCTATGTTGTGACTTCTCAGGTTTAGGTTTATTGGAGTTTTATAAGGGAGTTGTATATAGATAGGTTCTACTTTATTTACCTTCCAATTGTTGCTCAATAAAGGTTTGACTTCTGCATAATGTTTACCCTGAGGCACTCACTGAAAACAATTTAAACCTTAAAATGCTGAATATTCAATTGATTTCTTCCATTCTTAACAGATAGAAAATCAGTACCATAGTTTTAGGGGAAGTGTTATTTCTTAATGGGGCATTCAGGGCAGACTGACAGACTCTGATCTGGAACTGTCTTACCTGGGTCTATCCTGTTTGCAGAGGAAGTAATACTTAATCCCTGCACAGTCAAGGTTGATGAACTTAATCTCATTATTCAATGAATAAATTGCCATTATATATTAGCTATATCAATGTGCCTAATACTTAATGAAGTGTTTTAACTGATTAGATTCTTGGTCATGACATACCATTCTTTACAAATTATACTTATATCTTCCTGATTGAGGGTAGGACTAGGAGTAGTTCAGTATAAAAGGACTGGATGTTATTAATCCATTACTCCATTGATACACATTTTACACCTTATTCCTCCACTGAGGAAAATAGTTTTACTTTTTACAGTCATCAATGCAAAATGTAAAATAGTAGCTTTAAAGCAGACTGAAGGTAAAGCAGAATGCTCTTTATACAGAGCAGCTGACCTGGTTCCAAGCCACCATGCTTTATTTTTGTACTTTCTATGTATGTTGAAGGCGGGCTATATATAGCTGCAGTGGGTGGAAATGAACAACAAAGCTAGATAATGTGGGTGGGGAAGTTGTCTGTGTACAGTCAAACTTGTGTAAGCCGCAATTCAAAAGACAATAAATTAGTTGTGTGAAAGATGTGACATCTTAATGCAGATCAAAAATAAAGTAGTAAGCTCCTGTAGGAGCTTTCTGCTTTACTTTTGTTTTGCATTAATTACCATTCAAAAGAAAATATGTAGCCTGCAGGACAGGTGACAGCTTTATACAGGACAAAGGTAAGATTTTTAGAGCTCTCCGATATCAGCTTGTCTGTCTGTAACTTTTGTCCTGAACGACAGTGGTTATCTGTCTTTAACCAATTACAAAATGTACTCAATAAACACACCTTTTTTGCCTTTCATTCATTCATCCACTGAAGAAAATATGTTCATTTTATACAGTCATGAATATGTACCACAAATGATATTTTCTATAACCTAGCAGGTAGTAGCTTATAAGCAAGCTGAAAGTAAAGGAGAACGTGCCAAAGACACATTCTGCTAAAATACTTTTTACCTATTTTAAGTGGTCACCTGTCTTCAAAACTAGAAACAAGCTATGTGGTAAAAAGGATAACCGGACATTACCCGATAGCCTGTTTCTAGTTTTGAAATTAGGTGACCACTTAAAGCAGGTTGAAAGTAAAGCAGAATGCGCCTTAGGGCGCTTTCTGCTTTTCTTTCAGCCTGTTTTAAGTTAAAATCTACTGAAATATTGAAATTATTTTTTATCATACATATATAGTTATGACTTTATAAATTGTCACTATTTTCTTCAATGGAGGAATAAATTAAAGGCGTAAAAAGGCATATTTATGGGGTAATGGGTTAATAAACTTAATACAGGTTTGATTGTAGTTAACAGGAGATCGGTGTCTCTGATAATTACTCACTGGGTCTGGCTAGTGTCACAGGAAGTCAATGTTTACATAGGTGATTCGGGGTCTTATATTTTCGGAAGGTAACTGCACTGAACAGGTGCATTCCAAAATCAGTGTCAGTCTCTTCTTTTCTTCTTTGCGTACACTATGTCTTTCTCTAGTCTAGTGCCAGATGTTTTATACCTGGAAAAGTACTGTCAGACAATTAGGCTTGTTTGCCATTTTGCTTTGGTGTTTGTGTTCTAAACATATTCAAATCAAGCTTTCTAACCCTTTCCTCAAGAAAAGAGCAGCACCATATGACATTTTATGTGTTGTGGTACCGTAAAACCCAACTCAGTCATCCAGAAATGAGCCATAGGACAACAGTTACTGTTCTTGACACAATTATGTTGAATGCAGCTAGCAGGTTAAAGCAGGTGAAAAACAGTGCCCGGTGTACGAGCTTTCTGATTTACTTGAATTTTGCTTTGATTCACTTAACTCTATAGAGTGATAACTCATTTATCAACAAGAGACTGAGAGGATTTTAATGAGTAGTTACAACGTAGAGTTTTAAGTGTTTAACACATTTAACCCTAGCGACGAGTATACTCGTCCTTATCAAACAGTGTATGTGTTAAGAATACGCATGTCCTATAATGCAAATTGTGTAGACCCTAATCAGAGGGCTCTGTAAGGAGCCCTCTGATCAGGGTCTGCACTGTGTTTGTAATTTTGAAATATATGGTAATAATACCCTAAATAGTAAAAAATTGATTAGACGTACAGTCATGTATTTTGAGGTAATTGGAATTGTCCATTAAAAGTTTCAGGGGTGAATGAGTTAAGATATAGAATGATGTCACTTTGTGTGTTGATATCTCCAACTCTTCTGTATTTCTTAAGTTGAAATTCTATTTATAACAAGATCTTGCTTAAGGGTGTATCAATGTCATGAATTTTGGAACTTTTCAAAGTATATGAAAACACTCTATGATGGTTTTGTATTGAAGAGCTATTTAGGATGAATGAAAAAATAGAAAAAGTGTACATTTTGGTGACCAACAGTTGGCTCTACGGCCATGTAAAATTTACCCCACCCACTTCCTCTTATTTTGTCCTTTTCAAACAGCCCGCTTCAATAAAACACATTTTAAATGACAACAAATATGATTATTTGGTTTTGTGTTATTTATGTCCTATCTATGTTAGTTTTTCTTCATACAAAAACTAATTTAAGAAAAAAAAGGCACCAAATGTGAAATTTATAAAGCTCTAAATATCATCGATATGGTACTTTTTTGTAAATTTTGTAAGGGGCGATAACTCTTTTTACTTTAATAACTCAAAATTTTCAACACTGACCTTTCAATTTCTTTTCATATTTTGAACTGCCTTAGCATGGGCTTTCATCTGGTAGAATATAAGAAAAAGTTAAATACTAGAACCATTTCATTTTCAAACTTTTTTCCTTTTTTTCATAAAATAAAAAATCTAATAAAATCATGCCCTATACAAAGCATATTTTTGATATTCAAGGATCGATATTGTTCAAACCTGGTGCCTGCTTTGTCTAAATTTGGTTTCTATATGTGAAAATACCACCATAGACATGAACTAAATAACGGAAACCCAAATTATCATGTTTGTTTTGTTTCGAAATAAATTTTACTGAAGCTTGTACCCTGAATGGGTAAAATTTGAAAAAAAAAGTCCAAATTTGACATACCTTTTTCAAATCGCTGTAGCTCGAAAACAAGGACACCACCATATTATTTTTTTTTCATTTTTTCATTCATCATAAACAGCTCTTCCAAAAAAACAATGTTAGAAAAAAAGTTTAATACTTTGAAAAAAATGGCTCATGACATTGATACACCCTTAAGTCAAACGTATTGGTATTTCAAAGCTTTTAAGTGACTTTGAAATACAAGTAAATTTGATATGTATTGTTTGAATTTCGACCTTTATTTTGATCTTAGTTTTAGAGTTTTTCATTGGCTTGGTAGTTGCATTCCCTGCAAGAGATGTAGTTTCTAGTTGTGTAAATGGACCATTGATTTGTTGGTAACATCTTGTCAGACTTGTGTAGCGAAACCTTTTAAAAGAAGAAGCACAAACAGTGTATATTTAAGATAAATGGCTGTTAATAGTGTTATACAGTTTAACCCTGCTCTCATTGAAAATTCATTTATAGCATATAAAGCAGGTATAAAGAATTTACAGCGTTTAAAACTACTGATAGGCATAAAGCAGACTGTAATGCCGTTTTGATGAGCGTAACAACATCTACATATGGATAAGTTCCGTTGTGGATGTGTAAACTAGGCAGAAAGTAAAGCTTTAATTTCAGTCTGCTTTATGCCACTCCAGTATATCAGTAGTTTTAAACACTGTAAATTCTTTATTCCTGCTTTATATGCTTAGCAATTGTGGCGCTAAAGAGAAGGGTCATGACTCAGGACAGAAGTAACAAGCATTAGTTCAAAGTCAGCAGTTTTGTGCTACATTAAACCAGCATAATTCTTTTCTATTGCATTTCTTGTTGCTTTATTTTGCCTTTTTAAGGATGGTGCACTGTCTTACAGGGAACTTGGCTTTATTAAGTCTTAGCCATTGCATGTTGCGGTACTATTATTGCTAGAAATAGAAACAGTCTATTAGCCTGTCTGAGATCTTGAACCCATCAAGAAACATAAAGCTACAAGATGATTGATCAGATATCGACTCATTTACTTGACCCATGCCTTCATTCATGATTGCCTTTTTGCAGTTTTAAATGACAAGTGCAGGGCTCCAGATATAGGGAGTAAATCAACACTCATTTTAGCATCAAATCCTATGGTGTTACTAATGAGTAGTAGAATCGTCTCTTAGAGACAATTCTAATGAGTAGTGACACCATTTATGGTTTAATTTGGAAATAAAGATTTTAGTTTTTGAAATACTCTCCTTATCTGGAGCCCTACAAGAGGTTGTTTAGAGCAAGCTGAAAGAAAAGCAGAAAGCTCCTATAGGAGCTTTCTGCTTTACTTTCAGTTTGCATAAGGGTTAAAGTTTTTACTGTTTCTTTGGATCTTTATAAGTTTATCATGCATCTAACTTGTAGTGAAAATGAACCATTGAAAATGTTCTCTTTATCTTGACAGGTGGCTGTTAAAAGCAAGTTGAAAGTAAAGTTGACAGCTTCTATGGAAGCCGTTCAGTTTCACTTGCCAAATGCTTAGTATAATGGACAGCTACATATTTGTCTTCTTAGAATACCTGTCAGATGAAACACACCATTCTTGTACATGGAAGTCAAGAAAAGAAAAGAAAAATCACTGTACTTAGAGGTTCATGTTAAAATACTTAAATTGTGATTTTGCCAAAGATTCTTCCCACTGTGAAACTTTTAAACAGCAAGATTCACATGCAATATCCTACATATTTACAAGGTTCTGGTATTATAGTTTTATCTAAATCACTTGTTAACCCTCTACTCCATAGTTTATTTCTAGTTTTTAAGATAGACGACTACTTAAAGCAGGTTGAAAGTACTTTTACTTTCAGCCTGCTTTAGTCTCTCATCTGCTAGAATATAGAAAATATTTTCATTATTTTGTATGGTTCATGTTCATGACTACATAAATTGAAACCATTTTCCTCAGTGGAGGAATAAATTAAAAGCAGAATAGATGTAGGAAATATTTCTAGGATATAGGAAATAATTCTCAGTGCACATTCATTACTGTAGAAATTTGAACTGTTTCTTCAGTGGAGGAATTAATTTATGATTGAGGGATTTACACACCGGGGTAGGTTATATAATGAGGGATGGGTTTGGTAGAAATATAATTTTCTATTCATCAGTAAATGCATAAAAAGTCAAGTCCTATCTATTGAGGAACATTTCAAACAAGGGACAAATATGCAAAGGCAAATTATCTGGTAATGACAAACAGCTCTTGTTATATTTTGGTATACATTTGTTTAACCCTTTACCCAATAATCCGTTTATAACATTAAATACAGGTGATCACTTAAAGTTAAAGCAGGTTGAAAGTAAAGCAGAATGTGCCTTAAGGCACATTCTGCTTTACTTTCAGCCTGCTTTAAAATACTATCTGTTAGGCTATATCAAGATATTTGTTATTGTAATTGTTCATGAGGTTATAACTTGGAACTATTTTCTCTAGTGAAGGAATAAATTAAACACTGGAAAAGTCGCTTATAATTTATATGGGGAAAAGGGTTAATCTCAATTGGAAACTGTTTAGTTCATATTAATGATTGTTTCAACTGGTTGTCTTTCTTGTTTCAGAGTCGTAACTCCAAGATGGCCACAGTAGGGGAACAAATGCAGATAAGCAATCACACCATTGACAAGGTCACCAAGGCCAAGGTCACCCTAGAGAACTACTACTCTAACCTCATCTCACAGCATGAAGAACGAGAACACAGGTACATCATACCGTTACCCCACCCAGGGCTTCAGAGGGACTAAACTATACTTGTTCAACAATTTCTTTTTCATGTTTAACCCATTACCCCATAGCCTGTTTCTAGTTTTGAAGACAGGTATCCACTTAAAGCAGGTTGAAAGTAAAGCAGAACACACCTTAAGGCGCATTCTGCTTTACTTTTTAGTCTGCTTTAAGCTACCATCTACTAGAAAATAGAAAATATTTCTGTTGGTATATATTCTGTATACAGAGGAATTATTTATTCAGTGGAGGAATGAAGTAAAGGCGTATTTATGGGCAAATGGGTTTAACCAAACCTTATGATGTGATTAATCATTAGAATGTTTCTGGAGATGATTCTAATTGATAGTCACACAATAGGGTTTGAGGAAGTACGAGTTCAGGATGCTTGCCAAATCATGATTGCCTTAATCTTTACTGTTTTGATCCAGATGAGATATCAAGGATCTCCATCTACATTGTTTGTGTCCTTGACCCTGTCTTAAACCTTTACTCTATGATAGTATGAAGCCTGTTTCTAGTTTTGAAGTCATGTTATCATATGGCACATTCTGCTTAACTTTCAGGCTGCTTTAAGCTACCATCTGCTAGGATATAGAAATATTTTTGATGATACATATTCATGACTGTATAAATTGGAACAGACTGTATAAATTGGAACAATTTTCTTTAGTGGAGGAATAAATTAAATGCATGAAAATGTGTATCTATGGAGTAAATGGTAAAAAACAAATTTTAGAAAATTCCAATTTTAGAACTGTAGCACTAAGCCGAGGTAGGTTCTTACAAACAACAATACTACTACTAAGTGTTTAACCCATAATCCCATATATATGCCTTTAACACCTTTAATTTACTCCTCCACTGAAGAAAAAAGTTCCATTTTATACAGTCATGAAAATGTATACTCATAAATAGTTTCTCAATCTGTATCCTAGCAGATGGCAGCTTAGAGCAGATTTTAAGTAAAGCAGAATGCACCTTAACCCTTTGAACCCTAGTCCCGCATATAGGCGTCCTTTTCAAACAGTGTACGTGTGTATAGTACACTTGTCATGTACAAACAGTGAAGACCCAGATCAGAGGGCTCCGAAAGGAGCCCTCTGATCAGGGTCTTCACTGTTTGTCATAATGCCAAACATTGACAAAAACAACCCTTAAAGTCAGAAATGGACTAGACTAAAATGGAAACTGGAATTGTCCATTTGAGGTTTCAGGGAGGAAAGAGTTAAAGCGCATTCTGCATTATTTTCAGCTAGCTTTAACCCATAACCCCATAAATACGCCTTTTTACTCCTCTATGTTATTCATTCACTGAGGAAAATAGTTCAAATTTACCATAAGAAATATTTTCTATATTCCAGCAGATTTTTAGCTCACCTGAGCTAGCTCAGGGTGAGCTTTTGCAATCTTTGAATGTCCGGCGTGCGTCATCCATCGTGCGGCGTCAACAAATTTAGTATTTACACTCTAAAGGCCACAATATTAATTCAATCTTTCTCAAACTTGTTCAGATGGTATATTGCCATAAGAGTTCAGATGAGTTCGATTATGGTTGAAATCGGACAAAATAGGTCACGAGTAATCTACCTTTGAATTGCTGAAAATGCCTTATTTAACAGTGTTTACACTCTAGAGGCCACAATATTTATCCAATCTTTCTAAAACTTGCCCAGATTGTATATGACCATAAGAGTTCGGATGAGTTAGATTTTGGTTGAAATCGGACAATAGATTAAGGGTTATCTACCTTTGAACTGCTGAAAATGCCATATTTAATGGTGTTGACATTCTTTAGTTCACAATTTTTATCCAATCTATCTCAAACTTGCTCAGATTGTATATGGCTATATGAGTTCAGATGGGTTTGATTATGGTTGAAATCACACTAATAGGAGAAGTGTTATCTACCATTGAATTGCTGAAAATGCCATATTTAAGGATGTTTACACTCCAGAGGCCACAAATTTTATCCAATCTTTCTCAAACTTACTTAGATTGTATATTACCATTAGGCTTTGGATGAGTTCCATTATACTTGTAATTGGATAAATAGGTCAAGAGTTATCTACCTTTGAATTGCTGAAAATGACATATTTAACAGTGTTCACGCTCTAGAGGCCACTATATTTATCCAAGCTCTCAAACTTGCCCAGATTGTATATGACCATAAGAGTTAAAAAAAGGGTGATTATGGTTGAAATCGGACAAATAGATCAAGAGTTATCTACCTTTGAATTGCTGAAAATGCCATATTTTACAACGTTTACACTCTTGCAACTACAGTTTTCAATAGATTTTGATAATACTTGTACACAAAGCATATAGCTTGACGTTCTCGAAGGAGTGCAATTATTGTTGAAATCTAATCATTGTGGCAATAGTTTTCTACCCTTGATATACTTTGAAATGCTAGAAAAAGGCTTCATTTCAGTATTGTTTAGACTCTAGTTATCTGCCTTTGATGTACTCTACAATACTAGAGTAGGTTGACAAACTTGAATGGATTTAGAATAAAACGGGTGAAATTCAAAGGTAAAGCTATCAGGTTTCATTACAAATGGTGAGCGATATCAGGGTCTTCAGGCCCTCTTGTTGCTTAAAGCAGTCTGAAAGTAAAGCAGAATATGTCCTAAGGTGCATTCTGCTTTACTTTCAGCCTGCTTTAAGTAGCAACTTGTTTTCAAAACTAGAAACGGGCTATGGGGTATGGGTTAAATTAAGTGATCACATATCTTCAATACTAGAAACAGGCTATTGAGTAATGGGACTGGGTTAAAGAATTAATGTGAATGAAATATGCATTGCCAATTTGGCATAAAGACAAGCATGCTAATTGGAATAAGGAAATTGTATGTAATTATAGATGATGTCAGTTTTGATTAGTTGTTATATGAATTATAAACATGTATTTAGCAATTGCTTCTGAAAGATGTATGGTTTGAATTTAACCCATTACCCCATAGCCTGTGTCTAGTTTTGAAAATAGGTGACCACTTAAAGCAGGTTGAAAGTAAAGCAGAATGCGCCTGCTTTAAGCTAACATCTTCTAAAATATTAAAAAAATATTTTTTTGTACACATTTATGACTGTTTAAATTGGAACTGCTTTCTTCAGTGGATAAATAAATTAATGGCGTAAAAAGGCTTATTTATTGGGTAATAGGTTAACCTTTTCTTCCATAGGCAATTGTGCAAATCATTTATATCCAACTCTTTTTAGAGCAGGAAATTACTTGACGCTTTACCCCATAAATACACCTTTTTACGCTTTTAATTTATTCCTCCTGATGAAAATAGTTCCAAATTATACCACAAGAAATATTTTCTATATCTTAGCAGATGTTAGCTTAAAGCAGGCTGAAAGTAAAGCAGAATGTGCCTTAACCCATTGCCCCATAAATAAGGGCTTTAAAACTAGAAACAGGCTATGGGGAAATTGGTTAAAACAAGGTGAAAATTAAGCAGAAAGTTTGCTCCTGCTTACTCTCATATTGCTTTAACCCTTTACTCCATTAAAAGCCTGTTTTGTTGTACGACATTTTGTAAAACGGGCCCCTGAGCTGATATCGTGAAACAGCTGACAGCTTCATCGTAAGGACTATATTGTACAAGACCCTCTAATCAATAAATGCTTTTTTGACCCTCCGCATGGGAGACAAATTGTGTCATACACTTAGTTAACTGATAAAATATTTACATAGATATCACCTTCGCCTGCAAGATATCCCTTTGCACAAACCAGTAAATGCTTGACTCACATTTTATCAACAGCTGTAGCCAATATTCATATACTTAACTCTGTCAGCTATGAAGATGTATTATCTTATCTGAACTATTACATTGGTTCATAAAATAAGGAAAATTGTCCCCAGTATATGGACACTAGGCTTTCATCTGCAAATTATTTATAATTAAAAGTGAAGTACTTTGCAGCCTGTAGTCACACCTGGCTCCAAGGTTATAAAGCTTTTGAGTTGAGTCTGAAGTCGTTCTCAAGCATGTGATTGGTCAGATTTGAGCCTAGGCTCAAATCTGACCAATCAGATGCTTGAGAACGTACACAGACTCAGCTCCAATTTAGGCTTTATAAACTTGGACCCTGATCTATTTTATATGTAAACTCTGCTCATATCTAGGTCAGTTGGATTAAGCTAGACTCAAGATCATAGATGCAAATCAATTATTTCATGTCTGAAACTTCAATTGGACAATTCAGCTTTCAGCTTCCTTTGAGGTTAAGCAGCCACTTGCTTTAAACATGACAGAATCCTAGCAGATGGTTATTTAAAGCAGGCTAAAAGTAAAGCAGAATGTGCTTTAAGGCTCACTATCTAGTTTTACTTTCAACCTGTTGGTCACCTATCTTCAGTTAAGTTCAGTATTAGAAACAGGCTATGGGGCAAAGGGTTAACTAGTTAAAGACAACTTATAGCATCTTTTAAATTCGCCTTTAACACAAGCATAACTGTGGGTTGCAATCTCCCATTGTTTAAAAAAAATTGTACTAGTTTTGAGTTTTATTGTTATTCATGACGAGGTAATTCATGAATCTCCCATATCTGCCAAAATCTTGGTTTGAACACACACTCAGATTTCCTGTAATCTTTACAATGCCTATATAATTAAATGGACTGATTTCTTATATAAATAACCAGTTTCACAGTTTATTGACCTTTGAGCTTGAATTTGTCTCCAAAATACTTAGAATTAAGCCAAAGAATGCAGTCCCAGATCACAACGACTGAGCACTGACTTTGCGAGTGGATCTGAAAATAAAATGACAGTTTGACTGTTGCTGGGTTTGCTTCCAAAATATAACAAACAATATAAACAAATGATGCAGACTGCAGACCCCTGATCTAGGTCGGCACTGTTTTCAAATGATGTCATAATCTCTTCTTGCACAGTAAGGGTTAATTAAAAGGCAAAGGTAACTTTTTTCCTGCATTAAGCAGTCACCTGCTTTTACATAGCAACATACATTCTTTTCCAGAGAATGGCTGTTTAAGATAAGTTTAACTGGTGTTGGTTTTCAGGAGTCCTAGTTCTGTGACATTATTTTCTTCCTTTTCGATTAACCCTTACTCACACTCAGTTCGGAAACACACACACAAACAGTGTAGACCAAGAACAGAGGGCCCTCTGATCAGGGTCTTCACTGTTTGCCATAATTTTGAATACTCTGTCTGACAAATACCTAAGGAGTCATTGTAAACTTGTCAATATTTAGAAAATGGAAGAGTCAAGTTGGAAAGTCTTCAGTTTAACCCATTACCCCATAAATACGCCTTTTTATGCCTTTAATTTATTCCTCTACTGAAGAAAATAGTTCCAATCTATACTGTTACAAATAAGATTCATAAGAAATATTTGCTATATTCTAGCAGATAATAGCTTAAAATAGGCTGAAAGGCGCATTCTGCTTTACTTTCAACCTGCTCTAAGTGGTCGTCTATCTTCAAAACAAGAAACAGGCTATGGGATAATGGGTTAAGGGCTAATCTACCTCTTACTTAACTTCCTAGGTTTGTAATAATCATTTTTTGGTGGGCAATTGTACAACAATTATGCCTTTTATCGTAGGATTTATCAAGCCTTGGGATTGTATGCACAGGTGAAAAAAATAGCTTTAAATTGTGCACACCCAATTATATTGTTTCCTGTTTTATGTCATGTTAACAGTAGTTAAACCTCTCTATAATGAGGACCAAAAATCAGGCTAATTGATTGCAAGAAAGTCAGGGGACAGTTTAAAGCAAGGTGAAAGTAAAACAGAAAGCTCCTCAAGGAGCTTTCTGATTTACTTTCACCTTGCGTAAAGTAGTCACATACCTAATAATTATCATAATGCAGTGATCGTAAGTAAAATAGAAATCTCCTTCATCTAATTTTAAGCAGTCACTTGCCGTAAACACCTAATCATTAACACAATATTTAGTGGTCGTTACAGAGAGGTTTTACTGTACTGGTCTTTCTGTAAAATGTAGCTTTAAAGATTTATAAAAAACCCAACAACAAACTCAGTGAAGGTGACTTAAAAGACAGTCAACAACTGAACCCTTTTCCTTCAATAGTTTGCACTTGGATGTTTGTATATTACGTAGACATTAATTTGTGTATTGTATTTCTTCTATTTGCAGATATAGAAAACTTGAACAGACCATGGAAGAAGATGGTCTTGATGATGAACAGGTAAGGGACAATCTTTTCTAACCAAGCCATGCCTTGGGATGGACCCATGATTTTTGGTCGAAGTGATGGTAGCAAACTTGTTTGATGGAATAACCCATTACCCCATGAAATTTAATACACCTTTTCATATGTTTAATTAATTCCCCTAATGAAGAAAATGGTTCCACTTTATGCAGTCATGAATAATTATGCACCATATGAAGTACATGTACATGTATTTTCTATTTCCTAGCAGGTGGTAGCGGAGAGCAGGCTGAGGACAAATTCTGCTTAACCTTCAATCTGCTTTATGCGGTCATCTGTTTTCAAAACTATAAAACTGGCTATGGGGTAAAAGATTAAACCCTTAAATACATTGTGAACTCTTACCATCTTAACTATTACATTGGCTAATGAATTAATGAAAAATTTCATTAGGAAAGATTGAACACTCATATAACACATGTCCTTTATCATATGAATACAGTGCAGACCCTGATCAGACAGCTACCCCATATCCTGTTTCTAGCTTTGAAGACAGATGATCACTTAAAGCAGGTTGAAAGTTAAGCAGAATGCACCTGAAGGCTCATTCTGCTTGACTTTCAACCTGCTTTAAGCTAACATCTTCTAGAATATAGAAAACATTTCTTATCATACATTGCCATAACTGTATGAATTGGTTCAACCCAACAGCTGAAAGCTACAGCACAGTATATTAGAAGTACACGTCTTAGTATCTGACATGACCATATGTTTAAACATTTGAAGAAGAAGAAGAAGTATGAATTTGAATTATTTTCCTTAGTGGAGAAATAAATTAAAGGTGTAAAAAGACGTATTTATGGGGTAATGGGTTAAGAAAGCATCACTTTTCTGGTACCCTGTTTACAGGAGAACGGACAATACAGGTTGGACTGTGTATAGATGGCAAAGAATGAAAATAGAAACTGACATAGAGAGAGAGAGGTCAGACCTGGGCTGGGTTTGCACAGACATTCCTTGGCATGGGAGGAAAACAATCTCATAGATTAGTTAAATAGTGCCAAGGTGATGTTCCTGGGAAGATAAGGACCATACAATATGTTAGGGTACTCTGCTACAAGCACTCTAAGCAATGCAGTGTATAACTGGACCATGTACATCATGTATTGTATTGTAAAACCTATTTACCATCTACCCGGTAGCCTGTTTCTAGTTTTGAGGACAGGCAAATCACTTAAAGTAGGTTGAAAGTAAAGCAGAATGCGCCTTAAGGCGCATTCTGCTTTACTTTCAACCTGCTTTAAGTTACCATTTGCATGGATATAGAACATATTTCTTAAGATGCATATTCATAATTTCATTACAGAATTAACTTGAACTTAATTCATCAGTGGATGAATAGATTAAAGGCGTAAAAAGGTGTACATTTTAAAATTATGTAATGGGTTAAGCTACCATTTGCTAGGATATAGGAAATATTGCATTTTCTCAATAAAATAGAACTTTTTTCTTCAGTGAAGGAATGTAAATTAAATGTATAAAAAGGCATATCTCTATGAATAAAGGGTGAAGACCACTCAATAGTTCTAAGGCTAGTATTTGGTAGTAAACCTTTTGGGTAATACTTGGTTGGTTTGTGGCTGTCACCTTATTTAGCTTTAGAACTGCATTTACTAGAGATTAGGTATACTAGAAGTCCTGGAACATCTTGGGTCATGTTAAACAAAGGTCAAGGTCATATAGAGGACAAATAGACAGAATTTAATATTGTCCAAACAGGGGGCATTATGAGTGTTTCACAAACACCTTCTTGTTAAATGTTTTCTTACAAGAAGTTTGACCATTCATGCTGATGATATGGTTGCTATTGTTCTTATCTACTCAACAATTGTCATACATGATTTAGGCAGTTTATTACATGACCTTCGCTTGTGACCATAAAATCTGCTGACCGGGCAATTTCTTTGTCCTGCCCCCCCATCATGGTTTTTGTCATGTTTACATGTATGAATAACCTGTCTTCATCTGTCACTCAATCAAGATTATAAACAAACTTAGCCATTTGGCAATCTCTATAAACTGACCACTGTATAACTTTAGTGCTACATTAAGGGGGTACCTTTTGTAAGAGATTGCAAATTTGTTTCATAAATTGACTGCAGAGCTCTAGATAAGTTGAGTATTTAAAAAACTAAAATCTTCATTTCTACATTAAACCCTATGGTGTTACTGCTCATTAGAATCGTCTCTTTGAGACGATTCTAATGAGTAGTTATACCATAGGATTTGGTGCTGAAATGAGTGAGAAAATGTTGAATTTGTTCAGTTCACTCTCTGTCTCATCTATCTGGAGCCCTTTTGAGTGTCCACTAGCTGTAGACATGTTTTACTGTAGTTTGACATTGATTAGTGTACAGCATCCTCTTGTTGTGATGTTGAGCAGACAGATCATGTGTTACAGTGGAGAATGTGTTATTCTTTCCCAATAAACGCGTTTACGCTTTAACTATTATTTCCACTGCAAACAGTTTGGAGCCAGATCAGACACCGGGTAACCCTGCATCTGATCAGGCTCCAAACTGTTTGCCACCAAGATAAACATGAATTATCAGAATTGTCCAAAAGTTGCACTTTTCTACGTTTTAGTGTTTTGCGTACCTTTGCGTTTAAACGGGAAAGACTAACGTATTCTCCACTGTATGACCAGGTCTTGTGTTGTCACTTATAGTCACATCTGGAGTAGCCCTTGGGAGTTTGTTGTCCGGCTTGCCTTGAGAAAACTGAAAGATAATTAACCCTTCTACTGCAAATAGCATATACTGACACTTTTTTGAAAACTGTGTAGACTCAGATCAGAGTGTCTGATCTTGTCTGCACTGTTTTCTTATCGGATAAATCTGACATAACTTTCCATTTTTTATTTGTCAATGTGTAAGTTCAGATGATAGATATGGTATTCACAGTTGGTAATGTTTGATATACAAGTATTCAGCAGAAGAAGGTTTAATAACAACGAGAATTCTTAGAAAAACTGCTCATATTCCCCCCTTTGATCTAAAGAAATAATTGTTGTATATATTGGTATCTTGCTTCAGTGAACGAGAGTGAGCAAGACAAAAACATCGCTTTTCAAATGTCAATGACACAGTCAACTTTTGAATTTAGTTCATTTGTTGACCCATTACCCTGGGTCTAGAAAGAAATCTTATTTTTTACACCTTCAATTTAATCCTCTACATTTAGCAGAATGATGGTAGCATAAAGCAGACTAAAATTAAAACATAATGTGCCTAAATTGCACCTTACTGTCAACCTGCTTTAAGTGTTGACCTGTTTTCAAAACTAGAAATGGGCTATGGAGTAAATTAAGGGTCCAGATTTTTCCTTAGTTCATTTTTTCTTGTAGATGTATTAATCATTTCAGTTACATACTTCTAATTCTCTTGAATTGTTATTGTGTCACTATAGAAGCCTTTTGCATTGTTGTTTCACTGCAGAAAGTAGTAACCTGTCTTAACCCATTAACCCATAAATACGCCTTTTTACGCCTCTAGTTTATTCCTCCAGATAAGAAAATAGGTCCAAATTATACAATTATGAATATTTATCAGAAGAAATAATTTCTATTTTCAAGCAGATGGTAGCTAGCAGGCTGAAAGTAAAGCAGAATGTGCCTAAGGCACATTCTGCTTTACCTTCAACCTGCTTTAAGTGGTCTACAAATTTAAATATTAGAAATAGGCTATGGGGTAATGGGTTAAGAGTCCTTCAGGAGCCCTCAGATCTGGGTCTACACTGTTTGCTAAATATTCATACACTGGTAGCCAGGACTGTAAGGGTTAAGTTAATCTATAGTATGACAGTTGGGACTGACAACTGCTGACCTTAGCTGTACTAATGACCTTTGACCTCTAGATGATGTCATTATCATTACCTGCTGACTTCATAAGACAGGTGTCCACCTTGCCCTAATTAGAACGAATGAATGGGAAATTAATGAAAACTTGTTCTGTATGATATTGTTTATGAGTTTAGTATGACTTTATATCTAAGTGTTCCTGAATTTTTTTTGGATAAAAACAAACAAACAAACAAACAAACAAACAAACAATAAACATGTGACTGAGACTTTTGTGGAAAGCCATCGTTTTGACTGCTAGTCATGAAAAACTTGTAGTTATTTGCATATTCTTCATGTGCAGTGGAGAAAGTAATATTAATGAAATGCAAATGCATTGCAATAAAATGCAGAAAATTGCAACTTTTTACAACCATTAACAATTCGTTTTGATCTGAATAGTGGGGCCACTGTGGCCTTAACCCATTACCCCATAAATACGCCTTTTTACGCCTTTAATTTATTCTTCCACTGAAGGAAATAGTTCAAATTTATACAGCCATGAATATATTTCATAATATTTTCTACATTCTAGTAGATGGTAGCTTAAAGCAGGCTGTAAGTAAAGCATAATGCACCTAAAGGCGCATTCTGCTTAACTTAGAACCTGCTTTGAATGGCCACCTGTCATCAAAACCAGAAATGAACTATGGGGTAATGGGTTAATACAGTGGTTATAGTCACTGTGACTGACAATCACTAAGGAGCTTTCTGCAGTAACCCTTTGAACCCTAGTCCCGCATATAGGAGTCCTTTGCAAACAATGTACATGTGAATATGTAGTACACATGTCCTATGCAAACAGTGAAGACCCAGATCAGAGAGCTCAGAAAAGAGCCCTCTGATCAGGGTCTTCACTGTATGTCATAATGCCAAACATTGACAAAAACAACCCTTAAGAGTCAGAAATGGACTAGACTTAAATGGAAATTTGAACTGTCTATTTAAAGTTTCAGGGAGGAAAGAGTTAAGCAGGTACCTGTCTTTATATGTCTCTATACTATTTCAATTAGTGGTCCTTTAAAACACGATTGACTCTAATTTACCTTCAACGTAATGAGCAGATCAAATAAAAAATATCAGTATCTTTGGGGAAAAAATGTAATGTATTAATTACATTTCATAATTAAGGAAAGTACACCTTTGATCCTTAGTGCAAAAATGTAAGTGTCATAAAATGTTGGTATAGTTAGCTTGTGTTGAGCAACCATTGAATAGAATAATAAAGAGATCTACAAAGACTGGTGACTGGTACATGAAGAACTGAAACATGCAGGGCTCCAGATACTGAGGGAGTCAACTGAGTAAAATCAACTATTTCTCACTCATTTCACCAAATCGTATGGTGTTACTACTCATTTGAATCGTCTCTGCGAGACGATTCTAATGAGTTGTGACACCATAGGGTTTAATGCAGAAATAAAGATTTTAGTTGTGTCATCTCATGATCTGTTCACAATTTGTTTCAAATAACTTCTTCTTCTCTGAAATCAATGGCCCAATTTTAACCAAACTTGGTCAGATACATACTGTATAGTTGTGAGCTTCAAAAAGTGGGTGGGGCCATGAGTCTTGTTGCCATGGCAACCATGCACAATATTTCATTGCATTTCGTTTAATTTTGTTTAAACTTCTCCACTGTAGGTTATTTACACTGACTGTTGTTATGAAAATGGGTTAATCACCACGTTTTCCATACACGTTTTACCCCTTCATTTAATTTATTCCTTCACTAAGACCACTATATAGAAAATAGTTCCACTTATATTGTCATGATTATAATGAAACATAAGAAATATTTTGTTATCCTAGCAGATTGTAGCTTCAAGCATCTGCTTTACTTTCAGCCTGCTTTAAGTGGTCATCAGACTTGAAAAATAAGAAACAGGCTATCGAGTAAAGAATTAAGTTAATGAACTTTGAAGTGCACAATGTTTCCTTTGTCATTTGGATATATTGGTCATTGACCTTTGATAGGCTCCAAGATTTGAATTTAATGTCTGGACATAATAGCCCTTATCCTGCCCTCATGTTGCCTAATACAGAATTGTGTAGCCAGGAAGCATCCCTCAATTTTTCATATTGAAAAACACATAATTGAATGCTAGTGTATAACAGTTAGTATATAATGATTTGATCCTGATGTACTGGTACTCATCAGGATCAGGATCAAAAATATTTTCAAGGTAGAATAAGTCAATGTACTATCACATTCTGTACGTTTCAGAAATGATGTCAGTAAACTTATATGTATATTTCTCGTTAGCTTGTCACATGCTGGTAGTGAATTTTTAAGATGGTTGAATTTTTTTTTGCAAACAGTTTGGATCTAGATCAGGTCCCAAATGTTACACCTGACATCAAACCTGACAAAAATAAAAATTAGAATAGAATTTGATAGCATGCAGAGAGCTTAGTAGTCACATGTCTTCAAAATTAAGAAAAAAAGGTTAAGGGTCTCCTTGCTAGATTCAACATCCTTTCTGGGTGAGAGGTACTATACACATTCAATAATCCTATATCTGTGGGGCTTTTAGTGTATGCTGACACTTTTTGAAAACAGTGAAGACCCTGATAAGACAGCTCCTGAAGGAGCTGTCTGATAAGGCTCTGAACTGTTTTCTGATAAGATCTGTCTGCCATAAGTCTACACTGTTTTTAGGGAAACCAATGTAATAGTATATATGGTAGATTTTCAAAGGAGCCGTGAATAGTCAGTGCTTTAAGTTATGAGTCGTCATTTTAATAATGTGTCAAATTGTTTGGATACAGATGAGACACCAAGTTACTTGGGTCATGTATCCAAACTGTTTACATTAATTTTACCATAGAGTGGTAAAAATTTAAGGTTCAATCTTAAATTTGCATGCTGGGTAATTTTTTTCGCCTACAACAAATTATATTCTAAAATACTATTTTTCAAAATTTTGTTGTAATACAAGGTCAGAGTGTCAAACAGCTTGGATCCTCATCAGGATCCAAACTGTTTGCACAGACAATCATGATTCCGTCACCTAGAGGACGCAAAGGGTTAATTTCAAAGCGAGGCCAAGGAATGGTTATCTGTTTATTACACTGTATTTATTACAAAGTTTATTGAGCTTGTAAAGCTAACAAGAGAGGTTATTGGTTGTTAGCCCTTTGAACCCATTAACATGTGGATGTTGAAATTTACAAACAGGAATGATCCAGATCAAACATCTTGATCTAAAACTTTGTCTATGATCAGTTTCAGAATTCATTTGTCTTTTAATTGGGTCATATTTATGTAAAGTTAGAGATGAAAAGTTTGATTTTAGAATTCAAGGATATGTGACATATATGGCGTTTTGGTTTGACCATATTTATGTATACAAAGTTTTAAAAGTAGTAACTCTTTGCTGTTGGAGCCCTTTGATCAGAGTTTACACTATTTTTATGGGACAAATGTACTCTTTGCAGATACACTGTTTGTATACTCATCGCTAGGGTTCAGTAGGTTAATGTGTATGTGGTAGAAAGGTTTATCAATCTTTTATTCTGCGTTGAGCAGTCATCTGTCTTTGCTGGCAGCTACACCCTTACCCCAATACCTGGTTTTCTGTTTTCAAGACAGGTGGTTTCTTAACCCATTTACCCATAGCCTGTTTCTAGTATTGAACATAGGTGATATCTTAAAGCAGGTTGAAAGTAAAGCAGAATGCGCCCTAAGCCTGCCTTAAGCTACTCTCTAATAGGTCATAGAAAATACTTCTTAGGGTACATACTCATGCCTGTATAAAAAGGAACAGCTTTCTTCACTGGAGGTATAATTTAAAAGGCGTAAAAAGGTGTATTTATTGGGGAATGGGTTATAAGGAAGGCTGAGGGTAAACAAAAAGCTTGTTTAGTTGGCACATCTATTATCCCTATCGACAAACTTGTACTACTCATCATTTGCAAACAGTGTACCTGAGAAGAGTACACTTGCCTCGCGCAAAGGAGCACTCTTGCAATATAGTTTACTGTAATAATCACTCCTAAATCATAATTTTTAAAAACATGGACTCCTTTTAAATTGGAAATTTTTCCATTTGAAGTTGGTGAATGTGAGTTATTGCAGGAGATGTTTATAACCCTTAGTCTGGGTTTGCATAAACAACCATTTTACATGTACTAACAGGTGATCCAGATTTCTCAGCTTTATATACCACTCAGCAATTTGACTAGTACTGTGATCCCAGCTATTCATTGATTTTGGATGCTGGATAAAAACTGAAAGTGAAGAATGTTCTGTGACCTATAGTCTGGCAGTGATGAACGAATTTGATTGAAGTTTAGTGGGAGGTTAAACATTCTTTATTGCAAACGACAGCTTGAAAGTCGTTGACCCTGTGACATATATATGTCAAACGAGTATTGCATTCTGACTGTTAATAACCCACCCCTATCCCCAATGGGCCACAAGTGCAAAATAACTGCTCAAAGCAGTCTTAACCCTTTACCCCATGGCCTGTTTCTATTTTGAAATTATATAACTACTTAAAGCAGGTTGAAAGTAAAGCAGAATGTGCCTTAAGGCACATTCTGCTTTACTTTCATCCTGCTTTAAGCTATAATCTGCTAGGAAAAAGAAAATATTTCTTAATGAAACATATTTATCACTGTATTAAATCATTTTCTTAATGGAATTACTTTCTTAAGTGGAGGAATACATTTAAAGCGTAAAAAGGTGTATTTGTTGGGTAACGGGTTAAAAGAAAAACGAAGTTCTTGGAGCCTTCAAATGGATAACTGATTCCACTTTTCAATTTCACTTCAAGCTCATTCCAGGTATGGAGGGTTGGTTTTTGCAATAAATGACAAACAGTGCAGGCCTTGATCAGAGAGCTGACCTTCAGGAGCCCTCGGCTCCTATCTTGGTCTACACTGTTTGCATTAGACAAGTTTGGTCTTCACAGGTACATTAACCCTTTACCCCATAGCTTGTTTCTAGTTTTGCAGACAGGTGGCCTGATGATGCACCTAAAGCAGGTTGAAAGTAAAGCAGAATGTGCCTAATGGTGCATTCCGTTTACTTTCAGTCTGCTTTAATCTACCATTTGCTGGAATATAGAAAATATTTCTTATGGTACAGAACCTAACAATTTTTCTTTTTTTGGATAAATTTCGGTATTTAGAGGTTTTGCTGTACCAACTACATTCAGCCAACCTTTCAGTTGGTTAATCGGTCCTTGACTGGTTTATATTATAGGATTATAAGGGATCAGTGCAAAATGTTTACCTAATACTGGCTTAACACAGTCAACCCTAGCAATGAGTTTACTTGTCTTTGACAAACAGTGTTTTTGTGGTGAGTACACTAGTCCTATGCAAAAATTTTAATAGGTAGATCCAAATCAGAGGGGTTCTAAAGGAATTGAAGTAGTCACCAGTTTCAAAACTAGAAACAGGTTATGGGGTAATGGGTTAACTGCTACGTTGCTGTAGTAAGAACTTAAAGAAGGTCTGCTTCAAAATTCCTACAGAAGGTTTTTATGGATTCTTCAATAAAAAAAATGTTTTTATGCATTCTTTACAGAAAAAAACAACTAAAAAAAACCAAGTAATGTCAACAGTCTGGATACTGATCAGATTATGATCTGGATCCAAACTGTTTGCAAATATGAATCTTGTTTCTTTTAGAAGGATTAAGGGTAAACCAGTGGCTGTGTCTAGCTTAAAAGGTCAAAACTGTTATGAGTCAAACAAAATCATGGCCTATTAAATCTCTATCAACTTTTAGTCTCCCTAATAATAATCCTCTTATAGATCTCCAGCTGTCTGTTAACTGTGTCGACCCGTAGAAATTCCCCTACAGCGTGTTTTGTTTTATTTTTAATGACAGATGAGTGCTTAAAGCAGGCTGAAAGTATAGCAGAAAGCTCCTTTAGGAGCTAATAATAATCCTCTTATAGATCTCCAGCTGTCTGTTAACTGTGTCGACCCGTAGAAATTCCCCTACAGCGTGTTTTGTTTTATTTTTAATGACAGATGAGTGCTTAAAGCAGGCTGAAAGTATAGCAGAAAGCTCCTTTAGGAGCTTTCTGCTTTACTTTCTGGCTGCTTTAAGCATTCCCTCTTTAGGAAGCTGAATGTTTTTTCTATGCCTCTTTGATAACAGGGCATGAATAGGCATGAATAGGTAGGTAGGTACGGTATATCTATCTAAGGAATAAGTAAATGCATTAAAAGATGCTTCTTATAGATAGGGAAATAAACCATTACTCCATAAATACACCTTTTAATTTATCCCTCCACTGAAGAAAACAGTTTAAATTAATACAGTTGTGAATATTTAACATTAGAAATAATTCCTATATTCTAGCAGATGTTAGCTTAAAGCAGGCTGAAAGTAAAGCAGAATGCGCCTTAAGGCACATTCTGCTTTACTTTCAACCTGCTTTAAGTGGTCACCCATCTTCAAGACTAGATACAGGCTATGGGGTAATGAGGTAAGGGTAACCATTTTGGCTGTGCCTTTTTGATGAAGCTTGAGTGTCTCTAAATACAGGTGACTATTGATCCATTGTCATAGGTAAAGCAAAAAAGCTGATACTGGAACGTTTGAATTTTGCTTTATTTTTGTTCTGCATTAAGTTGTCACAGAGACTATAAATTAAAAAGTCTTTAGCAGAAGTTTTGGATCCTTGTAGGTGCCCTGAAATGAGTCTACACTATTTACAAAGGATTCATATATCTGGTTCCATCGCTGTAATATAACTAATAAGAGTATCTGGCGTTTGACCAAGAAACTTTATTTTCAGTCATGATTGTTCTAAGAAAGCAGGATAAACATAGGGGTATAGATATATAGCATACCTGTGATTAGTTATGTACTATCTTAATTGGCTCTAAAAGGTGACTTAAACAAGTGCATTACTTTGTATTGTAAACCCCTACGGTGTTGGAAACTGGTAAATGTGTCCTTTGCAAACAGTGTAGATTCTGATCAGAGGGCTGCTTCAGGAGCCCTCTGATCAGGGTCTACACTGTTTGTTTTACTTTTGAATATTGTCTGGGAAAAAATCAATATAAACAGAATATAATTATCCATTTAAAAAAAAGTGGGCATTGTCAGGCCGAGTAATAGCAGAGCTTGTCCTATTGTCTGTAGACAAGCACAGGTATAGCAGCATTCAAACAATCATTTAAAAGGTGTTGCCAGTCATTCAGAGAGGTGGCAGCTTAAAGCAGAACAAAAGTGATTTAAAAAAGCTCCATATTACTGGTAGTCTTGTTCTGCATTTAGAGGCCTTGCAGTCTCTAGTGATCTCAATGCTTCTTACTGAAGTGTTGCTGAATATTAAAGGCCATATGACTGTGTACAAGTATGTTAGTTTCGATATACATTCTGATCTCTATGTTTAGGTAGACTACTGGGGTGGCTCATGTTAATTAACCCATACTGTGTTGGGAAACGAGTATAATAAACAGTGTAGACCCAGATCAGAGGGCTCCTTCAGGAGCCCTCTGATCTGGGTCTACATTGTTTGTCAAACTTAAGATTATTTTAGAAATAAATCTCTTGAAAGACATTGTAATTATGTCATTATTTAGAAAATGAAATAGTCCATTTGGAGAGTTTAGCAGTGTTAGGGTTAGACAATGGTCTCTTTCAAGGCTGTTGTCTTTTTCAAATTTAACGGTTTGTCTGATTTGAACCAGAATTTCTTGGCTCCAAGTCGTTGCAATATTTTGATTTACTTGATTTTGATATTGTGCACGTGAGAATATTATGAGACAGTTAACTCTTCTCCCCAATGGCTGGTTTTTCAGTATATACAACAAGTGGTTGCTTTAAGCAATATATAATCTGAAAGTAAAGCCAACAGCTGCTCATTTAGGAACTTTGAAGCCTTTCTGCTTTACTTTCCGCCAGCTTTAAACCTCCATCTTTCATGATGCAGGAATAGATTCCTATGAATTTTTATCAAGACAATGCAGAAGCTTGAAAAGGCATTTCTACGAGGGGGTGTGTTGAGGTGTTTCTATTGGAGAATGGGTTAAATATCAATCTGGCAGATCTTACTATAATTTGTTAGCTCTTTGCACGCTAGCAGCGGGTATATCTGCCACAGTGATTGTCTTTGCAAACAGTTTGGATCCAGATGAGACGCCGCATGATGCGGCGTCTCATCAGGATCCAAACTGTTTGACATAGTGACCCTGTTTTGAAAAGAAATTTAGAAAATTCTATTTTTAGAACAATAGCAGACGACAAATGTTGCAGACACAAAAAAATTACCCAGCATGCAAAGAGTTAGACAAGTCTAGTGATACAAGGCTCCAGATAAGCTGGAGTAAACTGAACAAATCCAACATTTTCTCACTGATTTCAGCTCCAAATCCTATGGTGTTACTACTCATTAGAAACGTCTCGAAGAAATGATTCTAATAAATAGTAACACTATAGGGTTTAATGCAGTGATAAATATTTTAGTTTTTGAAATACTCCCCTAATCTGGAGCCTTGGTGATAGACTCTCTGCTAGGTTGTGAAAAGCACTTGAGTAGTTGACATTATCTAACTTTTACATAAGTAATGGCCTGGAAATCGGTGTTACAAGTTGTTTTTAGTACTGAAATAATATTTGTCAAAGGCTTTCTCATACAAGAAAGAGAAAATCAAATTTGTATATTTGGGTGAGTAAATACAAGGTCGAAGCTGTTCAAATACTGAAAATTGTGGCTATTTAAAGACCCGAAAGGTAGATAAATCAAAAGTGTGTTAAGCTGTAGAAATAGTAAAACACTGGTTACTGATTTAATGCAAAATTATGAGAAGTAATGTAGAAAACTGCTTTAGGGGCTTTCTGCATTGCTTGCTCACCTGTCATTATGTCTACCCTAGAATTGAAAGTGAATGAATGGTCAACCTTATGTTTAGCCGTCATGTAAAAGATGAATTAGGTCGTTTATAATGATCAGTTTATCCTAAGAAGAATAGAATCGGGTGCTTTTTGAAAACAGTGTAGGCCCTGATTAGACAGCTCCTGAAGGAGCTGTCTGATCAGGGTCTACAAAGTTTTCTTATATGATCTTTAATTTCTAATTCTAGACATTAATTTGCATTCTATTTATGTTTGCCGAGCTCATATAACTCCATAGAAACACATTTTTACACTGTTTAACTTATGACTGAAGAAAACGGTTCGATTTTATACAGTCATGTTATCATGAATATGTATCATAAGAAATATTTACTATACTTTAACAGATAATAGCTTAAAGCAGAATGAAAGTAAAGCAGAATGCACCTGAAAGTGCATTCTGCTTTACTTTCAGCCTGGTAAGTGGTCACCTATCTTCAATACAAGAAACAGGCTATTGGGTAATGGGTTTAATGAGTATACTCTACCAGGGCTCCAGATAATGTGGGTATTTCAAAATTAAAAATCTTTATTTCTGCATTAGACCCTATTGTGTCACTACTCATTAGAATCTCCTTTTCGAGACGATTCTAATGAGTAGTAAGATTTGGTGCTGAAATAAGTGATAAAATGTTTGAATTGTTCTGATTACTCCCTCTTATCTGGAGCCCTGCTATACCCTATGAGGCTGCATGTATCACAACCCTTTCACCATGATGTCAATTTGACTACATGGTGTGACAGTTAACCCTTTCCCCCATAGAAGCGCCTTTTAGCGAATATAATTTGTTCCTTCGCTAAGGGAAATAGTTCCAATTCAATCAAACGATCAGTCATGAATATATATTATAGGGAATATTTTCTATATTGTAGCACATGAAAGCTTAAAGCAGGCTGAAAGTAAAGCAGAATACGCCTTAGGGTGCATTCTGCTTTACTTTCAGTCTGCTTTAAGTAGTCACCTATCTTCAATTCTAGAAATAGGCTATCAGGTAAAGGGTTAAAGTGCATATTATTATCTAAAAGTATATCTCATTATATTAAAAGTACAATCAAAACAGTTGAAACAAGATGTGGGTCGTGCATGATTGAATCTTACGAGTGATGTTGAAACATTGTCTGAGTGAGTCGAACTAGTCTTGAGGGTATGATGTGTCTTTACTTAATGGAGTTGAAACTTGATAACTGGAGCGCACCAATAATTGAACATTATACTCATTTCTACAGTTTAAACTATAACTTCGACTGTCTTAAATACACCTTTAAGCGCTTTTAAATACACCTTTTAGCACCTTTAATTTCTTCCTCCACTAAAGAAAATAGTTCCATTTTATACATACATGAACATGTATCACAAAAATATTGTCTTTATTAAAAGTGTGCCCACTTAAAGCAGATTGAAAGTAAAGCAGAATGTGCCGTAAGGTACGGCACATTCTGCCTTACTTTCAGCCTGCTTTAAGCTACAACTTGCAAGGATATAGAATTTTTTTTCATATGGTATAATTATATTCAAGACTGCAAAGAGTGGAACTATTTTCTTCAATGGAGCAATAAAAGAGACCTGTGTAAAAAGGCATACTCATGGGGTAATGGGTTTAATGTTGGTATAAGGTAGTAGTCGAAGGAAAGTCTAGTTACATGAATCATAGGAGACTGCACAGCTTGATTAAATGGAAGGAACGGAATTTGTATTCCTAAAACGGCATCCATTTCTATGGTAATGATCTTGTGACATAGTGATTTTCATAGTAAATCACTGGAATAGATTAAATTGAATAACAGATTGGCAATACGTGAACAAGTTATTGAAGCATACCAACATATAAATCATACAGTCTTTGGGAGATTTCTGCTTTACTTCCAGTCTTCTTTAACTTTTTGAACTCTTAACCCTTTACCCCATAGCCTTATCTAGCTTTGAAGACATATGACCATCTAAAGCAGATTAAAAGTAAAGCAGAATGCACTTTAAGGCGCATTCTGCTTTACTGTGAACCTGCTTTAAGCTACCATCTGCCAGGATTTAGGAAATAATTGTCTAAATTGGAACTATTTTCTTCAGTGGAGAAATAAATTAAATGTGCTAAAAGGTGCTTCTATGAGTGAAAGGGTTAAGTAGTGTTGTCGCAGACCTGCAACACTTGTCGAGTGCTGATAATTTATGTTCTTCAACTATATTGTTAAAAAATTTCTTTCCAAACTAGTTTCAGTGTTAAACAGTTTAGAACCAACCTGATGAAACGCTGAGTTTACTCAGCGTCTCATCTGGATCCAATCTGTTTGCAAAAGTTAATCACGGTCTCACCGATGCATGCAAAAAGTTTAGCAGCTCCCGATTTTAAACACTGCATGAAAAAGCAATGTAGGACAGAGTATTACTAAGCTTTCTGTACTGGATTGTCGCTGATGGTAGCTAGGTATAGAACACCTTCCGTCTCTCAAGTGGAGTATCCATCTTGAAGGACAGCTACTGATTTTAGTTGTTTGACTCAAGTTGTCATCTGCTTGAACATTGCTGTCTCCAGTTTTATGTCAATTCAAAATGATAAAACTTTGACTGAATAAATATTGAAAACATATGTGTCAAACTGTCTAGATCCAGATCAGACGCCGAGTAACTTGTCATCTTAACCCATTACCCCATAGCCTGTTTCTAGTTTTAAAGAAAGATGATCACTTAAAGCAGGTTGAAAGTAAAGCAGAATGCGCCTTCATTAAGCAATATCTGCTAGGATATAGAAACTAATTCTCATTATACATATTCATCATTGTACATAAAAGAACTATTTTCTTTAGTGGAGGAGGTAAATTATAGGCGTAAAAAGGCGTATTTATGGGGTTATGGGTTAACTGGATCCAAACTGTTTGCAATGTCATAGGTTACAACATTGACGGTGAAAGAGCTAGCTTACTACAAAAAGAGGGCAGTAAATTCATGATACTGACTAACCCTTTCAGCCCTAAATTTCTCTTGTGGGTATTTATAATCCTTTTGGACTTTTCTAGTACAGGTATTTTGAACCAGTCTACTGTTACATTTTTAGTATGACAACAATAACCAATGAAAAATCAAAATATCAAACAGTGCAGACCCTATTCCCCTCTGATCAGGGTCTACACTGTTTGCATAATGATGTAACCAGTAATCTCTACAGAGGGCTGTAGAGTTAAAGGGGCTAAACAAAAGTTTTAGCATTGATGCAAACCAAACCTTTCATTAACTGTGCCAGAGCACCCGATTTATCACTGTTTTCAATTGGTACCTTCACCATTCTTCTGCTGAACAGTCATACATATAATACAAAACTCTGACGACTATGAACATTTACTATCTGAACTATTATATTGGCAAACAGAATACATGTAAGGACAATTTTTGGAAGGAATTGGAGCACTTTGATACTATTTTATAATATATAAATAGTAGGAGAATGATGACCATTATTGCAGACATCAGTATTACTTAACCCTATCACTGCCATGACATCATCTGCTTTAAGTTGTTGTCTGCTTTTACTTCTCAAATTTAAATTTTAGGTATTTTGACTTCAGAATTATTGAAAAGTCTGTCAAACAGTTTGGATCCTGATCAGACGCCGCGTTACGCGGCGTCTAATCAGAATCCAAACTGTTTGCAAATAACATTGTACTCAGAGTAAGACGGTGAAGGGGTTAAGAATTAATGATAGACTAGTATGGGCTCTGGGCATGTTTGAGCAGTGTCCTAACCTATAATTTACTTGTACTGACAGGGGATATGGTCTGACTTGTAATGACTATGTACCCAAACATGATGCATCTCAATTAACTGGGACTTTTTCTTGATTTTCTCAATAAATGTCTCCGTGTTTCTTGTTGGGAGAGTTCATTGCCAAGTTATAGGTGTAAAATATCAGAGCTCCTGGGACAAGGGAAGTATTTCAAATTGAGACTAAATGTGGAAGAATTTTCAGTGCATTTAAATATAATGTCACTAACTTTTTGCTTTCATCCCTTGCAGTACCAATATCCTTATTTCTTAGCAAAACATCTGGAAGATATTATTTAATCTAAAGATTACCGGTAGTCACATTATAGTATTTGCTCTCGAAGAAACAATTCTAAATGAATAGTCACAACATTTCCAGGGCTCCAGATAAGAGGGAGTAACTGAACAAATCAAACATTTTCACAGTAATTTCATGTCAGCACCAAATCCTACGGTGTAGCTACTTATTAGAATTGTCTCGAAGAGACGATTCTAATGAGTAGTAGTACCATAGAGTTCAATGCAGAAATAAATATTTTATTTTTTGAAATATTCCCCTTAATTATTTGGAGCCCTGTTTATATAGGAAATATATAGCTAAAACCTGTGTTTAGCAGCCACAAAGAGGATCTAGATCTCAATTTTGATATGACTTGTCTAAAGGGACCAACTGGTAATTTACCCAGACCATCCATCCATCCATCCATGCCCCTTTTAACCCTTTCAACCCTTTATTTATCTTTTGTGGGTATTTATAATCCTTTGGACACTTCTAGTACACGTAATTTGAACCAGTCTATTGTTACATTTTTAGCTCGACTTTTTCGAAAAGTCGAGCTATTGTCGTCACCCTGTCGTCTGCGTCAGCGTCTGCGTCTGCGTCAGCGTCTGCGTCAGCGTCTGTGTCGGTTAAGTTTTTTGCTTAAGGTTTTTGTAAGAGTTGATTTCTCAATAACTATCAAAGGTATCCATTTGAATTGGAATAGTTGTTCAGTATCAAAAGGGCAACTCATTACAACAAGGCAGGAAACCCTGGGATTTGTCATTTCAGAGTTATTGCCCTTGTTTTATTTACTTAAAAATTATAAATTAACATATCTCAATAACTGTCAAAGGTATCCATTTGAAACTTGGAATAGTTGTTTAGTATCACAAGGTCAACTCATTACAACAAGGCAGGTTACCTTGGGATTTGTCATTTCAGAGTTACTGCCCTTGTTTTATTTACTTAAAAATGATAAATTAACATATCTCAATAACTATCAAAGGTATCCATTTGAAAACTTGGAAGAGTTGTTTAGTATCAAAAGGGCAACTCATTACAACAAGGCAGGTAACCCTGTGATTTGTCATTTCAGAGTTGTAGCCCTTGTTTTATTTACTTAAAAATTATAAATTAACATAACTCAATAACTATCAAAGGTATCCATTTGAAACTTGGAATACTTGTTAAGTATCAAAAGGGCAACTCATTACAACAAGGCAGATAACCCCTGGGACTTGTCATTTCAGGGTTATTGCCCTTGTTTTATTTACTTAAAAATTGTAAATTAACATATCTAAATAACCATGAAAGATATTAACTTGAAACTTTGAATAGTTATTCAGTATCAAAAGGGCAACTCATTACAATAAGACAGGTAACCCTGAGGTTTGTGTATCTAGAGTTATTGCCCTTGTTTTATTTACTTCAAGGTTATAAATTAACATATCTAAATAACTATGAAAGATATTAACTTGAAACTTTGAATACTTGTTAAGTATTTAAAGGACAGCTCATTACAACAAGGTAGGTTACTCTGTGATTGTAATTCCAGAGTAATTGCCCTTGATTTATTTACTTAAAACCTGTAAATTGCAATATCTTAATAACTGTCAAAGGTATTAACTTGAAACTTTAAATACTTGTGTTATATCAAAAAGGCAACTCATTCAAACAAGAAAGGTGATAGGGGATGTGCCATTCCAGAGTTATTGCCCTTGATTTTATTTACATAAAACTTGTAAATTGAAATTTCTCAATAATTACCATAGGTATTAACTTGAAACTTTGAATACTTGTTCAGTTTCAAAAGGGCATCACCTTTCAACAAAGCAGATAACCATGGGATTTGTCAATGCAGAGTTATTGCCCTTGTTTGACTAAGAATTTGTATATGAAATTATTCAGTAACTGTAGAAAGTTATTAATTTCAAACTTCCAATATATTTGAATACTTGTTTAGTTTCAAAAGGGCGACTCATTACAACAGGGCAGGTAAAGCAGGCAATGATATTGTCCTTGTTTACTTTTAAATGGAATGTAGACTGTTCAAGTATGTTTAAGTTGTTGTTGCTTACAAACTTCTATGATCAATAGGGCATTAAACACCCATACACATTCTTTAAGTTTGAAAAATGTAGCCGTCTCAAGTATATGAAAGTCGAGCATCCAGCACCCGTTTGTGGTGCTCTCGTTGGTATGACAACAAAAACAAATGAAATATCAAACTGTGCAGACCCTGATCAGAGGGCTCCTATAGGAACCCTCTGATCAGGGTCTACACTGTTTGCATAATATAATCAGTAATCTCTACAGAGGCTGTAGGGTTAAAAGGGTTGTTTTATTATTTCAAGTCAATATTTCAGCTTGCATATTCTGCATGCCCCTTCAAAACAGATGATTCATATCATCTTGGTAATAAATGTTTTTGATGACAATTTATATTCAGTTCTGTCCTGTAGTGCATGTTGCTCTTTCTTGAAGTTATAACGCCTGGTGCATTTCCCTCCATTTGTTGCCCATTTTAAAGGGACGGCTATAACTACAGCCAAAACAGGTATTTGATAACTTTTTGAAAGGTCGAGACATGAGAACAAAACTTTTTGAAAGGAGACATGAGAACAAAACTTTTTGAAAGGAGACATGAGAACAAAACTTTTTGAAAGGAGACATGAGAACAACACTTTTTGAAAGGAGACATGAGAACAAGCTTTAAGACTCATTGAACTTGAATGCAGGACAAAAGTAATGCAGAAAGCTCGGAGCTTTCTGCATTACTTTTAACCTGCATTATCCCATTACCCCATAGCTTGATTTTAGTTTTGAAAATAGGTGACCTCTTAAAGCAGGTTGAAAGTCTGCTTTAAGCTATAATCTGCTAGGGTATAGAAAATATTTCTGTTTGTATATGTTCATTACTGTATAAATTGGCACTTCTTTCTTCAGTGGAGGAATTAATTAGATGCGCTAAAATTCGCTTCTTAGTTCTATGAGGGAAAGGGTTTAAGCTGCAACTTGTCTTTATTATGGAAATTCGTGAAATATGATGAGAAACGCAGTTTTGACTGTATGATTCAGTTGTTGGTGCTGTTTTTATCCTAGAATGCATTGTGGGATATTTTGGAAATGGACCTGTTTGCAGAACTGCAACAAACTGGAAGCACGGGGCCCATTGTGATACTCTGCTGAATCAATAAAAACAAAGCAGTCTGTCACTGTTAAGTGATTTATTTCCAGAGTTGGGGAAAAAGCAGGAGAGCCTGAACGTTTCATGGAATTTCCATTTTAATTTATTTTTTTCACAAAAAAGAGTCAAATGCACACCAAAGGGTTGTGGTTTCAATATTTTGATACTTTCTTGCCCTGTAACAAAGTGGTGTGAGACATAGTGAATCTAACACCACCGTGAGTGTCAGATAAGAATATCCCACCTGAGTTTTGAAGATATTTTTGGAACACGAGGCTTTGCCGAGTGTTCCAAAAATATCTTCAAACAAGGGTGGGATATTCATCTGACACTCAACTGTGGTGTAAGATTTATTTTCTCACCTCGTCAACCCTAAAAACGCGTTTAACTTGCTATACAGTGGCGAGTTGTATTTTAATGCGCTAAAGCGTGCATGACGACGTCATAACAACGGCAATAACAATCTATCATAAGATAGTTCGGCTTGTCTGTCCGGACAGATAAGGTCATCTCGCACCCCCTAGATTTCGGGATACCTCTGTCCGAGAGGTGAGAAAAATAGTGTTGCCCTTGTCCGTATGTCCTTATGTAGGTCTGTTACGAGCCAAGGTTAAGGTTCTGCATTCAGGTCAGTTGTTGATCAAGAACTGGAGTCAGGGTCACCCATCTTCACATGCTTATGCACCTCATGAGAACATCGTTGTATTTCAGTTTGATGACCTTGACCTCTGTGACCTAAGTTAAATTTCAGTTTGATGACCTTGGCCTCTGTGATCTAAGTTTTAGCTTTAAGATCAGTTTTGGACTTAGAACTGCAGCTAGAGTCATACAACTTCACAATGCTCATGCCATAGTGTATGCAATGTGTACACATTTGAATATTTGACCTTGACATTGCCCTCTTTGACTTATGTTAAGTTTTTGTGTTTTAGGTCAATTAACTGGTCAGTGTTTGTATTCATTGTCAAGTATACCGTGGGGTGTCAATGTTTTACTAACACATTTCTAGTCTAACCCATTACCCCATAGCCTGTTTCAAGTTTTATAAAAGATGATTACTTAAAGCAGGTTGAAATTAAAGCAGAATGCGCCTTAAGTCGCATTCTGCTTTACTTTCAGTCTGCTTTAAATTACTATCTGCTAGGATAAAGAAAATATTTCTTATGATGCATATTAATGACTATAAAAGGGAATGGTTTTTTTGTGTGGAAAAATAAATCAGATCTATAGGATAAAAAAGTTGTATTTAAGGGGTAATGGGTTAATACGGTAACACCTGTGTTGAGTGGTACATGTAGTACAGCAATGGGTTGGAATATTTACAAGGATTCCTGTGATCAGGGTTGCCCTACTTTGAAATAGTTTTGGGACAATCCTGAAGAGTCAATGTGAATACTTCTATTTACAAGACCAGGCCATGTGGTTATAAAGGGTTTGAGTTTTGGCTGAGATTGTTCTCCAGTATTTTGATTGGTCAGATTTGAGTAAAAGCTGTTGGCCACACCCTTGTATGTTTTGATTATGCGTTTGCTGGTGTATGGTTTGATTTCTGCAGGAGTTTTCTGCTTTACTTTCATGGCACTTTTTGTAAAAAGTGAAGACCCAGGTCAGACAGCTCTCGGAGCATGCATGCTCTTACTCATGGGTGAAGTTCCACATTTTGTTTGCCAATGTAATAGTACAGAATGACAGTAGAAGCTCACAGTAGGCAGTGTTATATATATGGATATTCAGCCATAGAAGATTTAAGTTTCTGCCTATCTTTTCAAAGTATCTGAGTGAATATTTTAGCTTTCTTAATGGAGGAAAAATTATTGAACTCATATGAAAACTTCAACATATGATAGACGCCAACTTGTCAATATTCCATTTAAAGCCATTACTATTGTTTATTTTCTTTCCATTTTCAGAAAAGTGAAAAGCGCCAAATGCATGCTGTGAAAGAGACAGAGTTTCTACGACTGAAGCGATCAAGACTTGGTGTCGAAGACTTTGAGCCCTTGAAAGTAATAGGAAAAGGAGCTTTTGGAGAGGTATGTACTAGGTATTCCTTTAATGGCATAGCACTGTGAAACCTGTATTAACACATTCAATCCCAGCGACAAGTATAGTCGTCACTAACAAACAGTGTACCTGTTAGGATTACACATGTCCTATGCAAACAGTGTAGACCCTGATCAGAGGGCTCCTTAAGGAGCCCTCTGATCAGGGTATACACTGTTTGTCATTTTGAAATTTTTATTTATACATTATTAAAATCATCCCCAAATAGTCAAAAATGGACTTAACATATTTTCAAATTGGAATTGACCATTTAAAGTTTCAGGGGTGAATGAGTTAAGTGACCTTTCTTTGAATAAGGGCACAGACAATTAAAGATAGATGATCACTAAATGCAGGACTAAAATTATGCAGAAAGCTCCTGTAGGAGCTTTCTGCATTATTTTTATCCTGCATTTAGAAACCACCATGGTCATGCTCAAGGGAATGTGTTTTAATTAGCTTGGTGGCTTTATGCAGGTTTGACTGTTCTCATTACCTTCACTTATTTGAATGTGTTGTCAGTGTGATATTTCAAAGACAAATACATGTACAGTCAAAACAGTGCTATAAATAAGCTTTTAGCAGCCATGCAAAGTTTGAAAAGAATATGACTTGTATTATAGACCTTCATTTCATGTTTTCAGGTTAATAAAGCAGGAACCTCCTGTGTGTTCTACTTTATTTTTGTTCTGCATAATAGCCTGCATTAATCAGTTATTTGTCTGTAAATATGGACACAGATGATGGCATATTGTGTATTAAAGGGAGGTAATTAGTTGTGTATTAAAGGGAGGTAATTAGATAACTCATATATTGTCGTTTATTGCTAATTTGACTATGTAGTATCCAATAGGAGCTCAGTTATTTAATAATAAATGCTCTTCTTGTTGGGTTCTATATGGGGACAAATTAGGTCACTCTTTTAAATAATAGATGATTTTGGATTCAAAAAGTGTATAAGCTATATCGGGAGACATGTACTAGTATAAAGGTCACCCAGAATTTACAAGTGGTATTGACCATGATCATCCACCACACAATATCATCTGTGTCTACAAAGTTTTATGAATAGAAGAGACGATTCTATGAGTAGTGACACCATAGGGTTTAATTTAGAAATAAAGATTTTAGTTTTTGAAATACCCCCCTTATCTGGAGCCCTGATTATTATCCAAATTTTCTTAGCCAATTGAACAGTTCAGATGATAAATGTTCATGGTGGGCGGAGATTTATGTATGAATATTCAGCAGGAGAATGGTTTTAATTTGACTTTGGCAATGTCAGGAAAGTATCACAAGTTATACACTGTTTATTTGAGACATGTTTCATGAATGGCTGTTTGTATAGCTGTTGAAATGATAACATTATCAATATATAAATAGCACACAACCTGGATGCATTTCCTGGTGTCTGGTATTCACATGGCTAAGAATGTCTTCGTTACTGGGCAGCTTTCTCTTGTTGGAAATATTCTCTATCACTGCGTAGACCACTCATATTTGCGTTTTCATATAGGAAACAGAAAGTGAAAAAAGTTATTTTTGTCTTGTAACTCATTAATTGCTCATCTTTGTGACATAAGAAAAAAAGTACTTCAAATCAAAGTGGCAGTGTCCAAAGTCTCTGTGTCATTCCTCATCCCAGTAGCAGGTTTGGTTCCCTATCTTGTATTGTATCAACCTATTTCAGCCCATTACTTTATAGCCTGGTTCTAGTTTGAAGACTGATGACCACATAAATAAGGTTAAAAGTAAGGCAGAATGCACCTTAACCCATTACCCCCATAGCCTGTTTCTAGTTTTGAAGATAGGTGATCACTTAAAGCAGGTTGAAAGTAAAGCAGAATGCGCCTTAAGGCGCATTCTGCTTTACTTATAGCCTGCTTTAAGCTATTATCTACTAGAATATAGAAATAATTGCTATGATGCATATTCATGGAACTTTTTTCTTCAATTGAGGAATAAATTAAAGACATAAAGAGGCATATTTATGCAGTAACGGGTTAAGGCACATTCTGCTATACTTTCAGCAGACCTCAAGATATCATCTGCTAGGATATAGAAATTATTTCTTATGGTGCATATTTATCACTGTGTATTTAAAAGTGAAACCATCCTCTTCAATGAAGGAACCAATTAAAAGGCATAAAAAGCGTATTTAACGGAGTAATGGGTTAAGCAGACACCTGCCTTGAAGATGTACTATAAGACTTTACATTGTAATAATGTATGGTAGTTCAACAGGGCTCCAGAAAGCGGGAGTAAACAGAACAAACAACAATTTCTCACTCATTTCGGCACCAAATCCTTTTGTGTTACTACTCATTAGAATCGTCTCAAAGAGACGATTCTAATGAGTAGTGACACCAAAGAACTGAATGCAGCAATAAAGATTTTAGGTTTTGTAATACCCTCCTTACCTGGAGTCCTGGTTCAAGATAGATTTTAGTTTCAAATCCTGTAGCCTCTGCTTTCGATGGATTATAAAGGATGCAAATCGATGGGATTGTGTTTGAACAAGGTAGAAATAAGACTGGAGCCATCAATAGTTGATGAAATATCTCCAGGTAATAATCTCAGTCTAGTGACTCGCTACAATCAAAACTGTATATATGAAACTGAAACTCCCCCCACTATGAACACTTGTCATCGCTGAACTATTACATTGGCTAATAAAATAAGGATGTTTTCCCCCATGAAAGACTGCAGGCTCGTGTCAGACAAAATTAATCCTGTAAGAAAACAGTGTAGACTAAGTTCAGACTGCTTCTTGAGTGTCAATAGTGTCAAACAGTTTGGATCCTGATGAGACGCCGAGTTACTCGGCATTTCATCTGGATCCAAACTGTTTGCAACAGGAATTCACGGTTTTGGCTGCTACATGTGCAGAGAGTTGAGAGGTGACACTGTATACATGATGGGTTTATAATACGTACTGTACTGTACGCTCTGGTGGAGGGACATGCAATCAATATGACAACCGTGTGCAGCACTCGATACAGTCAAACCTGTGTTAACCAACCATGACTGCATGAAGATGCAGGGTGATCTTTAAAGAGAGGTGACCACTAAATGCAAGGCAAAAGTAATGCAGAAGGCTCCTATTGGAGCCTTCTGCATTACTTTCGTCTTGCATTAAGAGCTACAACCTGTTTAAGATGCTACAAAAATGTTGTCTTTTAGAGTGGTTGCTTAATACAGGTTTGACTGTAAATTGTATTTTATACCTGTACAAGGTCAGGCTCAAGGGGAATGGTAGAATTAACATGGCATGCAATAGATGGCTCTAGGTCGACATAGCTACAGATAGAGACAGTGATTTCCAATGATATAATTCTTGTAATCCAGCAAACATTTCATACCAAAACATGGGATGAATAGTCTGGTTGAATAGTCTGGAGACATAGAGAGGAAAATGTTTGAATAAGATGGGAGATCAGGGCTCCAGATAAGAGGGAGTAAACTGAACAAATTCAATATTTTCTCACATATTTCAGCACCAATCCTATGGTGTTACTACTCATTAGAATCATCTCTTCGAGACGATTCTAATGAGTAGTGACACCATAGGGTTTAATGCAGAAATAAAGATTTCAATTTTTGAAATACCCCCCTTATCTGGAGCCCTCGGAGATGCCATGGAATAACAAATTTCTCCCATAACTAACCCTGTTTTCAATAGCGAACAACGATCAAGAATATCCTTGTCTCCAACATGTGTGAGATAAATTTGATGATGTCATTCTAATGTCACTATTTATAAAAGCATTAAAACGTCACTGGGATTCCAAAAAAGGCCTATTGCTCTAAAAATACCTTAAAAGCGTTGTTAATGTGAGAAAAAGAATCTGTCACTTGTTGAGATTTGAGACAAGCTGATCTCAACCGAGTCTAGAATAGAAAATGTAATAAAGCTCGCCAAGGCTCGCTTAATAAAATTTCAGTTCTAGACTCAGTTGAGATCAGCTTGTCTCAAATCTTGACTCATGACATATACTATATATATCCATCTTCTAGAATATAGAAAATATTGCTTATAATACATATTCATGACTGTTTAAATTGGAACTATTTTCTTGGATGGAGGAATAAATTTGAGGCGCATTTATGGGGTAATGGATTAAAGACCGAAAAAACTTGGCCTAGTTTGAATAGTGAAAGAGAGTCTGTGAAAATGACTGGTTCTGGCGTCTGATAAAGACTTTCAACATGGGATACACTTTTATTGAAATAAAGTTTTTTACTCCTTACAATGTTGAATTTTCAAGTGGTCTCTCCCATTTCCTGAAATGACCTGTTCGCATTGACTGGAGAAGGTTGCCAAAAATGATTTGAAAGTAGGGCAAACAGTGCAGAAACCTGATCAGAGGGCTCCTTAAGAAGCTCTATGATTTTGGTTTTCACTGTTTGTAAAGAATGTAAATAATTTGGGTACTTGCACTGTAATTGTTTGAAACCGGTTTGATCTATACCAGGGCACAAAACATCGAGCCAAATTAGGGGTCCAAATTGTTTGCCACATGGATAATATTATTATATCTTTGAGAAATAGTCGAGATAATTGAAGAATGTCAGTAAATGTCATTCTGAAGCAGATGACATATTTTCAGAGTTCTCAGGTTCAGCTGCAGAGGCACAGGGTTGTGTTTACTTACATACGATAAATCTCCAAGATATCCAGTGAGAAGATGATATCTTGATTGACTTGATGTTTCAACAATTTTTTTTAATAAAAATTAATTCAGAAACTATTAAAGCTTTGTCGGGGCAAAGAAGTCAAAGGCTGATTGCAGGTTAATGCAGGACAAAATTAATGCAGAAAGCTCAGAAGAAAGGGTTTAAGTTATTCTCAGCTTTCTAAATTACTTATTTCCAGCATTATGGCAGTACACGTAGGCTTGTATTCTCAATACACCCATGTCACCCATCCTTGACCTTGATTGTGACCATGACCTAATTTGGACTGAATAATATTTCTGAATTTATTGACAAGGATGTCAAATTGAGGAATAATCGTTTATTGAAAAATTAGCCAAAGTTCAGAATGATAGATGTCCTACCTTGGCTAAGTTTTATATATGAATATTCAACTTTAGAATTAAGGGTTGATCAGTATGTAAAACTTCTCTATTGCGACAACTGAAAAGGAGGCTAATTGATTGTATATTAAAGTTAAAAGACAGAAGACAGCTTAAAAAAAGATGACAGTAAAACAGAAAGCTCCCAAAGGAGCTTTCTGTTTTACTGTCACCTTGCTTTAAGCAGTCACCTGTAAACATGTAAAATTTAAAAACAAATTGTGGTCGTAATAGAGAGGTTTTACTGTATTTGAGCTGTTTGAAGCTACCTTTTTGCACCGAATGTGGTACAAGTTCAACTAAATTGTCGAATCTAAAATTAAGTTAGAGCCTTCTATATTGTAACTTTTAGCGTAGACCAATTTTGTATCTCAAGCGAAATAATAACAATTTATAAATCATAATTTGCAGATTTTATATCAACAGGTGGCCAAGCTTTAATAGCTGTAAATTATGCTGTCAAATTTAAGTGTTATTTATTTGTAAAACTAAATGCATTCGACCTAATTCCAATTTCACAATGAAGTCTCATCTTTTGAGACTATTTAGGGTTGATTTTACCAAAATGTTGCAAAATGACAAACAGTGCAGACCCAGTGTTCAGGGAGCTCCTGCAGGAACCCTCTGATCAGGGTCTCACCGGGGTCTACACTGTTTGCATACCTCCACAGGTACACTGTTTGTAAATGACGAGTATACTCGTCGCTAGGGTTGAATGTGTTTATATTACAGGTGTGCCTATATTTGATTCAGCGATTCAATCTAGCTAACCCTTCTGCAAAGAACAATTGAAGCTTCCCATGTGAGACTCTACCTTTATATTTGATAGTTTGGTTAGAAATAACCATTGAAAATCGCTAGAGCATGAGTATAATCTGGACCTCACCAGGTAAACTGCACATGATCTGACAGTTACATTGACACCTCCAGAACAATGGGGTGGTGGTCCCTCAATGGACTGAGGAAAAGTCTTTAAGACAAATAAATCAGCTTGTAAAAAGGAAAAAACAGCAAAACTATTAAGCTCTTAGAGGTGATTTCTGCTTTTCTTTGTGCTGCATTTGAAATGCAACCTAAATGTGACCACTTAAAGCAGATTGAAATTAAAGCAGAATGTACATTAAGGCACATTCTGCTTTGCTTTCAGCCTGCTTTAAGTTACCATCTGCTAGATACAGAAACTATTTCTTATAGTGCATAATTATTCATGACTGTATAAAGTTGAACTATTTTCTTCATTGGAGAAATGAATTAAAAGCGTAAAAAATATATTTATGGAGTAACGGGTTAAACATAAATATGCCATTATATGTTACGTGTTTTTCTGTAATACAGGTGTAGAGGCATCTGTGTATCTGGTACGAGAATCTAGATGAGATAATTAGATTATATAAAAATCAATGATTTTATAGATTTTTACGTGCATCACTGAGATAAACTAGAAGAACAAAAAAACGTACAGCTGTAAATTAATTATGAATCAAGTTTACTATAAGTTTACATTATATTTAGCTTGCTTAACCTGTTATTCCTTAAAATAGCCAGTTTCTTGTTCAGGTAACTACTGAAAGTAAGTTGAAAGTAAAGCAGATCAAATGCTCCTTAATAAAGGAGCATTCTGCTATACTTTCAACCTGTTTTAAGCCATCTGCTAGGATATAGGAAATATTTTGTATGGTGCACGATTGCATAAAAAGAAACCATTTTCTTTAGTGGAGGAATAGATTGGTCAGTAAAAGATGTAGTTATTAGTTAATGGGTTAAAGCATTCTGAGTAAAATTTCAGACCTTTGTTGTTCTGGTTGAGCCTTGTTGTTCTGGTTGAGCCAGTTATCAGCTTAAGTAACAAGTATAAATAATTATATATAATTATAAACAATAAGCTACATTGCGAAAAAGCGTGGCAGCAATTTGGTTTGTGTCAACATTGTTTTACAACAATAATTAGGGACACACTTGTGTTGACTCTGATTTAAAGGACAAACAGTGATGAATGATCATACTATGTTTCCATATTTGTGATGCAGTCTAAACTGATGTTTGCAATGTTTGCTTGTTGGGTTTCCCGCCTCACAGCTTAACTCTTTCAACATCATGGACCTGTTTAAAATATACTAATTACATTTACAAACAGTGTAGACCCATATCAGAGGGCTCCTATAGGAGCTCCAGACAAGGGGATTATTTCAAAAGCAAAAATCTTTATAACTGCTATGGTGGTTCATTGAGAAATTTTAATGAGTAGTAACACCATAGGATTTTATGCTGAATTAAGTAAGAAATTGGAGCTTTCTGCTTTACTTTCATCCTGCTTTACATTGTCTTCTATACACAATCACATCAATGAATGATCAATTTTGGTGCTTTTGTGAGTAGGTACATGTAATGGTGTTCTCTGGTGCTTATGAGGAGTAAAGGGCCAAACAATATTAGAGTTGGAGTTCACTTCTGGCTGTGGAGTAAAGCTGTGTTAAAGTACTCATTAATTTAGCATGATAAGGGTTTAGCAGATGTTTGTATACAAAATGTACATGTATATAAACTCTTTGAACATGAGATACAGGTAGTGCAGACCATTTGCCAAACAGTTTGAACCCAGATCAGATGCTGAATTTCAACACAAGGTGTCTCACTCTGATTTGGATCCAACTGCTTGTCACTGACATATAGTATTTGTGCAATTATGGAAAAAATGAAGCTCATATGAGATTTTTTTGCACATATAAATACTTAAGCAGACAGCAATTTCTGTAGAGCTCAAAGGGTAATAGGTGTGAGGCGTTTATGTTCCTTGTAACTGGCAGCAAGGAAGGAATTAATTCAGTCTTGGACCAGGCTACGGTCTCATTAATCCTTACTGTGCGGGGAACAGAGTATAAACATCATTTTGCAAACAGTGTAGACCCAGAGCAGAGGGCTCTTAAAGGAGCCCTCTGATCTGGGTCTACACTGTTTGTCATGCTTGTGATTATTTTGGAAATAGATACCATGAGAGACAATGTAATGGTCATTATTAAGGAAATGGTGAAGATCACTTGAGTAAATCATCAGTGCTAAGATTATGCTTTAATCTGTTAATAGTGTTGTGGTCAGGGTTTACTCTTAGGATGCTAGCGGCTGATATATCCCACAGTGATTACCTTTGCAAACAGTTTGGATCCAGATGAGACGCCACATCATGTGGCGTCTCATCAGGATCGTAACTGTTTGACACTGATCCTGTTTTGATTTTTTAGCTCACTCAGGGTGAGCCTTTGCAATCCTTGAATGTCAGTCGTGCGTCGTCAACAATTTTAGTGTTTACTCTCTAGAGGCCGCAATATTTATCCAATCTTTCTCAAACTTACTCAGATGGTAAATTGCCATAAGAGTTCGGATAAGTTCAATTATGGTTGAAATCGGACAAATAGGTCAAGAGTTACCTTCCTTTGAATTGCTGAAAATGCCATATTTAACAGTGTTTACACTCTAGAGGCACAATTTTTATCCAATCTATCTTAAACTTGCTCAGATTGTATATGACTATAAGAGTTCAATTGAGTTTGATTATGGTTGAATTGAGACTAATAGGTCGAGAGTTATCTACCTTTGAATTGCTGAAAATGATGTATTTAACAGTTTACACTCTATGGGCCACAATATTTATCCAAGCTTTCTCAAACTTGCCCAGATTGTATATGACCATAAGATTTCGAAAAAGGGTGATTATGGTTGAAATCAGACCAATAGATCAAGAGTTACCTACCTTTGAATTGCCGAAAATGCCATATTTTACAGCGTTTACACTCTTGCAACTACAGTTTTCAATGGATTTTTATTATACTTGCACACAAAGTTTATAGCTATACATTCTCGAAGGAGTGTGATTATTGTTGAAATCTAATCATTGTGGCAATAGTTATCTGCCCTTGATATACTTTGAAATGCTAGAAAAGGCTTCATTTCAGTATTGTTTAGGCTCTAGATATCTGTCCTTGATGTACTCTACTATATAGAATTATGAGGTTGTATTCCAAAATTGTTTACATGCTATACTACAAATTTGAATGGATTTAGATGAAAACGGGTGAAACAGAAAGGTAAAGCTATCAGGCTTCAGTACAACAGGTGAGCGATATCAGGGCCTTCAGGCCCTCTTGTTTTTAGTAAGTTCTATTTTTAGAACAATAGTAGCCGATATACATGTAATATTGTTGCAGACAAAAAGATTTACCCAGCATGAAAAGAGTTAATATCATTTCCTCCATAGCACACAGTACATTACAAATCACCTATATCCAGCTATGTTTGAGGCACTCCTGACTGCTTTAAAAGCAAGATAAAAATAAAGCAGGGACCTTCTTTAGGAGCTTTTTGCTTTAATTTTCATTTTGCTTTAAGCTGCCACCTGGATTCAGCTGCATCACTGAATATTCATTGAGGTGTAGGTAAAAGTGCTGAACCCATTACACCTTAACATGTTTCTAGTATTGAAAGATAGGTGACTATTTAAAGCAGGTTGAAAGTAAAGCAGAATGTGCCTTAATCTGCTTTACTTTCAGCCTGCTTTAAGCTGCCATCTGATAGTATAAAGAAAATAGCTCTTATGATAGCGTAAAAGGGTTACGGTGCTTCTGTGGTGGAATAGAGAATGTGGTCTGGGTTAATGGACTGTGCCAGTCTATCCCAGATACACGAAAAGCTGTGTTAACTCTTTGCATGCTGGGTATTTTTTTTGTCTGCGACAAATTGTTTTCTGCTACTGTACTTGAAATGGATCGAACTTTCAAAACTTCTTTTCAAAACAGGATCAGTGTGGATTCTGGTGAGACCCCGTGTAATGCGGCGTCTCCTCAGGATCAAAACTGCTTGCAAAGGTTATCATGGTTTCACTGCTAGCTGATAATGCCACTGTTTGAATTAGGAAGCATGCACACTGTTAGACAAGTAGTTTGTTACAGGGGACAAAAGTATTACACAGAAAAGTAAAGCAAAGCTTGATACAGAAAAAAAGTAATGAGAATGTTTATGCATTAGAAAAGTAATGCAGATAACAAAACTTCTTTCAAGAGCTTTCAGCATTACTTTTGTTCTACATTAAACAGGTGTTATAAAGTCTTATGGTGTGGGAACTAAGTAAATTCCTCTTTTGCCAACAGTGAAGACCATGATCAAGGGGCTCCTTTAGGAGCCCTTTGATCAGGGTCTGCACTGTTTGTCATTATAAGTTTTAAATATGTTTTAGGGGACAAACCGCAGGGCTCCAGGTAAAAGGTAGTTATTTCAACAAATCCAACATTTTCTCACTCATTTCAGTACCAAATCCTATGGTGTTACTACTCATCAGAATCGTCTCGAAGAGACGATTCTAATGAGTAGTGACACCATAGGGTTTAATTCAGAAATAAAGATTTCAAGTTTTGAAAAACTACCCTTATCTGTTGCTCTGATACCCATTGAGGGTCGATGTTATTTATTAGGACACAGAAGAGTCCATTTGAGAATAGAGCAGTTAAATGGTTGAAGGCGGACATGGGCAGTAATAACTGCTCACCCCAGTAACATGTTTATTGCTCTCAGAGATAGAGAGTTGTTTTATGTGGAATTTATTGGTGCTTTCTTCATTGATCCTACATCAGACTAGATAGATATACCTACCTGGCTCTATGTTACAGTCATAGATACAGTGGAGAAAACGTTATTACTTCCCGTTTAAATGCAAAAGAAACGCAAACGCAAAACACTAAAATGTAGAAAATAACAACTTGCTGACATTTTTCACGATCTATTTTTATCTGAGTGTCAAACAGTTTGGAGCCTGATCAGACGCCGGGGACCCCGGCCTCTGATCTGGCTCCAAATTGTTTGTACTGGAAATAATAGTTTTAGAGTAAACACGTTTATTGGGAAAGAATAACGTTTCCTCCACTGTACCTACCTGGCTCTATGTTACAGTCATAGCAGTGGCCAGCACTGGTACTTAACCCATTACTCCATAGATACACTTTTTATGCCTTTATTTATTCCCTCTCTGAATAGTCCCCCTTTATACAGTCATGAATATGCATCATAAGAAATACTGTATTTCCTTTATTCTAGCATGTGGTAACTTAAAGCAGTCTGAAAGTAAAGCAAAGCAGAATGTTACTTAAGGCCCATTCTGCTTTACTTTCAACCTGCTTTTAGTGGCCACTTATCTTTAATACCAGAAACAGACTGTGGGGTACTGGGTTAAATAGGTTGGAAAAGTTCATGATTTGTAACACTTCAACTATCTTTGATGGAGTTATGCTCCTTGTGGTACTTTATCCTGATAAATGAGCCAAAACAAATGAAACTTTCTTTCATCTTGACTTGTGACTAATCTACTTTTATTAAGTTGCTGTTTAGAACTGTCATCACAATTATAGGAAATATGATTGTGTAAAATGTAAGAAATTGTCAGTAGAGAAAAGAAGCATGGGGAAATGGAACCAACATAAACAGCTAGGGTCCATGCTTATAAAGCGTTTGAGTTGAGTCTGTAATCATTCTCAATCATTTGATTGGCCAGATTTGAGCCTAGGCTCAATTTTCCTGCATTGAAAGCTATGGTTAATTTAAGTTGTATTTAACTGCATAGAGAAATTGTGAAAAGGCAAAGAAGTTAAAAACTTTGTCCTAGATTTATGAATGCCTGTTTACATTTTGCAGATTCAATTGGAGATCTTTTACTTTTTGCCTGCTAACAGCGAAACCATGGTAACCTTTGCAAACATTTTGGATCCGGACAAGATGCCGAGTAACTCTGCATCTCATTAGAATCTAAACTGTTTGTCACTCTGACATTAAGAGTATACAGTCCAAACTCGTTAATCCAAACTCGCTTTAACCGAAATTCTCGTTAAACCAAATTTTTCTCCCGGTCCCGATCTTTCCCCTTCTTATTCTATATAAATCAACTCCGCTTTATCCAAATTTCGTTTATCCGAATTTTCCGTTAATCCGAAGTATTAATCTGGTCCCTTTGAAAAGACTTACCCTCAAATTGACACGCTTAATCCGAAGTGCAATTTTCACACCTCGATCGGTGTCAGACTGGTCATAATTACATGAGACCATACCGTCGCCAAACACTCGCGAAAACTAATTACACCGCCTAAAGACTGTACACAATGTTTGCAGTATTGGCCAATTAAACACATTTATATCCAATAGTAACTGTAGAGATCTTTAAAAACACAAGCGGAAGGTGTTGACATACGTTGCTCAAATGTTTGTAACCATATTCTTCTTTGCGATATTGAGATCGCTTCTTCACTTTGAACGCTGTGTGTACATGTACGTACGTAAATTGTTTACAAATGCGGAAAAAGTATTATCGCCGTTTTTCGAAGTTTCAAGCTTTTGTTACGATTTAATATTTATGACATAAATGTATTAGATAAATTATAATGTATTTCATGATTTGTGTTATCAAAACCGTTGTCGTAAAACGTGCCGTTTTGTTCATGTATCTAGTGTGTAATGTCTTTATGAATACACATATGGGTACCGACGCGTATGTCCGTAAGTAGCAGAGAGTAAACAGAGGTTTGTGTTTAGTTGGTTTCATTAACTGGATTATGGGATTAAACAAAGTTATCAAATTTAAAGCACATCATTATTATTGCATAAGTATTAAGCCAAAACAAAAAAAACAACTTTTTTTACGTATTTGCATTAACTGAAAATAAATATTACGGGAAGGACACCCTATCAAAAACGATGACCGGAGATGACAAAGTTGATACAAGGTGACTGTAATCGATCCAATCGCTTAATTCGTACTCCCGTTAATCCGAATTATTTTTCTTGGTCCCATGAAATTCGGATTAACGAGTGTGGACTGTATTTTGAAAATTCTGATTTTAGAACAGCACATATTAGCAGATGACAGTTTTTGCAGATTAAAAAAAATACTTTTAACTCAAAATGGTTTAAAACGATACATGTATATTTTAGGGGATCATATTGACTTTTTAAACCCATTAGCCATTAAATAATATTGATCATAAGAAGTATTTTCTATATCTTAGCAGCTGGTATATTCATATAGTTTAAAGTAGACTGAAAGTAAAGCAGAATGCACCTTCTACTTTACTCCCTGCCTGCTTTAATTGGTGACACTGTGAGTCTTCAAAACTAGAAACAAGCTATAGGGTAATGGGTTAAATCTGTCTTTTATTTTGCTGAAGGCCTTTGAAATATAGCTTGATATTCATGTTTTTGTCACTTGACCTGGTCCGAAATGTGTAAAATAAAACTTAATGCTTCAAGAAAATATTATAAATACAAAAGAAACACTTGACAAAACATAGAATTTCAAAATGCAAACCTCTTAACTCCCAGCTATAAGAGGCTGATAATGGTTGTAAATATGGCAGTTGAACTCTCTGAAAACTAAGCAAATTTCTTCAATTATGACAATTATTGACGGCTAATTAGTAAAAAAAGTGAGATTTTTTTCCTGAAAATTCTTTCTTAAATAGTGTCTGTCTCGGTGTCAAACAGTTTGGATCTAGATGAGATGCCAAGTTACTCGGCATCTCATTTGGATTTAAACTGTTGGGAAATGTTATCTCAGTTTTGCCAGTTTGCATGCACAGAGTTAACCCTTTCCCCAATAATCCGTTTATAACATTATAAGTACAGGTGATCACTTAAAGCAGACTGAAAGTAAAGCAGAATGTGCCTTAAGGCACATTCTGCTTTACTTTCAGTCTGCTTTAAACCACAATCTACTAGACTTCATAAAATATTTGTTATGGTAATTGTTCATGAAGGTTTTATCTGGAACTATTTTCTTCAGTGGAGGATTAAATTAAATACACTAAAATTCGCTTCTGGGGGTTAAAGGGTTAAGACTGAGGCCAAGGGGTTTCCTATCAGTAAAACATGGAGTCAAGTGGAAAGTTTATTGACTTGCGGTCCAAGTGCCTTTTTCAGATAGCGCTGGATACTTAGAAAGGCTTTAGATAAGAGCTTAGGCCAGTAAATTTAAGCACTGACATTTTCTCCTGCATGTATCCATTAATCCCTTTCTCTCTCATATTACAGTCTACTGATGCCTTAATTTACCTCATAGAAATATCAACCCATGTTGGTATTGTATCCTGATAAAGAAGAATAGGAAGGTTTTCTTGCATCCTTTCAGCTGGATGCATAAAGCAGGCTGAAAGTAAAGCAGAAAGCTCTTAAAGGAGCTTTCTGCTTTACTTCCAGCCTACTTTAATCAACCAATTGGCTTAAACATTAAAAACAAGATAACTGGATAGTAGGTATGGGTAGTTTAATTAAGGAAGGGTTAATGCATTACTTCATATCCATATGAACAATTACATTGGATAGAAACATAAGGAAGCATTTCACCTGTAAAGAGGGTACGTAGAGTCATATTATACAGATCCCACAAGAAAACAGTATAGACACTGATCAGACAGCTCAGTAGTATCAACAACTCCACATACACCATCCCCTTTATACAGCAATGAAAATACAGTGCTCCCTCCCTACAACGGCCCTCCCAACAACGACTCCCTCCCTTCAACGACCCTTGTCGCAGTTCCCTAAACAGGACAATTATGTCCAACGCTTTTACTGCTGCAATGACTGTCGTCTGCTGATTTTCTCAAAGTTACATAATGGTCGTTTTGAAAAAAACTTAATGACGAGTGACAAACAGCTTGAATCCAGATCAGAAGCCGCGTAGATGTTTGTAGTCTAAGCCAATTTCCCTCCCTATAGTGACTCCCTCCGAACAACACACATAATGTTTGTCTCCCATTGGGTGTCGTTGAAGAGAGGGAGCGCTGTATACAACATAAAAAATATGTCCTACATCCTAGCAGACTAGCTTAAAGCAGGCTGAAAGTAAAGCAGAATGCTCCTTAAGGAGCATTCTGCTTTAAGTTCAACCTTCTTTAAGCAACTATTTGTATTGAATATTGAAAACAAAACTATTGTGGAAAGGGTTGAATTAATGATGAGAGAGGTAGACAGGAGTGAGAAGCGATTCATAATTCATTCCTTGATACAGTGGAGAATCTGTTATTCTTTCCCAATAAACGCGTTTACGCTAAATCTATTATTTACAATACAAACAGTTTGGAGCCAGATCAGACGCCGGGTAACCCGGCGTCTGATCAGGTTCCAAACTGTTTGCCACCAAGATAAACATGAATTATCAGAATTGTCTAAAAGTTGTTCTTTTCTACGTTTTAGTGCTTTGCGTTTGCGTACGTTTGCGTTTAAACGGGAAAGAATAACAGATTCTCCACTGTAAGAGATCATGGAAAGCTTGATCACGGCTTCTAAAGGTTATATGCATTTTGATCTTACGGCATTTAATCTGTCTGTGGTCTTAATGTTTGCATAATGTGACTCATTAACTGAAAGAACTTCCTTCTTCAGTGTTGCAATTTAAGAAAGCCTGCTCTGGTTGGTTACATTTGGCTGCATTTTTGTTCAATTTTACTCGAGCTTTATTTGTTTTATAACGTTTTCGTGGTGTCACAGTTACTGCACATTGCAAGCTAGCAGCTGAACTACTGTGATTATCTGTGCAAACAGTTTTACGCGGCGTCTCATCAAGATCCAAACTAATTGACACTCGGATCCTGCATTAAGCCACGTCTCATCAGGATCCAAGCTGTTTGACCCTCTTACCCCCTTTTGGTAGAAATTTTGAAAACTTCTAAATTTAGAACAGTAGCAGGCTACAATTTGCTGCAGATTACAATATTTGTTTGCGCTCAAAGAGTTTACCCAGTAGTTTCTAAGACAGGTGATGGCTTAAAGCAGGTTGAAAGTAAAGCAGAATTCACCTGTTTTACGCTACCATTAGTTTGGATTTAGAAACTATTTTCTTATGGTGCATATTCATAAACTGTGGAAAAAATACTTGCTTCAGTGGAGGAATAAATTAAATACGTAAAATGCATATCTATGGAGTATTATTGGGTTGAAGCAAGCAAAAATAAAGAGGGATAGGGAATAGAAGTTTAAACTTATATGATTAAACTTGTTTGTCTATGATTGAGGTCACATTACACGTCATGTATGTACTCCTCCGAAAGATCTTAATGATTTGTTACTATCACATCGTATCAAATACAGCAAAACTTGCATTTATCAACCTCTGAAAAAAAAAAAAAGGCAGTCACACATATAAGGGATAAATTCCCTGCATTAAGCTTCTACCTGTCTTTAGTGATCTCAATAATTGTTCATTGAATGATGGAGGTGCATTTAAGTTGTTTTTGTAATTCATGACACTATTTATGAGGCTTAATATAGAATATAGCGGTGAAGATAGTATGGGATTAAATATTGGACTAGTTGTAACTGGTATCGAAATTATAGGTCATTATGAATGTAGAATAATATTTGTGTTTGATCATTTCAAGTGTTCAAAGTATCAGCTGATCGGACGTTGTGTGTCTTGTATATGGTCAAAATACCCTGTGCACAATATACCCTTTGCTCAGTTTTGCCAGGGCGAACAAAATACCCCTCACCGTCTTACCAACTCGGACAAAATACCCTTCATGTTTTTTGCTTGGATGGACAAAATACCCTTCATATTAACTTATCATAAACTCATGTGTTGCTTAACAGAGAATTTTATCAGACCAAACAATGTCAATGACCAAAAAAACTCATATAATTAATGTATCAGTAAAACCCAAATCCAAATCAAACCCAGATCTAGTGTTGCTAATACCATGAAGAAGAACTCTGATCAGCATCTAGTGAGATATCGGTAAATTAGCGCTCAAGAGTCAAATGAAAATGGGTCCTTGTTAAAGAAAGAAAGAATAAGTCCAATATTTATGAGAATTACGTTTTGTAATGGTTAAATATAGATTGATGATAAAGATTGTGGGTTTTTGTTATCACTTGTCATACAAAACTGGCATCTCCTTAACCCTTACCCTGCTTTCTTACCAAAAGGACTTAATTGTGTTTCTGAAAAATGGCACTGACTAGTTAACATTAGAATTTCACTCTTGAGGGGCTTGTACCAAAGATAACTAAATTTATGGCAAACAGTCTACACTGTTTGCAAAATTTGAAGATGGATATTTTGTTTAATTCCCACACTGTAGGGGAATACCATACATGCTAAATGTTCACAACTATTTAATAGATATACAGATATCTTTGGATATACTTATAGCTGCTAGCAACACTTAAAGATTGGTGTTTAAAAGCGCAATTTCTTATATATGTGCATTTTCTATGTATTAAAACTAAGTGAAATCGCGTGTAAGAAGCCTGAAATATGCCCATGCGAAGCGCGGTGATAATTCATATATACACTGTGCTCAAAGCAGAGCGAAGCTGGCGCATTTCCGTAATAATTCGTCTTCGATCGAATGTCAACAAAATAGATTTAAAAGTCGACTTGTTTCCACCAATTCACAGGTTTGTAAGCAATGTTGCCTCCATAATCATCGGGGATTACTTCTTTTTATAGGTTTAGATTACGAATGTGCCTACATTTTCAGGTTTTAAAAGTGTGCGATTTTGGCAATTTGACAATATGTTGGGACTTTAATGCAGGCCAAAAGTAATGAAAAAAAAACCTCCTTTATGAGCTTTGTACATTCCTTTTTGTCCTGTGTACAGTTTTAGCTTCCATGTGACTTAAATGACTTGTACATGTTACATAATGCAGGGCTCCAGATAAGGGGAGTATTTAAAAAACTTAAAGCTTTATTTCTGCTTTAATCCCTATGGTGTCACTACTCATTATAATCGTCTCGTTGAGACGATTCTTATGAGCAGTAACACCATAAGATTTGGTGCTGAAGTAAGTGAGAAATTGTTGTTGTTACTCCCCGTTATCTTGAGCCCTGGATATGGCCATGAGTTCAGTGCAGGATTGACTGTAGATGGAGTATCAATAAGTGGATGATGCTATCAGTAGTATTGTCTTCATACTTCAACATGTGATAGCCCATCAGTTACATTGTGATGTGTAAACCCTGCTTTCCTAGGACACTTTTCCCTGTTTGAATCCTTACGTAGTAAAAGCATTGCATATGATCAGAGCTCCACATATGGGGGGTATTTCAAAAACTTAAATCTTTATTTCTGCATTAAACCCTATGGTGCGACTACTCGTTAGAATCGTCTCGTTGAGACGATTCTAGCAAGGAGTCACACCATAGGATTTGGTTCTGAAATAAGTGAGAAAATGTATTTCTTCAGTTTACTCTCTCTTAACTGGAACCCTGATATGATTATAGATTCTGTTGGATAGTGCATGGCAGCTTTAAGCAAGATGAAAATATAGTAGAAATTTCAATCTATATTAACCCATTACCCCATAAATACACCTTTTTATGCCCCCGGCATCTATAGATGCGAAGGCATATAGTAATCGTCCTGTCTGTCCGTCCGTGCATCCTTCCGTCCGTCTGTCCGTAACAGGTTAAGTAGATTTTACCGTTTCGTCTAGCATCAACACCGCTTACTCAAATGCTTGGATACTTATACAGTTGTGGCCTTGGACCATTCCACATCCACCAGTATCACCCAACCTTGATTTTGACCTTGACCTTGACCTAATTTGGACTTAGAATATTTTAAATGGGCTATTTCTTGGTTAACTAGATTTTACCGTTTCGTCTAGCATCAGCATAACTGACTACAATGCTTGGATACTTATACAGTTGTTGCCTTGGACCATTCCCTATCCACCCATATTACCTAACCTTGATTTTGACCTTGACCTTGATCTAATTTGGACTTACAAAAAATTCACAAAAAATTCAGAATTTATTGTCAAGGATGCCACCGGGGGCATAAGTGTTTATTGAACGCGCATTCTTGTTACTTCTCTAATTTATTCCTTCACAAAGGAAAATAGTTGTGAAATGCGAATGTGAATATTTAACATTAGAAATAATTTCTATATTCTAGCAGCTCCATGGGAGCTTAAAACAGGCTGAAAGTAAAGCAGAATGCGCCGTCATTCTCAGCGGACATCACTTTTTGAAGTTATCATAGTGTTACTCAATAATACATCATTAACAAGTCATGTGAAACGAACAATGTTAGTGCAAACGTGTATTGTTGGATATATTTACTGTAACATATTATATAAATAGTAGTAACCAGTGCATTCTATCCCTGAAGAGTTGATGAATAAACCCTTTCCCTCATGGTAATTGTTGGAATTACCTTTTTACGCCATAACCTAGCTTAACACCTCAGAATACTCTGGAAGGATAAAAAAAAGCAAGACATTAAAACATATGAGAGGTAGCGATTAAAAGCTGGCTGAAAGTAAAGCAGAAGTCTACTGTAGGGAGATTTCTGCCAGACTTTCAGCTTGCTTTAAGCACCCACCTGTGCGGGAGATTGCTGTTGTATTTTTAGCATACAGTGTTTTATATGGCCACACGTCATGAACAATGACAGCAAGTTGTTCAGGAATTGGTTAACCACAATTTAACCACAGTATATTATGCTTAAACCGCTTTTAATCAGGGCGGGTCAAAGTGTAGTTTGCTTTAATTCTTAAATTCGCTTTATCATTCTGTATTTGCAGGTAGACAGTCTGATTAAAAAAAAGTTTGGATCTTGATCAGGCTGCAAATTAGTTGATATGATATTTGATAAGGATTCAAACTGTTTGCCAGCTTCAAGACAGCTTTGTTCAAACTTAAAGCTAAAATACAAGATTTAAACTTCTATTAGTATCATTGTGCATGCATCTATTATACCTGAGACATAAATTAAACCACAGAAATAACACCTGAGAGATTAATCATAGGTCACCTATCAAATATAGTACTCACTCTCTACAACAACACCCAATTGGAGACAAAGATTGTGTGTGTTGTTCGGAGGGAGTTGTTAATGGGAAAGAAAATTAATACCATATACCCAATAGAGTGGTGAGCATGACGACATTTGCAAGCAGTTTGAACCGAGATCAGGTGCCACGTAAAGTGGCATCTGATCTGGGTTCAAACTGTTTGTCATTCATCTTTATGTTTCTTCTGTCAAAATACTCAACACGTAACTTTGAGAAATAACCAACTACAATTTTAAGAAGATGATATTACAGCTAAAAAAAGGTTAAACATAATTGTCTTGTTTGGGGAACAGCGGCAAACATTGTTGTTAGGAGGGAATCAATGTTCGCGCTGAGGGCTGTTGTAGGGAGCGATAACTGTATAGACCAATTAAAGTAGTATGCCCCAAATGAGATATGGCCAATGTTGGGTAAAATCAGTGTTCTGTGCAGAACACTAGGCCATTCTTGTCAATGGAAGGTCCATACTGACCCATGCTCTAGCAGAAGAGTTAAAAGGTTTAGCCAGCTCTAGTTATAGACTAGCATCAGAACAAACCATGAATGTTCTTTTGATGCAGCTCAGTAGCCAAATTATGTAGTAGTTTGTAGGCTTTATAACCCTCAAATCATTGATTGTGGAAGACAGATAAAAAGCAGTTATATAGTAACAGGATATCCTACTTTCCTTTCTCAATTTATATCCCCATACTTCTCTGTTGAAACAATGCATTAATGTAGCTGCTGAAAATGTTGTCAGGTGAATAACTCTTTAAAGTCGGCCCAGTTGACGTTAAAATTCAGGATCTGTGTGGCAAACAGTTTGAATCCTGATCAGGATCCAAAACTGGAAAGGTGATCCAGACTGGTTTATAGTTTAATAAGGGTTGACTTGTTCAAGACTTACTTGTATATTATGTCTAAAAATAGATTATGGCACTTTGTCAGTTTCTAAATATAGAAACTTGATAGTAATACGAGGTTTGTTTATTGGGGTTTAGTTTGTCTGGTTGCTTATGGTAGTACTATTATAAGTCATGCAAAGAAAGGTTTATGGCTAGTATTTTATTAACCCATTACCCAATAGCCTGTTTCTAGTTTAACCCATTACCCCATAGCCCTTTTCTAAATTTGAAGATAGGTGACCACTTAAAGCAGGTTGAAAGTAAAGCAGAATGCGCCCTAAGGCGCATTCTGCTTTACTTTCAGCCTGCTTTAAGCTACCAGCTGCTAGAATATAGAAAATATTTATTTTGGTACATGTTTATGACTGCATAAATTGAAACTATTTTCTTCAGTGGAGGAATGAATTAAAGGCGTAAAAAGGCGTATTTATGGGATAATGGGTTAAAAGACAGGTTTTACTTGAAGCAGGTTTGAAAGTAAATTAGAATGCTCTTTTCATCCTGTTTAACCCACTACTCCATAGATATGCCTTTTACACATTTCATTTATTCCTCCACTGAAGAAAATAGTTCCATTTTATACAGTAATGAATGTGCAACATAAATATTTCCTATATCCTAGTAGATGCTAGCTTAAGGCACATTCTGCTTTACTTTCAGCCTGCTTTAAGCTACCAACTAATAGGATATAATAATAGTTATTTTGGTTCATATTCACAACTTTAAACATTGAAACTATTTTCTTCAGAGCAGGAATAAAATTAAATGCATGCAAATGCATATTTATGGAATAATTGGCTAAGCAGTGAGCTATTGTCTTCATAGACAATAGAGTGCCTCTACACTGAATTGTTTGGCTGTAGTAACTCTTTGCATGCTGGGTAATTTTTTTCATCTTCAAGACTTCAACATTTGTCGTCTGCTATTGTTCTAAAAAGAGATTTTTCTAAATTTCTTTTCATAACATGGTCAAAGTGTCAAACAGTTTGGATCCTGATGAGATGCCGCATTACGCGGCGTCTCATCAGGCTCCAAACTGTTTGCAAAGGCAATCACTGTGGCGGGTATATCCTCCGCTAGCATGCAAAGAGTTAACTCTTTTCATGAAGGCACAGTATTGTTTCGTCTGCAAATATTTGCCAAATGCTACTGTTTCTAACCAAGGGATTTCTAAATTTTCTTTTTAAAATAGGGTCAGTGTGTCAAACAGTTTGAATCCTGATTAGACAGCATCTCTTGTGGATGTAAACTGTTTGAAAAAAGTAATCACTGTTTCGCTATTAAGTATGTACAGAGTTCAGAATAAGTGACTTGAAGATATAAAGTTTGCCTCATTGTTCAACCATGTTTGCTTGTTCAAAGCGCCAAGGACTTCCAGGTGAATAGTTACCGTGGCCTGATCAAGTTTCATAGAATTAAAACACTTCCTGATACGCCCTTTAAAACAAATACGACCTAGTCAGACCACCCTACCTGAAGTAGTTACGGAAATGGGTTTTATTGCACTTGTCATAAGGCAAAGACGATGACTATTCCCTGTCACCTCATTGTACAGTTATTACTGGGCTCTAGATAAGCAGGAGTAAACAGAACAAATTCAATATTTTCTTCTTTTCAGCACCAAATCCAATGGTGTGACTAATCCTTTAGAATCGTCTCGAAGAGACGATTCTAATGAGTAGTGACACCATAGGGTTTAATGCAAAAATAAAGATTTTTGGTTTTGAAAAACTCCCCTTATCTGGAGCCCTGAAGTATCTGTTAAGTCTTATAATAACCACCCATCTAAATAAGGTTTGTATGTATAAACAAATGTGGAGCAGGTGGCTGCTTAAAGCAGGATAAAGGAGCTTTCAGCTTTACTTGTATCATCCTTTAAGTTTCAACCTGTCTTTGGACACAAGGAGGTTAAGTAATTTGGAGTGATTGGCTATAGCAGGGTTATGTATAAACGTTGTAATCTATTTTGTGTCCTCATTGTTGGAAAACTTTTTTAACTTTTTGCATGCTAAAGGCAAAATAATTATTACCTTAGTAAATAGTTTGGATCCAGATTAGAATCGGTGGGAACTTGGTATCTCAATCAGGATCCTAACTGTCTAATGCTCTTACTATTTTTAAAAAAATCTTTTTTGAAAATTTTATAACAGAAGTTGACGACAATTGTTGCAGACAATAATATTACTTAGCGTGCAAGGAGTTAATTGTTTCCTGTCCTGTCTGCTTCGCATAGCAACAGGTTTTGCACTGAAGTGCAAGTTGAACACTGGATGCATGAGCAACTGATCTGGATCCAAGCTATTGGCTTTTGATCAGACAGCTCATTCAGGAGCTGTCTGATCTTGGTCTTCACTGTTTTTAAAAAGTGTCAATATGTAACACTATTTAGCAGGAGAGGGGTGAACAAGCAAAAACAAGATTGTAAATCCTTGAAGTGTGACATGATTTATATTTATGAGTAAAGATGTCACTTTTAATCCTATAGGATTAACCCTTTACCTGATAGTTAATTTCTATTATTGAATATAGGTGACTTCTTAAAGCAGGTTGAAAGTAAAGCAGAATGCGCTTTAAGCTATCATGTGCTAGAATATAAAACATATTCATGGCTGATTAAATTTGAACTATTTTCTTCAGCGGAGGAATAAAATTTATCATATTCGCTAAAAGGCGCTTCTATTGGGGAAAGGATCAAACAAGAGGATGACTTGGTTTGTAGTTCAATAAACCCAAAAGTTGATTCATATCCGAGCCTGTATGATAAACACCTTTTACATTTCCTTTCTGGTCTATCTTTTCAAGTCTGAATCAGCACACTTTTAAGCTTAGCACTTCTCCTGATGATGGGTGAACACTTAAAGCAGGTTGAAAGTAAAGCAGAATGCCTTAAAGGCACATTCTGCTTTACTTTCAGCCTGCTTTATTCTAAGATCTGCTAGAATGTAAAAACTTTTTCTTATAATACGTTATACTTTACCATATAATTTGGAACTATTTTCTTCGGTGGAGGAATATTCTAAAGGCGTATTTATGGGGTAATGGGTTAAGTGGTCATCTATCTCCAATTCTAGAAACTGGCTATGGGGTAGTGGGGTGAAGATGAGACTGATGTGAAAACTCATGATTGTTTCAGTCTTGTAGATGATGATAATGATTGACTGCCTGGTAATAGACAATTAGCAAGTGAGACTGATGAAGTAGAAATTACCTGGTGGCTGGTGTAGCTGCTATTAGATCTTGGCAGGCACAGTTATATAGTAAAATAGTAAAACCTCAATATTATAACCACTCAAAATAAGGGCTTGTATGCTGCTTAAGGCTTGGTTTTATAAGTGTTAAAGATAGTGGTAGGTTAAAGCAGGACGAAAGTAATTTCAGCTTTCTTTAAGCAGCCACCTGCCTTAATTCTTTCCCCATAGAAATGTCTTTTAGCACATTGACTTACTCCTCATTATCTGTGAAAGAGCCCTGTCCCGGTATCCTGACAGGTTGTTGTGTAAGCTAAGCAGGTTGAAAGTAAAGCAGAAAGCTTGGAAAGGAGCTTTCTGCTTTGCTTTAAACCTGCTTTAAGCAATAACCTTTCTTAAAACTTGAAAACAAGATAATTTTTGGGGGAAAGTGTAAAACATAGGAATCTTGCTGTGTTTTGCATTTGAATGGTTAATATACACTTTGTGACAGGGGTTTACTTATTCTGTATTCAAGAGAAGTTGTCTGTTTTACGTTCACTCTGCATAAAGCAGCGACCTATTTTAAGAAAACCAGAACCATAATATAATCATTTCAGCGGATCTTCACTGTATTTCTGAGAGGACTTAAGTGATGAAGTACATGTAATAAATTGGCCTGTGCTTTTCCTGATCAATGTGCCCAGTGTATATGTGAGCATGCAGCACTTCTGGCAGGCTGTACCTGCATTTGTGCAAAGGATTAGAGAGTTGGCTGGACATTGTAATCAATATGTGCCAGCTGTCTATACAATACATGTTGTATGATATAAGTACCAGTGTAATATAAGTACAGTAAATCCCCGCTATTACGACCACTAAAACGAAGGCTAATTTATGGTATAAAAGACAGGTGACAGCTTAAAGCAAGGTGACAGTAAAACAGAAAGCTCCTACAGGAGCTTTCTGTTTTCCTGTCACCTTGCTTTAAGCAGTCACCTGTCGTAAACGATCTAGTAATTAACATTTTTGTGGTCGTAATAAAGAGGTTCTACTGTACCAATTTACTGGATGCAAGCAATGGAAAAGGGGTGAACATCTCTTAACCCATTACCCCATAAATACACACTTTTACGCCTTAAATAATTCCTCTACTGAAGAAAATAGTTCCAATTTATACTGTCACAAATAAAAATCATAAGAAATAATTTCTATATTCTAGCAGATAGTAGCTTAAAGCAGGCTGAAAGTAAAGCAGAATGGCCTTAATGCGCATTCTGCTTTACTTTCAACCTGCTAAAAGGGGTCCATATCTTCAAAACTCGAAACAGGCTATGGAGTAATTGGTTTAGACAGGTGACTGATTAAGACAGATTGGAAAACCAATACAATATGAAAGGCTCAAAGGTCCAAAATAAATTATTGCAAAGTGATTGGCAATTATCTTAACTCTTTGTTCCCTGATGACGACATGTGAACACAAAAGTCATAAATTTGCACATAGTTAAGATCCAGATGCGATGCAGCATCAGAAGTTTTGAAAATTCTCTGGAAATTTGGCTATTGACAGAAAACCTGTTAAGCAGTCACACAAAAAGTGATTAATCTGCAGTCTTGATATTAAGATGCCTGCCTATTAAGGTTTGATTGTATTCACCTTGATATTCATTTATTGCAATCATACAGTCATAGGACATTCATAACATGTGATTCGTCTGCATGTTCACCTTTCATTATACCTTCAAATCCTGTTTAACCTTTTGTATGCTGCATAAATTTCATTTGTCAAACATTTTAGAATTGGCCTTTTGTCAATGAAAGAAATGTATGAATACTGCAGGATTACAATTTGGTTTACATGCATTTTGTATCCTAATAAGGCCCGACTAATGTATGGCCAGATAAGGATCCAAACTGTTTGTGACGTGTTCAATAGTTATTTCCTGCATTCAAATGGTTTATACAAACAACAGACTGTTCTTACTATTGAACTAGCGATGAATCATATAGTAGTATAGAGATACTCAATATGTTGACTGAACCAGTTTATATGACTGTAGGGGAAGTAACTCTTTCAGAGTAGTGTCTAGGTTTTAGTTGGAGTTATCTTTCTTGCAATGTCATATTTTAAAGTGAATCAGTGTGGGGAACTGAAGTGCAGAATATATCTGTGTCCCTGCACATCTTTAGTTTTTCTGATAAATGCTTTTTTAACCCATTACCCCCAAAATACGCCTTTTTACGCCTTTAATTTATTCCTCCACTGAAAAAATAGTTCCATTTTACAAAGTCATGAGTATGTATCATTAGAAATAATTTATATATTCTAGCAGATAATAGCTTAAAGCAGGCTGAAAGTAAAGCAGAATGTGCATTAAGGCACATTCTGCTTTACTTTCAACCTGCTTTAAGTAGTCACCTTTCTTCACAACTAGAATCAGGCTATGGGGTAATGGGTTAAAGCATTATTATTTAGGGTATGCCATTCAAATAGATTGTTGATTTTGTACATGAGTGTTCTTTTGGTGTCAGTATATAATTATGAGCTACTATTGCAAAGGACACCAGATTATCCAGTTTTGATTTGTCAATCATACTGGTCTTTATCTATGCAGTAGTCGAACATTATTATAATGTTAACGTTTGTCTCTTTTCAGGTGAGACTTGTTCAAAAGAAAGACACAGGCCATGTCTACGCCATGAAAATACTCCGCAAGGCCGACATGCTGGAAAAAGAACAGGTACACAAACTGTACATATACTTGTAACATGAATCTGTAAAACTGCAGTAAAATCAGTGTTAATCCTTACCCCTTAGCCTGTTTCTAATTTTGAACAAAGGTAGCTACTCAAAGCAGGTTGAAAGTAAAGCAGAATGCGCCTTAACTAAGTTAAGGCACATTCTGACTTACTTTCAGCTTGCTTTAAGCTACAATCTGGAAGAATACTGAAAGTGCCTACTGTGTTTTATGTTCAGGACTTTCTAGGAAGGAATTACTTTCCATAGTTTAGAAGTAAGAGGTCATACATTTATTTATGGAGTTATAGGTTAAGAAGCTGCTCAAAAGAAGATGTACTTTAGGGAGATTGCACTTAACCTTCTGCACGCTATGTAATTATAGTCTGTAACAATTGATTTTCCCACATTTTCGTTCAGAAGCCTGTCTTAAATACTGAATAAAAGCTATGAAGCAAAAAATGATAAAGAAAATTGTATTATGTTTACAGTAGAACCCCTCTATTACCACAACATGAGGTTAAGTTTTTGGTGTTTAAGGCAGGTGACTGCTTGAAGCAAGATGGAAGTAAAGCAGAAAGCTCCTTTTTTTATTGCTTTCATCTTGCTTTAACCAATAACCCCATAGCCAGTTTCTAGTTTTGGAAACAGGTGACCGCTTAAAGCAGGTTGAAAGCAGAATGCGCCTTAAGGCTATAATTTGCTATGGTATAGAAACTATATCTTATGGTACATATTCATGACTTTATAGATTGGAACAACGTTCTTCTGTGAAGGAATAAATTAAAGGCGTAAAAAGGCGTATTCATTTGGAAATATAATTGTTACGCTGCCACCTGTCTTTAAAACCATGAAATAGACTTGTGTTTAGTGGCCATACTAGAAGAGGTTTACTGTATATTTTATGTTAGCTGCAGTACTGTACCTCTAACTCTAGACCAAGGTCTACTAGAGCTACAGTTTGCTAGCATCTCTACAGTGGCGCAAATTCTGCAGCAGTTGTTTATCAGTTATATATGTTCAAACAGTTGAGAATTAATCTTTAAACTAATATTTAACAATATTTTGATATATAACCTTCTTGTGTTAAGTAATAACCCACTCGAAGACCATTTGAAAACTTTTCGGTGTCGACCCACTATTTGTTTTGATTTTCCAAGCCGAGACAGAACTCACGCATGCGTAAAACGCTGTCCGGTTAACATATATTTATTTTATTGCTAATATGGTTAAGGGTGGCAGCTTAAAAACAAGTTTAAAGCTTAATTCGTGTATTAGATATTTTCCCGCCATTGGTTGACATGCGCGGCGGTTTTACTACACACTCCATATATGGAATATGTAGTAAGAGGTTTATGGGACATATTTTTCAAAATGGCCGACCATCCCTCGAAGACCGATGCCGGTTGACAGTAGTAAAGTTTAAATCGGGAGAAACTCAATCAAAGACGTACTTTACCTGATTTTACACACCCACAGTGTCAAAAAATGCATTCCAAACCGATACCTACCTTTTATTTTTCAAAAACGGTAAAAATTAAAATGTTATAGTAACTTATTCAAGCGACAGTGAATCACTGTCGGCCTGCGCCATTGCAGAGATCCTAGCGTGTCGTAACTGTATCCGCAATACAGTTACGATATCGCAACTAATTTTATGTGAGCTCTTGGGTTTCATCAGCCTGATTTTGTCTGTGTAGGTTGCCCATGTACGAGCCGAGCGAGACGTGCTGGTGGAGGCTGACCATCAGTGGGTGGTGAAAATGTACTACTCCTTCCAGGACCCTATCAACCTTTACCTCATCATGGAGTTCCTTCCCGGTGGTATGTCAATCTTAACCCTTTACCCCATAGCCTGTAACTGTTTCTTAAGTATCAAAGGTAGATGATCACTTAAAGCAGATAGAAAGTAAAGCAGAATGTGCCTTTTAGCCTGCTTTATTAAGCTACCATCTGCTAGAATATAGAAACTATTTCTTGAGAGAGATAAGTGTTCCTATACTAAGCTTTGAACAGGAGCCTGCCAGTATGCAAGAAAGGTTTTGTATGAATCTTTACCAATGCAGGGCAATGAAAATTTGTCTTTATTATGAATCAGGGTTAACACATTCAATCCTAGCGACCAGTTTACTTGTCATTATCAAACATGGTAACTGGGGAAAGAATGCTTGTCCTATGCAAACAGTGTAGACCCTGATCAGAAGGCTCCTACAGGAGCCCTCTAATCAGGGTCTGCACTGTTTAGAGTTTAGACATTGCAATATATACCCCCACAGAGTTTGAGGGGGGGGTATACTGGAATCAGCCTGTCGGTCGGTTGGCCGTCGGTCGGTCTGTCTGCAAAATCTTGTACTTTCAACTCCTCCTTCAGTTTCAACCCGATTCATTTGATACTTGGCAAAAATGTTACTCAGGTATAGTAGATGTGCAAGACACAAATTTTAGGTCTCTATGACCTTGACCTTTGGCCTTGAAATTGGTCTTGACATTTGCAGGTAAAATCTTGTACTTTGAACTCCTCCTTCACTTTCAATCCGATTCACTTGATACTTCCATAAATGTTACTTAGGAGTAGTAGATGTGCAAGACACAAATTTCAAGTCTCTTTGACCTTGAACTTGACCTTTGCCCTTGAAATTGGTCTTGAAATTGGCAGGCAAAATCTTGTACTTTCAAATCCTCCTTCAACCCGATTCATTTGATACTTGGCAAAAATGTTACTCAGGTATAGTAGATGTGCAAGACACAAATTTTAGGTCTCTATGACCTTGCCCTTGACCTTTGGCCTTGAAATTGGTCTTGAAATTTACAGGTAAAATCTTGTGCTTTCAAATCCTCCTTCACTTTCAATCAGATTCACTTGATACTTGGCATACATGTTACTCAGGAGTTGTAGATGTGCAAGACTCATATTTCAAATCTCTGTGACCTTGACCTTTGGCCTTAAAATTGGCAGGCAAAATCTTGTACGGCAAACTCCTCCTTCACTTTCAACCTGATTTACTTCATATTTGCCATAAATGTTACTCAGGAGTTGCAGAGTGTCATATACCATTTTTAAGTGAGTTTGACTTTGACTTACACCTTTGACCTTACTGTAAAACCTTATTGAAAACGTTTGCAGAGTGTGACAGAGTGCTGTATAGTGGGGGTATTTATCACCTTTAGTGATAGCCGTTCTAGTTTAAATCAACGTTAAGTAGTCAAAAATGCACTACACTTCATTGGATATTGGAATTGTTCATTAAAAGTGTCAGGGGTGAATGATTGAAGGCACTAGGCATGAAAGTGCATTTGTATGAAGTTTGAGAGGTTACAATGATTCTTTTATGTGTTTTCAGGTGATATGATGACTTTACTGATGAAGAAGGACACCCTGACAGAGGAGCAGACCCAGTTCTATGTAGCCGAGTCTGTTCTAGCCATAGACTCTATCCACACTCTAGGCTTTATACATAGGGACATTAAGCCTGATAACCTCCTGCTAGATGCTAGGGTGAGTATACACTGACAGAGGAGCAGACCCAGTTCTATGTAGCCGAGTCTGTTCTAGCCATAGACTCTATCCACACTCTAGGCTTTATACATAGGGACACTAAGCCTGATAATCTCCTGCTAGATGCTAGGGTGAGTATACACTGACAGAGGAGCAGACCCAGTTCTATGTAGCCGAGTCTGTTCTAGCCATAGACTCTATCCACACTCTAGGCTTTATACATAGGGACACTAAGCCTGATAATCTCATGCTAGGGTGAGTATACACTGACAGAGGAGCAGACCCAGTTCTATGTAGCCGAGTCTGTTCTAGCCATAGACTCTATCCACACTCTAGGCTTTATACATAGGGACATTAAGCCTGATAATCTCCTGCTAGATGCTAGGGTGAGTATACACTGACAGAGGAGCAGACCCAGTTCTATGTAGCCGAGTCTGTTCTAGCCATAGACTCTATCCACACTCTAGGCTTTATACATAGGGACATTAAGCCTGATAACCTCCTGCTAGATGCTAGGGTGAGTATACACTGACAGAGGAGCAGACCCAGTTCTATGTAGCCGAGTCTGTTCTAGCCATAGACTCTATCCACACTCTAGGCTTTATACATAGGGACATTAAGCCTGATAATCTCCTGCTAGATGCTAGGGTGAGTATACACTGACAGAGGAGCAGACCCAGTTCTATGTAGCCGAGTCTGTTCTAGCCATAGACTCTATCCACACTCTAGGCTTTATACATAGGGACACTAAGCCTGATAATCTCCTGCTAGATCCTAGGGTGAGTATACACTGACAGAGGAGCAGACCCAGTTCTATGTAGCCGAGTCTGTTCTAGCCATAGACTCTATCCACACTCTAGGCTTTATACATAGGGACATTAAGCCTGATAACCTCCTGCTAGATGCTAGGGTGAGTTTCCACTGACAGAGGAGCAGACCCAGTTCTATGTAGCCGAGTCTGTTCTAGCCATAGACTCTATCCACACTCTAGGCTTTATACATAGGGACATTAAGCCTGATAACCTCCTGCTAGATGCTAGGGTGAGTATACACTGACAGAGGAGCAGACCCAGTTCTATGTAGCCGAGTCTGTTCTAGCCATAGACTCTATCCACACTCTAGGCTTTATACATAGGGACATTAAGCCTGATAATCTCCTGCTAGATGCTAGGGTGAGTATACACTGACAGAGGAGCAGACCCAGTTCTATGTAGCCGAGTCTGTTCTAGCCATAGACTCTATCCACACTCTAGGCTTTATACATAGGGACACTAAGCCTGATAATCTCCTGCTAGATGCTAGGGTGAGTATACACTGACAGAGGAGCAGACCCAGTTCTATGTAGCCGAGTCTGTTCTAGCCATAGACTCTATCCACACTCTAGGCTTTATACATAGGGACACTAAGCCTGATAATCTCCTGCTAGATGCTAGGGTGAGTATACACTGACAGAGGAGCAGACCCAGTTCTATGTAGCTGAGTCTGTTCTAGCCATAGACTCTATCCACACTCTAGGCTTTATACATAGGGACATTAAGCCTGATAATCTCCTGCTAGATGCTAGGGTGAGTATACACTGACAGAGGAGCAGACCCAGTTCTATGTAGCCGAGTCTGTTCTAACCATAGACTCTATCCACACTCTAGGCTTTATACATAGGGACACTAAGCCTGATAATCTCCTGCTAGATGCTAGGGTGAGTATACACTGACAGAGGAGCAGACGCAGTTCTATGTAGCCGAGTCTGTTCTAGCCATAGACTCTATCCACACTCTAGGCTTTATACATAGGGACACTAAGCCTGATAATCTCCTGCTAGATGCTAGGGTGAGTATACACTGACAGAGGAGCAGACCCAGTTCTATGTAGCTGAGTCTGTTCTAGCCATAGACTCTATCCACACTCTAGGCTTTATACATAGGGACATTAAGCCTGATAATCTCCTGCTAGATGCTAGGGTGAGTATACACTGACAGAGGAGCAGACCCAGTTCTATGTAGCCGAGTCTGTTCTAGCCATAGACTCTATCCACACTCTAGGCTTTATACATAGGGACACTAAGCCTGATAATCTCCTGCTAGATGCTAGGGTGAGTATACACTGACAGAGGAGCAGACCCAGTTCTATGTAGCTGAGTCTGTTCTAGCCATAGACTCTATCCACACTCTAGGCTTTATACATAGGGACATTAAGCCTGATAATCTCCTGCTAGATGCTAGGGTGAGTATACACTGACAGAGGAGCAGACCCAGTTCTATGTAGCCGAGTCTGTTCTAGCCATAGACTCTATCCACACTCTAGGCTTTATACATAGGAACATTAAGCCTGATAATCTCCTGCTAGATGCTAGGGTGAGTATACACTGACAGAGGAGCAGACCCAGTTCTATGTAGCCGAGTCTGTTCTAGCCATAGACTCTATCCACACTCTAGGCTTTATACATAGGGACATTAAGCCTGATAATCTCCTGCTAGATGCTAGGGTGAGTATACACTGACAGAGGAGCAGACCCAGTTCTATGTAGCCGAGTCTGTTCTAGCCATAGACTCTATCCACACTCTAGGCTTTATACATAGGGACATTAAGCCTGATAACCTCCTGCTAGATGCTAGGGTGAGCTCACTTCTTCTGTTTTGAAAGCAGTTTGAACTTGAAATACAGCTGAAATAGCTTTCTGCTTTACTTTAAAACTGCTTTAAAAAAAACTGTGCAAACCAGTTAATGACATTTAAGAAGATAAAAACAGAATTCAAAGTATTTGTTGAAATAAGTTTCACTTTATTATAAATCTCTGAAGTAAAATGTTTAAAATGGGAAAATTCACTGTGGCAATTCGATTGAGGAACATTCCATTCTCTGCCCACAGACTCTTGCTGATTGCAGGAAAAAAGTAATGCTGCTATAGTAGCTTTCTGCTTCATCTTTGACCTACATTTAGCTGCCACCTTTGTATAAAACTGCAAATTTCCGAAGTCCATTTCCCCATAAATACCCATTTAATTTATACCTTCAACAATTAATACCAATTTATACAGTCATGAATATGCACCATAAGAAATATTTTCTCTATTCAGAAGATGTGCAGATGTTAGCTTAAAGCAGGCTGAAAGTAAATGAGAATGGTCCTTAAGGCACATTCTGCTTTACTTTCAACCTGTTTTAAGTGGTCATCTCTCTTCAATATTAAAAATAGGCTATTGGTTAATGGTTTATGAATATTTTTGTTTTGACATTACAGGGACATATCAAGCTGTCTGATTTTGGGCTGTGTACGGGACTAAAGAAGTCACATAGGACAGAATTCTACAAAGATCTCTCACACGGCAAAACTGGTGATTTTAGTAAGTACAGTTTGCTCTAGTCTATTCACTCTTCTCCGGCTGAATATTCATGTACAATATCTAGTGGCAGGCGTTTCATCTTGTACTTGAATACATGTATAGTCATTATGGTTGAGAGGGGCCTCAGTAACTGAGTGGTTATAGACACCAGTCTTTGCCTTATGTTTTTCAGACCACTTGCCAGAAATGGACAAAAACTGCCTTTTTCACCGTTACAATAAAGTTATATGCCAAATTCTGATGTAAATATCACTTGCCCGAATCAGAAACCACTTGCTTCGGGCAAGTGGGTTAAGACGAAGATTGAGTCACTGTGATTGATAATCTCTTAGCTCCTCACCTCTATGGATTCAATTCTCTGTCTGTGCACTTCAAATTTTTCATGACAAGAAGCCTTCCAGCTGGCTTGCCGAAGGTCTGTGGTTCTATTCAGTTGCTGATTTGTGCCTGAAACAGTGTAATATGGGCATCTGTGCTCTTCATCCACTTGTAATTAGGTGGACTTTGCGATATAAAGCAACATAAAATCGTAAGCAGATGTTTTGTCCCCAGTCTTCGAAACTAGTCACAGGCTATTTTGTAAAGGGTAAAAAATCTCTCAGATAACTTATTTCACCTTTCATTCCCAACAGATTTAAATCCAATGGATTCCAAGAAGAGAATGGAGAGTTGGAAGAGAAACAGACGAGCCCTGGTAAGTTTGACTTGAAATATACAATTAACAACCACTACCTTAGTACCCATAAAATTGCATTTACATAGTCAACCCTAATGACGAGTTTACTTGTCATTTACAGTGTACCTGTGAGGATTACACTTGTCCTATGCAAACAGTGTCGACCCTGATCATAGGGCTCCTTAAGGAGCCCTCTGATCAGGGTCGACACTGTTTGTCATTTTGAAATTTATTGTTAAAATCAATCCTAAATAGTCGAAAATGGACTAGATTTATTTTGGAATTGGGATTGTTCATTAAAAGTTTCAGGGGTGAGTGAGTTAAAACCAATGTACAGCAGGGCTCCAGATAAGCCTGCCTACTCAGTGAAATACGCGAACGTTTCAACCGTGTACGTGTTAATTTAAAAATATTGAAGTACTGAGTACGCGAGAAATTCTCGGGGACGCGTGTTTCAATTCAAAAGCCGAGTTTTTTGTCATACCGAGATTTGCAAATAGTCAACCAGGGCATAGTCAAATCTGATTGATTTGCAGTGTCGTAACCCTAATGAAGCTTCGTTTTATCATATGGTAATTGTTTACTTGCGCACAGTTAGCAAAGGGAGGTTACTGCGCACTCGCACATACATCTATATCTTTATTGATGTATGGACGATAAAATCAAAGTTATCTGAAAAGTGTTTTGGTTGAAAACCTCGCAACCCCAACAAAATGTCAAAATCTAATCATGGAAGAGTCAGAAAAACGATAAAAAGTTGAAAGCCGTAGGTTGTCAACTATCTGATTCAAAAGGATCTAACACCTAATGAAACTTGTGGTAGTTTGTTGAACGATATAAATTCGAACGTTGTTTCATCGGCGGCGAAAAAAACTCGCATAAGCGGCAATTTGATGTTAGATTCTTGAAAATCGTAATTTACATACATGTATCTTCTACTCCTACTTCTACGTTATTACTCCCTACTGTCAATTTCTGACAATGACAGGGAGGTCGGAGACAGTGTTGAAAACAGTATAACATAATGATAAACAATGCAGAGCTAAAAGATCAATTATAAACAGAGGTTGCCGGTAAAAAAGTTTAAAAACAACTTATGTAGTTAGGGGTTGTGAGAACTGAGACTGTGAGTGAAGCTTGTGAGACTGTCACTGGCCTTAGTGCTGTGTGGTAGTTTATTCCAAAGTCTGATGGTATGTGGAAAGAATGAGTTTGAGTGATTCTGTGTCCTATAGTAGAGAAAGGTATGACAAAGTTGAGATTTCTGGATGGATGGCGATGTATGGTCTACAACTATAAGGTTATTTGAAATTTTGTATATCATTATTACTGAGGCATTATTTCTCCTTTCTTCTAAAGTTGGCCATTTAACCCGCGAACTGCCGATGAATTTGAAAATCCATGTGTACTGATTAAAAAATCTGGGGACTGATTGTTTTCAAAATTGATCAGTACTGTCCTGATTAGAAGAAAAATTATCTGGAGCCCTGTACAGCATCAGTAAATGACTCACTACTAGCTTATCACAGAGCTACAGATAAGAGGATGAAAAATAAATTCTTTTTAATTTCTCATTCATGTCTACACCACACGCTATGTTGTGACTACTCATTATAACAAAATTATTCTAATGAACAGTCACAACATATGGTTTGGTGGAGACATGTGGATTTTAGTTTAAAAGATTCTTAATGTGAAGCTATGCTGGTTTCTTTTTTTTACCTGTAAAGTGTTGTATTATAAACCAGCATTACTTTCACAGGTACAATACTAGTCCTATGCAAACAATACAGACCCTGATCACAGGGCTCCTATAGGAGCCCTCTGATCAGGGTCTGCACTGTTTGCCATTTTGTAATATATTGTAAAAAAATATGCTAAATAGTGAAATATGGATGGGACTCAATTGAAACTAGACCAGTTTTATTTGAACATTCAGGAGTCAGAGAACACTATGTACATGTACTATTTTATTGCAGGCTTACTCAACAGTGGGTACTCCAGACTATATTGCTCCTGAAGTGTTTATGCAAACTGGTTATACAAGCTCCTGTGATTGGTGGTCCCTAGGTGTGATAATGTATGAAATGCTTATAGGTAAGCTCACACCCATAGCTAATAACCAAAGTACAGTAACAGGGCTCTCATAAGTTGTTCATAAAAATGTTAAGATTTCCAAATTTTCAAGTCCTGTTTTAGGAATCATACCTTTAACCTTTCCACTGCCAGGCTCCATAACTCTAACATAATTATGCAAAACAGTTTAGATCCAGACCAGACACCGCGTAACGCAGTGTCTGATCTTGGTCTAAACTATTTGACACCCATATTAATGTTTCCAAAGCAAAAAAAAACAACATAAAATTCCAAATTGTCAAAGTAAGAGCAGAAATACGAAGATTTCTGAAAAATCTGTAGGTCCTGAGAAATCAAGAAAAATAAGATGATTTCAGATAAACCTGGAGAATTCGCAGCCCCGCAGTAATATCAGTTATGTTGATCACAAGGAAATACATCTTATTGATGGTATTTTAACACGGTGGTACTGAAAAAAGAAATTGATATTATTGAAGGCTGTTGTTAGCTTAATGCTGGATGAAAATGAAGCAGAACACTTCATGTTAGCTTTCTGCTTTACTTTCATTCTACTCTATAAGCAGCTGTTAGTGTTCCAGAGTTCCTTTGAGTGGATTCAATGTATTATCTGGTTTTGATTCATATTTATAAACTATAAGGTTCAATAAACTCGGCTTGAAAGGTTGCCACTTAAAGCAGGTTGAAAGTAAAGCATTTAGGAGCATTCTGCCTTACTTTCAGCCTGCTTTAAGATATCATCTGGAAAGGAATTAATAATGCCTGCTTGTGTTTCATGTTCCGGACTTCCTAGCTTGGAACTACTTTTCTCAATGTATGAATAATAAGAAGTGTAAAAAGGTGTATTTATGGTTTACTTTCACTTTGCATAGTATATGAATGATTAGAAGTGTAAAAAGGTGTTTAATCCACTACCCAGGGCTCCAGATAAGGGGGGTATTTCAAAAATTAAAATCTTTATTTGTGCATTAAACCCTATAGTGTCACAACTCATTAGAATCGTCTCTTTGAGACGATTCTAATGAGTAGTAACACCATAGGATTTGGTTCTAAAATAAGCGAGAAAATGCTTGATTTGATCGGTTTACTCCCTCTTATCTGGAGCCTTGCTACCCCATAAATACACCTTTTTAGCTCACCTGGCTTGTAGTGCCAAGGTGAGCTATTTTGATCGTCCTCTGTCCGTCGTCGTTTGTCCGTTGTTCGTTCGTTCGTCGTCAACAATTTCTTTAAACGTCATCTCCTCCGAAACTACTAGATAGATTTTTACCAAACTTGGTCTGAATGATCCTTATATGGTCCTCTTTCAAATTTTTGTTCATACATTTCCGGTCCGTTGCATATCTAGGTCACAGGAGCTAAAAATAGATCATTTCAATGAAATCTTAACAAATCTTCTTGTCAAAAACCACAAGGGCCAGAGCTTAGATATTTGGCACATGACATCATCTATAGGTCCTCTATCAAGATTGTTCAAATTTTGCCCCTGGGGTCAAAATTGGCCCCTCCCCGGGGGTCACTGTTTTACATAGAGTTAAATAGTGAAATATTCAATCATCTTCTTTTCCGAAACTAATATGGCCAGAGCTTTGATATTTGGCATGGTGACACCTCTAGAGGCCCTTTGCCAATATTGTTGAAACCGATCCGGTTCGTAGCATATCTAGGTCACAGGAGCTAAAAATAGATCGTTTCAATGAAAACTTAAAAAATCTTCTTGGCAAAAACCACAAGGGCCAGAGCTTAGAAATTTGGCACATGGCATCATCTATAGGTCCTCTATCAATAATGTTCAAATGTTGCCCCTGGGGTCAAAATTGACCCCGCCCTGGGGGTCACCGTTTTATATAGAGTTATATAGTGAAATCTTCAATCATCTTCTTCTCTGAAACTGATATGGCCAGAGCTTTGATATTTGGCATGGTGACACTTCTAGAGCCTAAGAGGCCCTTTACCAATATTGTTGAAACCGATCAGGTCCTTTACATAACTAGGTCATAGGAGCTAAAAATAGATTTTTTCAATGAAAACTTAAAAAATCTTCTTGCCTGAAACCACAGTACCCTGAGCTTAGATATTTGGCACAAAGCAAAATCTAAAGTTCCTCTATCAAATTATGTCCCTCTGGTCAAATACACTCCCCCCACCCACCCCCTTAGGGGTCACAATTTTTCAGAGTTATATCGTGAAATCTTCAAACATCTTTTTCTCTAAAACTAATATATGCCCAGAGTTTTGATATTTGGCATTGTGACCCTTCTAGTGGTTCCCGCCAGTTGCATATCTGGATCGCATTAACTAAGAATAGTTTCTTTTTCAATGAAAAGTCTTACTGTTTGAAACTATGTGTTAAGTCATGAGCTTAGATATTTGACAGAACACTTCATTTGCGTGTTCATCAACAAGATTTTTGAAATTATGTCATTGGGGTGAAAATGATCCCATCCCAGGGGTCATGTGGTGTGGGTTTTTCCAGGTGAGGGATATTTAGGCCCGCATGGGCCTCTTGTTACTCCTTTAATTTATTCCTACCCTGAAGAAAATAATTGATACTGTCACAAATAAAAATCATAAGAAATATTTTCTATATTCTAGCAGATAACAGCTTAAAGCAGGCTGAAAGTAAAGCAGAATGTGCCTTAAGGCCCATTCTGCTTTACTTTCAACCTGCTTTAAGTGGTCATCTGTCTTCAAAACTAGAAACAGGCTATAGGGTAATGGGCTAAATCTCACAAGTAACACAAGTTTCCTCTAGTTTTAGTCACCTACTGATGGATTCTCTATGTCATTCTGTTTGTTGCAGGTTACCCCCCATTTTGCTCTGAAAATCCTCAGGAAACTTACAGAAAGGTGATGAACTGGAGAGAGACCCTCATCTTTCCTCCAGAAGCCCCCATATCAAATGAAGCCAAAGATCTCATCCAAAAGTAAGCAAATCTTCAGAAACATTGAACTGACTCGAGAGGGTTTTTTCATGGTTATATATAGAAATTGTTTGTGTTTTGATTTCGATTTTATGTTTGTGTCATGGAACAAAAGGAGTGAATGCGAGACTATGGTATTGCTTTTCTGTTGGCAACGAGTTTGCATCAAACTCCATTGTTTTTGCTTAGACTGAACTTTTTCTCTGCATCCATTTCTCAGAACTTTAATAATTTAATTTGCTAAGATACATTACTTTGCGTTGAGACATCTAATTTCCTGGAATTCTTATACTTACATGTATGTAATTGTTTTTGGTTGCCTTATCATAGTGTCAGTACTGCATGTCTTGACATTTTCATATTGATCAATATTGTTTGCCACAGTCAGATATTAAGATTTTTTTTTAGCATTTATAGTTAAACAGACAGTCAAATTAGAACAGGGTCCATGTTAATAAAACATTTGGGTTGAGTCTTTAATCATTCTGAAGCATTTGATTGGTCAGATTTGAGCCCAGTCTAAAATCTGACCAATCAAATGCTTGAGAACAAAATAAGACTCAACTCAAATCATGTTGTTTCCTCGTGGTGATTTCAGGCTATGTTGTGATCCAGAACACAGACTGAACTCAAGAGAACAGATACAAGCCATCTCCTTCTTCAAGGGGTGTGATTGGGAACATATCAGGTGAGTGGGACAATGGTTTAACCCATTACCCCATAAATACACCCTTTTTACGCCTTTAATTTATTGCTCTACTGAAGAAAGTAGTTCCAAATTATACATTCATGAATATGTATCATGAAGAATATTCTTTATATTCTAACAAATGATAGCTTAAAGCTGGTTGCTTTTAGTGGTCACCTGTCTTCAAAACTAGAAATAGGCTACTGGGCCCATAGCCTGTTTCTAGTTTTGAAGACCAACATTTAAGGCATGTTGAAAGTAAAGCAGAATGCGCCTTAAGGCGCATTCTTCTTTACTTTCAGCTTGTTTTAAGTTACCATCTGCTACAATATAGAATACATTTCCTATGATACATATCTATTAATGTATTAATTGAAACAATTTCTTCAGTGGAGGAATGCATTGAACCAATAAAAATGAGTATCTATGGAGTAATGGGTTAAAGATGAAGAACCAATGGGCAGTGATCATGAGGGAAATGGATCAGACTTAACCTGTCTCCCTCTATATGCATATATTGGCACTTTTTTAAAATTCTGTAGACCCAGATCAGAGTCTACACTGATTTTGTCTAGCTGCAATGAAGGTGTGAAAGTGAGTTGAAGGTGTTGCTTTTCCATCAAAGTTTGTGTCTTCCTTGTTGGTATCAAATTGTTGGATTTAGCTCCAAACAGTTAGTTTTCAGTTTAGCTCAGTTGCTCCAAAAGCACTACAGTAACAGTCGTGCAACGTCACATGCACATGCACCTTGATGAGTACAGCCTGTTGGAGGGTTGTTTAATTCTTTGAACCCTAGTTGCACATATATGCGGTATTTGCAAACGGTGTTCCTGTGGATAATACACTTGTCTTATGCAAACAGTGTAGACCCTGATCAGAGGGCTCCTTAAGGAGCCCTCTGATCAGGGTCTACATTGTTTGTCATTTTGACATATATTGTAAAAATCAACCCTAAAAAGTCAAAAATGGACTGGACTAAATTGAAAACTAGAATTGTCCATTTGAGGTTTCAGGGAGGAAAGGGTTAATGAATTTATTTTACTGTACAATATCGTTCTCATCGCTGTTTACAGAGACAGACCTGCAGCCATTCCAGTTGACGTGAAGAGTATTGACGACACATCAAACTTTGATGAGTTTCCGGATGTGGATCTAAAGTGGCGTAAGTTATCTGTGATACTAAGTTCAGTGAAACCTTTCTATTTCGACCACTTAAATTGTATTAATTAGCAGGTAATTTACAGGGCTCCTGATAAGGGGAGTATTTCAAAAACTAAAATCTTTATTTATGAATGAAATCCTATGGTGTGACTACTCATTAGAATCGTCTCTTGAGACGATTCTAATGAGTAGTCACACCATAGGATTTGGTACTGAAATGAGTGAGAAAACCTCTTATCTGGAGCCCTGAATTTAGGCAGGTGACTGCTTAAAGCAAGGTGAACGTAAAACAGAAAGCTCCTCCAGGAGCTCTCTGTTTTACGATCTCCTTGTTTTAAGCCGTCACCTATATTTTATGAAATCAATGAGCTCAGTTTTAGTGGTCGTAATAGAGAGGTTTCACTGTATTGGGTTTATCATGATGAGCTGTAGATGAACACCAAATTGCAGACCATAATACAATTTGCTGTTGGGAGTAATTTCCCTTTTCACACCATAATGATTCTAAGTATTGGACAAACAGGCCTGAGCAAACAGTGCATACCCTGATCGGACTGTTTTGGAGGGAACAGTCTGATCAGGGTCTGCACTGTTAGCCATTTAGTTTGCGCCTTTATGACAAATCGCTAAGTGATAAAAGCAATTTATTATAATTATTTTATGCTGAAATGAGAGAAAATGTAGGATTTGTGTTTACTCCCTCTTATCTGACGCCATGTAAGTTTGACTTAACCCGTAAACCCATAAATACACCTTTTTACGCTTTCAATTTATTCATCCACTTAAGAAAATAGTTCCAATTTATACAGTCATAAATATGTGTCATAAGAAATATTTTCTATATTCTAGCAGATGGTAGCTTAAAGCAGGCTGAAAGTAAAGCAGAATGCGCCTTAAGGCGCATTCTGCTTTATTTTCAACCTGCTTTAAATGGTTACCTGTATTGAAAACCAGAAAGCGGCTATGGGGTAATGGGTTTAATGAGTTATTGAGATTTGACTGTAGTTTCTTCCATCAACCATACTGATAATGCTTCTGTTTTATTTTCTACAGCCACAGCTCACACTCAGACGTACAAAGACTCAGGCAAAGAACAGACCAATAACAAAGACTGGGTGTTTATAAACTATACGTACAAACGGTTCGAGGGACTGCCCAAATCTTGGAAGTCTAACAGTTAGCATACAGTGACCTCTAGTGATTGACTTACATGCTGATATGTACTGTCCACTTTAATCTGTGTCAGAAAAGGGAGTCTGCTCATAGCTTAAATAAAATGGGAGTTCTCAAAAACTTAAATACTTCATATCTCCTCTAAACCCTATGGTGTGACTACTCATTAGAATCGTCTCTTCAAGACGATTCTAATGTGTAGTCACACCATAACGTTTGATTTGGTTTGAGGTAAAAAAAAAAGGGAGTAAATTTTGAAAGCTTTTTATTTTACTTTACACCATCTTCAGTGGAGGCTTGACTTTGTGGTAGGAACACGTAGTGAGGTGGCTGTGATTGTGATTCAGTGAACGGATTGCTTCACAACAGAAAGGATCATAAGGAAAAAGGAAACATCAACCAGGCTGCAGTACAACCCCACTCGACAGCCACTCGATACAGTGAGAGCATGATTTCTTCACAACAGAAAGGATCGTAGAGGGAAAGAAACATGAACAAGGGCCGAGGCTGCAATAAAACTCCTAGTACAACCACTCTGTAGATGTGGACCATAATCAGCTTATAAAGCATTTGAGTTGAGTCTGGAATCGTTCTCAAGCATTTGATTGGTCAGATTTGAGCCTAGGCTCAAATCTGACCAATCAGATGATTGAGAACGAACTCGGACTCAACATAAACGCTTTATATGCACTGGGCCAGGGGTGTTGCAGAGGAAATATAGAAAGTGATGTCATCCATATGGAAATACATGTAGTTATAAGAGAGATTAAGATATTTTGTAATGTGGTTTATATGGATATTTGTGGAGTTGTGATTTTGCAGCCGAGTACAGGAAATCATTACTAAAGCAAATACCAGAAAGGAATGGCTAGGAGAGCTTACTGGTTCCCCCTCTAGCACAGATGAAATATTGACACTTTCAGGGCTCCAGATAAGGGGTGTATTTCAAAACCTAAAATCTTTATTTCTGTTTTAAACCCTTTGGTGTCACTACTCATTAGAATCGTGTCGGAGAGAAGATTCTAATGAGTAATAACTGAATAGGATTTGGTTCTGAAATAATTGAGAAAATGTTGGATTTGTGCAGTTTACTCCCCCTTATCTGGAGTCCTGACTTTCTCTACTAAGTAACTCACTTTTTAAAATCCAAATGATAATGGTATATTGTTATGATGAGATGGTTGAGGAGGCTTGTTATGTATGATGGAACAGTACATTAATAGTGTTACATTATTTAATTTATATTAGTGTATGGTCAACTCTCTTTACAACGACCTGGTTCACTACAATTTGTGATGTTAAACCGTTACCCCATAGCCTGTTTCTAGTTTTGAAGACAGGTGACTGCTTTAAGTGGTCATGTCTTCAAATCTAGAAACAGGCTATTGAGAAAAGGGTTAAGAAGTTGTCTGCATTATTTTCATCCTGCATTAACACATTCAACCCTAGCAAGGAGTATACTGGTCATTTACAAACAGTGTACCTGTGATGATTACACTTGTCCTATGCAAACAGTGTAGACTCTGACTCTGATATTATAGAATATTCTGTTATATCACATGTCTGTGTCAAGAGAGTTGACTGTTACTGGTGAGGTTTGCTTTCTTTTCTTTGCGAGTACATGGCTAAGTTACGTGTGTTATTTTTGCTATATACTAGTGATTCCCTTCTGTGTAGATGTTTACGCAGTCTTTACTCAAAAACTAGTGCGCATATTTCTTTGAATGTTTGTTTTTATCAAGGATAGTACTTTAACCTTTACTCCATAGTTTGCTTTTCTAGTTTTGAAGACAGGTGGCCTCTTAAAGCAGGTTGAAATTAAAGCAGAATATTTCTTTACCTTCAGCCTGTTTTAAGCTACCATCTGCTACAATATAGACAATAGTAACTGTTCTTTATGCTGCATGTTCATGATTGTATAAAGTGGAACTATTTTCCTCAGTGGAGAAATAAATTCATTACAGTCAAACTTCGATATCTTGAACTCAATTAAGTCGACAATACCAATATTTCAAAGTTAAAACGTGGCTAAGCCACTTTTTAACTTTGAAATATGGGTATGTTTGACTAAACTGAGCATAAATTAATGCAATTCATGTGTGGAAATGTCCGATAAATGGAGTTAAGCGAGTTGGAGATATCGAAGTTTGACTGTACGTTGAAATTCATATCTATGGAGTGAAGGGGTAAGATGTCTGCAAAGCTCCAGTTAAGAGGGAGTAAACAAAATCCAACATTTTCTGCTTTCTGTCTCCAGATGATTCTAATGAGTAGTCACAGTAGAGGGTTTGGTGGAGACAAGAGGCTTTATTTTGTTTAGATATTTTGAAAGATAGTACAGAGCTCCAGATAAGGGGAGTATTTCAAAAGCTAAAATCTTTATTCCTGCATTAAACCCTTTGGTGTCACTACTCATTAGAATCTTCGAGACGATTCTAATGAGTAATGACACCATAGGATTTGGAACTGAAATGAGTGAGAAATGCATGATTTGTTCAGTTTACTCCCTCTTATCTGGAGCCCTGATAGTAGAAGGTGTTTGGAAAGTGATAACCGATAACCTTTATAAGCAATATAAGTGAAACAGTCACTCTATAAAGACAGGTTAGTGTTGAATGCTGGTCTGCATTAAGCTAATACCTGCATTAAAGATGATAAGACTTGCAATCAATTAACCCTTTACCCCGTAGTCTTCTTCTAGTTTTGAAGACAGTTGACCACACTTGAAGCATGTTTAAAGTAAAGCAGAATGTGTTTGCTGACACAGCCTGTTTGAGGCTACCATCCGCTAGGATGCACTCAATTAATCCGTGAGTAATTAGTTAATTGATTCTGTTTTAGTGGTGGTTGACACAGATTTGTTTACCATTCATTGAAGTCATAGGGATGGTTTCCTTTTACAATGCTCCCTCTCAACAACGGCCCTCCAAACAATGACTCCTTCCTTACAATGACCCTTGCCGCAGTTCCCTAAACAGGACAATTATGTCTTAGGCTTTTTTTGCTGCAATATCGTCTGCTTAAAGTTGTCGTCTTCTATTTTTTCTCAGAGTTACATAATGGCCATTTTGACAGAGAAACCTAAATGACGAGTGGACAAACAGCTTGAATCCAGATCAGCCGCCGCATTAAGCGGCGTCTGATCTGGATTCAAACTTTTTGCAAATGTAAGCCAATTTGACTCCCTATAACGACTCGCTCCAAACAATGCACACAATTTTGTCCCAATTGGTTGAGGAGAGGGAGCACTGTATCACCAGTCCTGGAGAGTAAGGATATCCATGACACTTATACTACTTTCCTTCCAAAATAACAATTTTCAAACAGTTCATCCCTCATGATTGTTCACCTCTTGTCATCGAATGGTAGGTTTTAAGGTAGTATGTTTCTAACAATATCGGGCTGATGTCTGTTAATAATAGTACACTACACAGAAAGATCGTTAATTTTCGTCAACTGACAGTCATTACCCAAGCATGGTTAAAGTATGGTCCCTTTGTTGATGAGAAAGGTCAGTCGCTTTAATTTTACTGTAAACAAACTTCATTTGAGGGGTTCATGATACAGGAACATTGCTTTCCCTGCTAATTAAGGGTCAGATATCTGACCCAACTACTTAAGGGGTCAGATTTCCGTCATTGCTTCAGTCCCTAATACATATCTTAAGGATCTAAAATGTGAATAGGTTTTTCTTTTTTCTAGTTTTTCTTTTCTTTTATTTCCTTTTTAGCTCACCTCCACAAAGTGAGGGGAGGCTTATTTATCATGTGAATAGCTTGAACATTAATGTTACATACATGTATTTAAAGTAGTTATTATTTATGTTTCATATGATTTCATCATTTTCATTAATTAGTAAGTTTTCTCTGGTTTGCTGAAACTCTCAGAGAGATGAATTAAAGCAATCATAGACCATTTCATTTTGAATACACATAAACTTGAATGGAGCTTTCATTCAAAATTCAGTCATTTAGTTTTCAGTCAGCTTAATGCAGCATAAGAGTAATGCAGAAAGCTCCCCAAGGAGCTTTCTGCATTAATTTTATGCTGTATTAAGCAGTTACCTGATTTTAGAGGTACTATCTGACTGGATGCTAATCATGAATGTCTCCAGTACCAATATAATTTATTACTCCTGATAGGGCAAACCTGTAGAATTAGAAATTATATAAGTGTGCCCGGTCTTCTTTTTTTCCCCCTCAATCTGATGTAGTGCCTTTTAAGTTTTATGATAAGTTATAAGCATTATTGTATAGTCCTTAATGTATTCCATCATTGAAACGGATGGACACTTACTGAGCAAAGGTATAATAGAAAGATTTTTACATTAACCCGTTACACAATAGCATATTCCTAGTTTTGTACACAAGTGACCAATTAAAACAGGTTGAAAGTAAAGCAGAATGTGCCTTAACTCTTTCCTCCCTGAAACTTTAAATGGACAATTCCAGTGTCCATTTTAGTCTAGTCCATTTCTGACTTTTAAGGGTTGTTTTTGTCAATGTTTGGAGCCCTCTGATCTGGGTCTTCACTGTTTGCATAGGACAAGTGTACTATTCACATGTACACTGTTTGAAAAGAACGCCTATATGCGGGACTAGGGTTCAAAGGGTTAAGGCACATTCTGCTTTACTTTCAACCTGTTTTAAGCTATCATCCACTAGAATATATTAAATATTTCTTTTGATACATATTAATACTATATAATTTGGAATTATTTTCTTCAGTGGAGTGATAAATTAGAGGCGTAAAAAGGCGTATTTATGGGGTAATGGGTTAAGCCGGCACCTTTCTATAAAACTTTCAGTTCATCCAGGTTTTAGTAGTCTCTTAGAAAAATTTGACTGTACCTTAGTCCTTTTTCTTGAGGTGTTTGATTATAGGTTTCACTATTGACAATGTGTAAGACATCTCCTTTAAGACATATTGTACAAGGCTTTGTGATGAACATGTGTAAGATGCCCTGTATAAGACCAACTTCATTAGCCATCTCATATGAACAAGAAACTATGTGGGACACCCTTTAATAAGACATATTGTGTAGAACATCCTTTATATGATGTGTCTAAGACATACTGTGTAAGCCATCCATTATGAACGAGATGGTATGCAAGACATTATTTATAAGCCATCCCATATAAAGATGTTGTGTAAGACATCCTTTATAAGACATACTGTGTAAGTCATCCAGTATGAAGGAGATGGTGTGTAAGACATCTTTAATAAAACATACTGTGTAAGCCATCCAGTATGACGAAGATTGTGTGTAAGACATCCTTTATAAAAACATACTGTTCAAGCCATCCAGTATGACGGAGATAGTGTGTAAGACATATTTAATAAAACATACTGTGTAAGCCATCCAGTATGACGAATATTGTGTGTAAGACATCCTTTATAAAAACATACTGTTCTAGCCATCCAGTATGTAGGAGATGGTGTGTAAGACATCCTTTTTAAGACATCGGAGCAATATTTATTCCATTATTTCTGTTGTATTGTTACTGTACATATCTAGCTTATTGACTGGAAGAGAAAGAGCCTACTAATATTATTCAATGTGATATTTCAATACTTGTTGATAAAATGTTTTGTGCTAAATTTTTAAATTGGCTTCATAACTCTACCACACAAATACCCTGATGTCATGTGTGTCTAATATATAATCAAACTTGTGTACACTGGGCTTTCAATAAATAATCATGGTGATTGCTTCCGACAATTGACCGCTAGATGCTGGGCCGTACTAATGCAGGAAGCTCCTATGGGAGCTTTCTGTATTACTTTGGTCCTGTATTTAGCTTCCGTCTGTCTAAGAATGCCTATGCATCTTTTAAATAGCCATTTTAACATATGTTTGACTATATATATGAACATATAATTGACTGTTTGGGAAATAAACATATTGAAGCTGAGTCCACATTGTATAGCTTCCCGTTTTGAATTAGAATGACACTAATTAAGTTCACAAAGGGGGAGTTTAATTTATTTTGAAGTGTTATTCAGTGGACTCTCCTCTGAATACTTGTTTCTCTTTTACTCATTCAACACTAAGTAACTATTGTGGGTTATTAGGTTCCCTAGTGGATAGTTTCAGTTACCCAAACATGAACCAGTCTACTTGGATTTCTGGGTAGTTTGATAAAAACTGCTCTAAATTGGCAAACAGTGTAGACCCTGATCTGGGTCTACACTGTTTGCAAATGTAATTAGTATATTTTAAACAGGGACATGGTGTTGAAAGAGTTTAAAGAGACACAGCACAGCTCCAATATAGAAAGCCACTGTTTAAGAGTTGTTGTAATAGCCACATGTTTAGTTTTTAACACAAACAAATGAATGAAAAGCAACTGGTTGTTATAAGATGTAATGTGGTTTGAAAGCACGGTTACTAAATGCACATATGACGGTGCTTGCATGTGAAGTGCATTTGTGTTATGTTTGCAAATTTCCTTTAAATAGACTGCGCCATGGAAAAACTTGACTTATTGAATTGCAAACAATGTTGACCAGGACCTGTGGCTTGGTAGCTTAAAGCAGGTTGAAAGTAAAGCAAAACACGCTTTAAGGCACATTCTGCTTTACTTTTAACCAGCTTTAAGTGGTAACCTGCTTTAAGTGGTCACTTGTCTTCAATACTAGAAACAGGCTTTAGAGTAAAGGGTTTATGGTCAATGAAAGCCTGAGCAGAGATTGAGATGGTAAGGTTGGTTTTCTCATGGTGCAGCTTAGATTATTTTGAATATTCAATGTGATTTAATACATGTCTCACCAAGAGGGATGGGCCTCAGTGAGGCCCATGAACTGTGAAGATCTCTTGTGCAGTGATTGTTTGATTGATTGATTGATCAATGTTCTGGCCATAGTGTAGTTAAGATTTGATAGGCTTTTTTGACAGTGAAGGGAGATAACCCACTCACAAATTTTAGAATTTGCTTATAGTAGTGTTTTCTCCCTTGATGATATATTATTTGTAGTGGTTCATTTTCTAGCAAGAAAGCAAAGGTAATAATCTGATACCATATTTATTGTAATACAACCTTGTATTATGTACCGTACTTTGGGAATAATTGGCCGTGGTTAATAATTGGCCTAATTGGCCACATGACACGAATGGCGAAAATTCAACACCCCAAAATATCCTTATTATTGACCAACAAAGAAGTCAATTATCGCCGGCGACAAATAACTCGACCCGAACATAGGCCTGAAGGTTCACACCTCCGTCCGTTAACATGTAATTTGTGTTAGGTAAACCTTGAACGATATGCAAACACACTATTGTTTACCTTTATTTTCTTTTATCCAAGTCGTTTATGTAAGCAGATATCCCAAACTATAATTTACACGAGCGTTAATTCCTTCAAAAACAAACATTCTCGAACACAAAATGAAACAGGAAACGTTCACTATTTACCTTAGACGGTGTTCTTATTTTTTAGCACGTTAAAATCGATACAGTCAATGCGATATACTGTAAACCAGTCTGACTGACGTTATTATTCGCCTTACGCATCGGAAAAATTTACGAACTAAGTTGGAGTTGTATTAAATTTTAATTTTTGTACTCGAGGATTTTTACCAGATGTAAAATAGCCTTAAAATTCATTCTATTGTGAATATATTTTCTGAGAAGCGAATGCAATAACCTACTGACATTTTCGGACATAGAGTATTTTAGTCATTCCGTTTGAGCATCCGTTCTTCTTTCGAAGCCATTTTATCAACAAGGTTTTTTGTGACGAGTTTGGGGTCCGTTTCATCAATATACCGTATACGATATACATGTATTTACAATCGTAAATTATATTATATTGTTACGTATATATATATGATACGGTACTATAGGTGGATTACGATCTTATATACCATATATCGAAATGCGTTTCATAAACGCTATCGTTAATAAGACAATGGTGCGTAATTATACGATAGGTTTACGATGTTTCATGAAACGGAACATTGATACATATAGGCGTTTAATTTTCGCCCCTTGGATCTCAGAATGGCCAAAATTAAACAAACCAAAATAAAAAACGATCTTTTAGCACAAAATGACCAAATTATGACGACGCCAATTATTCCCAATGTACGGTAACACATTTTCATCTGAGCATTGTTGTCAAAATATTTACATGTATGTACTTAGAAAAATCGTAAAAGCAATCTTTAATTATACTCATTGAAGATTCATTAATTTTTCAGGCAGGTGGTAGCTTAACCTTTTCATTTATAGCCCTTGTAAACATTTCAGACAGATGGTTGCTTAAAACATACAGAAAGTAAAGCAGAAAGCTCTTAATAATTGTTTGCTTTACATTGAGCCTGCTTTAGGCAGCCACCTATCAGAATGTAGGAAGTTATTGCTCTTTTCAGAAACAAACATGAGAAGTAGTCTTTATAATGAATGCTATCTTTATTCTGATTGGCTACTGTAGTATAGTGCACCGTCAAACAGCGTGACCTGATTTGACCTCTGAACCTGTGTATTGTTTACATGGCGGGGCTTGCCGAGGCTGATTTTACGAGTTAAAGATAAGAATGTGTTTAGAAAAAAAAAGGTATGCTGTGGAAAATTCATAACGGTAGGAATCGTCTGCCGTTCAGGTAGACGGCTCAAAGCCTCTCAAAACGGTATGAACACCCTGCCGCCGGTAGTTATCACATGTATGGAAACATGAGAAGTAGTCTTTATAATGAATCTGAAGATGTGAAAAGGTTTTAAGAAATGGGTTAAAGTTCCTATTAGACCTTTATGTACCCTGTAGAGTTTATTTAGAATAAATATGGTACCAGTGTTACTTTTAATTTTGGTGAAAAAGCTTCTTAGTTTGATCAATAATAGTGCAATGTTGTTTGTTTGTTTTATTTTACTTGAATATGGAGGCGTTTGAATAAGTATATATGTTTTTTTTTCACATAATTGTTACGGTCATGAAGTGTTGATATGATCCAAATATTTAAACTATGTTACTACAATTTCACACTAACATTCCGATTCCCATATATTCACATATGTTTGTGAGATAAGGAGAGATGTTGTTAAGGACTCAGTTACAAGGTATATGTATATAAATTTAACCCTTTCCATCATTTTAACTCGAAATTGCCTACCAGTACAAAGAAACCCGAAAATACCCATACCTTCAATCGAACGTACCTATATTTCAAAGCTAAAACGTGGCTCAGCCATGTTTTAACTTTGAAATACAGGTATGTTGGACTTAATATTTGCGTCAAAGAATAATTGAGGTGGTGTGTTTCTGTAGAGAAAAGGGTTAAATATCACATTACCTTTCTAGGAAGGTCAGACTCTTCTACATGTGGTCCTTTGTATGTTTAACCCACTAGCGCCTATTAACACATTCAACCCTAGGGACGATTATACTTGTCATTTACAAACAGTGTACCTGTGAGGATTACACTTGTCCTATGCAAACCGTGCAGACCCAGATCAGCAATAAATATAAAAAAGACAGACAGCGCAGACCCTGTTCAGAGGGCTCCCATTGGAGCCTTCTGATCAGGGTCTACACTTTTTGCACAAGACAAGTGTATTCTTGACAGGTACACTGTTTGAAAATGAATTACTAGGGGTTACTGGATTAAGCCAGGTAGGTGATATGTATGGTGTGTAAGTAGGAAAAGTAATAAAGAATACTGAGATGCATTTGCATTGTTGAAGAAAGTGTTTATATGATACTTGGACTGTTCAAACATTTTCAGTTTTGCTTGTATGATAAAGTCCTGCAGTAGCAAGCACTCACAGGGATGTAAAAGTCTACTCGCCCGCTCGCCATGGCGAGAAACATTTTATCAGGGCTAGTAGATTTTCTGATAATTTACAACAGAAACTACTGAGCAAAATGTCAATATCACCCAGCAGGGCGAGTAACAATTCTGAAAATTTTACACCCCTGACTCATTAGATGGTTTATTTGATGGTTTTGGTTTTAAAAACAGGTGATGGCATAAAACATGAAAGTATCATAAAACCTCTCTATTACCACCACTAATGTGTGTTAGTTATCAAATGTTTATGACAGGTGACTGCTTAAAGCAATGTGAACGTAAAACATGAAAGTATCATAAAACCTCTCTATTACGACCACTAATGTGTGTTAGTTATCAAATGTTTATGACAGGTGACTGCTTAAAGCAAGGTGAACGTAAAACAGAAAGCTCCTTTAGGAGCTTTCTGTTTTACGTTCACCTTGCTTTAAGCTGTCACCTGTCTTTATGCAATTAATTAACCTTCTTTTTATTGGTCGTAATAGCCAAATTTTACTATAAAGCTTAGAGCTGTAGGAGCTTTCTTTCTTACTTTCATCCGGCTTTAAGAAGTCACCTGTATCTAACACAGAAAGGCAAGCTTTCTCTTGGGTGTGTTTGATTGTTGGACTTTATTGGAGGTACAGAGAATATAACATATCAATATGGAATGTAAATAATTATGAAAAAGGCGAGTTGTTTTGATTTCTTTTTATTTTAAATGAACAGTCTCTAATAATGTTTCTTTGTAATAGGATATATAATTTTTGAGGGCCTTTTCTAAGGCATACATTTTAAAAAAAATTAGGCATTCTTGCATTGGTGATAGATCTACAAGCTCTCTGTTGATTTTAAATCTTTTACTGCCAACAGAGCCAAAAGGCAACTTTGCAAACAGTTTGATCCTGATCTGATGCCGTGTTGCGTGGTGTCTGATCAGGGTTCAAACTGTTTGACACTCCTATTCTTCAGTCAAAACGGCACTAAAGCTGATTTTAAAAATATTGCGGATGACACTACCAATGCAGATGATATTTTGAGGGTAATAGGGTTATAGCAGACGATAAAACTTGGCAGTAAAAGAGTTGAACAGAATTACTTCCATCTTGTTCATGAAGCCAAGCATATGGGTTAGTAAAATAGAGGAAGAATGTATGACTTACACATGTATAAGCTTTCTTACAAAAATATGAACTTTCAGCCATGCAAACTGCAAATCCTGATTAGTTGTTGCTTTAGATGTGCAGCATCTGTTTGCATTAGCAGATATTTGACAAACGATATAAACAAATCTTGTATGAAAACAGTGCAGACCCAGATCAGACAGCTCCTTCAGGAGCTGTCTGATCTGGGTCTTCATTGTTTTCAAAAAAGGTCAATATAGGCTGAAGAGACTGTTCTGTTGTAGGAGCTTTAACAACTCATTCACCCCTGAAACTTTAAATGAAAAATTCCAATCTCTAATGGAGTCTAGTCCATTTTTGTCGATACAGGAATGTTTCTTACAATATATTGCAAAATGACAAACAGTGCAGACCCTGATCAGAGGGCTCCTAGGAGCCCTCTGATCATGGTCTACACTGTTTTCACAGAACAAGTGTACTATTCCCTGATATACTGTTTGAAATGACGAGTATACTTGTGGCTAGGGTTGAATGTGTTAAGCTCAGCCTTCCACATCAGTTGTGATATTTTATGAATTTAATTACGGTAAAACCTGTCTATAACAAGCACTAGAAATAGGCTGATTGATTAAATAAAAGACAGGTGACAGTTTAAAGCGAGGTGAAAATAAAACAGAAAGCTCATTTCTATTTTATTGCTTTAAACAGCCACCTGTCTTAAACACCTAATCATTAACACAATATAGCGGTCATAATAGAGGGTTTTTACGGAATATTTCAAAAGCTTTATTAATAATTTATGACGAAGTGTTTGATAAGAAATAAAGAAGAAACTTCATATATGACCTATCAATAAAAGTCTTGTTGATATTAGAAATGGTGGCATATTTAAAGCAGGATGACAGTAAATAAAGCAGAAATAAAAGGTTTGTGCTATATGTTCATCCTGCTTGAAACAGACACCAACCCTTACAACATAAAATTAGCCTATTTGTGGTCGTATAATTGGTATTATATTTTACCTTTCTAGAATGAAAAATGGTTAAATTGGAATTGTTTGAGAATTGAGGCCTGTTTCATAAAACTTCGTAGGACAAAAAAAATGGTCGTAAGTCAGATTATAAAAGTGGCAATTGTTATTGATTTCTCCATCTAATCCTGTCTTGTGACATCTCTTTGGAAACATCTTGAAAAAAAAGCTTGCTTATTGTGTTTCAGGAAAGTGGGTGTTTAAAACAGGATGTAAGTACTTTCATCCTGTTTTAAGCTCCTGTGCTAAAAACCTCATTAAGTATTTTAAAGAGTATAAAAGCAGGTTTTATTGAATAAAATGACAGAATTTGACTAAATACGGTTCACAGATCTCCAGATAAGGGGAGTATTTTGAAAACTAAAATCTTTAATTCTGCATTAAACCCTATGGTGTCACTACTCATTAGAATTGTCTCAAAGAGACAATTCTAATAAGTAGTAACACCATAGGATTTGGTGCCAAAATAAGTGAGAAAATGTTGGATTTGTTCAGTTTACTCCCTCTTATCTGATGCCCTGTGTTCATAGAATTAGCTGTATCCCTTTCTTCCATAGCCTTTCGTATAAAGTACCTATACCTTTCTGATACAGCATTTGATGATAACTTGGTGCTTAAGGCAGGTTAATGCTTAAAGCAAGATGAAAGTAAAGCAGAAAGCTCCTTTAACCCATACCACATTAATACACCTTTTCACGCGTCTTATTTATTTCTTTAATGAAGAATATTACTCTAATTCATACATTCATGAATATGCACTAAAGAAATATATTCCATACCCTAGATGATTATAGTTTGAAGCAGGTTAAAAGTAAAGCAGAATGTGCCTTAAGGCACATTCTGCTTTACTTTCAACCTGCTTTAAGTGGTCACCTAACTTCGAAACTAGAAACAGGCAAAGGGGTAATGGGTTAAGTAGCTATCTGTATTTAACACTTTAATTGAATTATCATTTTAAGTACATGTATGTTGATCAGAGTGGGGTAGTGGAACCATATGGGGGTTATGTGGAGAAAGGGGTGAAAGGGTCGTAAGGGAGTCGTGCAGAAGGAAAGGGGCTATGTGATTATCATGATGTAGAATGGACTTGTGCCATGTGTATATTATACTGTATACATATAATTATCACTGTTGACCATTTAATTGTTACACTTGACTGACTGATACACAAAAAACTTAAGTTGATTAAACAAGAAAAATCACAAAAATCCACGGTTTTCTGTTATTTTATCAAGTTTCCAAAGACCAATACTATTGTTTCAGTAAAAGTGACACCTTTCTTTTGCTAAATAAGCATGTTAATGCCAAAACAATCATATCTATTGCAAATAGTTTGGAGCCAGATCAGATGCCTAGCAGATTTTAGCTTAAAGTAGGCTGAAAGTAAAGCAGAATGCGCATTAAGGCGCATTCTGCTTTACTTTCAACCTGCTTTAAGTGGGTACATGTCTTCAAAACTAAGAAGAGGCTATGGGGTTAAGGGGTAAAAGGCGAATAGTTTTGTACTTTAAAAGAAAAAACAACAACAACAAAAACAACAACAGCATACAGACTATGTGGAATGTTGACACTTCAATTATTGCCTCATATTCAACAAAAGATTGTCAGATTGATATCATTTCGTACCTGGTGGATGGGTAAAACACGTCGGTTCGCACTCTGACATGCTTATGATATCGCAGGGTGGTCAGCTACAATCAAAATATGCATAGCAGGTGGTAGTTTTCGACACTTTTCGTAGCTATTGGAAATAATTGACTTGGTGTAAGTTTGCTGTAGCCCAAGGTGTAAAGACAACAAAAACTATTTCGGAAACTGAGAAACCATCCGCCCATCAAATAGTTTAAAGATTTGGCTTAACATAGCACGTTCTCAGAATGACTTATTTTCTTATATTCATCTTCATGTGAGCGTAGAGGATATATCAATCGAACCTATTAATTCGAACCTATCTACATTTATTTAGCATAATTTCGATAATGTGAGTTCGCTTAAGTCTAACATAGATCTACTAGTATTTCAAAGTTAAAACGTGACTAAGCCACGTTTTGACTTCGAACTTAAGGTAACTTAGAACTAAGTGTGGTCGAATTATCGCGGTTCGACTGTATATAATTTGTTAATCAAAACAGCGTGACCATGTGAGTTTGGAAAAATGAAATATTGAAGATGACACCATATACATGTAATATGAATTATATACAGCCATCCACCCTGACTGTTTGAACCTACCAAGTTCAAACGAGCGAGCGCTTGACTGTAAACCTTAGGGGAGCCTAGTAAAGTTCTGGTTCTCTTACTAAATGAACTGTCATGAGGAACGGATCACGGCTGCAAACAAGGAAAAGAACCAAAGAAAATATAATATATAAACTTTAAATTAATAAATTGTCATCTCCTATTGTTCTTAACTTCAAATTCGCTTAGAAAAGGTGTACTCTTTATACATGTACTCTGTAAAGGACACCATTATACGCCACGGAGGCTCATAACGGAGTACTCTGAAACCAGTGCCTTCAGTGTTTGTTATAATAAGTTGAAATATTTTGTAAAAACAATCATATGTTATAAAATAGTCCAGTAGACTTAACCCCATTCATTGCCATGACATCGTCATCTTTAAACAGTTGTCGTCTGTTTTTATTTCTAAAACTTTTAGTTTTATGAAAAATAAAAGTAAATCGGTGTCAACTGGCAGATTTGGATCCTGACCAAACGCCGGTAAAACTGTTAGCAAATAATCATTGCACTCGCCTACTCGGGGTACGGCAGTGGAGGGGTTAATTGGAAAACTGAAAGTTTTAGGGGTTGGATTTGAAATACCATTCTTGGACCAAGAAACCTTACACTAGCGCATACATCCGTGCAAAATAAAATGGACAATACCAATGCAGAAATGTTTTTTTTACGTTTCTTACTGGCGACACTTTTATTCAGACATTTATCCGGTGTTCAGGAGGATTGAATCCACTATATGACTAGAGTAGTGAATACTAGCTTTTCACCAACGGTCCTCTCCAGAAATTGTCGAATGTCGGGTCAATGTCACCCGAGTCCGTCGGCAAGTCAAACGCCGGCACTTCCCGGGCTCGTTGTCGCATTTCTTCCTCCACTTTCCTCCTTTCCACGGCCCGTCGGCAACACCCACAACAGCTACAATGGAATTGAACTTATAACGTGATTAACACAATCAACCCTAGAGACAAGTATATTCTTATCAGGAAATGTCCTGTTTGTTATTTTGATGGAGAAACCCTCATATCAGGACATTGGGCTCATTTAATAAAACTTCTTACGACAAATGTTGCCGTAAGTCAGATTTTAAAATACCAATTATTCTTTATTTCTCTTTCTAATCCCGTCTTGTGAAATCTTTTTAAGACGATTCCAAAAAGATGTCACAAGACAGGATTAGACAGAGAAATAGGAAATTAAATGTATTTTAATGTTTTGACTTACGACCGTTTTTGTCGTACGAAGTTTTATGAAACGGGCACAGTACTGTAAAAATGTTGTATTGCATTATATAAATGTTAAAATCAACTCTAAATGGTAAAACATTGAATGAGCTTGATTGGACTTGAGAATTGTTTAATTTATTTATTTATTCAGTTGTCATTGGTGAATGTGTTAACCCTCATCACGCTATGCAATTGTAGTCTGCAAGGTTTGTCGTTTGCAAAATAAATCAGTTCTTTGTTCTGCACCTTTCTTGAGAAAATGCCATCAGGGTATCAAACAGTTGGGATCTAGATGAGACACCTCCTCATCTCGTGTTGATACAGACTGACTATACAGTGTCCCCCCTGTAAGACTTCCTCCTTATGACGACCCTTGCCGTAGTTCCCTAAACAGAACAATTATGTCTAACGCTTTACTGCTGCAATATCGTCTGCTATATTGTCGTCTGTTACAGCACTCACTCTCTACAACGACACCCAATGGGACACACACAGAGTGTCCGTTGTTCGGAGGGAGTCGTTATAGGGAGGGAGATTGATTTACATTTGCAAAAAGCTTGAATCCAGATCAGACGCAGCGTTACGCGGCGTGTGATCTGCATTTACGCTGTTTGTCACTCGTCATTATGCTTTTCCTATCAAAATGTCCAATATGTAAATTTTTGAAAACCAGTAGACGACAATTTTAAGCAGAAGGTGTTGCAGCCGCGAAAACTTTAGATATAATTGTATTGTTTGGGGAACAGCGACAAGGGTCGTTGTCAGGAGTGAGTCGTTGTTGGGAGGGTCGTTGTAGGGAGGGAACGCGGTACTACTCTATACCTGCACGCTTCCTGGACCCTGTGGTAGCGCTGGGTGATGGAGTGTCTTGCCCTCTCAACCAGGGGGTTGTTTTTCCGACACCAGAACCAGTAGATAAGGAAGACCGCCAGCGAAATCGTGACAATCCCTAGAATGATTCCGATTAATTTGAATTGCTCCCAGCTGAAATAAATACAGTATGATCTCGATATCTCGTGTTTACTTAAGTTGAATTTACTCAAACTATCATTTAACTCTTTGCATGCTGGGTAATTTTTTTGTCTGCAAACATTCTCGTCTGCAACTGTTCTAAAAATAGAATTTTCTAAATTTCTTTCAAAATAGGGTCAGAATGTCACACAGTTTGGATCCTGATGAGATCCTGATGAGGTCCAAACTGTTTGCAAAGGTAATCACTGTGGCACACATATAGTAAGAGTTAAGTTGAACATACCAGTATTTCAAAGTTATAACTTGGCTAAGCCTGAAATACGGGTAAGTTTGACTTGCGAGTCCGAGTTTTAGAAGTTCGACTGTATTTCCCCAAAAAAATCTTCATTCCTTCGGCGTCGCGAAAAATGTGTATTCGAACGTTGGAAAAGCTAAGACCGATTAGGAGCTACAGTGCCCCCTCTCTACAAAAACATCCAATGGGCAAAGATTGTGTGTGTTGTTCGGAGGGAGTTGTTATAGGGAGGGAAAATGACATAAATTTGCAAACAGCATGAATCCATATCAGACGCCGCATAACACGGCGTCTGATCTGAATTCAAACTGTTTGTCACTCCTCATCATGTTTTTTTTTTCTTTCAAAATGTCCAATATGTAACTTTGAGAAAAACAGCAGACAACAATTAAGCATACGATATTGCAGCAGTGAAAGCGTTAGACATACATACATGTAGTTGTCTTGTTTGGGGAACAGCGACAAGCGTCCTTGTGAGGAGGGAATCGTTGTTAGGAGGGGTGCTGTAGAGAGGGAGCGCTGTGTATTGTTTTCAAAATTCATATTTTTATATTATTTTATCTTTTGGCGACACTTAAAATACACACAATTCATAGTATATATATTTCCATTTTTTTTATTCTGTAGCTGTTGACTGTTTGTAAGTTTATTAAATGAATGATTAATCGATTGATTAAGCCTTCTACATTTTGAAGACCTGTAAATGCGGAAATTATTCCTCAACAATTAAGACCTTGAAATTATGTAGTTACTTGAAATCCTGATGGTAAATTAATTGTGAGATATTTATCCCTTCACCGCTATATTGACGTCTGCTTCAATGTCTTGTCTGCAAGATCGTTTCAAACTTGGATTCAAGGTAGTATGACTTAAGAAATTTCGATACGAGCGTCAAACAGTTTGGACCCTGATCAGACGCCGCTTGATGCGACTTCGGCGCCAAAAGGGTTAAAATCTAATTGACAGATGCTGACACATCTTAGTTTGTTGTCAATCCTTTGTATCACGTGACACGAAACATTATCTATATGTTTACTTAATAAAGACCTAAAGTGTTTGAATCTTTTGAACCACTGTCATATAGTTCTACGCAAAAGTAGTCCCCATCCCAAGACAGACATGTTATTATACGCTGATGTTATAAGCGTGCTCCTAACCCTTTTCGCTACTACACTATCGTCTGTTGCTAAAGTATGGTCTGCTTTAATTTCAGAAAATTAATCAATTGGCAAGTTTGACCGAAGAAACATCAAAGTGAGTAGCAAACAATTTTGATCCAGATCAGACGCCGCGTTACGCGGCGTCTGATCTGGATCAAAACTGTTTGCAAAATAGTCAAATCGCGATGAACAGTCTCTAAGTGTTGAAGAACTTCTGTTAAATTGAGTCCAATAAAATGACACTATTGGAACCACGTGTGCTTTGTCTTATAAGTACATATAAGTCTAGTTTTTGCTATTGTTTGTTTTTGTTGTTGTTTCAATGATAAACTGTCCTCAAACTGGAGCACGCCAGACTTTGCGCTATTTCCATCGATAACAGACAGCGACACACAGTTTAATGCAACCCCATTGACTATCAATTCATCCGGGTATTTTATGTCATACGCAACTTCTCGGTCCTACTTTAGAAAATTCGCATGTTGTTTTCGGGTAGGGATGCCGAACGAAGGGTGTATGACGTAGCACTGGAAAAGAGAATCCCGATACAGCACCCGGTAATAGCGGCAAACACATACAGTTTGGATTCAGATCAGAGGCTCTGATACTCTGGGTATGACAACGAATCAAGCTGTTGTGCACATTGCCATCTGTGGGTAGTCTTGTTTGGAGTGTATGGCTTATATCACATCAGCGAGGGACGCAACATTTGGTGTGCGAGTACATTTTGATATGTGGCAACGTCGCCTTTACGGGTTTTAGTTTACTGTGATCATGGCCATAACCATTGATCTCAATTATAGAGAAAAATACATGCCCTAGCTGTCTTACGATGACCATTTTCTGTTTGTTATGTTCAATCTTTATTATATAATGTCCATTCTTCATTAGGTTGTGTACACTCATTATGTTACGTTCATTCTTTATTATGTTGTGTCCATTCTTTATGTTGTGTATATTTTTCGGCGGAGCTGGTCTGATTTCTCATTGAGCCTCAAACCTTATATGGCCCAACCAATCGTGAATGACCAGAAATGAAAGCTTAAGGACACGTGCTTAAAATCGAATAGTCTGATTGGGTAGCGGTTAGACTTGACTACTGACTTTTACAAATTTGTAAAAATAAGAGACACAGACTGTTATAGGCTGATTTGCTATGTAGCGGTACCAGTAGTAAACACGACTTTCCGCTACTGCTAGTGAGTTATAACCGAGAAATTTTACGTGTCCCGACCGTTAGGTAGTGATTTGAATGACAAAGTGTTTCTATTTTAAGATATGACATATTGTCTCAAGTTCGGCAATGATTTGATGCGTTCTGCAAATCAGAACGAAATTGTTCATAACAGAATTAATCATAATTTTCATCTTGTACCAAGTATATGAAAAAGAAAGAATAGCAGTAACAATTCAGTGAGATTACGAGAAAACTGGCGTTTGACGGTCGAAAAGATTTCGAGCATGATGGGTATTTTTTGTGTTAACACCGTTTTCCTCCAGCGCATGCGCAACTCTGTGACCTCAAATGTAAACAAACCGTGATTTTTTTAACGCGATCGCAATCTCTTGGTTAAATGCGAAAACCCAACAACACGTATCTAGATACCTAAAACGTACATTGCTACACTTTGTAGATATTTTTATAATAAATCAGAACATAGAACTATAACTCTACAAGACAAATTCCATACACGAATTCTTGAAGTATTTACCCACAGAAATTATACACATTTTGTATAATTCCGTGATTTACCGGTGGCAACATGAATTTCTCATTTGAGGGGTCGTTTCAAACAATTCATGTTCGGCATATTTCGGGGGTGCTTTCCAAAAATCTCAAATCAAAATCAGGTAAACACTCAAACCATATTTAAAGTATAAACAACTAACAAAAGAGCACACACATACGAATTTTAGTAATTTATGGTATCTACAAATTACAAAATAAAAATGATACACGTAGATCTAGACATGGAAGTATAATTCCGTGATCTAGATCTGTCTTTAAAAATTCTCATCACTTTCAGTCACATCCTAGGAAGAAGTAAGTGCAATTCAATTGGCTTATAAAGATGGAAGTGGAAATTTGACACCCCCCACGTGAACCAAGCAGTAGATCCATGTGCAAACTGTACCATCTGTCAAGAATTTTCAAGTAAATCTCTCTACAACCACCTCTGAAAAAGTACTTATTGATGGAATAAAAACAGCTGACAACTTGCAGCAAAATGTAGCCCGATCAAAAGCATAAACGTGTGTAAATGCTCTCTGCTGTACTTTCACCTTCAGTCTTTGAGAGACCAACTGCCTTTACAAACTAATGATTAACCTCAGATCCAGTAGTTTAATGATTGCAAAAACTCATTCTTGGCGACTCTCAAGACCTTCAGTCTTTGATTATATGTATGTGGTCGTAGATTACTGCGCGTGTCTTATTAGATAAATATTAAGCTTAATATCCTGATTTACCATCCTATTTATTGCAACTTGGATAAAATCAAGTCCATGTACATCATTACCTTCACCACCCATTCCGCCGAATATCTTTTTTAAAGATATTTCTTGTTTATTATGTTATATATATTGGTTATTTTGTTACGTACACTCGTTATAATCCTGTGTATACTCTTTATTGTTTTATATACCTTCATTATTATGTTATGTACCGATACGTTCTTTTTTGTGTTATGTACATTCTTTATTATGCTGTGCATATTTGTTATTATAGTATGTACATTCTTCATTATGATGTGTGAACATTCTTTATTATGCCATGCACCCTCTTTGTTACCTTATGTAGTATATATACTTCTTTTCGTATAATCCCCATTTCGTTACGCCCAAATAACATTTCGTTATGTGCATTTGTCATTATGGAACGAGTAAATAAAGTAAAATAACGCCACTTACTAGATCCGCGATGGAGGCGGTGTTGCGATCATCAAATTTAGGCTATTTCATTTTAAAATATGTAAGGAGAAACTGTTTCTCCAGATATCGTGTGTAAACTGTCATTTCACGAATTCATCATCATCATCATCATCATCATCTTCATTAATCGCATCACTCTGCATAGAATATTCTCGCGAATTCAAGTTACTTGGTGTTGATTCTAGTGAAGATATTATGAATTTGAGAATGAGGCATCAATTATGGAACACGTGGTGAAAATAAGAAGTCTAAATTTGGTATACCAAAAGAAAAAACTTGAGGCTATGCTTGAAAGCGGCTTTAAAATTAGCGAGATAAGAAAACTGCCTGATGTTGTTTCAATTTCCGGAAACCGGTGCATGGCACGTTATTACTCATGCAATTTGTAACATCATCATAATAACAAAAGCACATTATAAGGTGTTAAGCGGACACAACGAAAAGGGCATTGTACAGACCAAAATAAAGATGGTACATAGCGAAAAGGGGAATGTACGAAACAAAATGGTGTCAGTGTAACTTAATTAGATAATATAGAATGCACATAACATAAGCAAGAATGTACATTACATAATTGTGAATATATACATAAAATAATAAAGGGTGTAGATTTTCAGAACATAACAATGAAGATACATAAAACAATAAAGGGCATATACAAAATTATATAACTATGGAACATAACAAAATAACGAGTATACATAACATAACACAAAGTGTACACAACACAATAAATAATGTACATAACATAATTAAGAATGCACATAACATAAAAATAAATAAACACAACATAATAAAGAATGTACATGACATAATGAAGAATGGACATAACATAATAAAAATGAATGCAACAAACAGAAAAATGGTCATCGTAAGACAGCTAGGGCGTTCCATACTATACCATACTATCTATACTATATTAGCTTTTGTGTGTGAGTACAAGTGTAGAGAATCATTGTCAGCTTACTGTGATCTAGCCCGTCACATCAACTTATAACCTTAGTTACTTAACCCTTTCTCCTATAGGAGCACCTTTTAGCGCATTCAGTTTATTCCTCCGCTGAAGAAAATAGTTCCAATTTATACAGTCATGAATATATTTCATAAGAAATATTTTCTTTATTCTAGCAGATGGTAGCTTAAAGTAGGTTGAAAGTAAAGCAGAATGCGCCTTAAGGCGCATTCTGCTTTACTTTCAACCTGCTTTAAGTAGTTGCATATTTTTAGCATTTGAAACAGGCTATGAGGTAAAGGTTTAAGAAACCTTGTGTATTCCATAAACCATAACTAGGGGGACAAAGTTCTGTGAAGTCAGCTTGGGATGGTGGAGTGTCACATACCATTTTCAGGTAACTACGGCCATGACTTTTATTACTGAATTAAAACAAAGCATATTTTCTCTACCACATATCAGAGAGATACTGATTTTGGTACACTAGTACATCTCGGGATATGAGAGTGTAGCGAAAGAATTGCAAATGCTGTATAAAAAGATGTAAAGGTCTGCATACAACAAAATGCATTTCAATTGCAATGACACGTTACATTGTGATAAAGCGTTTCAGATGAGTCTGGGTCATTTTCAAGCTTTGAATTGGTAATATTTGAATATCTGCTCAAATCTGACCAATCAAAAGCTTGAGAATGATCTCAGACGCAACTCAATCGTCTCATAGCATTGGGCTCGGTAGGAGCACATTTGTCCCGGAACACATTTGTCTCACATAAGACCGATGCGGTCGCATTTATCTCACGTGAGACAAATGGGACCGCAAATGTCTTACTGAACTACACATAAATGTGACAAATTTGCTCCGACCAAACTTTCTAAGGGACAACAAAGCACATTTGTCTCACGTCATTTTTTATGAAATACAAGCACATTTGTCACAATTTTTTCCAAGATATTAGAATCGAGATCCGCCTCTTTACCTCATGTCAAGTGTAATAAATAGGTTTGATGATGCTTTTAATAAATTCTGTGATATACAGAACACGCATGTTCTTTCAGTTATGCAGAGACAGTGATATTGTGACGTTTCTGATTGACCGGAAGTGACATAAAATTCCATTTATTAATACAGACAATACAGAACAATTACAACTGGTAGGCATGGATGTGGTGTACGGACGGACATACTTAAAACCTTTTTTTTGATGAATTATGTAAATTACTTTTGGTGTTTTAATAAATACTTAGCATTGTATCGTTTGTTTACATTTTGGTAAAGATGTTATTTTGATACAAAGATGAAGCAAAAGTTTTAGGGTCCAAATAGTTACTACGCGTTGTATTTGAATAAAAACTACACATTAAATTGTTTATATATGCAAAATTCATCATACAAAGTTCGATATTTCCCAGTTAACACTTTTTTAAAACTGACCATTCGCTTTATTATACACCAACAAACTATCGTTATTGAGTTCATGAGTTGCGTTCCTGAAATGGTGGGGTCATGCTGTGGCAAACATACGGAGAGAAGGATAGACAAAGCAGCCAGAGAAACATGAAAACATGAATATCTGGTACATTTAATATAGTATAAAATGTGTATATTTAACTTAATTTTACTGAACACATCAAAAACAAGTACAAACACAAAGGTCATGACCCTGGGACGCTTACCATGCAGAGAAATGAAATTAAAGGCAGAAAGTGCTGACCCTAGAGAACTCTACAATTGTTCCTACAATTCAACCTCCTACTGACCCACTCTTGGACTCCGTCTGACCCATGTTATAACAATGCCTAGATTTAATCAAGGTGGTCATTCTGACAAAGGTTTAAGATTTTGCGGCTAAATATATGGGATAATTTTTATGTTTTGACCTACTATCTCACTTTTGACTCTCGTATGCAATCCATATCCCGACATTGCCTAGTTTTATCTCATCCATTTTCTTTTCACAAATTTTCAGTACCCACCCTACTGATGCTTCTGATTAAATTTTTGTACCCTGAGAAATTTTTGAAGGACGGACGGACGGCAGACGACGTACAGAGTGGAATTCACAATAGCTCACCTAGAGCACTTTGTGCTCTGGTGATCTAAAATTGTAGTACAATGGGCAAAATATCATCGTTTGTTAAACAATAATTAAAACAGTCCTTTATTTTGAAAAATCAGCAGTATATCTGTGATTTATGTTTGGGGAACAATTGCTAGCATTGTTGTAAGGAGGGCATCGTTGTTCGGAGGACTGTTCTAGGGAACGAGCGTTGTATAACAAAAGGTCAAACGAAAGTGTTTAACTCTCTTCACGCTTTGCAATTGCCGTCTGCACTTTTTCTCAAAGTTAATTCAAAGGCAATTTCTTTCAGAAAAAAATCATATGAATGTCAAACAATTTATACCCTGGTGAGACACTGAGTTACACTAGTGTATACCTAGACAAGTCGCCACGTGAAAGAAGCAGCGAACGCCAATGGACAGAAGCAGCGATTAGTTTTTTGTCTGCACTGTTTGAAACTCCTCAGCATCTACCCAACTTGTAAGGCAGTATAGAAATCGACCAGACTCTGGGTATCCGGGTCTGAGATGTCTAAGAGACTTCGTTTACACTGTTTTACAATACAATAAGTCCCGTGGTCATATGACACGGCTTAATTTTACTTTGCGAATATCATATAACTAAATGATATGATGACGTAAGCAAAATTTGAATACTACCCCTTCATTGCCATGCCATCCATGACGTCATCAGCTTTAAACAATTAAATTGTCGTTTGTTTTATTACCATGATAAAAACTACAAATGTGTTTGATACCCAAATTGAGTTTTTCTTCTTTTATAAAAGCATGAAGCCGTTTATGGTTTATTGGTAGACGACCATTTCGAAGTCATGTTTTCATGTAAATGATGAACTTAGAGAAATAAAGGAAATTTGAAGCAGACGATACTTTAGCAAGACACAGAATAACTCTTTCAACACTAAGTAACTCTTGTGGGTTATAAGGTTTTCTTGTGGATCTTTTAAGTTACCAAAACATGAACCAGTCTACTTGGAATTCAAGGTATTATAAATTACTGCTTTAAATAAGCAAACAGTGTATATCCTGTTAGGAGTAGGGTAGTGATTGAGTAGATCTTGGTCTACACTGTTTGCAAATGTTAAGAGTATTAAATAGCGCCATGGTGTTGAAAGAGTTAGCAGTCCACAACAATACCTACACGTGAAAAATAACTCTTAACTGTTATATGTTATATTGCTCGGGGCCTAACAACAGTTACTCTTTCATATGCTAATCACGGAATAGGGGCATTTGGATTGATAAAATATTTGGAAAGCATTTAGAGTTTTATAAGTGTTAATTTGTTTACAGAAGCTAAAATAAAAACGACTTAACATTTAATTCGGACCGATACTATTATAGTACATAAATGAAATAATCGCCGGTTTAAATTCATCAAAATGAGCTAAAAGCCGTTTTCCTTTTCATAACGTTTTTACTCGCTCTGGACAAACCTGTCGAAAGTAAAACTATGTTTGCATTTAAGGGCCGTGTTATGTTTAATGCCAACTTCATTGTATGGCTAAATAATTGCCTTCTTTTAAGACTCTCACATGGGAGTCAATGACGTCTTTGCATTTATTTACATTGGTGTATTTTGCTTTCTTGTAGTAGCAGTAGTTAGTGGTAATGTTATTGATAGTATCAAGGTAGTGGAAGATGTAATAAATTTGGTAAGTTGTACGTACAGTAGTGATAGGCGTAGGGTAGTGTTAGACGTAGAGTAATGTTAGATGTAGGGTAGTGTTAGACGTAGAGTAATGTTAGACGTAGGGTAATGTAAGACGTAGGGTAGTGTTAGACATAGAGTAATGTTAGACGTAGAGTAATGTTAGACGTAGAGTAATGTAAGACGTAGGGTAATGTTAGACGTAGAGTAGTGTAAGATGTAGAGTAATGTTAGACGTAGAGTAATGTTAGACGTAGGGTAATGTAAGACGTAGGGTAATGTTAGACGTAGAGTAGTGTTAGACGTAGAGTACTGTAAGACGTAGAGTAGTGTTAGACGTAGCGTAGTGTTAGACGTAGGGTAATGTTAGACGTAGAGTAATGTTAGACGTAGAGTAATGTAAGACGTAGGGTAATGTTAGACGTAGAGTAGTGTAAGACGTAGAGTAATGTAAGACGTAGAGTAATGTTAGACGTAGAGTAATGTAAGACGTAGGGTAATGTTAGACGTAGAGTAGTGTAAGACGTAGAGTAATGTAAGACGTAGAGTAATGTAAGACGTAGAGTAATGTTAAACGTAGAGTAATGTAAGACTAAGGGTAATGTTAGACGTAGAGTAGTGTAAGACTTAGAGTAATGTAAGACGTAGATTAATGTTAGACGTAGAGTAATGAAAGACGTAGGGTAATGTTAGACGTAGAGTAGTGTAAGACGTAGAGTAATGTAAGACGTAGAGTAATGTTAAACGTAGAGTAATGTAAGACTAAGGGTAATGTTAGACATATAGTAATGTAAGACGTAGAGTAATGTTAGACGTAGAGTAATGTTAGACGTAGAGTAATGTAAGACGTAGGGTAATGTTAGACGTAGAGTAATGTAAGACGTAGGGTAATGTTAGACGTAGGGTAGTGTTAGACGTAGGGTAATGTTAGACGTAGGGTAGTGTTAGGCGTAGGGTAATGTTAGACGTAGAGTAATGTTAGACGTAGGGTAATGTAAGATGTAGGGTAATGTAAGACATAGGGTAGTGTTAGACATAGAGTAATGTTAGACGTAGAGTAGTGTTAGACGTAGAGTACTGTAAGACATAGAGTAGTGTTAGACGTAGCGTAGTGTTAGACGTAGGGTAATGTTAGACGTAGAGTAATGTTAGACGTAGAGTAATGTAAGACGTAGAGTAATGTAAGACGTAGAGTAATGTTAAACGTAGAGTAATGTAAGACTAAGGGTAATGTTAGACGTAGAGTAATGTAAGACGTAGAGTAATGTAAGACGTAGAGTAATGTTAAACGTAGAGTAATGTAAGACTAAGGGTAATGTTAGACGTAGAGTAGTGTAAGACGTAGAGTAATGTAAGACGTAGAGTAATGTTAGACGTAGAGTAATGAAAGACGTAGGGTAATGTTAGACGTAGAGTAGTGTAAGACGTAGAGTAATGTAAGACTAAGGGTAATGTTAGACATATAGTAATGTAAGACGTAGAGTAATGTTAGACGTAGAGTAATGTTAGACGTAGAGTAATGTAAGACGTAGGGTAATGTTAGACGTAGAGTAATGTAAGACGTAGGGTAATGTTAGACGTAGGGTAGTGTTAGACGTAGGGTAATGTTAGACATAGGGTAATGTTAGACGTAGGGTAGTGTAAGACGTAGAGTAGTGTTAGACGTAGGGTAATGTTAGACGTAGAGTAATGTTAGACATAGGGTAATGTTAGACGTAGGGTAGTGTTAGACGTAGGGTAATGTTAGACGTAGAGTAATGTTAGACGTAGAGTAGTGATAGGCGTAGAGTAATGTTAGACGTAGGGTAGTGTTAGGCGTAGGGTAATGTTAGACGTAGAGTAATGTAAGACGTAGAGTAGTGTTAGACGTAGAGTAATGTTAGACGTAGAGTAATGTAAGATGTAGGATAATGTAAGACGTAGGGTAATGTTAGACATAGAGTAGTGTTAGACATAGGGTAGTGATAGGCGTAGGGTAATGTTAGACGTAAAGTAATGTAAGACGTAGGGTAATGTTAGACATAGAGTAATGTTAGACGTAGAGTAGTGATAGGCGTAGGGTAATGCTAGACATAGAGTAATGTTAGACGTAGAGTAGTGATACGCATAGGGTAATGTTAGACGTAGAGTAGTGTTAGACGTAGAGTAGTGTTAGACATAGAGTAATGTTAGACGTAGGGTAGTGTTAGACGTAGAGTAATGTTAGACGTAGAGTAGTGATAGGCGTAGAGTAATGTTAGACGTAGGGTAGTGTTAGGCGTAGGGTAATGTTAGACGTAGAGTAATGTTAGACGTAGAGTAATGTTAGACTTAGAGTAATGTTAGACGTAGAGTAATGTTAGACGTAGAGTAATGTTAGACTTAGAGTAATGTTAGACGTAGAGTAGTGATAGGCGTAGAGTAATGTTAGACGTAGAGTAATGTTAGAGGTAGAGTAGTGTTAGACGTAGAAACGTAGAGTAATGTAAGATGTAGAGTAATGTTAGACATAGAGTAATGTAAGACATAGAGTAATGCTAGACGTAGAGTAATGCAAGACGTAGAGTAGTGTTAGACGTAGAGTAATGTAAGACGTAGAGTAATGTAAGACGTAGAGTAATGTTAGACATAGAGTTATGTAAGACGTAGAGTAATGTTAGACGTAGGGTAGCGTTAGACTTAGGGTAATGTTAGACGTAGAGTAGTGATAGGCGTAGAGTAATGTTAGACGTAGGGTAGTGATAGGCATAGGGTAATGTTAGACGTAGAGTAATGTTAGATGTAGAGTAATGTTAGACGTAGAGTAATGTTAGACGTAGGGTAATGTAAGACGTATAGTAATGTTAGACGTAGCGTAATGTTAGACGTAGAGTAGTGATAGGTGTAGAGTAGTTTTAGACATAGCGTAATGTTAGACGTAGAGTAATGTTAGACATAGAGTAATGTAAGACGTAGAGTAGTGTTAGAGGTAGAGTAATGTTAAACGTAGAGTAGTGATAGGCGTAGAGTAGTGTTAGACGTAGCGTAATGTTAGACGTAGAGTAATGTTAGACATAGAGTAATGTAAGACGTAGAGTAGTGATAGATGTAGAGTAATGTAAGACGTAGAGTAATGTTAGACATAGAGTAATGTAAGACGTAGAGTAGTGTTAGACGTACAGTAATGTAAGACGTAGAGTAATGTTAGACATAGAGTAATGTAAGACGGAGAGTAGTGATAGGCGTAGGGTAATGTTAGACGTAGAGTAGTGTTAGACGTAGCGTAATGTTAGACGTAGAGTAATGTAAGAACTAGAGTAGTGTTAGACGTAGCGTAATGTTAGACGTAGGGTAGTGTTAAACATAGAGTAATGTAAGACGTAGAGTAGTGTTAGACGTAGCGTAATGTTGGGGTAGATTAGTGTTAGACGTATAGTAGTGTGTTAGGGGTAGAGTAGTGTTTGACGTAGAATAGTGTTAGTGATAGGAGTAGAGTAGTGCTAGACATAGGCGTAGGTAGTGATAGGAGTACATTAGTATTAGACTAGGTGTAGGTAGTGAAAGGAGTAGAGTAGTGTTAGATGTATAGTAGTACTAGGCGTAGGTAGTAATAGGAGTAGAGAGTGCTAGAAGTAGAGTAGGTAGTGATAGGAGTAGAGTAGTGCTAGACGTAAGCGTAGGTAGTGATAGGAGTAGAGTTCTGCTATGCATAGGAAGTGATAGAAGTAGAGTAGTGCTAGATGCAGAGTAGTGCTGGACGTAGGAGTAGGTAATTATAGGAGTAGAGAAGTGTTAGATGTAGGCATAGTTATTTGGTTGTAGAAGTAGAGTGGTATTAGAGGTAGGTGTAGGGTAGTAGCGTAGTGTTAGACGTAGAGGTAGGACCAGGGATAGGGTAGAGGCAGGATGGAGTAAAAGGGGTAGGGTAGATGCAAGAGTAGGGTAGAGATATTTTAGGAGTAGGGTAGTGATAGTTGTATGAGTAGTGTAGCGTTAGAGGTAGGTTAGTGATAGAAGTAGGATAAGGTTAGAGGTAGTGCTAGTTTTAGGAGTAGGTGATGTTAGATGTAGGAGTAGAAGTAATGATAGGTGTAGGATATGGGCAGGAGTATCATAGGGTTAGGTGTAGTGTAGTGATAGAAAACGCTTATAAATGTGTCCTTTCATAAACAAATATAAATGAGTGATCAATTTAACAATTTGTATTTGTTACCGCAGAAGTCATAGTGCATTTTTATGCATCACAGTTTGTTTTCCAAGACAGTTTTATGTATCTACTTAGCATTTCTGTTTGCACATCATCACTTTTGGTCTCTTTGGCTTTTTAGTTGGAACGGACTTTGTGCCGTTTTCTCTTTTTTTAAGCCGATGCTTCTCTCTAAGAATATTATCTGTTTCTGTATCGCCAGTGCTGTCTGGCTGTTTAATGTCTACTAAATATTCGGTAAGAATTTATGATAGAACGTGAGACAAATGTGCTTCGAATGTCCTTTCTTTTGTGTATCGAACACATTTGTCTCATTTCCAATTGTCGCAAATATGAAGGTTTACGAGCCAATCGGTCACACCTCGTGAGATAAATTTGTTCCGAGACAAATGTGCTCCTACAGGGCTCTGTTCATTTCAGTGATGTTATACAAATTTATATTTTAAAATGACAGACAGTGTGTGCTCTGATCAACGGGCTTCTGTAGGAACCGTCTGATCTGGGTCTACAATGAACATTAGCAATATGAAGAATGTACTATTCACAGGCACACTGTTTGCAATTTTATGACACATATCGGACACTTATAGTTGGCAGACGATATTATGGCTGCGAAAGGGCGGTCATGTTAGGCCGATGATAAAAGCAGAACAAAACAGTCGTAATTCTCGCCAAGACTGGTCAATAGCTCCGGTGAATAAGTGCTGTCTTTCTCTACAACGACACCCAATGGGAGACACGTATTATGTGTGTTGTTCGGAGGGAGTCGTTATAGGGAGGGAAATAAAGACTTGGCTTGTATTTGCAAACAGCTTGAATCCAGATCAGACGCCGCGTAACGCGGCGTCTGATCTGGATTCAAGCTGTTTGTCACTCGTCAGTATACTTATTCTATGAAAATATCCACTTATATGTAACTTTAAGAAAAACAAACAGCAGACGACAATTTATGCAGATGAAATTGAGCAGTATAAAAGCGTTAGACATAATCGTCCTGTTTAGGAAACTACGACAAGGGTCGTTGTAATGAGGGAGTCGGTGTTGGGAGGGTCGTTGTAGGGAGGGAACACTTTAATACGCGTACACAAGGTTCCTGGTTTTATTCTTCATCGCCAATATAAACGCATGTTGCTGTAAAGATATTGCAATAATAATGTTTGTTTTCCATATGTCGCCTGCAATCATTTTCAAACTAGCTTTTACGCATTGCTGAGTTATGAAACATTGGCAAATACGAGTTTCAAATCGTTCGGATCTATCTAGATCAGACGTTGATTAAGTCGTAACATATCCTGTTCCACTCTGTCTGTGTTACCAAAAGTAGTCGCATCTGGTTTGATAAGTGTTTTATGTTAATTTGTTATTGTTACCTGGCAGGTTTAACTCTGTGTATGCTGGGTTTTTTTTTCGTCTGCAACAATTGTCTTCTGCTACTGTTTTTTAAATTTCTTTTTAAAACAGGACAAGAGTGTCAAAAAGTTTGAATCCTGATGAGACGCCGCGTTTTTACGCGGCGTCTCATCTGGATTCAAACTGTTTGCAAAGGTAATCACTTGGGAGGCATAGCCATATCTGTCGCTAGCATGCAAAGAGTGCATCCCCTCACTGCCATTATATATGAGGTAATTTACTTCAAACAATTGTTGTCTGCTAATATTTCCCAAATTAAAATATTAGTTCAATTGACTATTAACGTAATATCGTAATACGTGTCAATAGGTTTTGATCCTGATCAGACATCGAGTTACTCGGCGTCTGATCAGGATTAAAACTGTTTGCAAATAACCATTGTTCCAAGGGTAAGGCAGTGAATGGGTTAAACCTTCCCCTTTCAATAACAACATGATTGTTATGTGTAAACAGTTTGGATCCAAATCAGTCGCCCCGATTCTGATCAGAATCCAGAATGCTTGACTTGGCTTTACTGATTTCTTCAATTTAGACTGGATCCTGATCAGAATCACATTTAGCTGACGGCATTTCAACGACAGATGGTCATACGGCAGTACAAGGCTTCAGACGTCCTTCTTGAACATAGCCTTAAAGAACAGAAGCAGCTCACAAACAGAACAATAAATCTCTGCAGTCACGTACGCAATTCTCACCTGCTTATTGTTATTATGGTATTAATAGCAATCAAAATATGCAGAATATGTAGTGGTTGAATATATGCAGTCTAGTAGTATAAGTAGATATAGTAGATGTAGTAGTAGTAGTAGCTATAGTAGAAGTAGATATAGTAGTAGTAGTAGTAATTGTTGTAGTAGAAGACGTAGATATAGTAGTAGTAATAGTAGTAGTAGAAGTAGTAGAAGTAGTAGTTATAGTAGAAGTAGCTGTAGTAGTAGTAGTAGTAGTAGCAGTAGTATTAGTAGTAGTAGCAGTAGTAGTGGTAGTAGTAGTAGATGTAGTTGTAGTAACAGTAGTAGTATTGTAGTTGTAGTAGTAGTAGTAGTAGTAGTTGTAGTAGTAGTAGCAGCAGCAGTAGTAGTAGTAGTAGTAATAGTAGTAAAAGTAGAAGAAGAAGTAGCAGTAGAAATGATATAGTAGTGTTTTTTGTAGAAGAAGAATAGTGCAGGTCTGCTTTAAAATTTTATCATTTTATATGTGTTTTATTTTATTGAAATAGGCCTTATTCCGCGTCTGTTCTATCTAGTTGCCGATTCGTGCCTGGAACAGTGCACGAAGGTCTCCTGGGGTCTTCCCCCATCTAGCTGGACGTCGCGACATCATTGAAATTCTGTTAAAAGCGTCGTAAATCATTAACCCTTCACTGCCTTACCCCGAGTATAGTAGTTTTTTGCTAACAGTTTGGATCCTGAACAGACGCCGCGTAACGCGGCGTCTGATCAGGATCCAAACGGTTTGACACTATTTTAATATTTCTAAAGTTAAAATACCTAAAAAATTTTTTTTAGAAATAGAAGCAGACGACTATTGTTTAAATTTGTTGACGTCATGGCAGTGAAGGGGTTAAAAAATCAAAATTCTTATTTCACGTCTAATCTGTAACTATAATGTCGAGTAAATTTCAATTTAGCAGGTAAAAGGGCTACAACCGTTTTCCTATCGTATATAAAGTTTTTCAAATCAAGATATATTCAATATTTTAAGTTGAATATAAATGTTAGTTTAAATAGTTTGGATCCAGATCAAACACTGCTTTACATGGCGTCTGGTCTGGGTCCAAACTATTTGCACAAGATAGCAAAGTCGCACTAGGATGCAAATGGTTAATATATTCAACCCTAGCGACGAGTATACTCGTTATTAACAAACAGTGTATCTGTGAATAGTAAAGTCATACTCGTCCTATTCAAACAGTGTAGACCCTGATCAAAGGGCTCTCACAGGAGCTATCTGATCAGAGACTGCAATGTTTACCATTTTGAAATATATTTATAAAATCAACCTTATATAGTCAAACATGGACCAGACTTAATTGGAAGTTGTACAAAAAGTACTAATAGCTTTTACATTATTACATGTCTATTCGTTTATAGATTTGCAAGCTACGGTTAAATTTGTAATAACTGATGCAACAGTTTCGATCCAGATGAGACGCTGGTTAACTCGACATCTCATCTGAACCAAGAAAATGCTGATATAGACGACAAATTGTTACAGAGGTTATTTTTTGCAATCGACAATTGCATATTGTGCTAACGCTATAAAGAGAAGATACGATAATTATTATTCCAGGTTAATGGGAAATATATACAGAAATTTGCAACAAAACCAAATTCCAACAAACCCTGCTATTTAATCCGTTAACCTATTTGTGCCTACGAGCCCATACAAAGGGCATATAGGACATATGTAGGCAAACAGTGTAGACTCTGATAAGACGCCGCATCATGCGGCGTCTGATTAGAGTCTACACAGTTTGCTGATAAGAATTTTGATATAAAACATAACGAAGATGATAATTCAGACCAGAAATCCCTTGGTCAAGAATGGACTAATCCAATATATAAGCATGGAAGAATTCACTGGGCGCAAATAGGTTAAACAGCTAGTTTTCGGTATGAAAGGCATTGGACTACTTTACTTAGACTCCCCAATAAAAATACGCTTTGCGTCTTCATCTATTCCTATACTGAAGAAAAAAGTTCCACTTTGTACAAGACTCCACGAATATGCACCGTAAGAAATATTTCCTTGCAGATTATAGCCTGAAGCAGTTTGACAAAATGCAGCAGAATGCATCTTACGGCGCATTCAGATTTATTTCAACCCACTTAAAGTGGTCACCTTCAGTCGAAAATAGAAACAGGTTATTATGTAATGGGTAAATAGCCAGATGAAATAATGCTCAGTTTACCCTATTATATACAGTTATTTATACTATATCAAGTATGTGTGCCACTGTGGTTGATAGGTCATGTCGACAACTTATGGGGAAGCTGTCAATAATAGACGGTCGCGTGTCCTGGCCTAAATGTTATACAGAGTTTGAGTATTTTATTGGTCAGAGTTGAGTTTCTGTTGAGCAAAAGCTTGAATCTGACCAATCAAATGATTGAAAGCGACCTTGGGCTCAATTCGAAAGCTTTATAAATTTGGACCAGGTTAACCCAATTGTGCCCACGATCCCATATATGGGACATAGGCAAACAGTTTAGACTCTGATCAGACGCCGCATAATGCGGCGTCTGATCAGAGTATATACTGTTTGCTGACAGGAATTTCAATATTAAACAAAATGAAAATGAACATTTTGACCAGGCATCCCTTTGATAAAAAAAATGACTTATCCAATATATATAATAAAGGAAGAATCCACTGGGCGCAAATGGGTTATATAGGATGCAGAATAACTAAGTAGAAACTAAGATACTTGACACATTTTAAAATACTTTCTTTTGACTCAAAAGCAATATAATTTTGGATCCAGGTTTCAAACAAAGCAGAATAACTTGGTGGATACACAGGTACTTGACACATTTTAAAAGAATTTCTTTTGACTTTACCATATAAAAGAGAATAGGTATAAAACGGGAAGCGACCAGGTGGTATAAACTGTCAATTTGAACTGCAGTTGAACACGACCAGATTGCTGAAATGCGCTTGTGGTTCTCTTCCGAAATTAATGTTTCAGCATTTATTTTCTAGTTTATGAAAATGCTCCAAATAACGCCAAAATATGTGAACATTCCACTAAAATGTACACAAAAATAAGCCTATGCCGTTTCTGACGTCCATACGAAGGTTCGTAAATACAGGGGGTACATTGGAGAAAACGTTATTCTTTCCCGTTTAAACGCAAACGTACGCAAACGCAAAACACTTAAACGTAGAAAATGTCAATTTTAGACATATCTTACAATTCATTTTATCTGAGTGGCAAACGGTTTGGAGCCTGATCAGACGCCGGGTTACCCGGCGTCTGACCTGGCTCCTAACTGTTTGCAGTGGAAATACACGTTTTAACATAAACGCGTTTATTGGGCAAGATAAACACATTCTCCACTGTATCTAGTTAGTTTTCTTAGATTACGGCCTTTAGACTGGAACTGTCACATGTCTGTAAAAAGCTATACATAGCTTATGTTTCCTCAATGGTATTTATAATGACTCACCGACTATAAATAAAAGTTGTATTTGTATTTTGTATTTGTATTTGTCATAAGCCTTATAGAGGCAAAACTTTTCCGTCAAAACATGACCTACGTTACACTCAGCAATCCGAAATACCTACCTTTTGTCTTCTTATAATATATTCTCCTCCTTTTCCGGTCCGATAAATTTCAAAGATCAATAAACTTCATTTAGAATATATCTTTTATCTCTCCACAGTTTATCTAAGTTTGTTTTAAAAGAGTTCACTGATGTACAGCTGACAATATTTCCTGGAAGGTTATTCCATGGTGTTATGGTGCGGTGGCTGAATGAATTCAACCGTATGGATCTCTTTACTTTTGGCTTCAGTAGTTTCAAATTATGACCCCTAGTTTCACTGTTGTCAGCAAACTTGAAGAAAATGTTCATGTCAATATTATCAATCCGCACTATTTTATAAATTTGTATCATGTCAAAACGTTTTCTGCGATATTCCAGTGTAGACAGATTCAATTTTTTCAATCTTGCTTCATATGTCATTCCACGCATAGAATTCCTCAACTAAATGGAGATATCAAAGCTTGTTAGTAGGTCAGTTTTGACACTGGAATGCTTTAAAGGAATGGAGTGATCTCATTAGTAAAAAATTCTGCCAGCTGATCTTGAGATAGGCTGCTTCCGCCAAGTGCGTCTCGAGCTGAATTCATCGCCCTGTATCGAACCAAGTAGTAATCTTTATTTACATCTCATCATTATACATACATGTTTGTAAATATAATCACAAATACAGTAAACTATAGACATGTATAATGCCACTCCTAGTTGGAGTTATAAGAGATGATTAAACATTGTAACAATTGTCATTTAAGAGTAACTGTACATATATTGTACATATCTAATATTAAAGATAAAACTGCAATACCGATGCTAATCAGAATCTAAAATTACTGCACTAAAACAAGTTTTAAGACACTGAAAGACAAAAACTGGCACTACTGTGCACTACTTAAACGACCTATATGTTATAATATGTTTGTATTAACTCTTTGAACCCTAGTCACGCATATATGCGTAATTTGAAAACAGCATACCTGTGAGGAGTACACTTGTCCTATGCTCCTTACTGAGGAGCCCTCTGATCAGGGTCTACACTGTTTGTCATTTTGATATATTTTGTAAAATTCAACCCTAAAAAGTAAAAAATCATGGAGTAAATACACACGGAGTAAATACACATTCATTGTATTTACTCCGTGTGTATTTACTCCGTGTCAAAAATGGATTTATTTGAAAATTAGAATTGTCCACTTGAGGTTTCAGGGAGGAAAGAGATACATGTAATACTAATAACACCCGTATATAGCACAGGAATTTACTGTATGACAAAAGGATATACACACTATACATGTATACATAAACAGTCAGTCGTGTGCTTGACAGGTCACTCCAATATACATGTACATTGTTATTATTATTATTATTATTATTATTATAAGTCATTAACAGCTGTCTGCGTATCCAGACTCCTAAATAAAGTTCGTCTTCAGTCACTTCAAGGCAAACCATAGTAACATTTAACGATGACCGAATCTATGAACGAACTCAGTGATAGAAAGCTTCCCTGAATTACAGTACAATTAACCCCTTCGCTGCCATGACGTCATCTGCTTTAAGCAATTGTCGTCTGCTTTTATTTCTCAAAATTTCTAATACATGATTTTTTACTTAAATAAATATTGAAACTAGTGTCAAACAGTTTGGTTCCTGATCAGACGCCGCGTTACGCGGCGTTTGATCAGGATCCAAACTGTTTGAAAATAATTACTGTACTCGGTGTAAAGCATGGAATGTGGTAACCGATATTTGTTTGTTTTCTTGTTCGATATTTTGTTTCTCGTTTGATCATTGACCTACAATGACGCACTCGTTTTGCGTCTCAGTTTAGTTCTATACGGAATGACTAAGAACTACCAGTAAACTGCGCAGAAAAGTATTACGCAAACCAATATACGAGTATATATACACCTTCATTGCCTTACTCCGAATACAAGGATTTGAAAACAGTTTTGATCCTGATCAGACGCCATGTGACGCGGCGTCTGATCTGGATCTAAACTGTCTGACAGTCAATTTCAATATTGTTTCAGTCAAAATACCTAAAATTTAAATTTCTGAAATAAAAACAGACGACATTTTTTTCAGACAGATGACGTCATGGCAATGAAGGGTTAACATCTGTATTTTCTTGGTCAATAACGTTTGTCCTCCAATATCTAATTTCCGTTGCAAACAGTTTAGAGCCAGATCAGACACATGTTACTAGGTCTAATTAGGTTTCAAACTGTTCCACTGATATACATGTAAATATGTATGAACATAGATCATCAACATTTCCAATACATGTAGAATCTAATTGGTTTTTTACACGTTTATTCCTTCAGTACCAGGATCGGAAACACTCTTCGGGCTCAAAATGGCCCTTTGTCAGAATGTTGTTCTTGTAATGATAATTATAACAAGATATATTTATATATAAAAAATAGAGACCACGGTATTGAAGCAGTCAAAATATTACGTTATGGAAAGGGTTAAAGAAAACGTACACAGTTCTAAGCAATTGATTAAACGAATACAATCTGGATATAAAAATTCCTTTGCAAAATAATCAGAAAACAACATGTGTGCTAAATAAGTAACAGTTGTGATAGAGGAGAACATGTATTTTCCCCCGTTTAACCCATTATCCCATAAATACTCATATATGCCTTTTATTTATTCCTCTGCTGAAGAATGTGAATGAATGGTGTTTTACGGCCCATCGATACAAAAAGGTCATTTAGAGCCGAACCTCCGCTGAAGAAAATAATTCCAATTTAAACAGTCATGAATGTGTATCATAAAAAATAATTTTCATATTCGAGCAAATTGTAGCAAACCTGCTTGAAGTGGCCACCTGTTTTCAAAACTAGAAACAGGCTATGGCGTAAAGCGTTAAACGAAACTAAACGAAACTGAAAAGGGATTTAAATGTAAAAAATGGCAGCTTTTATAAGTTCCGTCCAATTTGTTTTATACTGAAAGGTAAACGGTTTGTAGCCTGTGCCCGGTATCTGATCTAGCTCCATACTGTTTGCAACAAAGTGTGTTAACATTTATATCAACGCGCCATTGCGAAAGAAAAAACGTCATCTCCACTGTATACACATCAGACAAAATAATTCAACCTTAACATTTACCAATCCTAAACATCTCGTACCGAACCGGGCCCTGATCATAACAAGGGGGCTGGCACCAAGAATGCAACGGTTTTTAACCCATCCAGTATAAAATTTCTGTTGTTATGAGGGTAAAGTATATATACAGACATGACATTTGAAGGTGGATGCCAGATTCGGAAGTGGTGCAAATTTTGCTAGAGCTGTTTTATTGCCTCTCCCACTCCAGTCCATGACAGTGATACAAACTGATGTCATGTTTAGTCTAATAATCAGGTTACAAGTTAATGTATTGTCTTAAAACACCACAAATAAGTGTTCTTATATACTGTTAGGTAGAATCATAATCTAAATAGTTGTTTTCTGTCAATTTATGCCCCCACCCACTTCGCATCCACTCTTCAAACTTTTTGGGAGTGGATACATTTTAATGTAATTTCTGTCTGTCCGTCTGTTAAAACTCACGTGGAGCCAATTGGAGGACTTTGCGCAAATGTTTGCAAGTTTCTTTCTTCTATAAAAGAAATAGGATTTTAGGATGTGACCATTTTGACTGAAGTTATGGCCCCTGAATTGTTTCTTTCATAGTCTATATAGGGGTAAAGTCTCATAGGTTACTGCCTTTCAAATTATAATGCATGCAACTTCCACACTCTTGGAATATATACTGACAATACATGTATAAGCTAAACAATAACATTATACTGAAAATAAGTGTCAAATACAAGGTTTTTATATAACTTTTTAAGGTAAAATACAACCAGCTCCCGGGACCATTTATTGTTAGGAATACGAGTTAACGTTGTTGTCAGACATACACTTGAAATATGAAAGAATTACATTAAATTGGTTATCTTATCAACCAGTCACTTATACATCAATATAGCAGAAATCAATTTAATTGTGAATCCTGAGTCCTATACTCATTAAAATTGCCAATGACTAATTTGTTAAGAAATTATGAGTCCCATGAACTCAAAATGTGTTGCCCTTTATTTATTATTTAATCTGAGAAACTCAATGTTTTGTCCCAGGGACTCATGGTTTTACAAAAGGTGCATCCCAAGGACACACCATTCTGATTTCTAAATTAATCACTGAAAAGCCGACAAAAGAATATATATACTAAATCCCTAGTTTGTCTTTCTCTATTAACCTTGATATAGCTGACACATTTTGATGACATTTCAAGTTAAAATGTTCTGCTCATACAACTTTATCTGATATTTGCTATCGTCTGCTTCAGCAACTTCTACATCATGCCTGCTAGACTTTCTCTCATTTTGAGATAATTGAGCAAAAGAGGGACACGAGGCCCTGAAGCGCTCACATATATATGAGAATGAGAAAATATAACTGAACAATTGATGTCTCCAGAGGCTTTCTTCTGCCATTTGACCAACTGGCCTGCTTTATGACTCAACATGATCAAAATTCACATCATGTGACCTAGCTTTTTGTCAATTTATCATTCTGAGTAAGTTTCATTAAAATCGGTCTAAAATGTCACCTCCGTACTGTGGTGCCTTTAAAAACTTGAGTTTTATACATATTTTCAGTAAATTGTTCTAAATTGGCGTGCATGTATATTGTGAGTGGTTGTTAAGTTAACTAATGTTCTTTTTAAAAGTGAATGGTTGTATGACAATGTCAATTTGCAAAACCGATACTGCGACTAACAAACACTTGTTCTAATAAGTTGATCTCCTTTGCCTTCAAAATAGCTTGAATCTGACACATATTTTCATTTTACATGTAGTATTCTCATATAGCAATTATTGTGAATGGTTGCGAAGGTAACCAAATACCGGTATTACTTTCATTTTAAAAGTGAAGGTTTTATGATGAATGTTAACTTGCAAACCAGATAAGGAACTGAAAGTACAATGATTCTGACAGGTTATTGTACTTTGACTTCAAAACGCTAGAAAACCTCTCAAATTTTAATATAATACTCATATCTAGCAATTGCTGTAAGTGGTTGCTATGGTAACCGAATATAATTATAATGCTAAAAGCAAATGTATACATGACAATGTTTATTTGCAAACATTATAATTAAAACTAATCAAAGTAATTGTCCAAGGATTCTGATAATTTGCTGTATTTTGGCTGCCAAATGTCTTGAATCTGACACACATTTCCAGTAAATATATATTCTTTTGTCAGGCGTTACCATAGTTGCCAAGTAATATCTGCATGTTTAGTCTTCTGTTTCTATTTTATAACACTACAATATTAGGTAGTAGCCATTAAAAAGTGGTACAGGTTCATTTCAAGCAATACTGTTCAGTTACAATAACTACACTGAAACATTTATACATTCGTTTCCAAGGTTACCTGCTTAGCAACCCCAATCCTAAAGGTTTTCTTCCCAAATAGTAACCAACATTCGAATATTTATTGTATTCATGTTCGCGGTTTCATACAGTGTGACCAGGTTTTTTCCCCATACCTCCATGAAAACAATAAATGTTCCGAATTATTCCTTATAATTTAATATCACTACTGAATTTAGGAAAGTAGTTGGATAGAGAATCTGACACGAGTGTTCATTATTTAACACTTTTAAAACGTACGGTGTAGCCCCCTCCGCCATATATATTTTCCGCCAAAACGCGACGGGTTTTTGTAGTAACGTCGTCGTCAATGACGTCATTTGGTGCCCTGCTTCACGCAGCGCTTGTGGAGAGCAGTTGGACTAGAGAAAGTAGTCCCGTCAAGGCGTGGCCTGAATTTTTCTCTTTTCATGGGGTAATGAAAAACAAATACAGCCAATCACAGTTAACCAAACATAATGAAAACAAACAATATAAGTTATTGACCTATAAACCTTGCACTTGTGTAACAATCAGGTGTAATGTTGAGTTGAAAGTTACAATGTTATCTTATTGTCAATACAAATGTATGTCATATTTCAATTTTCAGATGTCATTGTAGCTGAAACGTGTACACTTTTGTCTGAAAATGCCATGAATGTGTTGTTTTTTACTCACCAAATACTCTGATTCTAGCGGGAAATCATGTTTTCTCGTTACCATGGCGACCGAAGACCGGAACTAAATCTTTGGGGTATTTTCTCATGTAAAGAGGTGCAAATAGTGTCAGTTTCATACAAATCGGAAACCATGGGCACTGATTATAACAAATAATTACTATATGTATTAAACAATATGAAATCTAATGTATGAGTTATTGCCCTTGTTTAAAAAAAATGCACCACTTCCAGATCTGGTATCCACCATAAATTACAGCCTCATGGTCTGAACTATTCGAAAATATCATCAGGCATTTTATACTAGATAGGTTAAAAAAGAATCCATTTTAAGCATGATCAGACCCCATGTAACTCTGAGTCTGATTACTTTTAGGATAAAACGTGTTTGACTCTTGTAGCTATGCTTTCAGTTTTAAATTGGTAAAAGTGTTTTTTAAAAAATGTTTTAGTTATCCTTTTTAAAGCAGAAATTATTATGTTATAGGTGGATAAGTAATCAATTAATCTTCTCCCGCATAATGAAAGCAAATATATTATGTGTGCAGTCATATGTTGGTATAACTTTTGCTGAGGAAAAACTTTTAAAACAGGTGACCGCTTAATGCAGTGCGAAAGTAATGTTCAGGTAAAGCAGACAGCTCCGACAAAAGTTGTCTACATTTCTGATGTTCTGGAGAAACCTACATTAAACAATAATTTGTATAAATTTGTAGATTTCTAAGCTGCATTATATTTCTTGGCCGCCTTAAACACAATAGTTTTGACTTATTTCTTGAATCAATGTGCGTCAATGGGGCATACTTCAGTTTCTAACCTAGTATATAAACACGTCACGATAATTATTATAGACAATATCAATATTCGTGTCGGCTTTATTACGTTTCTAACAGTGGAGTAGACGTTATCCTTTACCAATAAACGCGTTTGTACTATAAATCTCTTATTTTCATTGCAAAAAGTTTGGAGCCAGATCAGACGCCGGGTAACCCGTCGTCTGACCTGGCTCCAAACTGTTTGCCATTTAGATTAAAATAAACATTAAGAATTGTTTAAAACATGTCGTTTTCAGCATTTTGTTTTACTGCGTTTGCGTTTGAATGGTAAAGAATAACGTCTTCTCCACTGTACCAGTTACAGTGGAGAAGACGTTATTCTTTCCCAATAAACGCGTTTACGCTAAAACTATAATTTCCTGTACAAACAGTTTGGAGCCAGATCAGACGCCGGGTAACCAGGCGTCTGATCTGGCTTCAAACTGTTTGCCCCTCAGCTTAAAATCAATAGTCAGAATTGTCAAATAGTTGTAATTTTTCTTCATGTTATTGCATTGCGTTTGCGTTTGCGGTTAAACGGAAAAGAATACGTTTTCTCCACTGTACCAGTTTTATTACGACAACACCATCATTAGTTGCCAAAACTGGTTCTTTCGTTGTTTAAAGGAGATTACTGCTTGAAGCATGGTCGAAGTCCGTCAGAAAATTCTTGTATGGGCTTTCTGATTAACTGTCACCCTTCGTTAAGCTGAAACCTGCCTTAAACACCAGCTTTGAGTATTTGTCTGGCAAGTCGAAATGGCGGGAATTTACTGTACTACAGTGGAGAAAACGTTATTCTTTCCCAATAAACGCGTGTACGCTATATAATTAAAAGTATTATTTGCCGTGCAAACAGTTTGGAGTCAGGCTCCAAACTGTTTGTCACTCAGATTTAAATAAATGGGCAGGATTGTCAATAAATTGTGTTTTTTCCTACGTTTTAGTGCAATGCGTTTGCGTACGTTTGCGTACGTTTGCGTTTAAACGGGAAAGAATAACGTTTTCTCCACTGTAGGCATGCAACCAACAGCTGTTGTTTACCATACCAACATTGCTTACTATTCGAATCTCTGACATCTGACATTTTATGTTAATCGATATAATAAAACCAGATCCATTGACCCTTATCCTGCTGTTTTCGCGACTTTTACTACATTTGTAAACAGTCTAGATCCGGATCAAGGATCTGTCTTAAGAAACGTCAGATTCTAAAATTCATTTTTATTAGTTATTTATTAGTGACCTCTCTTTGGAATCGTCCAGAAAGGACGATTCCAAAGAGATGTTATAAGACAGAATTAGATGGAGGAATAAGAAATAATATGTAGATCTATTTTAAAGTTATGACTTACGACTGTTTTTATCATACGATGTTTCGTAATACGGGCACCAAATGTTTTTCGTCTCGGCGTTACACGATAGATAGTGCTTGCATGGCACTCTTAAATTGAAGAAATCCAAACTAAACGTGACGGAAGAAACACTGTTTACAGCAGATGATAATAAATAGAATATGAACAGAAAGATAGATATTTAGCGGAGTGTGTGGTGGAAGCAATGCTGTGCATAGATGGGTGTGCAAAAAGTCGATGACAATGAGATTTTTTCAAAGAGTTGTAATACACGGGATTGAAAAGCAAATACAAATACATGTACAAAACGGTAACTTTTATGTTAAATATAGCATAACTACTAAAAAGCTATAATCTACAGAAAATTTGAATCTAACCCATGCAGCTGATCGGAGAATTTCGCATTAATCTGCTGTTCTATACTCGTATATATCAAACTTCATGCATGGAGTTTCTTGAAACAAACAGATGTCTCTATTTTGCACTCACAATTAATTTCAAGTAAAAATTCTAAAAGTATATAGTGTAGACCAGCATTGTCCTCTGTCAAATCAGACCATTTGGTTTTCAGCAGGTGTCCTTAAACCTAGATTTCTGATTATTTATCATTGGTTGAAAATGTGAAGATGTTAGTCTAAATAGGTATAGTTCAGCTCCGCTGAAAAAACTATTTGACTGTAAGAATTACTTAACATTCATAGGTCATGTAGGCGATGCGCGGGAAAGAAAAGGCATGCTTAACCCTTCTGAACAATTGTCGTCTGCTTTTGTTTCTCAGATTTAAAATCTAGATATTTGATATTGAAAAATCTTAATTAAAAATGAGTGTCAAACAGTATAGATCCTGATCAGACACCGCGTTACGCGGCCTCTGGTATTGACCCAAACTGTTTGTAAATAACTACTGCACTGAAGGGGTTAAGAATAAGAATACAATATACTTGTTCATGGAAATATGCATTTACTTCCTAGTTAAACAATGACAGGCGATCACATTTGTTTTCCAAGAAAACTACGAGCTACTGATATACAATAATGTAACCTTGTATCTGAAATTGAGGACAATATTCAGAATGTAGAGCTTCTAGTCTGGGTGTAAACTGCTTGCATCAGTGGCAGTTGTTTTCGTGTGCTTATTTAACTGATATATTAGTCGAAGCTCGATACTTCAAACTCGCTTAACCCTTTACCAGATAGCATGTTTCTAGTTTTGAAAATAGGTGACTACTTAAAGCAGGTTGAAAGTAAAGCAGAATGTGCCATATGGCGCATTCTGCTTTACTTTCAGCCTGCTTTAAGCTATTTTCTGCTAGAATAAGGAAAGTATAAAACATGACACATATTCATTACGGTATAATTTGGAACTATTTTCTTCAGCGGATGAATAAAATGCATGTGCTAAAAGTCGCTTCTATAAGGGAACGGGTTAAATCGACCTTACCAGTATTTCATATGTTTCATTTTGATAATTCGGTCTCGCTTAAGTCGAACATGCCCGTATTTCAAAGTTAAACGTGGCTAAGCCACAAGGCTAAGCCCAGCTACTTGTAATGACAACTAAAACAAAAACTAACATTGATTGTATTTGATTAGTTGAAGAAATGCAATTACCCGTATAAAAAATACCAATGGCCTGTTTCTAGTTTTGAAGACAGGTGGCCCATTCAAGCAGGTTGAAGGTAAAGCAGAGTGCACCTGAAGGCGCATTCAACTTTACTTTAAAATATTTAATGTGGTACATATTCATGTACATGTATATATAAAGAGGAACTATAATCTTCAGTGGGGGAATAAATTAAAGGCTTTAAAAGGTGTATGTATGTGGTGAAGTACATGGCAGGAAGTGCATAACGCTTTACAAGTACAACTTGTATATAGCGACAGCTCTTGGCCCTTTTGCTACTGTATTATCGTCTGCTTAGAAAATGATTTCATTTTTTAGTTCTGATTGTTAAGTTTGAGTATAAAGTGTCAAATAGTTTGAACATGAACAGAAAGAGAAGAATAAGACAAAAAGTAAGTACTAATTTTTTTTGTAACATAAATTATGTTTATGTCAGGCGGACAAACAGATATACAGACAGACCCGACAGAAAGACAGACAATCAGACAGACCAGACAGACAAACAGACAGTTAGGCAGGCAGGCAGGCAGACATACATATACATACAGACAGGTGGAGAGAATGAGAGAGAGAGAGAGTGAGAGAGAGAGAGGAGAGAGAGAGTGAGAGAGAGAGAGAGAGAGAGAGAGTGAGAGAGAGAGAGAGAGAGAGGGGGGAGGAGATAATGGGTGAACATGTATAATACTGTTGTGTATTTGTCTTACTTGCTCCCCGGCTTGCAGCAGCCCTTAGAGTTATCGATCTTGCAGCACTCGGTCTTCTCCAGCTTCCTCATCAGTTCTGTATTACAGTCTATATAGTTACCAACGGCAGAGGCAGGTTGACTCCCGTCAATAACACACTCTGGATCATCATAGTTCGCCTCTCCTGTAACAATAGAACCGGGAACCAGTTATGATATTTAACCCATTTGCCCCCAATTAATTTTAATATCTAATGTGTGCCTTGTCTACATTTTCATTTTCGTTTTTTTTAATATTGAAATTCCTATCAGCAAACAGTGTAGACTCTGATCAGACGACGCATAATGCGGCGTCTGATCAGAGTCTACATCGTTTGCCTGTGACCCATGTAGATATATAGGATCGTGGGCACATTCGCGTTTACTCTGAATAAACGATGTGGTCTCAAAACGTCATTTATTCAATTCTGCGGTAAATGATTCTTCTTCACATATCTAATATGTGCGGCAAACAGTTTGTAGTTTTGTTAGACGTAGAAGCACTCGGCGTCTTTCCAGAATTCAAAATAATCGCAAAGTTCATGCCACTCAAATTTAGAAACAAAATAATCTACATTTTCAAAAACGTCATTTTCTACATTCACTACTTGCTTTTTATTTCGATTAAAAGGGGGGAATTGTGACGTATTCTGTACTGTACATAAATACGCCCACTAAGAATAATCACAAGTGCTACAGTGGAAAGGACGTTATTTTTTCCCGTTTAAACAAAACGAAACGCAAATGCAACGTTTTAAAACTTCTTACGTTTATTTTTTGTCTGAGTGGAAAACAGTTTGGGGCTTGATCAGACGTCTGGGATTCCCGGCGTCTGATCTGAATTAGCCAAAATTTCACGGGATATATGTACTAGTTTTAGCATAAAGAATTCTCAATTGTACCATAGGCCAGACAACAGCACGTGTGCGCTCTTACACTTGTCTGTTATTTAATCATGTGAAAACGTATAATATTGTCATTCTTGTAGCATCCTACGCCTGATCCAATTACCTTCAGTAAAGATTACAAACACTTGATCCAGATCATACGGCGAGTAAATCGGATCAGAAAGTTTGCCAAAAGTTTCATCAGTATAAATGGCGTGAAAATTGGAGTATGGAATAAAAACATTATTTTGAGGCAGACGACAACGCATGTATTTAGCAGACGATGAGCTATATTTTGACATGAAAACACAAATTTGATTTAATCATATTTTATTGCATATATCAGATATCATATACATTTATCGACTAATATGTACACAGTTTTACAGCATATATGTATACAAATTATCAAAAGACTATAATATATTGCAAACGGGTTGGGCCACAAGTTATACCAACATTGGAGAATGCCCTTCCCTTGATGTCAATCGTAAGTACGTTATGATGTAATGCAGAAGAAAATATTACTATCTTAGTTTACAAAAAGAAAAGGGAAAAAAAGAAACTTATTCAAGTATAAAGAAAAAAAGAAAATCCATTTGTCCTCCCCCACATGTGACCACCCAGGCCAGATCCAACAAATTGTTATCTACATAGTTTGTGGATATTGGAATAGGTAAAGTATTATGTTCCAAAACGTTTGGTTCTTTTAATAAACTTCTGAAACTCCTTAAAGAGCAGCGAATTATCTTCGTGTGTAAAGTCAGTGTTGCCAAATAGCAAGTATTAGTATTTAGTGTACATACGGATGTGTTGTATTTTTTGTAGAAAGAGAAGACGTTTATCAGCATACATTTGACATTCAAAAATAAAATGTCCAGCATCTTCTATATCAGAGCCGCATCTACAAGTAGGGCTTTCACGTAAATGATTATTGTAAAGATCGAAATTAAGATCTCTACAGTTGTTATGTATTCTACAGTGGTATACTGATAAACTTCTGTCTCCCTCTACAAAAAAGGATGGTACTTTAGGGGCTTTATAAAGTTCTGTAAGTCGAGACTTGAAAATTGCTAAAGATACAGATTCACGTATGTTTAACGGGGTTTTATTCCACAGGTCTATCGATGAAGGAATTGTTGAGTTGGAGAATATTTCTGTTCTTCTGGGTATGGTTAATAAATCGTGCGAGTTCCTTAATCTATATTGAGTAGTTTCACCAACAGAAGGCGGAAAATGTCATTTACGTAAGCTGGTAACATATTATTTACTCCTTTAAGTACTAATACTAATTTTTGCATATGTCTTCTATTTTCTAATGAGACCCACCCAATTTCTCTAATAAGTTTATTGATTGACACTGAACGTGTTAAGCCAATAACAACCCTAGCTGCTTCGTATTGAAGTTTTTCTAAACTGTCTTTTTCATACATTGTGCACCCATCCCACACTATGGAAGCATATTCTAACAATGGTCTTAAATATGACAAATAAATCTGATGAAGTGTTTTTCTACTGATCTTATACGTTAATGCCCTCATTGACCCAAGTATTTTGCTCGCTTTAAAGTGATTTGATTTATGTGTTCATGCCAAGTACCGTTTGAGCTAAGGGTTAAACCTAAATGTTTATGATTTTCAGTAAAATACAATAATGAATCCTGAAAAATAATGTTTGGTCTGCCAGATTGTAAAAATGAAAAGAACATGACCTCTGTTTTATTTGGGTTTAACTAGACTAACCATTGTTTTGACCATTCAGATACTTTCTGTAGACCTGCGTTTATAGTGGCTTCAATTACAGCTGCATTATCAGATGAATGTGCTAAGGAACTATTGTCAGCAAATAAACATGTAGTACCTATACCAATATCATTAACAAAAATTAAAAACAGAAGAGGGCCAAGAACAGATCCTTGCGGGACTCCGGCATTAAGTGTTTTATATTCAGAGAAAGATGACCCAATAAAGACTCGTTGTTGTCTGTTTGAGAGATAATCCGATAACCAGTTGTAGAGATGGTCACATATTCCATATTGTTTGAGTTTAAAAAGAAGTCCCTTATGCCATACTCTATCAAAGGCTTTGCTTATGTCACAAAATACCATACATGTTGATTCATTATCGTCATAAGCCTTACATATTTTATTATATATATCAACTAGTTGATATACAGTTGAATGGCCTGGTAGAAAGCCAGATTGATATTTATAAATAAGATTGTTTAAATTTAAATGATTGTATATATACATGTACTTGAACACAACACGTTCCATAACTTTTCAAATACAACTAATTAAGGAAATGGGTCGGTAATTACATGGAGAATCCTTCTCACCTTTCTTATAAAGGGCCATTACATTAGCATGTTTCCAGCACTTAGGAAAATAACACTCTCTAATGGATCTATTAAATAAAATTGCCAAAGGTTTAGAAACACTATTTACGGTTTCTTTTAACATTCTGTGACTTATACCATCGGGTCCAGTAGCTTTATGTATATTTAAATGTATTAGTACGTCCTGAATGTCTTGTTCTGTAATATCGATGCTGTCCAGTCTAGCATTAGTCTTGTAGTAAAAGTCGGGTAAAGCAGAGTTAGAGTCATCAATTGTAGATATTGACGCAAAATAGTTATTTAAAGTATCAGCTTTCTCAAAATCTGTGTACGAAAAGCCTTGTCTATTGTTATCAAAAAGAGGAGGAATCATAGTATAGCAACTCGAATTTTCTTTGACGAGCATTTTCACAATTTTCCAATACTGTCTAGAATTATTAACATTAATATCTGAAATAGAATATTCCAACTTATTAAAAATTAATTCCTTTGCATGTTTTTTCATATTATTTACTTTGTTCCTAAACTGTTTGTACTTTGTCCAGTCGTTTTGGCTTTTACTTCTCAAAGCAATTTGTTTTTGTCTGTCTCTTTGTCGTGAAGTATTGTACCAAGGTTTGTCGTTAGGTCTAATTGTCGCAAGTGTTGAAGGTATACAGTCTTCTACAATACTTAAAAACGTGTTGTAAATAAACACAAATAAATCTCAATAACAGAATGGGAATTATGTAAGCCTTTCATCTCCATAGGCAACTGAAGTCGGTTGTGCATAGTTCTCTAGTTAAAACTTCACACAATTGGATTTGGCATACAACTGCAGACGGCAATTTCATAGCATACGGTATTTTGTCTCGAAAGAGTTAAAACTGACGCTAATGTGGGTTTAAGGTTGTTCGCGGGTCTGCTTATTCCCTGTCAGACTTCTTTGAAACCTTGATTAAATTGAATTCTAACATGACACGCGCCTTGATCACTATAAAAATAGAACAAGCTCATCGTGGTATACCTGAAACGTTTTACAACGCTCTTCCCTACTCAGCTCCTCCCGCGGTTAAATGTCGTGACGTGTTACGTAAAGACCTTAAACTTTTAACCGGTCATGTGACTGTGATTTCCCAATTTTTCGGTCTTGTTTCATGTTATGTTTGTTCTCTGCCAGATGGTGGTACGGTAAATGTGTTTTGTGTGTGCGAATTCTCTGCTGTACGTAAATTTGCTGTTGGGTGTTAGATTCTTGTAAAAGCCGCGGGAGAAGTTATTCGGTCGAAAAACTGCATTCGCTGAGGAAATTAGTATGGAACATTTGATTTCCTTTCTAATTAATTTCTTTAAATCTGGTCATGTTAGAATCGAAATAATCTATGTTCTACCGTTGTGAAACGGTATTTTACAACGGCTGGTCGTTGTGATGCGCAGGAATTGACCACTCAGGCATTCGGCCTTCGTGGCAATTTCCTGCGCATCACAACTCCCAACCGTTGTAAAATACCGTTTCACAACGGTAGAGCATAGATTATTTCTTAAATATACCATATGGAGAGTGAAAAATCGTTAAACTAAAAAAAAAAATTACAGTGCCGTTTTTTCTGACAGGACCTTTTGTCGAGAAAAGTTCCTGTTTTAATAAACAGGGATATTTTCTTTATAAAATAATATAACTCATTAAGTTCTGAACATTCGAATAAACTGTACATAGACTATAATATATTGTGCAAACAAAAATATTTCATGACATATTTTCTGGAAATATCAATATTTGAAAAAGTCAAATTCTGAAAAAGTCACTAAATTTCAAATTTCAAAAAATCTTCCTGTGGGACATATATCCATTTTAGATATTAACAGATATTACTTATATCTACTCGTCACAAAAACTATATAAAAATCTACAGTAGAATTTTCATTTTATACAATGATTTCCAGAAATTCTGACAATCAGCACCATTTCACTCTCAATTTTTTTCGTGAGAATTTTTACCCCTTCACCGTATCATAGTCGTCTGCTTCAATTATGATGTTTGCACTATCATTTCAAAGTAAGATTCAATGCAGTATGACTTGAAACATATGGATACGAGTGTCAAACAGTTCGGATCCTGATCAGACGCCGCGTTACGCGGCGTCTGATCAGGATTCAAACTGTTTGCAAACGCGCTTTTAATCGTCATTGAGAGCAAAAGGGTTGAATAAAATGGTTCAGATATCGAAGTTGGGAAAGTTATAATAAACATTGTGTCGAAGAACAACAATCTGCCTACTCAAAAACATTTTTAATTTCCCGAAAGTTTTACTGCAAATTGAATTGAAAAAAAAAACATGCCAAAGTTTCAACAGCATTATGCGGGGTCTTATCTGGTTCCAAATGTTTGAAAATGTTAGACAAGTCTCTTGATAAGGATTAATAGCTATTTAGTCCAGTTTCAATGTTGTTTGTTTTTAAACAAACAGTCTTCATTTTATTCAGTTTTCAGTTTAATTAGTTTTATCTTAGAAACGTTGAGACAAGAACATTCGCAATGTCCGTATCAATCGGAAATGACGTCAGTTATATGATGAATTTAATAATAAACGAAATTGCGAAACTATATTAAGTACCTCTTTTAACAATATTTAACGTAATAACCGTATCTAAAGTGACATAAAGGACCATTTTGACAGACTGCTATCCTGATTTCAGTGTATGATAGTACTTAAAACTTGGCAAGCATGGTAATGCTTTTGTTTCCGATAATTTTCTAGGTTCGGCTTAGGTGTGGTTCAATTGATGATAACTATTTGAGAAATCAAATATCTTTTTACCTGATAGATTTTTTCTTCGATGTCCTCTAACAGACTTTATAATATTATTGTTGCAAAAAGTTGTGATCCAGATGAGATGCCGAGTTACTCAGAATCTAAACTACTCGACACTCAAGTGATAATTTTAAAAAGAAATTAAACATAAATCAAATTGCTATAGACGGCAAAGCTTTTGCAAAGTAAACTCAATCAACCTTGAGGCATCAAATGGCAACTCAAATTTCCAATAAAGTCTATACTCCAGTTTTAAATATTTAGGGTTAATTTTAACAAGAAATTACAAAAATGACAAACAGTGCAGACCCTGATCAGAGGGCTCCTGCAGGACCAGAGTCCACATTGTTTCCAAAGGATAAGTATGCGTGTTTGAAGTATACTGTTTGTAAATGAAACGGGACTGAATGTGTAAAACTGCCAAGCGTGCACGCGAAATGAGAAAGTCTGATACTGATGGAGGTTTTGAAGACTTAATGTGTTATAAAACGTTATGGACTTCAGGGCAGATTAGCTACATCTAAACCTCAAGGGGGTCTTACCACAAATAATGCCGTTTCTCGTTTAAACAAAACAAAACGAAAACGCAATGCAATTGCATTAAAACAACTACAGGCTATTGGATATTGGGCGAGCTATTTCAACCGATTGGCAAACAGTTTGAAGTCTGATCAGACTTCAAACTGTTTGCAATTGGTATGGTAGTTCTATCATTAATGCATTTATTGGTACACTGTATAAGGATAACGTTTTTTTTCATTGTTTACGCCGGACCAATCAAAACAAGACTCGCTGAATGTGATGAAACATTGCAGGTGACAGTATTAAGCGGAATGAATGGAGCTTTCTGATTAACTTTCATGTTGTTTGTTTTAAACAGCCTTCAATACTGAAAAACAACATTTGATAGATTAGTTTGTCCGTTTGTATGAGTTTAAACTGCAACACATGTACGGTTATAGATGATTGCCGTTGCTAAAATATAAATACAATTGGAACGGATCCATTACAATTACATGTAGTTTATAGTTTAGAAACAGAGAAATCAAACTGGTGACCTTACCATTTACCAAATGGAATACAATGTAGACCAAGAGTAACACACGTGTAGAATATCTCAATCTGATAGCCATACCCACAATCCGGACTACTTCGATCATTTCCGCTACACTTTGGTTATTTGGCAGAAACGGCCGAAGGTTTCCGATTGCTAAAGTAACTTTAAAATCAACACCATTGGCAGTTCTTAACATTTACCACAAAAGATGTTGTTTGACAATGGTAATAGAGGTCACTTCTTGATAAAAACTATTTACAGAACTAATTAGAGTCACATTTCACGTATACTGTAATTAAACAAATATGTACAGCGGCTATTATTCTTTCTGGTTTCATTGAAAATTAACCCCAAACGTACTGCAATTAAATGATGAAAATTACAGGCTATTTGAAAAAACCAATCCAAAAACAATATCAACATCAACGATCACAAAAAAAGAAAGAAAAACCCACATCGCCCCCCCCCCCCCCCCCCGGAAGAAAAGAAAACAAACAAAAATACTCACGTATCATTTTAGTTACCCGGTGTCTGATCTGGCTCTAAGCTGTTTCCAGTTTAAAAAAAACATATACAGTTGAGAAGACGTAATTCTTTCCCAATAAATGCGTTTACGCTTAAACAATTATTTCCACAGCAAACAAGTTGGAGCCAGATCAGACGCCGGGTACACGTCGTCTAATCAGGCTCCAACTATTTGCCACTCATATTAAAATGGATAGACAGAATAGTCCAGAACTTGTCATTTTCTGCATTTTGTTGCAATGCGTTTGTTTTTCGAATGTGTTTAAACGAGAAAAAATAACGTTTTCTCCACTGTAATTATTTAACCCTTTCACTCTCAATGACGCCTTAAAGCGCTTTTGCACACAATTTGGGCCCAGATCAGAAGCCACGTAACTCGGCGTCTGATCAGGATCCAAACTATTTGCACTCTTATCGATATTAATTAAGTCATATAACCTTAAATCTCACTTTGAAACGTAATAATGAAGCAGACGACAATAAAGCGGTGAAAGGGTAGACTTCTCCCGAATAATTTGATCTTGAAAGCGTTAAGTGCAAATGAGTTTATTTAGAAAGGAAGGAACGAGATCTCTTCCACTGTAACCCATGTTACCATTGCACTTCTACGCCAGATAAGTCAGCATCATATCAGGCTCCAAACCGTTTGATGCTCATGTCAAATTAAACTCATTCTTCAATATCAAATATTGTGACTTAAAACAGTTTATTAGCATCATTTTTGCTGTTTGTTTCGTTTAAACGAGGGAAATATCATTCAAACAGTTTAGAGCCTGAATTGTTAGCAGAATACTTGCAAAATCGTACTTATTAAAGAGGCTCGCAACCAGATTTAGCATTAAAAATAGTAATTTGTAAATATGGTTTAAAAGAATTAGTTTCGGATGAGAAATTCAGTAAAACACTGCAATTCAATAAAAAAAATTATTGAGCTCTGGTGGCACTGAGAGAAATAAAAGAAATTTGATTTGATTTGATTTGGGACAGAATAGCAAATATAAGGCAACCGCTTAGACCGATCCACTACAGGCCTATTCATATCATTGGGATCGATTTAACGTACTTCAGTGTGCAGCGATGGAGAGTACTCAATTCGGCTCAGGTTTATGTCTGAGCCCGTGATCAATTTCTATAGCGTCTTTCGACGCAATGGATAAATCGATGGAAAAAAATTAAGATTTGAAGACCTTTCTTAAGGATGTTTTAGACTGATCATATTTTTCTAATGCCAGATGCACGATAATGCTACACAATACAATGACCATATCACTTTCTCATCCTACAACTTCCAACCTTTTAGTTCAATTCCATCCAAACTTGGAGACAATGACGTCGCGCACGATGTTCGTTCTAATATAGGGGTCGCTTTCTTTAAAATACTTTTTCCTTTCACAATATAAGTTAATCTTCAAATGCTTTACATCGCTATAAAGATTGAATGAATGCCATTCCATTGGTATAGAAAACCTTTCGAAATAAGAAAAAAATCACCATTATATTGCCACAAAAAGGCGAAAATTAATCATTTTTTAACACTTTTAACACCATTGGTGCAGTTAAAAGTAGAAAAATAAACTCAAAACTTTAAAATTTTGTGGGAAGTCGCTTCACACTTTGACGGATATGATGTAAATGTCATCTTGTTTTGCCGGCTTGGTTAATTCGTTTTGAATGCAAAAATCATTGTACAGATTCTGATAATTCACCAACATTCTCAAATCCATTTAATTCTACATTTAAATGTTTTGGAGATGTTAGAGAGAACTCAAAAACACAATTTTGTAACTTTTTGCGGGTTTTTGTGTGAAAAAGTGATATTTAATATTCTTTTTACCAATGTACTTCAATGGTAAATTTAAATGGTTAATTCACTTTAGAAACTTTACAATGGACATCTAGCTGCAAAATGTACAATTCCTGCAAATTTGTTGAAATTGAACAAACGTGTGTAAAGTTATAAAGGGATAAAGTACATGTAATAGGGATGGTGCATTTGTTTCTATGAAGGTTATAACTTTGGCGATTAGCAAACTTTGAATTGTAGGTTAAATGTCCAGTTTTACAACCTTCTTTCCGCTTTTTTAACTTCTTGAAGTTTAATATTTTGTGCCCTGACAAACTAAACTTGAGCTAGTGGTAGGATTCGAACAAAGGACCTTCCGGTCCCAAGTCAGACGCTCTACCACTTATAAATCGTACTTATGTCCCTATTTTCAACACAATCGGTGAGTATTCTTACACGTGATCGTAATAGCCGGGTTAAATTGTATGTGAAACTATCGACCTTTTATCGACTGTTTGACCACTGTTGAATAATTGATAAAGCTCCGACAATCAATTGCAATATTATACATAGCACAGCCGAACCTCGCTATCTCAAACTCGCTTTAATAGTCGGACATAAAGTATATAATAGTGGCTTAACCTTGTTTTAACTTTGAACTACGGGTAGATTTGACTTATACGCTAGCACGAAGCCTTGAAAGTCACCTGGAGATAAATTTAAGGCTTACCATGCCTGCTTTGAAATCATGATTACCTTTGCAAACAGTTTGGATCCAGATGAGACGTCGCGTAACGCGGCGTCTCATCAGGGTCCAAACGGTTTGACACTCTGATCCTGTTTGAAAAGAAAATTTCAAAAATTTATTTTTAGAACAGTAGCAGACGACAATTGTGGCAGACGAAAACATTACCCAGGATGCACGGAGTTAAGCGCCGAGCTTGAGATCTCAAGGTCCGAGGTTGGACTGTAGTGTGCTCTGTAAATATATACATCGATGGCCAGAAGTTTGTTCAGTTTTGTTTATAGACTTCCTGTTTAAGTAACGCTGTTCAGAAAACTAATAAATGTTGCAGAAGCCATACAAATGAGCCATGGATTTCTCGGGCAGCCAACACTTCAATAGAAAGTCCAATATTGGTATTTAACCAATTAACCCCCCCCCCCCATTCCCCCCTCTCTCTCTATCTCTCTATGAAGAGTACTTGGGTTCTTTACAAACAATTTACGGGTAATTTATATGCTTGTACGGGAGCACTCTGTGATAAAGGTCTGAAAATATCCAAAGGTAATTCAAAGAATACGCGCAGATATCTCTAAAGACAAGCGGCCGCCTCACTTTTTTGGCTCGGAGAGCCTATATCGAATCCTTACGAAAAATATTGGTGCGAGTCTAGCTCCCCCTACAAACAAATTCTGTCATACGGGGTTTACATATGCTAACGGAGCTTCAGTTGCTGGATACGTCACTATCAGATAAACCGGGTAGTAGCAGCACTGAGTTAAACTCAGGATCCCGAGTCTGTACCTGTGGTGATTTAAACACCGTATTTACTCCCTTGTAATAAACATTCATCTAGTAGTCATAGCAGACGATGCATTATAAGACATGCACATTACAAAATTCTTTAGGGTCTTTAAGCGCTGCAGGTTTCTGCTTAATGCATGGCAATGGTAATGCGGAAACTCCATTATTAGCTTTCTGCATTACTTTATTCTACATTAAACTGAAAGTCCGAGCCTGCAGTACTACAGTACTTTGATTTTATCTCCTTCACAGAGAGTATTCATCCGTCAGGCTACATCTCCAAATGGAAGATTCTTGCCGTAACTTTTATTAAACATTTTTAAGCAATTAAACATTTCGACTAAAATCAGAAGTAATTCTTTATGTAAAATATGTCAAATATAATAGTTTACAGTCGAAAATAAGTAAAATATTAGAGACAAATCTTAGAACTATTCTGAAAGTTAAACCGCTTCACCATTAATTAAAAACATACAGAGGTTGGAATGGAATTAACAGTTTAGAGTTAAATCTCTTTTCCCCGATTTCAGTATTAACCTATGTTAATGCAAATAAAGATTGTTAGGAAGTTCTTGGCATGTGCATGACTATGATTATAGTATCATGATTATATTGATGTAATATACAGTAATAAGAAACGGCATGAATACATTACTGAATATCTTGAATATTGAAATCAACTGTGGTGAATTTCATATATTTATCATAAATAAACATGAAGCACAATCACTCAGCTTTTTAGTGTATGTGTATTTTTGGTACGTTTTCTTCTACAAGACGCTGATAGAGACTGAAACACTATAATTCTTAAGAATACTACGCCAAAAGTAATACATACATTGTAGCCTGCAGCATAGATGTGTGTGAATCGGAAGTGAAAAAGAATATAGATTCTGATGAGATACCGACTTAGGCCTACTGTTCGACAAGCTGTTAATAATTTCTTAACTCTTCACAGCCAATGGCGTCAAAAGGCGACTTTGCAAACAGTTTGGATCCTGATCAGACGTCGCGTAACCAAAGGATTCGAACTGTTTGATACTCGTATCGACATTTCTTCAGTCAAAACAGCCCTAAATCTGACTTGAAAAATATTGCAGAGAAAACTATCAATGAAGACGATATCTTGGCGGTTAGAGGGTTAAAGCAAGTGATAAAACTTGTCAGTGAAAGAGTTACAGAAAATGCAGATACATCATCTCTGAATATTGCAGCAGACGACAAATTTTGCAAACGACAATTTCTCTGAAATTTAGAAATTCGTGATTTAGGTTTTTTAAGTTATTTAACTTGGTGTCACATCTGGCTTCAAAGATTTTTTTTACACTCCGATAATGATTTCTAAAAGACATTGCAAATAAGTCAACCTTGGGGGGTTTTCGCAGAAGACAAAGTTTCCAGACTATATATATCCCTATAGATTTTCAGCATTTGCCTGAAGAATTATAACTGTATGGATCAAATTCAGACGCAGTGTAATGCGGCGACTGATCTTGATCCAAATTGATTAACACCCGTCTTTAGGTTCACTTCAATCTAAAACTGCATACATCTGAATTCGAAACTTTCAAAGCAGACAATATAATGGAAAATCCTGACAAATTGCTGTCCATTGATTGGCTAAATACTGAACATTCTGCCACGCACATACATTGTGGTAGAATTCTATTTGACCAGAACTCTTAGTGTGCTTATAGCGAAATTACCTGTGCAAAGATCTTGGAGCTCGGCGTGTCATTTGAATCTGAAATTTGTGACATTCTCAATACTCTGGTATATTTTTTTGAAAAGAAAGATTTGAAAAGTACAGTTTCAGAATAATAGTAGATGTTACAGATGACAAGTTACCTAAAATTAAAACCCGAGAACTGAAGGCAATAATTGTTTAGCAAATGAAGTCATGTTAAACATCGAATGAAATAAATATGCATAAACCCACAGGTACTTGACACATACATCTAGATACAATGTATATTACAATTATGTTTTTGGTAATAGATCTAGATGTATGTGTCAAGTATATCTACCTGTGCATAAACCATGGTAACCAATACTGAAAATCACATGAAGTGAATTTGGAGGAACAACTGGTTGTATGGTTATAAAGCATTGACGGCTGAATGTGAGATCATTCTCAAGCTTTAGCTCAAATCTGACCAATCAAAAGCTTCAGGATGATCTCGCGACTCAGCCCAAACGGTTTATAACCTTGGGCCCAGTACAGTGGAGAAAACGTTATTCTTTCCCGTTTAAACGCAAACGAAACGCAAACGCATATAACACTAAAATGTAGAAAATTACCACTTTTGTCAATTCTGACTATTCATTTTTAATCTGAGCGGCAAACAGTTTGGAGCCTGATCAGGGTTACCCGGCGTCTGATCTGGCTTCAAACTGTTTCCAGTGGAAATAATAGTTTTAGAGTAACGCGTTTATTGGGAAAGAATAACGTTTTCTCCACTGTAATTATTTTATTGCAAAGATTCAATAATTAAAGATAACTCCCAGGAAAGAAGCTAAACTACCAATTTATCAGTCAAAGATCCAAACTTTACAATACTACGTACTGTACATATTACATTCTTTACCTATTTTTTAAAACAAAGGGACTGCTGAACATTAGCAATGGAAATTCATGTAAGTGTTTTAACACAAAGCGTTTATTGGTCAAGAACATGGATATTATATTACAGTTTTATATTGAAAAGCTCCTGGTCAGGAATACATTTGTCAGTATTGTTGTGACAGGCTATTGTAAAGATGAGGATGTTGTTTGTCACTGTCACTAATGTTGTGTCATTAAGCCTGACCCATTTCCCTGATTGCATGTACCACCCGCAGACAGGTTATCCATCTTTAGATCTTATTAACAGTGATAATTTTACCTGTACATTCTGCGTCCTATACTCATTAAATTTACCAGGGACTCATTATTTAAAAAGCTGCCAGTCCCATGGACACATAGCTTTTCTGGTCTTTATTGACAAATTTCTCATAAGCAAATAGTAGCTTAAAGCAAATGGTAGTTTAAAGCAGGTTAAAATCAAGCAGAATGTACCTTTTCAACCTGCTTTAAGTGGTCACCTGTCTTCAAAACTAGAAATAAGTTATGGGATATTGGGTTAATTTTTCACCTCAAGGACTCACTGTTTGTCTCAACAAAAAGTTTTCATTTTTCTACATTATATTATACTAACTTGCGTTAAGTTTTGTTTGTACAGGAAAAGAATAACGTCTATTCTGTACTGTCTTGTGGATCAAAACAATATCTTATGAAAACAAGAAAAGAAATCACTTACTGATCTGGAATAAACCAAATATTGCATGGAAATTTACTTTGGCAAACAGTGTAGACCCGGGTGAGTACAGGGCCTCACTATTTGCATTGATGTATGCATTTTTCAATGAACTGTTTCTTCCAATGTCAAGGTCACGCCATGATAAGAATGAAAATGTACTGTGTCACTGTGACCAATCCTGTCTCATTAAGCCAGTGCCATTTCCATCATGGCCACTACAGACAGGTCAATCTTCTTTGTCAGAAGTTTGTCTTCCTCTGTAGCGCAACAGACATGTTGATTCAGATTAATATTTTCATGATTCAGGGCTGCCATAAATTGATCATGAAAAATCCTAAGATTTCCAAATTTTCTATTTTTCCATCGCAATTACTTAAAGCAGGTTGAAAGTAATGCAGAATGTGCCAACCTGCTTTAAGCTACCATCTGCTCGGATAAAAATCTTAAGATTTCAGAAAAATCTGGAGAAATGGCAGCCCTGATTATTGAAATAACCCGGAGGCTCTTCTACTTTTGTTTCCAGGCACATACTTTCAGTATGTACTTTAAAGAGGCTCGCAACCGGATTTAGCATTAAAAATGCTGTAAATATATGTCAAATGCTTATATAAATGGGTAAGATTTAGTTTAGGATAATAAATTCTGTTAAAAAATGCATTTCAAAAAAAAGAAAAGAAGAATCTCTGGTGCGGAGACAAACATGAAAAATGAGGAAACGCCTTTACCCCTCGGCTACCAGCGCTCTCTCTATATATGTGGTAGCGAATTAACGTACTTCACTGGTAGCGATTGATAGTACTTTATTCGGCTCGGGTTTATGTCTGAGCCCGTGTAGAGAAGCAACAACAACAACTATACAGTCAGCTGACGCTATAGAAAAACGATGGAAAATATCTAAAAAAAAATAAGATTCGGTGACGATTCTTGAGACTTTTTTTGGACTGATCATATTTTATTAATGTCAGAAACCAAATAATGCCACAAATTTGCTTTTATTTGAGTATTTTATTTTATTTTGACAAGTACACCATCCGGTTGCGAGTCCCTTTAAAATGTCGTTTTCTTAAAAAAAAAAAGTATGTTTATAGTATCCCCCTCTTTTATGTTTGAACCGTTTCTGATTCTCGAGAGAGACATTCTTATCCTACATTAAAGCGACTCGCAACCAGATGGTGCATTAAAAATAGTAATTTGTAAATATGTGTCAAACGCTTATATAAATGGTAAAGAATTAGTTTAGGATAAGAAATTCTGTTTAAAAAAAATGAATTTCAATAAAAAAAATATTGGTCTCTGGTGGGATTCGAACCCATGGCCCGGCATTGGCGGACAGAAGGCAAAATAGGGGAAACCGCTTAGACCAATGGACCACGGAACTATCCGTTTATCTCGGATCGATTTAACGTTATTTCAATGTGTTGCGGTCGAAAGTGCATACAACTTCGTAATTCGGCTCGTGTTTATGTCTGAGCCCGTGTAGAGAAGCAACAGCAACAACTATACCGTCTACTAGTCGGTATAGAAAAACGATGGAAAATATCTAAAAATCTAAGATTCGGTGACGATTCTTGAGACTTTTTTTGGACTGATCATATTTTTTTAATGTCAGAAGCCAAATAATGCCACAAATTTGCTTTTATTTGAGTATTTTATTTTATTTTGACAAGTACACCATCCGGTTGCGAGTCGCTTTAACACTCTTGGTGGATTCTTACATTCTTCCATCGGTGAATAAATTAAAGGTGTTAAAGCTGTCCGATAGGAGCTTTCTGCAACATTTCAAATCTCAATTGCAACCGATCTTAAGAAATCTAATCGTTCGTTTTAATGACCGTTTAAAATACATCTTATTGCACACGTTATCGAGTGATAATCATTAACATCACTATACGATTTCGATTTTAAAACGGAGGTAAATTTGAGTTAAATTATTTAAGGTATATTAACTACACCGCAGTAATTGTTTAAGTTGCTTCAAACACAATAAAAAGCAACTTAAGATTACGATAACACTCATTTTCTGAAGCCGCGCAAGGTTTAGGTTATAAATCCCCAAATACACTTGTTACGAAGAAGAATTCTTTGAAATGCGTTTTTGCTAAAACATTTATATCCGTTGCGAACAGTTTGGAGCCAGATCAGACGTCAAGTCATCCTACGTATGATTAAGTTCTAAACTATTTGCTACTCAGAGAAAATAGAAACGTCAGAGAAACGTCACGTTTTGGTAGTGTGTAAATTGGATCGCCGCTCCACCGCCGTTCCTCTGGCCGTCCAGTCAAGTTCAAGGGGTTCGAACTAAGGAAGCACTTAAACACTGGTTCAAATTCAATCAGTATGTTTATTACCGTGTTGAACATCCACTATATAAGTAGTCATGACAGAGTCATGAAGATCTGAAAACAATAGAATAGCAATGACAATCCGTGCTATAGTATAAACAAAGTAATTGTACACAGATATAAGTAATCATTATTTTTAAACAGGCATGTATACTCGATGTCAGCTAGACAATATACACCGACTTGTTAGAATACAAATATACATGTATAATTACTATCATACTAAAGTTATTTTATCATGTCCAAGAATGCAGGCCATATTTACAGGATTGTCGTTCTTGCTCACTTTAGTATATCAGACGTAAACCATTATCTCCCTTGGTCCACGAGATCAATTATCGATTTGTTAGGCAGACTATCGGGAATCGCTTGATCATCTTAGCCTTGATAAGAAACGAATGCTTCGTTATCATTCGGCTGCCTCCGGAACACTGGTTCCGGACTCGTTCTTATTCTCAGCGGGACCTCTGAAAAGCCATTTGTGTTTATCTGCTGATTAAATTGTTACTTTAACATTCGCGTTCTACATCAATTATACCCTGACAAGCATTGTCGATCGAATCTTTCACTAGTATATTATTCGTACATCCACACTTAACAAACGATAGTATGAATTATGATCAGCCTGAGTAATGTGTCTATACGTCAATTTGCAAACTGTTAACCAATCGGATCAAAACTAATTGATAGCTAAAATGGTAAAAAACATAATTAAAATTAAATTAAAACAAACAGTTTTCGAATTTCTTTTTAAGGAGTGATTTACACATATTAGATTAATATGATGGAAATGCGTAAATATGTTTCGAATAAGATATATTTGTATGAAAAACACAGAAAAATGATATTTTCTGTTCTATTGCAAACAGTTTGAATCAAGATCAGGCCCCCAACAATTATGTGTCGGAAATTACTCTGAAAACAATCTTGATTTGAGTGTTTTGTGTGAAAAACTTTGAAACTGAATGCAATTCTATAGGAAACAATGTCGTATTCATTCTAGACTATCTATGTCGGATCATTATCCAAACTATTTGACACGGATTGATCTGGGTAACTCGTGTCAAAGTTTAAGTTTCTGCTCCGGGATGGTAAAAAGGCCCCCGGCAAAACTAAAGGCGCGAGTCACTGCTCCTTAACCCTTAATTATCGTGCTAAGCGGGACTCCTCATGTTTTCATGTAAAATCATGAACTGAGTGTAATAAAGAAATTGAAATTGCTTATATTTGCAAACAATCTGGATTCTGATCAGATGCCGCGTTACATAGCGTCTGATCTGGATCGAAGCTGTTTGTCACTCGAAAAGTACTTTTTCTTTAGATTTAAAAAGATCAAAATTAGTTATTATATTTCGCAGACATTATATTTGAAGCAGACGACAAATCAGCAGAATAAGGGTTAAGTTATGACACTTTGTTTCATTAACTCATTCAACCATAAAATTGTTAACTGACATGTTAATTTCCAATTAGGTCTAGTCCATTCTTTACTTTTTAGGGTTGATGTTAACAATTATTGCAAAATGGCAAACAGTGTATGCCCTGTTCAGATGACTTATGCTAGCATACGATAAGTGTACATTTAGAAATTCAAACATAAGTACGCTGTTTGTTAGTGACAATGGGTTAATATTTTGTTATTGTTTTCTGATTGCTGAGTGCCGGCTAAATTCTGATCAGATCAGTTACTTGTTGTTTGATCTGAATATACATTGTTTGCTTCTGTAATTCAAGTGGAAGAAAAAGTCTAAAAGAGATGAGGGCAAATGTCTTTTTGCATCTGCCAATTTCACTTATAGATGTTGTGTGTTTCACCTGCGTCTGCATTATTGGCTATGATACATACATACAGTTGTCCCAAATACACTGGCATATTAAGTGTTTCCGCTATTACAGAACTACTTACTGGCAATGTATTCCTTTAATATGCAAATACAACAAAGTGTTCATAAAAATGTCTAGGTATGTATAGGTTCAACTTTAAGCATCTATACCCCTTTACCCAATTGCCTATTTCTAGTATTGAAAATAAGGGACCACTTAAAGCAGGTTGAATTTAATGCAGAAGGCGCCTTAAGGCGATTTCTGCTTTACTTTCAGCCTGGTTTAAGCTACCATCTGCTAATATGTAGACATTATATCTTATGGCGCATGTTTAAAACTGTTTAAATAGGAACTATTTTGTTCAGCGGAGGAATAAATTAAATACGCCAAAAGTCGCTTCTATGTGGGAAAGGGATACTATGTGTTTCTATCTCACGTAATAAAGACATTTGAATGATCTTTTAGCCTTAATTTTGTTTTAATCAACAACAAAGTACTAAACGACCACTCATTGTTGACTGCAAGATATGAATTGTTTCCGATGGAAATAATAGCTTTAACGCGTTTATTTGGAAAGAATAACGCTTTCTCCTCATGTTTGTATTTAATGCATCCTACAAAAGGGAAATAGGCAAACAGCGTAGACTCTGATCAGACGCCGCATTATTTCAATATCAAGCAAAACGAAAATGAAAATTTAAACCAGGCACCCTAGTGCTACTCAGATTAAAACCATAGTTAACCTTTCAAAAAGTAAATTTCCCCAGTTTAGTGCATTGCGTTTAAACGGAAAAGAATAATGTATCCTCTACTGTATATTACCACGGAGTAATTAGAGCGAGCTCTAATTACTCCGTGACATTACGCACAAAAATTACAGCTATCCGTATCTCTAACTGGATGTAGAGAAAACTCATCCCTTTTAAAGTTTTAGAATGTTCCATCTAAACATAACATGGACAGGTCAGAAGAAAACACTAATATAGACAAAGCACAGGTTTCAACAGCACACAAATATCTACACCACTGTTATCTATAAATATAAAAAGTATAAACCGTAAAACGACATTTTTCTGATTAAAATTAAATCCCCCTCCCCCAACATTTTGTTTTCTTCGAACATCTTTTAGACGGAATGCGAGTTAGTACTATGTGTTTGTGTTACGTTTTCGTAAAAGGTGGTGGTGGCGGTGGTGGTGGTGGGGGGGGGGGGGGGTAATAACACGCAACGGGCATCTGGATGTTATAGGCGAATTCGTGACAGGTTACACTCAATTTCTGCGCCAACGGAAAGGATCTCGCCACTTACTGTTTATTTGAAGTATGATATAGGTGTTCGGGAATCTCTCAATCAGTCGAACACAACTTGCTATAAATAGTAAAAGTTCTCTATTATGACCACTAAAAGAATGCTAATTGAGTGTTTAAAGACAGGTGACAGCTTAAGAAAGTTGACAGTGAAAAAGAAAGCTCTTTTTACTGTCACCTTGCTTTAAGCAATCAAACTATTGTAAAACCCTAATAATTAACATAATTAAATGGTCGTATTAGAGACGTTTTATTATTACTCAGAACAAACGTATTTCAAAACTAAAGCTTTAAACGAAGTATGTATGTTTGATAAGCAAGCTTTGAGAATCGAACGCAGAAATAAAGCAGACCATTTTAGGAATGAGTTGGAACTGGAAGAATCCGACGACCATATGTCAGACTTCTATCCATTGATGCACTGTCCCCTTAAAGGAATGGTGCAAAGGAAACAAACAGAGTGACTTACAGGTATAACCAAGCACTCAAAGAAGCCAAGTGACTTACAGACATAGTCAGGCACTCGATTGCTGCTCTTGTAAAAGAACAGCAAACGCACAGTCTAATTCACCCCGTCGGTGCAAGACCGGTGCATATAAATACAAATGACACCAAAGGCGTCAGTGATTACCCTTACGGGAATCTATTCAAATAACGCAAGTATTGCACTTTTCAATGAAATTGGCAAAATGGAAATTTATGACATCTTAAATAAAACATTTCTAACATTCAGCAAGTTAAAATAAATTCTGAAAGTAATACAAAAAGCTTTTAAATTCACATGGTTACGTGGAAATATATCATAATAATTAATTCTTCATTCAATCTTATACTAGCTGTGCTATCTGAATTAATTTTAATGAAAATTATAAAACGTACATCAGTCGTTTTGTACTCCGTATCGCCACTGGTCCTAGATTAGCATATGAATAAAAGGTGTTAGGATCCCAGCACCCAGCTCATACATGTACCACTATTCTACTTAAGTGCTGATAGCTCAGTCGGTAGTATGGTTGACTAACAATCAAAAGGTCATAGGTTCGAGTCTCATTTGAATCAAAACTTTTTTCCCCCCCTTTTTTTTTTTAAAAGTCCAATTGTATTGACTTGTGGGTAAATAACGCAGATAAAGGACATGTGAATGTGCATGCTGAATATAAAAGGACGATGATTTGGTGGTGATGTATGCTGTTCATGGAGGGAAATTAAGACTTGGTTTATATTTGCAAAACAGCTTTAATCAAGATAATACGCCGCGTGAAGCGGCGTCTGATCTGGAATCAAGCTGTTTGTTACTCGTCATAATATTTCTTCTGCCAAATTGTCAACTTATATGTAACTTTGAGAAAAACGGCAGACGACAAATTTAAACAGATGATAGGTCTACCGTAGCTGCCGCAAAAAATACAGAATCTGTTTAATATATACATATCTTCGACATTCCGCTTTTCCTGGCCTATCATATTGTTTCGGTCAAAATCAGTGAATTATATTCTCTCTTATCATTATCAACCGAAGTCCTTCGTCGTAAAATAAAATGGAAGGTGTTGGCTGAAGAGGTGCGCTTCTGGTGGCTCCAAAAGCAGTGTGAGAGGTTCCAAAAGGTTAATTGGTTGTTGAAAGATATTTTTGAACGTCGATGTTTTTAGTACCTACTATACATGTATTTAAGAAGTCAGATTAGGGTGAAGGCCATTCATGCTCCTGAATGAGATCGTCACTCCACTCCCAAATATTTACATTCACCCAATTCAATTGCATTGGACAAAGTGACGTTCAATTTGTATAAACGCTATTTCTCTAGGGGCGGAATTTGTGTATACAATTCCGCAGAGGAGGCGGGGCTTATTGGTCTGCTATCCGCGAATCATTTTGTTGCTTTGCTTCAGTAGTGCCGTTTCGGCTACACATTATTCGTATTGACAACCTCTAATATGGATAACACATACATACATCGTAATTGGCCTAATTTAAGCGTACAAAAAGTTAATAGTACATGTATCAAATATATAAAAAAAATTATATAAAAAATAGTCATAACAACATAACAAGGTATATTTACCTGAATAAATATCCAATTTGTTCAGAAGTAAACATTTTACATATTATGCCCTATTGTAATGCAATGTTTCATCGTATTTCATTTTCATTTGAATTTCCTTTTTAAATCACTCGCCCATGAACATTTTAATGAGCAACTCCAACTTCAAATTAAGTGTAGACTTTTTATTGTTTTACTATTCATGGTATATTTTAGCAATACAGTCGAACTTCGATATCTCGAACTCGCTTAACTCGAACTAACCGATATTTCGACACATGAATAACATCATTTCATGTTCGGTTCAGTCGAACATACCCGTAGTTCAAAGTTAAAACGTGGCTAAGCCACGTTTTTACTTTGAACTACGGTGTGTTCGACATAACCGACTTCGACTGTATATTATATAATGAGGGATCATGTAGGACTCTCTACTTATATGCACTGTTTGCATAAGACAGCTGTACTCTTCACATGTAAACTGTTGGTTTATGACGAGTATACTCGTCGTTAGGGCTGAATGTGTTAATTTCAATTTTAATGCGTTCAACATGCGCATGGAGTTGTTTGTAAATCATGAACGTACATCAAAGACAAATGAAGCCCATTACAGAGAAATCATACCTCCTTGAACTTTAGCAGAATATTAAACGTGTACTTAAATATGACAAGCATTTCTGACAACAGTATACACGAATCAATGGATTCTTCATATTGTGACTACGAACACATAAAAACTACTGTCCACTCAACAATAGGCATGATGCTGACCATTGTCCCAGTCCTGAGACAATGGGATGACGCATCTGATAAAGCTTATGCGGGACTATAAACCTTAGCAGAAACAACAACTAATTTCAACCTGACGTTAACTTACACTAAATGCGTATTGAAAAGAAGGCCCATTTGCTGACTGCCTTTACAGAATCCGTGTGTCTGTGCTCAAAGAAATTTACATACATTTGAAAGACAAACTATAAAAAGCACTTTATTCAATCGCATCATACACATTCAATCATATTACACACACACACACACATATATATATTATATATATTATATTATATAAATATTAGATGGCAGTTTGCGTGACATTCAAATTGTCAACCCGAGAAACAGCATGTCACCCCGAGGCGTAGCCGAGGGTGACATTCTTGTTGTCGAGGGTTGACAATTTGAATGTCACGCAAACTGACATCTAATATTTATTTTATTACACCGAGCTTATCAACCCTAGCTTTAGAATCGTCTCATTTGTATTTTATAAAATGTGTTGTGAATACCAATTTAGCGCGGACATGTACGTAACGCGGGAAACGACGTCGCCGTCTATGACGTCACATTCTAATGTATCCAATAGCGAAAGTCATGTCAATGCTGACAGTACGTTTTCGGACGGAGTAAAAAAGTAATGTCCTTTAGAGTGACGTCACAAAAAGAATATCATAAAGAGTGACAGTATATTTTGAATAGATGTAAAAGACATGCAAAATGTTAACTGTAGGTCTATGGGAATTTAACATTGTAACTCAAAGCGAGGTGTAATAACCAACAATATCATTAATGTACATTCTATCCATCCATAGCATACTTTCACATTCTATCTAACCATATCATACGCGTATATTCTATTCAATAATATTATACGTTCTATCTAAACATATCATACTTGTATATTACAAAATGTATATTCAATTATATTATACGTGTATATTCTATCCAACCATATCATACTGGTGCATTCTACCTAATCATAATATTCTATTCAGTTATATCACACATGCAACTTATATCCAACCATATCAAACATGTTTATTCTATACAATTATATTATACGTGTACATTCTATCCAACCATATCATATTTGTACATTCTATCTAACCATATCATACATGTATATTCTATCCAACCTTTCATATTTGCACTTTTTATCTAACCATATCATACATGTATGTTCTATCCAACCATATCATTATCATACATGTAAATTCTATTCAATTATATTATACATGTACATTTTTATCAACCATATCATATATGCACATTCTATTTAATTATATTATACGTGTACATTCTATCTAACCATATCATACATGTACATTCTATCCAACCATATCATACATGTATAGTCTATTCAATCTATTATCATATTGTTCATGCACATTCCACATGTGTTTTATTCAATCATATTATACATGTACATTCTGTCCAATTAATCATACATGGAGATGCTAACTAACCATATCATACATGTGAATTTTATTCAATAATAATAGACATGTGAATTTTATTCAATCATACTATATATGTACATTCTATTCAATTATACCATGCATGCCCATTCTATTCAATTATATTATACACGTACATTTTATTCAATTTTATTATACATGCACATTCTATTCAGCCTTATCATACATGCTCATTCTATTCAACCTTATCATACATGATTATTACACCTCGCTTTGAGTTACAATATTAAATTCCCATAGACCTACAGTTAACATTTTGCATGTCGTTTACATCTATTCAAAATATACTGTCACTCTTTATGATATTCTTTTTGTGACGTCACTCTAAAGGACATTATTAGTTATACAGTTTCTTCACAGTGTACATGAGAATTTCTTCCCGGCTGAGGTAAATCATGTTGCCCGAGCCGTTAGGCGAGGGTTACATGATTTACCTCAGCCGCGAAGAAATTCTCATGTACACTGTGAAGAAACTGTATAACGAATTTATTATACTGCAAAGTTTTCACTGTACAAACGAAAGATTTCGGAATTTGTCGTGTACAGCGCTTATAATAAACTATAACAATATCGCGCCAAAGCAGATAACGTTGAGCGTAAACTTGTGACGTCATATGTTTTTGACGTTGCTATTCATTAGAAAAATGGGCATATTCGTCGTCAAACTTTCCCAGAAATAATGCGACTGTTGAAAGATCCAAACAGCGAATGGTTCTTAGCCGAAATAGAATTAAAACGGAGGATGCACGATTGAATGCACTCACTCCTGTCGAGCAATCGGCCATCTTATTTTCCGCAATGAAACAGCTGCATTTCTATGTACCCTGTCAGCTCACAGGGTACTTCGTGTTATGTCTACGGCTCGTTGACCAATGAAAAGTAAGGAATTTACTTTGCAGTATAATAATACTTTTTTACTCCGTCCGAAAACGTACTGTCAGCATTGACATGACTTTCGCTATTGGCTACATTGGAACGTTTTAACGAGTGGTAACTTTTAATCAACTTTTGGCATTTTCTGTACAAGTTGCTTCCTTTTGCCATTCCTTAACGATTTGCCACCATTTCGGAAGAGGATATTTGCCACCTAGACAATGTAAAGACGCTGTTTCTTCAATTTACTTATCATAACGTTCTTCTTTGTTTCTTGTAATATAATTATAAACAATGTGACGTCGTAAGACGGCGACGTCATTTCCCGCGTTATGTACATGTCCGCGCTAAATTGGTATTCACAACACATTTTATAAAAGACGAATAAAACGATTCCAAAGCCAGGGTTGATAAGATCGGTGTAATAAAATAAATGTTTGATGGCAGTTTGCGTGACATTCAAATTGTCAACCATCGAAAACAAGAATGTCACCCTCGGCTACGCCTCGGGGTGACATGCTGTTAATTTGAATGCCACGCAAACTGCCATCAAATATTTATATATTATTCTATTCAATTCTATTATACAGTAACACGTACATTCTATATAATCATTTTATACATTCACATTCTTTTCAATTATATTATACCTGTATATTCTGCTAAGTTCAATTAAACATTTCGTTCAATCACAGTCTATACATGTACCTTCTATTCGTTCATATTTTACATGTAAATTAAACCATATAAATTATAAACTCCGTCTAGTCACTTTCTATCTTTTGTTAGACAGACAAAGCTGTGTCAAGCTTAACGGTCATTCGTTGGCGAGGTGCGGGTCGTTTTCAAGACAAGTGACTGCTTAATGCAGGACTTTTCCCTGAATTAAACCAATCATTATTTTCAAAGGTCGCTTAATACAGGTTTGATTGTATTTAATACCCACGCGTTACGGATCTCTTGTATGCAGATTAAAATCGGCCAAGTAATGTTACTGTCAAACTTGTGTTAACCCCTTCACTGCCGTGACGTCATCAATTTTGAACAATTGTTGTCTGCTTTTATTTCTCAAATTTAATTGTTAGGTATTTTGATTTAAGAAATATTGAAATGAGTGTCAAACAGTTTTGATCCTGATCAGACGCCGCGTGACTGATCATGTTCTAATCTGTTTGCAAACAACCATCGTACTCGGGGTAAGGCAGTGAAGGGTTTAAACGACGGCTAAAAACAAGATCCTTAACGCTGGCGCCAATTAAATAGAAGCTGAAGCTTCTATAAGAGCTTTCTGTTTTACTTTTGTCATGTTTGTCCGCCCAAAGCAACTCTTTCGGGACGCCTGTGCTTCTTGAAAGTGTGGTTGCACAACACAAGTGTGACTGTATAAGGAAGTTGTTGGAAAGCGTTCTGAATCAACAGGCAAGTTAGATAGTAAGGAAGTTTATTAAGGTTGTATAGCTCTACTGAGATCGGAACAGGGCTGCCATTTCTCCGGATTTTACCTAAATCTTAGGATTTTTTCTTGTACATGGTAGCTTAAAGCAGGCTTAAAGTAAAGCAAAATGCGCCTTTCCCTTATAGAAGCGACTTTTAGCACATGCATTTTATTCATCCGTTGAAGAAAATAGTTCCAAATTATATCGTAATGAATATGTGTCATATTTAATACTTTCCTTATTCTAGCAGGTAATAGCTTAAAGCAGGCTGAAAGTAAAGCAGAATGCGCCTTAAGGCGCATTCTGCTTTACTTTCAATCTGCTTTAAGTAGCCACCTTTTTTCAAAACTAGAAACAGGCTATCTGGTAATGGGTTAAGGCGCATTCTGCTTTACTTCCAGCCTGCTTTAAGTAGTCATGCGTCAACAAAATTAGAAACAGGCGTTTGGGTAAAGGTACGATTTGTAAAATTGCACTTGAAAAATGCAAATAAGGAAATCTTATGATTTTTCATGTCAACTTATGGCAGCCCTGTCGGAACAACATCGGCCAATGTCGATATTCTGCGCAGAGCGATCGGGAATAGGTCGATCGTAGTTAGGCAAACTCCGTCCGTTGACGAGAATGTCCGTTCGCTCTACTTAGAGTACCGACATGACGCCGCATGACATTGACCTGATGTCACTTGAGTTGCACTATCTTATTGCTGCAAGACGGGGCTTTTCCACAACAACAACAATGGGGCCATTGTGACCCTTTGTCGATAGCCTTAACCACCATTAGATACCGAACTAGTTTTGTATAAAGGAGTGTGCTGTAATTTAAAGGGCATCACTTGCTCAACTATTTGACAGCCATGTTATTGTCTGCTTAAATATTTGCATGCGACAGGTGCCGTCTGATAGAATTTTCAACAATTATTTTCAAAACAGGTTCAGAGTATCAAACAGTATGAGACGCCGCTTTACTTCTTATATTAATAATTATTGTAATAGCTTGTGGCTTTTTCTGAGAAAGAGTAACCATTCACCTACTTATCCCGTGTACAATGGTTATTTCAAGCAGTTAGCATATAATGTTATGAACAGACGTGTTTGTCTTAAACGGCCACTCTCAATCCATTTAGCGCTCATTGGATTCTTCCATGCCCATATACATTGGATTAGCCCATTTTTTTTATCTAAGGTATGCCTGGTCTAAATTTTCATTTTCGTCTTGTTTTACATTGAAATTCCTGTCAGCAAACAGTGTAGACTCTGATCAGACGCCGCATAATGCGGCGTCTGATCAGAATCTTCACTGTTTGTCTGTTCTCATATAAGGGATGGGTTAAGCAAAAGGTCTCTATAGGAGCTTTTTGTTTTATGTTTGTCTTGCATTATGCTGTCGTCTGTCTAGTTTAATTTCCTGGGTGGTGGCTGCTTTACACATGTTTCACTGTAGGAATTTCAAATGGCGGGAAAAGTTTTAACCCTTATTAGTAGCACGCTTAACTCTTTCACTACCAAATTTTTCGAAAGATTTATACCCCTTCACCGTTTTATTGTCGTCTGCTTCAATTTTGTTGTCTGCAATGTTGTTTCAAAGTTAAAAAAAACAATAAGGCAGTATGACTTCATGTAGACCTTTCAATGTTACGCGGCGTCTGATCAGGATCCAAACTGTTTGCAAACGCGCCTTTAAGCGTCATTGAGAGTGAAAGGGTTAAACAATATTTATAGAGGACCATAAAGTTATATCCGAGGACCCATTTCCCGTGACGTGACTCGTGTTTGTGCTGTATTCAGTTTAACCCATTCATGCCTTGGTATTCATAATAATTACCAGGCCTGCCATTTCTCCGGATTTTTCCTAAATCTCTGGATTTTTCCCCAGAACATGGTAGCTTAAAGCAGGCTGAAAGTGAAGCAGAATGCGCCTTACGGAGCATTCTGCTTTACTTACAGCTTGCTTTAAGAAGTCGCTTATCAATAAAACAAGAAACAGGCTATGGGGTAAAGGTACGATTCGTAAAATCGCACTTGAGAAATGCAACTTTGGAAATTTTAGGATTGTTCATGTCAACTTATGGCAGCCCTGAATTACAGTGGACAAGTTCATTATAGATTCTAGGTACAGTGAAGAAGACGTTATTCTTTTACAAAAAAACCAAAACGCGTTTACGCTAAATATATGATTTCCATTGCAAACCAATTTAGAGCAAGATCAGACGCATAGGAAGGCGCATTCTGCTTTACTATCAGCCTGCTTTGTAAGCAACCGTCTGCTAGAATATAGAAAATATGTTTTAAGGTAGATCTACATATTCTTGGCTGTATAAATTGGAACGATTCTATTCAGTGGAGGAATAAATATATAAAAGGTGTAAAAAGACGTATTTATGAGGTAATGGGTCAAAAGTTAAAACAAGTGCAATGCAGTGTTGAGAATGTACATTGGCATGCACGAGTTTTCTGAATATAAGTTGAGTTCTTTAAAATCACGGATTATACACATGTGTATATTTAATTGAAGGTGATATCGTTAGATAACCCTTGAACATTTATAAACGCAGGCTTACAATACACAGCCAAAGGGTGTGTGTCATACTTAATTCAATTGTTCAAACTTCCAGATGTAAGCACGACTTAAGAAATGAATTGCGTACTTCCGGCATTCATGAGCTGATGGCACTTCCATGCTTTTACTAGCAAAGTGCGTGAAGCCCGAAGGGCTTCTCGCTTAACTTTGCTAGTAAAAGCATGGAAGTGCCATCAGCTCATGAATAACGGAAGTACGCAATTTATTTCTTATATTTATATTCCATCGTGAGCTGAGAAATGAACCAGAAATGTACATAACCGTTCTAATAGACACTTTAATTGCCCGTTGCTATGCATGCGTTGATATCGTAGTAACGATCTCTATATATGGACTTAAACTAGTCCCAATCACATATTATATTTACTGGATAAATTTAGACTTTTAACCGGTAAACTTTCTCGTTATGTTTAAAATCCCTTTTGAGATATTTAAAAACACACGAATTTACGAAATACTTGTATGATAAGCCAGAGACATACTGTATGTCTCTGGATAAGCATCTTAAATTTAGGTCGCGTTTTTTAAAACCGATTTACTCACACGCCATACTTGATTACTCCGCGTTAACCGCGCCTACCATACGGACTTCTCTGTATCGATTTGAAAGTGATCAGTATAGCTCCGCCCCTAAACCAGCCGGATAGAACTGGATTTTAAATGAACATTCATTGAAATATGCAAGTCTCTTTTTAGAATACATGTAGTGTTATATAAGGACAATGCGAAGCGAATGTAAATATATACTAATAAACCTTGTTATAATTTGCTTATAAATACACTACGAGTATATTGGCCGTTACGCAGAATAGTGGACACGCAGGTGGCCCACTTGCTCTCATTTTCGAGCATTAAAATAAGAAGGGCATTTTTACATAACTTGTAATAACTTTTTTTTCTGGACAGATATCGTTCCTGTGCAAACGGTCTGTGTTAGCTTAAACATTTTCCTTTATGATGGAATTTGTTTTGAAAAAATATTTTAATAAGATTTTGGTCCTTTTTTAAGTTTAAAAAGACACCTCTAAATCACATTAAACAAAGAGTAAAATGCTGAAAATAAGCCTCGACACGGATAATATAACACGACCATGTGCATTTATACAAATCGATATCAATTCTGTGCAAACGGGCTCGTATACTTGACTATTTGTTCTTTCTTTTGATATAAATTTAAGAATTGTAAGTTAATGTTAATTTGGTCCTTTTTCAAATTGAAAATAAAATTAATATGTTCAAAGAGTCGTCGGGAGTTTCCGTAAATACCGAGCGGTAAGAGCCGAACATTGACGGGCACGCAAGCTAGCGTAGGACAGTTTATCGATAATCTATCGGTGTCCACTATTCTGCCTAACGCATACCGTTGGGTTACTGGTGTAAGACATGTTTTATTTTCAAACGACTTTAGTTCTATATCAAATTTTAAAAATGTTTATTAACCAATCACAATTATTCTCCAGTTTGTCAATTGACTTCTAGATCAGTTTTTACAGAAATACATGTACAGAGCAGAGCTTTTATTTTGTACTAAAGGCCTCCGGCCCAAAATGCCCTCAATATTACAGACATGTATACTAGTTAGCGACAACAATAGCTCATATAATATAAACAGAACCTGTATATTATATGTAATTATAAATGTGAACAGTGGTACAATTATCTAAACCAATTCATCGAGAAAGGTAGACATTTTGATAGTAAACCAGAGAATGGAGGTTGCATTTATTGCAAGTGTTTATAGAAGATTAATCTAATTGCACTAAAAAATTGTATTAATGTGTCCTTTGTATAAACTCTTATCAAAGGTGTCTATATCTTTCTAATATATTAGTTATTGGGACGAGGTCAAATTAATGTTCTCCGAAAACCAACAAACAATTTGTTATCAGGTTATATATGCCTAATATATGCCTTGTCCTATATACTTTTAACTAGGTCACTAGGTCAAATCATTATATAAAAAAACCTTGTTAACACTCGTATGTCGGGTCAAACACTAGGTCGCTAGATTTAGATTAGATCTACCAGATCATAATAGATCTATCTCACCAGAATCTGGAGTTCTCTATATTTCTAAATCTCAGGGCTGCCATTTCTCCGGATTTTTCCTAAATCTTCGGATTTTTTTCTAGTATATCGTAGCTTAAAACAGACTGATAGTAAAGCAGAATGCGCCTTAAGGCGCATTCTGTTTTACTTTCAGCCTGCTTTAAGTAGTCACGAGGCAACAAAACTAGAAACAGACGATGGGGTAAAGGAACGATTCGTAAAATGCAAATTTGGAAATCTTAGGATTTTTCATGTCAACTTATGGCAGCCCTGAAATCTTATGGATCATCATCTAGACCTTGATTGAGACGTAGATTCTATAGATCTAGATCTATATATTGAACTTTCAAATAAATTTGAAGAGCGTAGATCTACTAAAATCAGGGGTTCTAGATCTAGATACCATATAAGTGTCTCATAAAAATCCTAAGATGTCAACATTTTCAAGCGCGATTTTAGAAATGTTTGCACATTCGCTGCTAGGCCCTATTAACCTTCCGTAGAAATTTAGTTACACAAAAGGCGGGTTAAATTAGATTCATTCATTAAAGTCATTCATCTATGAAAAGAAAAGGAAAGGTCTATGCGGCAGAACTTTACCATACGGTACCCTTATTTCAAGAAGGTTGCTGCCCTTTTAGTTCCACAATATTTCATACAATGGCGTTTTGTTGGAAATACGGAAGCAAAGACGGTTTTGACGATATTAGGCCTTAGTCGTAGTGTTGCTGTGCTTTCATACCCTGCTAAACGCGCTCCATTGATTTTCCCGCCACCTGGCGGCATAAATATACACATAGTAAACACTGGAGTAGTCCTCGTGGGTTGGTGAGATTGAGGAAACAAGCAGTATTTGGGGTTTATGTAGATGAGATGGGCGATAATCAGGAACCAAATGGAGCTCAGATAGATTTGCTGGTAAGTGCTCACTTCAGAAAAATATTGTAAAACATGATATTCTCTTTTATATCCATTGTTTTGATCATTTTCAGTGAGCACATGGCTTTTGTTGATAGGAACACTCATAGTGACGAGTTCGTCTGCGCGGGTTTTATTGTTCATCGTGCGCCTGCAGCTGGTTTAGTTTCTCTTGAAGAAAGTCATTAACCAAATACTATAAGAACCAAGCATATGATGAAAGTCTACTTGTTTCTGTACTACAACCGCGAATATGAACATTATTACTAGAGAATGCATTGCGCTTTGATCAGTGAACCATATCACGAGTACGTGCCAGTGTATTGATTTGTGTATTCGCCATTCACTACCAGTGTAAACATTGAGAACTCGAGTGCTATTGCATCATCGGGTCGTATTAGGGTCAGTATGTTGTACGTGGCAAAACCTTAGCAGACGAGTGTATGTTAAAGTGCCATTTTATCATTAAATCTGCAAAAAAACCCATAGATCTACAGCCCGAGCCAAATAAACATTTCTAGTTGGAACTAGACCGCTAGAGCTAAAAATGTCTGCTGCTTTGATTATACAGTGCTCCCTCTCTACAACGGACCTCCCTACAACGGCCCTCCCAACAACGATTCCCTCCTTACAACGACAGGGCTCCAGATAAGGGGGGTATTTCAAAAACTAAAATCTTCATTTCTGCTTTAAACCCTATGGTGTCACTACTCATTAGAATCGTCTCAAAGAGACGATTCTAATGAGTAGTAACACCATAGGATTTGATGCTAAAATAAGTGAGAAAATGTTGGATTTGTGCAGTTTACTCCCTCTTATCTGGAGCCCTGCAACGACCATTACTACAGTTCCCTAAACAGGAAAATTATGTCTAACGCTTTTACAGCTGTAATATCGTCTGCCTAAAGTTGTTGTCTGCTGTTTTTCTTAAAATTACATAGATCTATTGGACATTTTGACAGAAATAAACTAAATGAAGATTGACAAACAGGTTGAATCCAGATCAGACGCAGCGTTACACGGCATCTGATCTGCTTTCAAGCTGTTTGCAAACAAATTGCCCTCCCTATAACGACTCCCTCCGAACAACTCACACAAATCAGTGTCTCCTATTGGTCGTTGTAGAGAGGGAGCGCTGTAGTGTGGTGTGTAAAATGAATGGTAAATTAATAGTTCATGTACCGAACACTCCCATATAAAACCTGGACGATAATGTTAGAAATTATCCGAACGTAGTCCGAAATGTTGCAAATCTCGTCTTGTAAATTTACCTGGCCTTCCCCGCACGGGTTCGAATCCCGACCGAGCTCAATATATTTTTCTTTGAAATAGATCTATATGTCTTTTTGAAACGAAATCTTTTCCTAAATCAATGATTAGATGGTTATAAATGCGCCTGACATTAACTTGCAAAAATATTTAATTATAAGCCAAATTTATTGTTCAGTCTTTATAAAGTATTCAAGGTCTCCAACACTTTTTCGAAGGCAAAATAATTTTTTTCCAGTTAGTTGCGGCCAAATGTCTTCATATTTTGGGTTTAGATTGCATAAGTATTGTATGAAAAAATAAGCAAGTGGTTTGCTTTGCCTAAGTTATCATTTTTGTACAAACATACAACCTTTTAAGTCATATAATGTAAAATCGTTTGGAAAATATTGCATATTTTTAAGAGGACGGTTCAGATCTTTTAATTTTTCACATCATATGATGCAAATATTGGGACAATAACTTTTATTTTGTGATGTTCGCGTCTTCTGGCATAGGCATGACATACAAAAATATCAGTTTTTTTTACGTTAGAATAGGTAAAAATCACCTTTCAGGAATATTTGTCTTTTAATTTTCTCGCATATTTTCCTACCTGTAAGGCTATTTACCGTTCGCCCTAGTTTGCCAGCCAATGAAAGGGCTCTATTTCAGGGAGAAATGAAAAAATATATCGCATATTCGTTCAGCTTTGTACCGGGTATGGAAGAAATAAAGCAGTTTATGAACACGGTTATGGACGCCTCGCGCTAAGGCGGGGCTAAGCGCATTATTACGTCATTAGACAGCCATCGCTCAGCTGGGAAATAGACATACTACGTACATGTATGGAAGTTACATAGTACAGTATAACCTATGTTTAACGACCATGATTCAGTGAAGAGGTATGACTATGTTAAAGAACGACTAGTTAATTTAATGCATAATCAAATTAATACAGAAGGCTCACAACTGACCTTTGTGTATTACTTTTGTCCTGCATTAAGTCATTGAACCCTATAGGCGAGGAGTACACTCGTCATTTACAATGTACCAGTTAATGGTAAACTTGTCATGCGTAAACATTGTAGAACCACATCATAGAGCTTCTATTACAAACAAATGGACTCGACTGAATGAGAAATTGGAATTGTTTATTATAAGTGTTGGAGTTGAAAGGGTTAAACAGCCACCTGTATCTTCTTTTGTGTAATCGCTATACAAAGGTTTGACTGTAAAACGTTTCGAAAGCGGCCATCAGAAATGGAGTGGGTTTAAACTAAGGTGGCTATTCGTCAATGCATTAGAATAGCAATACAGAAAGATTCCATATGCGTTTCTGCTTGCGTTAAAAAGCCACTCGTCTTTAACGCATTCGGAGCCCCAGGGCACAGGCATTACTTTTATTAACAGCGCAGTCCAGATCGATGTCATCTAACAGGTGATCTTAAACCGGCTAACTTTTCCTATACAGTTTTCAAGCTACAACCTTATAATGTGGCAGTGTAGTGTTTGCACATATAGATCTACCATAGATGTGCATGTGCACAGGATTTTGATTTGCTTTAATTTTTCACAAACTTACAGCAAGCGGGTGGGGGGCATCATATTTGTTTTAAAGACAAAGCCATTCAAGGCTCTAGTTTTAAATTCCATTTGGTAGACTAGTTTTGTTTCTCAGGTGTAAGAATAAATTCGCGGGTTTCCAAAAATCGGAAGAGCCGCCCACCGAAATAGAGCCCTTTTATTGGCAGACAAACTGGCGCGATATGTAAATTTTGTTGAACACCCGGCTGTACTTTTTCCTAGGTTTTATGGAAAAAAAACCATGGAAAAAACCACGGAGTATTCGGACGGTCATATTACAAAAACCTTGGAAAAAAGACGAGAAAACCTTAGAAAATACAAGACCTTGGTTTTTACATGGTTTGACAAAATACCTCGGAAAAGTTTACGAGGAATCCTTGTAAAATATTTAATTTCCAAGGAAACCACGGAAACAAAAAATCCTCAGAAAAGTTTACGAGGAATCCTTGTAAAATATTTAGGAAAAAACCATGGAAATATTAGAACCATTTTACGTGGTTTCGACAAAATACCATGGAAAAGTATATATATACGAGGAATAGTTAACTACTAGTGGGTGGGGTACCACATGCTTTTGTTTGTATCATGTAAATATCCAAAATATATTATGATCATGATAAAATTGTATTTATGTAAGTTATGTAACTTACCATGAATCTTTTGTCAGGAGTCTGAACTGGTTTGGAGTCTTTAATTTTTGCCACATTCACATTTTAAAGTATAGATAAACAGACAACTTAAATCTCTGACCTCTGATTGTTGTGAGCTGGTGTCCTGGGTGTGTATAATAATCACTGTTTTGTGAAACTTACAATTGTAGCAAATATTTCTTATATTTATAATTCACTAAGTTGTACTTCCAAGGTTTTTCCGTGCTGGAAAATGTCTAAGTACAATTTTTACGAGGTGCAAATTGTTTAAGTTATTATTTTACAAGGATTTTCCGTGCTAAAAAATGGTTAAGTTCTTATTTCCGAGATTGTTCCGTGTTTATTTTTGCCAAAGTCCAATTTTTCCGAGCTTTTGCCAAGGTTTTAAGAGTTTCCAAGGTTTTTTCTTGATATTTACGTGGTTTTTTTGTTCATAAGCATGCATAAACCATGGAAATTTTGGTGACTAAACAAAAACCTTGGAAATTGTTACGAATAACCATGGAACTTTTAGAATTCCATGTAAATTCCACGTAAATTATTCATATTCTATGGAAATTTTACACTGAACCTTGGAAAAAGTACAGCCGGGCCCGGGGGTATGAAAACTAGGGTGAACGATAACTGCCATACACCGTCCAACGCGCCATATTCGAGGCAACGGTAAATCAGTTAAAGTTCATTTGTTTGAAAATTATGCAACATAACCTGTTCGCTCCCTACGGTCGCTCCAGGTTTGGTTATATTGCATAATTTTCAAAAAATGAACTATAACTAATACATACAATTTTTCAACTATTTTCGAGAAGAGATGGCGAAAAGCCTTCATATTTTACACAAGACACGGGAATTACATGTAGTATCCATGCATGATATCATTTTCACATAATAATTACCCTACCTTCAGTGTTGGAATACCTTAATAATTAATCCTTCTCCAGAAGAAAATATCAGTTTATACAGTCAGACAGTCTAGTCATGAATTATGCATCTTGTTAGGACATAGGTCCCCAGTCTGTTTCTAGTTTTGAAAACAGATGACCACTTAAAACAGGTTGAAAGTAAAGCAGAATACACATTTAATTCTGTATTTCAGCCTGATTTAACCTATTACCCCATAGCCTGTTTGTAATTTTGAAGACAGGTGACCTCTTACTGTCTTACAGCACATTGCAAGTAAAGCAGAATGTGCCTTAAATTCTGCTTTACTTTCAGTCTGTTTTAACCCATTACTTCATAGCCTTTCTCTAGTTTTGATGACATTTGACCACTTAAAGCATGTTGAAAGTAAAGCAGAATGTGCCTTAACCCATTACCCCATAGCCTATTTCTAGTTTTGAAGACAGTTAATTACTTAAAGCAGGTTGAAAGTAAAGCAGAATGCGCCTTAATAGCCTGCTTTAACCCTTTGAACCCTAGTCCCGCATATAGGCGTCCTTTTCAAACAGTGTACATGTGAATAATACAATTGTCCTGTGCAAACAGTGAAGACCCAGATCAGAGGGCTCCGAAAGGAGCCCTCTGATCAGGGTCTTCACTGTTTGTCATAATGCCAAACAGTGACAAAAACAACCCTTAAAAGTCAGAAATGGACTAGACTAAAATGTAAACTAGAATTGTCCATTTAAAGTTTTAGGGAGGAAAGAGTTAAGCTATTATCTGCTAGAATATTGAAAATATTTCTTATGATACATATTCATGACTGTATAAAAGGAAACTATCATTTTCTTTGGAGGAATAAATGAAAGGCATAAAGAGGGGTATTTATGGGTAATGGGTTAAGGCACATTCTGCTTTACTTTCAGCCTACTTTAATCTCCCATCTGCCAGGATGAAGTACATTTTTCTTATCCTACATATTTTTGACTATATAAAGTGGAACTATTTTTGTTTGGGTGCATACTTTAAAGGCATAAAAAGGCGCATTTATTAGAAACAGGATAAACGGTACCAGGTTAAATCATGCTTTATAAGGCAAGCAGTCATTGGTTTGTTTTACGTCACCATCAGTGAGAGTGTTTGATGAATATCACCAGTACTAAAGTTAAATATAGTAATTAAAACACACCCATATCATATGACAAATAGAGATACATGTATGTACATAATAAGATATAGTAGACATAATAACAGACATTTGAAAAATGTAATGAACAGAAAATCGTCATGGGAAAAAGTTGTAGCCTGCTTTTTTCTAAAATTTCTTTGCAACACAATATCTGAATGTTAAACAGGTTGGAATTTTAAATTATTTGGTAATTAATCATATTTGCATTTAGATAGATCTAGGTAACGGAAGAGGGGAAGTCAAGGCATTTAGTTATGTGGAAATTTTGTAGTGTTTTATCCATTTCAAATACTAACATTCTTCTGGCTCCACCAAACTCTTTGATCAATGTACAATTCATTTGAATCAAAGAGAAGATTGTAATGAGTATGCTCAATGTGGACTAGGATTTGGTGGTGAAAATAGGAAGAAAACATCGGAGAAGTTCAGTTTACTCACTCCATCTGAAGCCCTGTGTAAATTAGTTTTGTGTGACTCCTATTAAACATAATTATATATATATCTTTTTGCGTCAGTGAGCAAGCAAGTGTGAAGTAACTGATAGATGATAAATGAGTAACATAGTAAATGAATAACGAGATACAGTCAAATCTATATTAACAAAGCTCGCTTAATAACATTTCAATTCTAGACTCGTTTGAGATCAGCTTGTCTTAAGTATCTATGAGTGACAGATCCAGGGCTCCAGATAAGGAGGAGTAAACTGAACAAATCCAACATTTTCTCACACATTTTAACATCAAATCCTATGGTGTCACTACTCATTAGAATTGTCTCTTCGAGACAATTCTAATGAGTAGTAACACCATAGGGTTCAAAGAAGAAATAAAGATTTTAGTTTTTAGCTCACCTGGCACAAAGTGCCAAGGTGAGCTTTTAGGATCACTGGATGTCCGTCGTCCGTCCGTCTGTTCTTAATTGATTCGTTAACACTCTAGCAGCTACAAATATAATCCAATCTTCATGAAACTTGATCACAATGTTTGTCTAGTAGAAATCTAGGACAAGTTCGAATGTGGGTCATGTTGGGTCAAAAACTAGGTCACTAGGTCAAATCATAGAAATACCTTGTTAACACTCTAGAGGCCACAAATCTCATTGGATCTTGATGAATCTTGATCAGAATGTTTGTCTCATTGATATCTAGGGCAAGTTCGAATATGGGTCATGTCCAGTCAAAAACTAGGTCACGAGGTTAAATCATAGAAAAACCTTGTTAACACTCTAGAGGCCACAAATCTCATTGGATCTTGGTGAATCTTGGTCAGAATGTTCGTCTCATTGATATCTAGGTCAAGTTCGAATATGGGTCATGTCCGGTCGAAAACTAGGTCACTAGGTCAAATCATAGAAAAAACTTGTTAACACTCTAGAGGCTACAAATCTCATTGGATCTTAATGAAACTTGGTCAGAATGTTTGTCTCATTGATACCTAGGTCAAGTATGAATATGGGTTATGTCCGGTCAAAAACTAGGTCACTAGGTCAAATCATAGAAAAAGCTTGTTTACACTCTAGAGGCTACAAATCTCATTGGATCTTGATGACACATTAATCAGCATGTTTGTCTGATTGATATCTAGGTCAAGTTTGAATATGGGTCATGTCCGGTCAAAAACTAGGTCACTAGGTCAAATTATAGAAAAACCTTGATTACACTATTGAGGCTTTAAATTTCATCTGATCTTTATGCAACTTGGTCAGAATGTTTGCCTAATTGATACCTAGGTCAAGTTCGAATATGGGTCATTTAGGGTAAAAAACTAGGTCACTAGGTCAAATCATAGGGAAAACTTGTTAACACTCTAGATGCTACAACTCTCACTAGATCTGCATTAAATATTGTCAAAATGTTTGCCTACATCAAATCTAGGTCAAAATCAAATATGGATTGTGTCCGTTCAAAAACTAGGTCAAATCATAGGAAAATCTTGTTTACACTCTAGAGGTTGATTGTGGGTCATGGCCAGTCATAATCTAGGTCGCTATAGGTCAAGTTTGCCATGGTGTACCAGGTGAGCGATTTAGGGCCATAGTGGCCCTTGTTGAAATACTCCCCTTATCTGGAACCCTGCAGATCCTATATTATACAGGATTGACTGTAGGTCAACTATGATGATGGAGGTAAAGGACACCAGTACAGTTACACTTGTAGCATACTATGATTCATACTAAATTCATAACTTCTTGGGTCTGTGAATCTTACAGGAATGTGCCAGTAAATATTGATTGGAACAGTGGTCATTCACTAAAGTGTAGTGTAAACAACTTAACAATGAGAATTCAAAAGTTGTTAGACTGTGTTTTAGTGACCGGGTCAATGCATTGTACATTCTGCATTGCACAAAAATAAAATTTAGGACTTCTGTTTATACAGTCGAACTTCTCGAACTATCCGATTTGTTGACACATGAATTGCATCATTTCATGCCCAGGTACATTGTAAGTCAAGCATACCCGTATTTCAAAGTCAAAACGTGGCTAAGCCACGTTTAAACTTTGAAATACGGGTATGTTCGACCTAATCGAGTTTGAGATATCGAAGTTCAACAGTATATGTACAGTTTAGGGTTTCTGTTTATAAGCAGATAACTATCAACATTAGTAATAGAAGTAGTTTGAAACTTTTCCTGATCCCAGGCTTTCTCCAGATAAGGAGATTATTTCAAAAACTAAAATCTTGTATTTCTGCATTTAAGCCTATGGCGTCACTACTCATTAGAAACGTCTCTTTGATATGATTTTAATGAGAAGTAACATCATAGAATTTGGAAATGACATGAGTGAGAAAATTTTAGATTTGTTCAGTTTACTCCCTCTCATCTGGAGCTCTGTAAAGCAGAGTAAGGCAAAAAACCAATAAGTCTTATGGTTCCTGATGAGCGTAATATTTCTAGTGCAGATGTACTAAAATCCTGATGTCTCCAGTGACCCTTTATTATGACTTCGCCAGACTGAAATTTGCAATAATTACTGGATTAGATCTAATCAGACAGTTGGATATATGCCCTAACCAAAAGTGTTTGGCACAAGTCATATGTTCTGTATTGATCTTATTCAGGTTACGAAATTTGAACTGGTGACGGGAGAATGCTAGTTCCTGTGATGCCATGGTGTCGTTGAATCATCACTGAGCACTGGTTACTCATGAAGTTTTACGCAATATATAGTTTCAATGTCATGCAGAGCTCCAGATAATTTCAAAAACTGAAATCTTTATTTCTGCTCTAAACCATATGGTGTCACTACTCAATAGAATTGTCTTGAAAGACAATTCTAATGAGTAGTAACACCATAGGATTTGGTGCAAAAATGAGTGAGAAAATGTTGGATTTGATCAGTCTACTCCTTCTGATCTGGAGCCCTGGTCATGAATAATCAATTTATAAAATTTGGTACCAAACAACTTGTCTGAGTGTGTCCTTTCTTTTAATATGATTTTGTATTATGGTTTTGTCTGCATTTTCTGTCTGCTTTAAGTAACCAACTGCCAGATTAAAGAAAATATTTCTAATGATACATGATTGGCCGAAAAATGATGTGTACCTGTGCGGATAACACTTGTCCTATGCAAACAGTGTAGACCCTGATCAGAGGGCTCCTTAAGGAGTGTTTGTCAGTTTGAAATATATTGTTCAAATCAACCCTAAATTGTCAAAAATGGACTAGACTTGTTTTGAAATTTGAATTGTTCATTAAAAGTTTTACTGGGTGAATGAGTTCAAATAATTTTAATCTATTTGTCTGAGGTTTTGAACTATTTTTGATTGGACAGCACGAGATTGATTGACACTTGACGATAGGTTAACTATTTGGACACTGTGGTTTCAGATTGGTGAAAAGATGTCAGTTTATTATTATTGTATTATGCTTCAGGGGAAGGATGGATATAATTAATTTTCCTAACAGTTTTACCAATATCATGCCCTAAACAGCAATCCCTCTCTACAACAACATCCAATGGGAGACAAAAAATGTGTTCCTTGTTCGGAGGGAGTCGTTATAGAGAGGGAAATTGGTTTATATTTGCAAACAGCTTGAGTCCAGATCAGACGCCGCGTAACGCGGCGTCTGATCTGGATTCAAGCTGTTTGTCACTCGTAATTAAGTGTTTTTACTCTCAAATGATTCAAATATGTAACTTTTAGAAAAAACAGCAGACAACAAATTTAAGCAGAGGATATTGCAGCAGTGAAAAGGTTCGGCAAAATTAATGTCTTGTTTAGGGAATATCGATGAGCGTCCTTGTAGGAGGGAGTCCTTGTTCTGAAGGCCGTTGTAGGGAGGGATCACTGTATATATAATTATTAACTTATTCATCCCTGAAACTCGAAATGGATGGTTCCTGTTTCTGATACCATTCAGTCCCATTTATTGACTATATAGAGTTGATTTTAACAATATATTACAAAATGACAAACTGTGCAGACCCAGATCAGACATCTCTATTAGGAACCCTCTGAGGGTCTATTTTGTTTGTATATAGGACAAATATACTCTTCACAGGTGCGCTGTTTAAAAAGGATGAGTATACTCGTTACTAGGGTGCAATGTTAATGTAATCACAACTTGTACTTGTCACTCTTTTCATTTCTGGTACATGAAGATGAAATATATAGTCAAGACTCTTGAATGAAAGGATGACAAGTTTGGAAACTGATCCGGCAGCATGTCTCCGACTGAGTGGCATTTGACTGGGCATTGTATAAAGTGGTGGGGCTTTGTTATTGATGGCTTGGCTTACTAGAGGAGTTTGTGGTCTTTTGTCACTGGTAGAGGTTAAGGTGAAAAGTCACGTATCCATCCTCAAGTTTCACATTATCATGACATTTATTTAACCCAGGGCTCCAGATAAGATTGAGTAAATTGAACAAGTCCAACATTTTCATTTCAGTGCCAAATTCTATGGTGTGACTACTCATTATAATTCTCTTGAAGTAACCATAGGGTTTAACTCTTTACCCAATAGCCTGTTTCTAGTTTTGAAGATAGGTAACTACTCAAAACAGGTTGTCAAAACAGGTTGAAAGTAAAGCAGAATGTGCCTTAAGGTATCTTTAGAGCTTTAAAACTGCAAAAATTGTGTTTTTAACCTTTTTTCCGATTTTGATAGCCGACATTCTGTTCTACATTTTACCAAAATCTCCAAAACCAAACCAAACCCATTACACAGCTATCTGATCAATAAATCACACCTCATTAAGCACTCCGTAGTCCAGCCACGTGACCACCAAGAGGCGTTCTCCAGCTGCTGTTGCGTGATTTATGGGTTTCGCATGTTAAAATCATTATTGAATTATAATTGGTATCTTTTATTAAGGGTGGAGCTAAGGAAAATCGTTTATGAAATATGTGTCTTCTTATTGGTTGAAACAAAAAGGACATAGTTGAACCCCGGGGTATTCGCACTGTGTCAGACAGTCAAAATGACACGCTTATCAGTTAATTGACGTTTTCGGCACCTCCTTATTTTCAAACAGGCGGCATATTTGATTAACGATTGTGTTCGCGGTAGGGGTCCGATTTTCATGCGGTTTAAAGCAGATGAAAGGGTATTATCTTCTCTAGTGAACCGTGTCTCAGAATGTTGATGAGGTTCTCCAGCTGTTTACAGCAAAGCATTACGTAATAGAAATCGACTTTAAACGGTAAAATAACTTTGATGTTACATAATAATAGTTGGAAGGGGAATTTTAAAAATCTGAGACACGGATCCCTAGATATGTTACTGAAGTGTATTATGGGCAATTTTAAAGGCGTTACAAATTAAGACGGCTTTACAATCGCTGTTTGATTTTTTTAGCTCACCTGAGCCAAAGGCTCAAGGTGAGCTATTGTGACCGCTCACCGTCCGTAGTACGTCTGTCCGTCTGTCCGTCTGTCCGTCTGTCCGTTCACTTTTACTTCAAACGACATCTCCTCTGAAACCCGCCGATTGTAGGGAGAGTTCAAACTGCTTATGATGTTCCTTGGATGCTTCTCTACAGAAGTTGTTCAAAAAAAAGGAAAAAAAGCACAAACTCTGCTTGAAAAAGCAAAAAAGCAAAAATCTTTAAAAAATCTTCTTGCCCAAAACTACTAGGCCCTAAGCTTTGATATTTGTACAGTAGAATCTCCTGGTGGATCTATCTATAGTTTGTTAAAATGAAATCCCTAGGGTCACATTTGACACCACCCTGCACAGTTTAAGTGCTGCTCTAGGCAGGTTTTACAGTATTTTTGATTTAGGCAGAACTGTATTTACCTGAGTTACCCTTAATATACTATGGGCAAATAGCCAATATTTGCAAACATTTTGGATCCAGATCAGATGCAACATAATCATAATGCTACATCTAATCTGGATCCAACCTATTTGCCACTCATTTACCAACTTAACATTTTCTAAATTGTTTTTTTGTACACTTTTCACATACAGTAGGTTTTAAGCAGACATCATTTCAGTCTGGTAAGGGTAAGCCCAAGCGTTCTAGCCACTGAGGTCAAATATTATGCAACTCTGAACTGGTAGTGGGTATCACAGAACTGGTCATGATCAGCTGAACATGTTGTCTGCTAAAGTTTAGATATGGTTCAGTCTGATTCATACTTAGAGAAACAGGATCTGGAAGTGATCCACTGACAGTTATGTAATTATGTCTTATGCCATATTTATACATATGTTTAATATTGGTTTTGTCAGAGTTATCTGTATGTCTTTTCAATAATTCCACTTTAAACAGTCATGAAAATGTAAGATGCAAAAGTAAAGCAAAGTGTGCATTAACCCTTAGCCCGCCAAATAAATTGTCGTCTGCTATATTTCTCGTCTGCTTCAAGTTTCAAAGTGCTTCAAAGTTGCTCAAAATTGCTGAAAATGTTGTCCGAGTGTCAAACAGCTTGGATCCGGATGAGACGCCGAGTTACTCGGCGTCTAATCCGGATCCAAGCTGTTTGCATATAAAGCTATAGTCGTGAGTGGCAGGCTAAGGGTTAAGACACATTCTGCTTTACTTTCAACCTGCTTTAGGTGGCCACCTATTTTCAAAATTAGAAACATGCTATGGGGTAATGGGTAAAATGAAATTGCCTATTTGGAAAGAGCCTGATGAGAGGAAGTGCCATTTGCAAAGGCCATAACTCTGACATCATTGTTTTTTTAGTTATTTCCCTTTGTGATATTTTCTTGTCAAGAAGACAACTTCAGTTCTACTGATGCTATTGTAATGAAATTTTATGTATGGAAAGAAACTGATGAGAGAAAATGCCATGCACAAGGGCAGCAATATTTAGTTTTTCCCCTTTGTCATATTTTATTGTCAGGAAAATAATTCCAGTTCTGTTGACGCTAGTGAAATAATTATCATTTATTGGAAATGGAAATAGCTTGATAAGAGGATGTGTCATGGATAAGGGTCATAAGCTTGGCAACAAAATTCACTTTTGTCATGTTTTCTTGTCTGGAAGATAACTCCATTTATAGTTATATTAAAATGTTGTCTTGCCCAGTCAACTTAGGTACAAACTTCAATGTCCTCAGGTGAGCGAATTAAGGGCCATGGCCCTCTTGTATAATGTACAGTGACACCTCTCTATTACTAATTAGGACCACTAAATTGTGTTATTTATTAGGTATTCACGACAGGTGACTGCTAAAAGGAAGGTGACAGTGTAAAACAGAAAGCTCCTTTGGGAGCTTTCTGTTTTACTGTCGCCTTGCTTTAACTCTTTGAACCCTAGTCCCGCATATAGGCGTGCTTTTCAAACAGTGTACATGTGAATAGTACACATGTCCTATACAAACAGTGAAGACCTAGATCAGAGGGCTCCGAAAGGAGCCCTCTGATCAGGGTCTTCACTGTTTGTCACAATGCCAAACATTGACAAAAACAACCCTTTAAAGTCAGAAATGGACTAGACTTAGATGGAAACTGGAATTGTCCATTTAAAGTTTCAGGGAGGAAAGAGTTAAGCTGTCACCTGTCTTATACTAAAAATAAATAAGCTTCATTTAAGTGATGGTTTTTACTGTACTTGTTATTTGCTGCTGACAATGATAAAGTACTACTCAGGGCTCCAGATAAGAGGGAGTAAAGTGCACAAATCCAACCATTTGTCACTTCTTTCATCATCAAATTCTACGCTGTTACAACTCATTAGAATTGTCTCAAATAAACGATCTAATGAGTAGTGACACCATAGGGTTAAAACAGAAATAAAGATTTCAGTTTTTAGCTCACCTGAGCCGAAGGCTCAAGGTGAGCTATTGTGACCGCTCATTGTCTGTCCGTCTGTCCGTCTGTCCGTCTGTCCGTCTGTCCGTTCACTTTTACTTCAAACGACATCTCCTCTGAACCCGGGGATTGTAGGGTGGATTCAAACTGCTCATGATGTTCCTTGGATGCTTCTCTACAGAAATTGTTAAAATGAAACTTTCAAGTGGACTACTTATTGTAATTTATTTAAAAAAGTGAAAAACTTTAAACAATCTTCTTGTAAAAAACTGCTAGGCCCACAGCTTTGATATTTGTTTTTTAGTATCTCCTGGTGATTCTCTCTCAAAATTGTTAATATCAAAACTAAAACTGACCATAGGGATTCACCATAGGGATTTTTTCATTGCCGCTTTATGCAGGATTCATTGCCGCTTTATTCAGGTTATACTGTTTTACTGAAGGTTTAAGCAGGGTTTCAAGCACCCTTATACTAAATCACCTATATTTGCAAACAGTTTGGATCCAGGTCAGATGCCACATAATGCAGCATCTAATCTGGATCTAAACTATTTGCCACTCATTTACATATTTTCTTATATTTAGAAAATATAAGTTATTATTTTTTACATATTTCACATACAAACATTTGGAGCAGACAACAGTTCAGCATGATAATAGTCAGTTCTCCCTGAGACGGTCTCTCATTGCATAACTGACCCAAAGCTAGCTCTGAACTCAGATCACTGAGATACATAGCAGAAATTATGATGTCTGCTATTTTATGCTCAAGCACAACTTAGTTCAAGGCATATTACTTTTGGTCTGTCTGTTTGTTTGTTTGTTTATCTTTCTGTCTATCAGTCCACAATTAATTCTTGGCCATAAACAGTATGGATCCAGGTCAGATGCCACATAATGCTGCATCTAATCTGGATCCAAATTTGCCACTCATTTACATATAGTTTCCTATATTTAGAAAATGTAAATAATGATATTTATTAACCTATTAACGCATACATATTCCTTTTTATGTCTTTAATTTATTCTTCCACAGAAGAAAATAATTTCACTTTATACAGTCATTGTTGTCTTTAACAATTGCTTCAAATGACATCTCCTCATATTGCTGAAAAGATTTCAACCATGTTCCTTGGGTCAAGTTGTTTCAAAATTGTTCAAAGAATTAAAAACAATGTAGAACTCTGGTTGCCATGGCAACCAAGTGAAAAAATAAGGAAATCTTAAAAAATCTTCTTGTCTGAAACTACAAGGGCCAGATCTTAGACATTTGTCACATAGCATCATCTACAGGTCCTCTATCAAGTTTGTACAAACTATGCCCCTGGGGTCAAAATTGGCCCCGCCCCGGGGGTCACAGTTTTACATAGAGTTATATAGTGAAATTTTCCAACGTCTTCTCCTCTGAAAATAATATGGCCAGAGCTTTGATATCTGGCATGGTGACACTTTTAGATGTCCTATACCAATAAGGTTCAAATGGTTCTGGTCGATTGCATATCATCTACAGGTCCTCTATCAAGTTTGTACAAATTATGCCCCTGGGGTCAAAATTAGCCCCACCCGGGGGTCACAGTTTTCAAACGTCTTCTTTTCTGAAGCTAATATAGCCAGAGCTTTGATATTCGGATCGGTGTTACTTCTAGATGTCCTTTATCTATTTTGTTCAAATGGTTCCAGTCTGTTGCATATGTAGGTCACAGGAGCTAAAAATAGATTTTTTCAATGGAAACTTAAAAAAAATCTTCATGTCTAGAACCCTAGTACCCTGATCTTAGATATTTGGAACATAGCATCATCTACAGGTCCTCTATTAAGATTGTTCAAATTATGCCCCTCGGGTAAAAAATGACCCCGTCCTGGACATAAATCATTATCTCCATTTTGATGTACAGCTATTCTCAGGTGAGCGACATATGCCCCATGGGGCTCTTGTTTTAAATTTGTCTTATAAAATCGTAAAAAAATAAAATATTTTTTTAAAAAAGACATTTTGTGGTGACATGTGTACCACTTAAACCATTCAGCTATACAATGGGGGAATAAATTATAAATCATGATGATAAATAAGAAAAATCCGCTTGCAGTATCGAAACTATAAAGCTACCTTAAGGCACATTCTGCTTTACTTTCAGCCTGCTCTAAGCTTATCATTTGCTACAACATAGAAACTATTCCTTATGGTACATGTTCATAACTGTATAAATTGGAACTACTTTCTTCAGTGTAGGAATAAATTAAAAGCGCTAAAAGTCGCTTCTATCAGGAAAAGGGTTAATGCAGAAATGTTCCCAGCCTCCTGTTATTTGGAGCCCTGTTTAACATACCAGTATCTGTTCAGTCAATCTTGTGTTAATTGAATGCAATATGCTTGAGAAGCAATCTCAAAATAACAGGTGACTGCTTAATACAGAACACAGTAAAGCAGACCTGCTTTACTTAGTACTTTGGTATGTGCTAAGCTGCCACCAGTACATGTATCAATGGATAACTCATCTTAAAGGTGGTTGCTTAACACAAGTTTGACTTTACCAGAGAAAACTTTACTAAGTTCATTTGGTCTTTGGAATTTTCTCTTGGTGATACATTTGTATATTGGAAAATTACCAAGTTTGAAAAAATACCAGTCATTTTTCACATGGGTAAAAAGACCTTCAAGTTTTGACCAAGCTGTATTATTGTCACTCATGACCCGTGAGATGTGTAACTTGATTTTACACTAGATACTGAATCAATAGATATTTTCTGCTTCAAGCTTGCAGTTTGCTGGATACTCTAACATTGGTCTAGATAAGGGGAGTATTTCAAAACTAAAATCTTTATTTCTGCTTTAAACCCTATGGTGTTACCACTCATTAGAATCGTCTCGAAGAGACGATTCTAATGAGTAGTAACACCATAGGGTTTGGTGCTGAAATGAGTAAAAAGTTGTTGGATTTGTTCAGTTTAATCCCCGTTATCTTTAACCCTGTTAGTACCATTTGAAGTTGATAGAATACCTTCTGAGGACGGCCCCCTTTCTAGATGTCTTTTGACTTGTTTAACTATATTTTATTTCAATAGCCTTTTGAACATTTACCTATTCCTCTTATGACGTCCGTTCATGTTTCTATCATTTATTGTCAACACAGATGCTGGAAAACCATTTCTGCATCCTGACAGGTGGATACCTAAAGCAGGTTGGAAATAAAGCAGAAAGCTCCTTCAGAAGCTTCATCCTGATTTAAAAACATGTTTTAATTAAACATTGCAAAGAGATGACAAGGGAATGGGGTTGGTTAACCCTCTTTTCTATACAGTAAAACCTCTCTATTATGGCCACTTAATTTTGTTAATTATTGGGTGTTTATGACAGGTGACTGCTTAAAGCAAGGTGACAGTAAAACAGAAAGCTCCTGTAGGAGCTTTCTGTTTTACTGTCACCTTGCTTTAAGCTGTCACCTGTCTTTTATACACTAAACTAGCCTTCCTTTTAGTGTCCGTAATAGAGAGGTTTTACTGTAATCATAAAGATCTTATGATGCCGTTGTTATTCCATGCAAGTGTCCTAAGACTAGAGATAGATGTCTATTCAGTTTGGTTGCCCATTTACAAATTGTAAATTTCAGAGTTTGAAGACAACATAATGTTTACTCTCTATCTGGAGCCCTGGGCAATGGGCTTAGTAAAATATATATAACCAGGATTAGCTGGACTTGTGCCGTACATGGAATTCTTTTTGTGATTTACACTCCTCAATTTCTGCCAGGCCCATATCCCGATTCAGAGCGATGATGCAATATTTATTGTTTTGGTCAGGTTAATGTTTGACTGATTTAACTGTATGCCAATTGAAGACATATTTTTTAATGGTGAGAGAACATTGATACCATTCATAAAGTCTCTGGCATTGAACCATTTTTGGCAATGCTTGAATAATGTGTGAGACAGGTTGATTGTTTAACAGTGATATTGAATGATAAAGACTATTAACCCTTCTACTGCTGAACGTCCAATTCATACATTAAACTCTGTCAACAGTTACATAGAATAGAATATCTATCACATTGGCTAATAAAATAAGAAACCTTTCTCTGGGAAACTTATGTTGGACGGCCTGAAGGAGCTGTCTGATCTGTGTTCACACTGTTTTTAAAAAGCGTCAATATTCTCTAATTCTAAGCCTAATAGCAGGGGGATGGTTAACCCTTCCTTTGCTGATTGTTTATAAATATTCAATTGCAAACAGTTAAGATCATGATGAGAGATGATGAAGTAATTTCACATCACATCAGATTCTGTTTGACACCCAAATTGTTCTCCCAAAGTAATACAGAATGAGAAGTCAATTTCAGGTATTATGAAAAAGTAAACAACTTGTTCATAGTGAACTATAATTTTGTAAGGACAAGTGAGGGGGTCAACTTTATGAGTTTTTGGGGTAGAGTATAAACATCACTTGAAAACTGTAGTTCTAACCAGATAGGAGGGATCTATCATCTACATGTAAAATGAATTCTCTGATCAGGGTCTCATGATTTAAAATTTTGTAGGGATTTGCCCTACAATAGGAACCATGAACTTGACATTTAGCCAATATGGAATGTTCCATTTGAATAAATTAATGTTGCACACTTGACAGGTATAAATCAGATAAGTTATCACAGAATCAACTTGGCAATGGTGCAGACTTAAAGCTACAAGTAACTGGTAAATCACATTGACTAAATCATAACATTTGAAACATTTGATAATAAATAGCCTCAAAAAGGTACAGTTGACATTATAACAGCAGTTTAAGTAAATGCAGACAAAGTTCTAAATGTCATTTCAATTCTGGCTTTAAATGCTAGCATCAGGCGATTAAGACTTAGAGTTGATATTGCAGAGAACGCTGTGCAATTGGGTGGTTGTTTTTAAGTTTTAAGACATTACATGCTATCACACTCAGTGAGGGAAAGTTTAGGACAGCGAGGAGTGGCCATGTCTTCCTTTGTAAGGTTTGATAACCTGGATGTTGAGGCACATGAGGTGACAGATGGTGAACATACTAAACAGGTTAGTTTAACAAACACGGTCAGAGTAGGGGGCTAGCAGAAACAACATAAACATTGGTTTTTAACCCATTACCCCATACTGGCCATATTCTCTGTTCTAGTTTTGAAGGTAGGAGGCCACTTAAAGCAGGTTAAAAGTAAATCTGTTTTACTTTTAGCCTGCTTTAAGCTACAATCTGATAGAATTTAGACAATATTTACTATGATACATATTACATAATCATGACTGTATACATTGGAACTGTTTTCTTGAGTGAAGGTATAAATTAAAGGCGTAAAAAGGTGTATTTATAGGTTAATTTGTTAAATCACAACTTGAGCTGTTGTCTACTTGATAATGCCAATAATGTATTAACTCGTCACCCCTTAAATTTCAAATGGGCAATTCTAGTTTCCAATAAAGTTTAGTCCAATTTTGACTATTCGGGTTGTTATATTTTACTATTTATAACAAAATGACATACAGTCCTTACTCATTTGCCCGATGCCAAGGGAAATTGTATTCTGAATTCAGGCAAGTGATATTTGCATCAGAACTTGCCAATTCGGCATATTACAGTGAAAAAAGCAGTATTCATCAGCTTTGGGCAAGTGGTCTGAAAAACTAAGGCAAAGGCTGTGGAACAAAAGTTTTATTGTGAAGATCACCAGGGCTGCCATTTCTCTGGATTTTTTTGAAATCTTTGGATTTTATCCTAGCAGATGGTAGCTTAAAGCAGGCTGAACGTAAAGCAGAATGAGCCTTCAGGCGCATTCTGCTTTACGTTCAACCTGCTTATATAAGAAATCACTATTGAAAAATAGAAAATTTGGAAATCTTAGAATTTCAGAATTTGCAGCCCTGCATGGATCACAGTCATTATAACAAAGAAAAAAAGATTTCAAGAGAGTTATTCTCCATGGACCATGACAGATTAAAATGGCTAACATTACTGTCCTATTTCTAAGAGAAATCTTCAGTGTCATACTATTTGAATCTTTATCCGAAAAAAAGATCATGAAATATGAATATTTATGAACTGTGTAAATGAGAAATAAACAGATCTCTGAATTTTAGCACCAATGAGATATGTTACTCATTGTTTGTTAATCAGAGCATCACTTTTCTCCAATCTTATCCCTTCAGAAACTCGTTCTCATGAATATTTTGTAACTTTAGTTTTTAGGTCACTTGTGATTGTTCACCATATGACCTATTGTAATATAATATATGTTCATGACTCTGTTATTGGCCATTGTCCATGATTTCATTTCTAAACAAATGGTCCAGATTGAGTCTGAAGAATGTGTCTTAATGTATAGAGGCTAGAGCTTTGATATCAATGGTAACTAAAATAAGCAAAAAAAATAAAAACTTATAATGATTCTAATGTGACAGCTTTATCAAAGCTCTTTCATATATAGAAATAGACCTTCAGAGCAATTTGTATATAGCTCTGTTTCATTAAGAAATAATGACAGACAAAATGTTCCCACAGAAGAAGCACTGAATGGAATTCTATAGCATCCATTAAGAATCTTGAGATGAAGAAAACTGATATTTATCTTTTATATCTATATATGGCAAAACATGATATTTGCAATCGTCAACTTGGAAACTGAATGTAAACATATGGGTTCCTTTGTACAAAGTTGTTGTTGTTTTGTCATGTAAAGCAGAAATGGGATATGTGTATTACTTTGTTGACAGTGATGACAACATCACCTATGTTAGCAATTACACCATTGGCTATATTTCAGGGCTCCAAAATAATGAGAGTTTTGGAAACTGAACATTTCATTTATGTTTTCCTAATCCTGCATGTCTCTTCAAAACTGTATGCTGTGAAAATTCACGTGAGAGGTAACAAAGGGTTTATTGAAGAAATTTGAAATACTCCCCATATCTGGAGCTTTGGTTATAGTCATGTTCAAGGTAATTTTCAGTGACATGCTCTTTTCGAATATTGTTTTCAATGAATTCTTTCCATTAATTGCTCATACTAACATTTGTATTAAAAAAATCTTTACGCATAGAATGACCTTGGCAGAAAGGTCAATGTCTTTTATTACCTAGCTTTATTTTCCTGATAATAATACTGGTGAGAGCAGGATTGAAGGCCATGATGTTTGAATATAAGAACAAACAACCACTAATCTTTCTGTTGAGCTATCGCCTGAATTTTTGTTTGCCTTCAATGCAGCAGTCGGACTATATTAAATTCTTCAGCTTACTGATTTTGCAATCATGTTTTGGGAAGCATATTTGTTGACATTGTTTATTTAAGTATTTGTTTTTGAATTCCAAGTGAAATGTGGGGTGACATTTAGTGCTTGTTAAAACTTTCCACAGACTCAGTTTGAACTCAGTTACCCCATGGACTTTGTTTCAGACCACCAAGTCCTGTAGTCTCAGGGCTGCCATTTCTCCGTTTTTTCCTAAATATTCTGATTTTTTTCCCAGTTTATAGTAGCTTAAAGTAGGCTGCTTTCTGCTTTACTTGCAGCCTGCTTTAAGTAGTTGTATGTCAACAAAACTAGAAACAGGCTATGGGGTAAAGGTACGATTCGTAAAATCACACTTGAAATATGCAAATTTGGAAATCTTAGGATTTTTCATGTCAACTTATGGAAGCCTTGTAGTCTTGATGTCAGTGATGCAAGACTGAAAGTATCTCCTATCTTTTTTATGCCCTCAGACGACTTAGTAAGGGGCATATTATTTTTGCTGTGTCTGTTTGTTTGTTTGTCTGTCTATATGCTCGACTCAAAAAGCTCTTGGGCTCAAGTCATGTCGGATAAAAGTCAAGGTCATTTAGAGGTCAAATAGACTGAATTTAACATTTGCATGAATTTTGAACTACATGTGATAAGAACTTCATATTTGGCATGTGAACTCGTGTAAAAAGCTCTTAAGCTCAATATCAATTTAGTCATGTCTGACAAAGGTCAAGGTTATTTATAGGTCAAATAGACTGAATTTTAGACATTTGCAATAACTTAATTAGGAACTACATTGTGATAATGACTTCATACTTGGCATGTGTACTCGACTCAAGAAGCTCTTGAGCTCAGTACTAATTTAGTCATGCCTGACAAAGGTCAATGTCGTTTTATGATTAAGAGGTCAAATTTTAATCCTGCTCGTATAGTAATATTAGTATATTGAGTCTTATTGACACTTTCTGAATACAGTTTAGAAACATATCTTACTGCTGCTGCTGTCTGATCAGGTTCTGCATTGTTGTCTTATATGATATTACCGACAAATATTGTTTGTGCTTTATACAGTTAAACCTCGATGTATCGAACTTCAAGGGACTGTGAAAAAAACTTCAAAACATTGGGGCTTCGAATCATAAATGGGTTGTGATTTGAGTATTGAATTTCAATGCATATCAGATCTATAAGAACTATCGTTCCCGGTGAGTAATGTTTTCATGTCTATGTGTACTTTTTGGCATATTGAAATAAAACATACATCCGACGTGTTCTTTATCATTTATAAAAACAACGGCATAAATAACAAAATACAATACATGTGTACATAGGTAGGAAAAATCATAGTTATACGCATTAAAACATAGAAAAAGAAACTACATGTATATACTTTCAACTTAGATGCTGTCAATTACACCAAGATGCCAAACTACGGCGGAAATGACGAAAATCGTACTACAGTGTAACTGTCAATCAATTTAGCTTCTAAATTGAAATAAACATTTGATTAAATAATAATGATTTTAAAGATTGTTTTTCGACTTTGAGGTTGTCAAGATTGCAGGTGCATGAATAGGAACATACAGTAATATCGTTATTGATCTCGTAGCAGAGTTGTCGTTCGTTGTGAGATGGGTCTGCCCAGCTATCCCCACGGATTGGTTACCGGGTCTTTCACTGGACAGACCATGATCGGAGCGAGATTTATCTGCCATGTTGTGGCTCTGATAATAGAACGCCGACCACTGGTTTATCAGCATTATTAAACTTCTCACAAAGTTTGTCTTGTTTCGTTAATTGTCGGTCCAAAACAGCCCTTGCGGTTTATTTACTCATTTGGATAAATTGGTGTCATCAAGCCTTTAAATATGGCGGCGTGGTCAATATCATTAACGAAAACTGTGAAACAATTAAATGACAAACTTACCCAATTATTACTGATAACACAGATTGTGCATGCAGAATTAAAAGAGCACCCCCAGCGTGTTCACACACGAAGGTGTGAAAAATTAGCGTCAGTCTAGCGAGTCATGTTAGTTGACAGGTAATCGATGTTCGATACATTTGTGGTATTTTATGTTGGATTTATATGAAAAGGACTTGAAAAAAACTTCGAAACAACGGGGAATTCAATACACATAACTGCGATTCATCAGGATGTGCTTTTACAAGAAATATATAGTGGAAAAGATCGGGACTTCAAAAAAACTTTGACACAACGGGGTATTCGATTTATTGAAGTTCGATACATAGAGGTTAACTGTACTTGAGAAAATTTTCCTTATTTTACAATAAAGAGGTTAAAATATGGCCTGGGTGTCACACCCAGGCCGCAGGGGTAAAAAATTTTGAAATTTGTTACTCATCCTGCATAAAAGACAATGAAGGACATCCAGAAAATGCATTTGCCCTGCACATTAGACAAAGAAGGGAAAAAGCATGCAGGACGAGTGGAATTTATGAGCCCATGGTCCAAGGTTATAAAGCTTTTCAGTTGAGTCTAAAGTCGTTCTCAAGTATTTGATTGGTCAGATATGAGCCTAAGGCTCAAATCTGACCAATCAAATGCTTGAGAACACACTCAGGCTCAGCTCAAACGTTTTATAACCTTGGACCCAGGTGTGCCTTCTGGCCATAATGGCGCATAATGACCACAGGCTAATCACTGCCTCTGATGAAGGAAATTTAAATTCATATTGAGCTTAATCAACTTTCTGTCCAGTTTAATATGCTTTTCAATGGTCACATGACTAGTGAAATCTCCAAATCACAGAAAAGATATATGTTAACTCTTTGCACGCTAGCGGCGGATATACCTGCCAGAGTGATGTACCTCTGCAAACAGATTGGATCCAGATGAGACGCCGCGTGACGCGACGTCTCATCAGGATTCAAACTGTTTGCTATTCTGACACTGAATTTAAAAAGAAAATTTGAAAATTCAAAGTTTAGAACGATTGCAGACGACAAATTGTTGCAGACGAAAAAAATACCCAGCATGCAAAGAGTTAAATACAGAACAGTCCATAATCAGAGCTTAACTCTTTGCATGCTGGGTAATATTTTTGTTGTTCAACAATAATTGTTGTCTGCCATCGTTCTTAAAATAGAATTTTTGAAATTTCCTTTCAAAATAGAGAGTCAAACAGCTTTGATCCTGATAAATCACCACATTATGTGGCGTCCCATCTGGATCTAAACTGTTTGCACAGATAATAACAATTCCGCCGCTTAGCGTGATAAGAGGTAAGCAGATCAATTGGTAAACCTGTTTAACTTTATGAACACAATGTAAAAATTTTCGTCTTCAAAAGTAAGTGATATGCTAATGATTTAAACTTAAGGTTGAGGACCCCTAATGAGATTTGGCCAATGTCGGTCCATATTGCTACTAAATGGACCATTTCCCTCAACTGTCAGCCCTTTTTGAACTATGATTTGTATGGTTTGGAAAGGGCCAACAGTTGATGAAAATGACCGATTGCTGTATATACTATATACTATGTAGGGTACCGATTTGGTCCTATCTCCTTAGAGGTCCTTAGATGATCCATCAGAAGGTCAAAATAGGTAAAACAAAATTTCTGGCAGTGTTACATTGTGTTGACTTGAGTTTATTCACTAAGGTATCGTAGGTAGTATAATTATGTCGAGCATGGTAAGGTACCACCATCAGTTGATGAGAAGAATGTCTGAGTGTCTGATCATTCTTTCTCTTTGCATGCTAACGGCAGATACATTCGCCACAGTGTTAACCTTTGCAAACAGTTTGGATCCTGATGAGACACCACATAACGTGGCGTCTCATTAGGACCCAAACTGTTTGACACCAGCATTTTTTTTTGGGACCCGTTCCCAATTGAAAACGAGGGCTTTTTCCCAAAATGAGCATTTTACGGCACAATTGTTCCCAATATTAGCCCTTTACAACTCGTTTTTTTTCCCCAAAATCAAGTAATTTAAGCCGTTTTAGGGCATACATTTTTTTCTCCAAGTGAAGGGCAGTCAACAGGGGTACCAACTCATTCCCAAAGTGGTGAAAAAGAATCTGACCATGTTTTGAAAAGAAATTTTTAAAAAATTATTTTACTGGTATTGACTGGCATTGGCCCAATCTCAATAGAGACCTACTACCCTAAGATTTTTCTAAAACTTCTTTTCAAAATAAGGTCAAGGAGTGTCAAACAGTTTAGAACTGATGACACAGAGTAACTTCTAAGGGTCTTATCTGGATACAAACTGTTTGCAAAGGTACCGGTAATCAAAATTTCACGATTAGCATTTAAAGAGTGAATCAAAATATTGACACAATGCCAAGGGATAACAACATTGTGCATATTTCTAAGTCATTACATTTCTCAATTGGTTAAACCCTCCGTGGCCTTCGCTGTATAATATTTGATTTGGCCCACTCGAGGCTTATACTTTTCAGAGTATAGGCATTATATAATAGCCTTACTAATAAGGTCACGGCCCGGACTTGGTTGTTTGACTTCACGAACAGTGCAGTTATATAGTAAAAAGGTCAGCTTATTGTGCGTCAGGATTGACATTATAAAGGACCTGGTCAGTGCTAATCCTAATAATAATAAGCTACCTGTAAGCTAAAGCTTGTGCACTACGTACCTAGTCAGATATACCAGTAAGGTCTGTGTACAGGTCGAGCACATGTGTTTGATGATGAAATAGAGGAAAAAAACCAAGGACTTTCTTGCTGTAGACTGGAAAAGTGGCAATCTTTTGTTTGTTGTACTGAGATATGGGAGATAATATAATGAACATGCAGGTATGTTGTACATATTTGGGCCTTTAATTTATTTATCCACTTAAGAAAATAGTTCCAGTATAATTATAGTCTTAATTGAATATGACTTGTATCAGAAGAAATAATGATTATTTTCTTGCAGATAGTAGCTTAACCCATTAACCCATAGTCTGTTTCTAGTTTTGAAGATAGTTGACGATTTAAAGCAGACTGAAAGTAAAGCAGAATGTGCCATAAGGCACATTCTGCTTTACTTTCAGCCTGCTTTAAGCTATTATCTGCTAGAATATAGAAACTATTTCTTATGATTCTTATTTGTGACAGTGTGAATTGGAACTGTTTTCTTCAGAAGAGGAATAAATTAAGGCGTTAAAAGTCGTATTTATGAGGTAATGGATTAAAGGAGAGAACAGTCAAACTTATGTTAACCCTTTACTCCATAGATACGCCTTTTTACCCCTTTAATTAATTCCGTTACTGAAGCAAATAGTTCAAATTTATACTATCACAAATAAAAATCATTGAAATATTTTTCTATACCTAGCAGATAATAGCAAAAAGCAGGCTGAAAGTAAAGCAGAATGCGCCTTAAGTCGCATTCTGCTTTACTTTCAACCTGCTTTAAGTGGTTCCATATCTTTAAAACTAGAAATAGGCTATGGGGTCATGGGTAACTTAATTTATTTATCCACTGAAGAAAATAGTTCAAATATAATTATATAGTCTTGATTGAATATGACTTGTATCAGAAGAAATAATGATTATTTTCTTGCAGATAGTAGCTTAAAGCAGCCAGACAGTAAAGCAGAATGTGCATACTCTGCTTTATATACTTCCAACCTACTTTAAGTGGTCAACTGTCTTCAAAATCAGAAACGAACTATGGGGTTATGAGTTGAAGTGGCCACTCTTTGAAATAGAGTCTAGAGGCTCACTTAATAACATTTCAATTCTAGACTCTGTTGAGATCAGCTTGTCTAAATCATCGACTCATGACAGATCCTATATGACTGTACATTATATTTTCTGTTTAATATGAGTCTTCATTGTTTCCTTGGAAATGTTTCCGTATTTTATTAGCCAGTGCAATAGTTCAGATGATAAATATTTATAGTGGGCAAAGTTTTATTGATTGATATTAACCCATTAGGCCATTTTTAATTTTGAAAATAAGTGACCTCTTAAAGCAGGTTGAAAGTAAAGCAGAATGTGCCTTAAGGCACATTCTGCTTTACTTTCATCCTGCTTTAAGTTACTTTCTACTAGGATATAGAAAATATCTCTTACGTTATAATATATTCATTACTGCTGTATAAAGTGAAACTATTTATTCAGTGGAGGACTAAATCAGAGACGTGAAAAGGCATATTTATGGGGAAACGGGTTAAACTGAAGGATTAACACAACTTTGACTGTACACAGAGATTGATTATCAATGAACATGTGGCAGTTATGGCTCTTCTACATTTTTTTTCTCTGTGCAGTTTATAGATATTATATTATAGTTGTCCTCTACATTCCTGTGGTCAATGTCTGTGCATTTTGCTTTAGGTTACAATCAGTAACAATAATTATTAATAAATGTTCAGTTTGTTGAAATATAATTTTGAAAAACACGCAGTCATATAAAGCCAGAGTAATAACATTATAACACCATTTGATATAGTGGACTGTGTTAGTTTATGGTGAAAGAAATAAGTTTGCCCATAAATCTTAACCTCTTGTGACCCCGCTGTGAACCCACAATATGCTTTGGTTCTTGTTGACTAGTTATTGATCCTTTATTAAGTAGGCTGTTAGGGATCTGTGAGTTTTCCATTCAAGTTATATTGGCCGTTAGTAATTTTGTAACTGTGTTGATCTCTGATCCCGTATTTGGTAAAAAAAAAAAAAAAAAAGGTTCTGCGTTCCAGTAGTGACATGTAAAGAGACGTGAGCTCCAGATAAGGGGATCGAGTATTTCAAAAACTAAAAAAAATATTTCTGAATTAAATCCTATGGTGTTAATACTCATTAGAATCGTCTCTTTGAGGAGATTCCAGTGAGTAGTAACACCATAGGAATTGGTGCTGAAATAAGTGAGAAAAATGTTGGATTTGTTCAGTTTACCCCCTCTTATCTGGAGCCCTGAGAGACTGTCTGTATTTCCATAGAAAACTACTTCAGCCGTACCCTTAGATTACTGAATTGTCGATAGACAAAAACATGTTACAGTTAACTTTTGTTTGTTTCCGCAGTCTGAACCCCCTCTCTCCCTTTTAACCCATTAAACCATGGCCTGTTTCAAGTATTGAAGATAGGTGACCACTTAAAGCAGGTTAAAAGTAAAGCAGTATGCACCTAAAGGCACATTCTGCTTCCCTTTCAGCCTGCTTTATTTTAGCTACCAACCGCATGTAAATAGAAAATATTTCTTACAGTACATAATTATTTCTTTCTGTATAAAGTGAACTATTTTTGTCAGTGGATGAGTTAAATTAATTGGTGTAAAAAGGTGTGGGTTAAGCTGCACTCTCTTATAGCCAAATGTTTTTAGATATCCATCTCTGAATTTGCAGCAAAATCAGTCAGAAATAGTGATACTGATAAAGTTTTTGAGTATGCACACTAAAAAGGTCTTACAATAAAATTTTAATGGACTGCAGTCATACATTATGATTTGACAGAAAAAAAACACCACTACTATTTGATAGTAGTAAGTACAATACATTTCATTCATGGAATATGATATGCTTATTATTGCTGTTTTATTGAGATGTATCACAAGATATGTATGTTGACACTGTCACAAGTTATTGCACAGAGTAAACATTGGAAAGTACAGTAAAACCTCTCTATTATATTAAAATATACTAATTACAGTCGAACTTCGAAAGCTAGACCTCTGAAAGCTAGAACACGATCGAATTCTCGAACTCATTTCTCGGTCCCGTTCCTTTCTCTATATAATCCTTATTGTTCTACTTCTGTATTCTCGAACACCGAAAGCTGGAATTCTCGAACTCATGTGCGGTCCCCGTGAAGCAGTTTGTTCTATATTTCACACCTAATGGTGGAACTGTCAACAATAGTTCGCACCTTATGCTCGAAATGTCAACACGATCAGTTTCGGTCCCATTGTTTCATGTTATAATTACACCGGCGGCGCGTGAAATTTTCACACCTCGTCAGATCAGCACTCGTTACACAAATTTATGTATCAGTGTGTGTTTGCTTTAATTATTTGAAATGTGATCACCTGAATTGTTTATTGATTAAAATAAGAGAAAAATAAACACATTTCTTAAGTAAGAATAAGAGAGGTAAAAACTTTGGTGCTTTTGAAAGGGAGTTAACTTAATGTTCAGAAATCGTAATGCACAACGGTGAACTTTTTAAATATTGCTAAATCATCAGTAAATGTTTCGTTTCAAGCGATAATAATGCGAGCATAGCGATTTTAAAACAACTTATATACATATGACTCGTTTTCTTTTAGTGTAACCAGCGCATATTAATTATCTATGTTTTTTCTATTCATGTGTATATAATCATTATTTCTATGCTAATTGTACATTAGGTATATAATGACCATGAATGAAAACAACGGTAGTTTTTGACGTACGTTTTAATTGCAAATGCATATAATAAGCAAGTTGACACCGAACTATTTCTGCCTTATGTAGATTTATGTGTATGATGTTAATGTTAGAGATCGAATTAGTTATCTGCCCAATTATTGTGTTTAAAACGTACACGTTATTCTGATATACCCAACACACCAGCTGTGTGTCTCCATCGCAGTACAAAGTCGAACTTGAAGTTTCGAACTTCATACAACCTGAAACTCGAACAACCCTTTTCTCGAACAAATTCTAACGCCCCCAGGGTGTTCGAGGTTTCGAAGTTCGACTGTACATCAACATTTTTGAAAACAGTGTAGACCCAGATCAGAGGGCTCCTGTAGGAGCCCTCTGATCAGGGTCTGCATTGTTTTCTAATTCAGAGCAGTATTTACCCATAATTCCAAGTAGACTGGTTCATATTTTGGTAATAAAAAAATCCACAGGGAAACCTATTAACCCACAAGAGTTATTTAGTGTTGAAAGAGAAGAGGCCATGGGTACATATATCCTCAGAGCGATTGTTCAACACATGTTTGACTGTACATTGTATAATCTGTTTAATCATTATTAATGTCATCAAATTTGACATGTCCATAAAACATTTTTGGTGTTTGAATCAATTTTGCCATACAGCTTTTTTCTATCTTACACACATGTACATGCATTTTGAATCATTAAACATTAAACTGACAGCAAATGTGCAAACAAGAGATAAACTTGCTAGTAGTACATTTCCTGTCTGAGCCCTTTCACTTATAGAAACTCTCTATTATCCATTTCCCCATAAATACACCTTTTTATGCCTCTAATTTATTCCTCCACTTAAGAAAATAGTTCCAATTTATACAGTTATGAATGCGTATGATAAGAAATATTTTCTACATTTTAGCAGATGGTAGCTCAAAGCAGACTGAAAGTAAAGCAGAATGTGCCCTAAGGCACATTCTGCTTTACTTTCAACCTGCTTGAAGACATCATATGTCTTCAAAACTAGTAAAAGGCTATGGGGGAATGGGTTTAAAAGGGAGATATTGTTTTTATTTCACGCTGTTTTAAGCAGCCCCTTGTCCCTTGAAAAGGAAAAAGTCACGTTGAGGGGATGAAATTGAAGTTTAACTGTAAATTTTCTTGCATGAAATGGATTTTGAAATGTGCCAGGATTATTTGACATGGCACAGTGCAACCAAGCCTTCAATGGTAAAGATAAACATTGGTCAAGTAGGCAGCGATCTTCATTGAATAAGCCTGTGTGTTTGCCAAGCAGCTTTTGTTTGCTTACTTTTCTAAGGCTTCTAGGTGTGTATTTTTGAGATTTAAATAAATGTAGCAGGGTTCGACATTAACTTTTTTTTCCACTAGACATTCGGTCTTGTAGCCTGCAAACATTACTAGACCAGACCAAAAAGTTGGTAGACCAAACAGAAACAACTGAATCTTTGGTAAACTTTTTTTGCTTTTCATAGCGTGTCTCTGACTCAGCCGTAGCTGCGTAGCTGTACTAGCCATTTTCTCTTCCTTTTTCTTACCACTAAAACCGAAGCTGAATAAATATGACATGATTTGACGTTTTGATGTACACAAACAAAAAAGCGTTCGCTTAATGTCGTACTTATGCTTCGCAGAAAAATGGATATTTTCGTTAACAAAAACAAATAATATATCAGAACTTGGATTGATTTCGGTTTCGCACATAAAAAATGATACAAAACTGTGTTTTAGGTGAAATAATTAAATTGTAGATACTTACGACAATCATGGTAGTGAAAAGCGTTGGAAAGTGTAATATCCGGTGACTACCGAGAAATATCGGTTCGCAGATTTCAATCCCCTAAACTGAGACTGCAGTTACCTTTTCGGATATTGTATCTTTCTAATTAAAAATGATAAATTCTAAAAACATTCAAAACGTAACTGTTAACAACACAATCAGGTGTTTTAAGTAGAACGCGAGATGATCAATTAATAACACCGATATTTTTCGTAACTGAACCGGATTTTACTCTTCGCCCTCGTTACTGACTACTGCTAATTTTAGAACAAGGATTTCCCGACTGCGAGTTGAATTTACATGCGGAAACAGTTTTGAGGTCTGAACAACCTGCTTGTCTGAAACCACAGTGGCGAACTTGGCAGGATTTTTAGCTTGAACATAATGATGTCCTTTTCTAAATGCGTGAATTAAAAAATATCATCCTCAGATTTTAACTAGACCATTCGGGTTAGTAACTGCGAGGGATCACTAGACCGAACATCGCCATTACTAGTGAATGTCTATCGGACGTAGGCCAATGTCGAACCCTGTGTAGAGGCTACGTAATAAAGGGAAAATATTGACAAGTTCAGTTGTCTATTGTTTTGATCAGGTTATGTAAAATAAACAGGCAAATTTTAATTTTAAGAATACCAAGAATAACGTATAATCCTGACTGTGTTAAATATCACAAAGAGACTTCCATTTAAAAACAATATTGTGCTTTGGAGCTAAAAGCAAACTGAAATAAGAAATCTCTAATCTATAAACCATTGGTCCAAAGCACATCTATGTAGCTGAGATAAGGCAAAACACTGATTTTAAGATGGCACTATATCAACACTGCAATTGAATATTCATTTAATTTATTCCTCCACTGAAGAAAATAGTACCAATTGTAACAGTTATGAATATTATGTATTATAAGAAATATAACATATAGCAGATTGTAGCTTAAAGCAGGCTGAAACTAAAGCAGAATGCTTTAAATGGTCACCTGTCTTCAAAACCAAAAGCAGTCTATAAATGTAAAGGGTTAAGTGATTGAAACTATTTATAATTTACAGCAACCCCTGCAGCAAACTCTTCGAGCATGTTTCACAAACTTATAACATTATTTTCCCTTTCAAAACATAAACCAAATGAAGCTTTTCTATTTTCTGAATGGAAAGTGGGCACAGGATTTAGTGTATTGTCAACAAGCTTAACATGTAAGCCTTGAAATCTTTGCCGTCAAAGACTTTATATTAACCACATTGTTTTGTTGCCAATTTATGCTTAAAGAACATTATTTAAGTTTTCTGTAAGGCCTTTTCTGGCCTTTTCCTGGCTGTACTCATGAACATTACAGTGGAGAAAACGTTATTCTTTCTCGTTTAAACGCAAATGTAAGCAAATGCAAAGCACTAAAACGTAGAAAAGTGCAACTTTTGGACAATTCTGATTATTCATGTTTATCTTGGTGGCAAACAGTTTGTAGCCTGATCAGACGCCGGGTTACCCGGCGTCTGATCTGGCTCCAAACTGTTTGCACTGCAAATAATAGTTTTAGTGTAAACGCGTTTATTGGGAAAGAATAACGTTTTCTCCACTGTAGTACTTGTAAATGCAGTTACACATGTGACACCATTATATTTAAGATACATGAATTATTATAAGCCTTACCCATAAGATAGGTGGCAGCTAAAGGCAGAACATTATAATACTGCTAAAGGCTCTTTTATATGGAGGTATTTAGAATATTCAACCACAGAATCGCCTTTGAGCTCCTGTACCTGACTTTAATAGAAACATCACAAATGAATATTCAGTGATGATGCTGAACACATATCTCACAGCTAAACGTAAGATCAAAAATAAAGTAGAAAGCACCTAAAGAAGATTTCTGCTTATTTTTATCTTGCTTTAAGCAATTACTTGTTTTAAGTGTGTAGATGGATATATATGATTTGTTCTTTAGGATATGGAGGAAAGGGTTAAAGCTTTTGGGATTAAAATTCCATAATGCCTTTGGATTAATAGTATGAGTTTAAGTTTCTGATCATTAAACCGTACTGCATGTTGAATCCCGGTTTCTGATTAACTATTAGTTTACATTTAATTTCGAAGATTTCTATTCAGAGTATAAACATTAAGTACCCTAAGACTAGTGAAGATCAATGTCAGATGACTCCTTCAGGCCCCTATAATCTGGGACAGGGTATTCATTGTTTGCATGTGGTGTGACGTATTAATTCAGTCCCTGCACATTAAGGGTTAAACAGGCTTAATTGTCAGGGTCGTCAGCTCTGTACGGTATATGTTTTTAGTGCACACACTTTTGAATTAATCTTTAAACAGATTAGTATTGTTGAAGGTCAGTTCAAAGCTCTGTTGAGTGACCACACAATTTTTTTATAAATAAAAGCAGCAATCATTCTTTAAAGCCTCGGTCACAACCATACACACGACTGTATGATTTGTGCATATTATGCAGATGTTTTTTCCCCCACTGGTGACAGATTCAGGCATTGCAGAATGTATAATTTTATCCTTATTTTTGAAATTCTAAATTAATGCAAAATCTTTGAAGAATATAAATACAATATATACACTGTGCCAGGATCAAGTATGTTAGATACAGCGCTCCCTCTCTACAACGGCCCTCCCAACAACAACTCCCTCCTTACGACACTTGCTACAGTTCCTTGAACAAGACACTTATGTCTAATGTTTTTACTGCTGCAATGTCGTCTGCTTAAAACTATCGCATGCACTTTTATCTCAAAGTCACATATAAGTGGACATTTTGATAGAAGAAATATAATGAAGAGTGACAAACAGCTTGAATCCAGATCAGACTCGGCTTACTGATCTGGATTCAAGCTGTTTGCAAATGTAAGCCAAATCTTAATTTTCCCTCTCTATAACGACTCCCTCCAACAACGTACACAATCTGTGTCTCCCATTGGGTGTTGTTGTAGAGAGGGAGCACTGTACATCGGAAATTGACATATTCTTCACTATTTGGACAGAAGTACAATTCCAAGGTTTGGATCTGGATGGGGGTATGTAAGGTAACTTCACATCTCAATGGCATTGAAACTGTTAACAAAATTCACCAATTGACATAAAACGTAGCAAAGAAAGGGTAAAAGTCGTTTGATAGATCTCATTCCAATTCTTTCACACCTAAAAATGATCAACAACAAGAGCACAAGACTTTAAATATAGCTAGATAAGCTCTGATAGCAGACAAGTTCAGTAAATAAATGTGAACTTTTTGAACGTGCACTGGTAACTTAAGCCAATGGCCTTGTACACAGAAATCTTGAAAAATTCATTCATTCAGTCAGATCAATGCCAATTCAGCGAAGAAGCATTGGACCCCAAGTTTAACCCTATACGCCATAGATATGCAGGGCTCCACAAAAGAAGGAGAAAACTGAACAAATCCAACATTTTCCACAACTCATTTCCACACCAAATCCTATGATGTCCGTACTCATTAGAATCGTCTCGAAGAGACAATTCTAATGAGTAGTGACACCATATAGGGTTTAATTCAGAAATAAAGATTTCGTTTTTTCAAATACTCCACTTATCTGGAGCCCTGGATAAGCATTTAATTTATACCCCCACTGATAGCTTGTTGCACACACAGAAATGTACTAATTAATAAATACAAGTTTTTGATTTACTGGTTTAATGATGAAACGAACATCCTTTCATCATTTTCATAATAGTGTCTAGTAGTCATGCCCATAAAGGTAGTAAATTGGGAGTTCAACTGTTGTATTCTTGTATGTGATTGAATTGTTAATTGACTACGGTAGCCATTAACCTAGATATAAAACCACATTAAAGATCCAAGCCACTGACCTGCCCAGTGTAGGTGGACTACTTATTATTTATTATCCTCAACTAATTAATGAAGCAACCAACAAGTGGGTAGTGGACATTCATCAGCAGCCAGTGGGAATCAAGGCTCAGAAATACAGTAAAACTCCAGTGTACCATTACAAACACTAGATTGTGAAAATTATTAAGTTTACGACAGGTGACTGCTTAAACGTTAAAGCAAGATTATAGTAAAACAGAAAGCTCCTTAAGACCTTAACCCATTACCCCATAAATACACCTTTCAGGGCTTGAACTTTAGATTTTTTCCCACTTGCATTTTTTTGCAAGTGCCCATATTTTCTACTTGCAAAACCAGGTTCCAACTTGCTTTTTCAATACGATTATCTACAAATTGACGTTTCACATCATTTTGATCAAAATTATAAGATAAAGTTCATAAACATTACTTTGTTGAACTTTCATTCTGTATCTCATTCTGTGCTAGATTACTCATGTAAATAAAGTTTCAAAAATAATAACTAGTGTGTGTCTTTTTGTGTATAAACTGTACAGTTACTTACTATTCTTAACTCTAAATAACTCTTTATTTGCAGTCCATCCCATATAGTCAATTTTCATTCAAAACAGCAAGGTTCGCAGATTAATTAATTATTAAACACAGACTATAGCTGAAACTTTGTAACTGGGTCGTTTTGTCAAGGGGGCGAAAGGCTTGTGTTATACTTTCAGAGTTCGATGTTTATGGATGATTTTTTTTATCTTTGGTGAAGACAGTCAGCAGACAGCTCACTATATTTCGAAAACGCTTTCACTATAGTCCATACTATTATGTTCGAGAAAGATGCGCATTTCTTTCTACCATTTTAGGACAGATTTTAGCGACGCCGTGGTTCGTCCCATTTTCGCACAAAGCAATAAAACCCAATTACTTCGTGAGTTTCGTAACTTGGTTTGGGCTAGCTTTCAGTCTGTTTTCGGCTGTTCTTCCTTAAATGTCTCGTCAGCCTTCCGTTTATAAACCCTAGAAGGACGAGTCGACTGGAAAACGTTGTAAATTAGTTTAATTTACATCAACATAAGCAGTTTGCGGTCACTAGCTAATAGACTGGTTCCCCTTTTTCTAATGCTGATTCGGCATTGGTACGTATGAAGCCGGGCTATCAATCATGCGCATGCGTTAAGCGCTGGGTTTCCCGAAGTTATAAATAGCCGAGATATGAAAAGAACAAGATGGGCGAACAGCGATAATTATTTAAATTATCGCAAGATTAGAAGGGTTAGACAGTATTCGTCTTTACCATTATAACCTTACATTTTGGAAAGTCTGAACATGAAAATATACACTCGCAATTTTTTTCAAGTGCTGAAATTTTCAGCTCGCATTTTCAAAATTCCACTCGCATTTTGCGAGTTCGCAAGAGCGAAGTTCGAGCCCTGACCTTTTTACCCTTTCAATTTATTCCTCCACCAAAGAAAAGAGTTTCAAATTATACCTTCATAAATATAAACCATAAGAAATATTTTCTATATCCTAGCAGATGTTAGCTTAAAGCAGGTTGAAACTTGAAAGTTAAGCAGAATGTGCTTTAAGTGGTCACCTATCTTCAAAATTAGAAATAGGCTATGGGGTAAAGGGTTAAGGTCTTAAAGGAGCTTTCTGTTTTACTGTCACATTGCTTTAAGCTGTCACCTGTCTTTTATTCATTCAATCAGACTCCGTTTTAGTAGTGTTGTAAAAGAGATGTTTTACTGTATATAAAAAACTAAAATCTTAATGCTTGCACCAAACCATATGGTGTGACAACTCATTAGAATCATTTCATCTATGAGACAAAACTAATGAGTAGTAACACCATTTTGGTTAGTGCAGAAATGAAGGAGAAAATGCTGGCAAACTTGAGTTTACTCCCTCTTATCTGGAGCTCTGACTTATAATGTCCTGAAAAGTTTTCATGCACCCTGAATTAAAGAATGGTGATTGCTAGGAAGAATGAAAGTGAAACAAAAAGCTCCTGTACGTATTCATGTGAAAACATGTACTGAGTGAAATTAAGAATTTGAAATAAAGAATTAGAAATTTTGTAAGTTGTCTTTAAAATTGAAAACAATTAAGTTATGAAGTTAAGAATGAACCAGGACTCCAGATAAGGGGAGTATTATTGAAAATCTCAAATCTTTATTTCTGCTTTAAATCCAATGGTGTCACTACTCATTAGAATCGTCTCAAAGAGACGATTCTAATGAGTAGTAACACCATAGGATTTGGTGCTCAAATGAGTGAGAAACTGTTGGATTTGTGAAAAATGTACTGAGAAACATGCCTTGCAGGTGAAAATCTTTGATGATAACGAAGGGATTGACTAATGATAAATTGTGAATAGCAAAAAGAATGTCTTGTGACACAGCTGTTCAATTATCTGAAACATGTATACACAGTGACAGCTGGTCCAGCAGTGGAGGTCATTCATATATTGATACTCTTTCTGTAATAGCCCTTTCCTTTGGAAAACATTGTTCAGTGTTTAACCAATTACTAACTCTATAGATAGTTAGATACACATTTGATTTATTCTTAATTCTGCAAATGAAAATATTTCAATTTATCCAGTCATGATTATTGTATCATAAAAAAAAGAAAAAGTTTCTGTATTCTAGCAGATAGTAACTTAACCCATTACGGTTTACCCCATAAATACGCCTTTTTATGCCTTTAATTTATTCCTCAATTTAAGAAAATAGTTTTAATGTATACAGTTATGAATATGTATTGAAAGAAATTTATTCCATATTCTAGCAGATGGTAGCTTAAAGCAGGCTGAAAGTAAAGCAGAATGTACCTTAAGGCACTATTTTTGATAAAACTGTATAGCAATCAAGCTGTCTTACTGCAAAAAAATATTTGAATGAAAAGTAATTTGCTTGTTGTGATTTAGAACAAAGTAAGTTCTGCAACAGTGCAGCAACTTGTGTGTTAAGGTTGATAAATCTGCTTAGATGTGAGATGTAAACTGGACTCTCAGCACTTTGATTTTACTATGGAATTCCAAGTTTATTTTGGGGGTCATTGTATTGGAGCTTATGAATACAAGCAGACTTCAAAATGTTTGTGTACAATATATAAGGTCAAAGGTCAGAGGGGGAAGAATTCATTATAGACTGACCTAGATTAGCATTGCCATATGTTTATGTTTTGGGTTCTTCTTTGATGTAAACGGGTCACACCGTGAGATATAGGGGTTTATGTACAGTTAGACCAATGTAAAGCTTCCATTCATTCAAACAGAAACAGTATTTAGATCTCTACACAGAAGACTACTTAATTTATGATGAAAGCAATGCAGAAAGCTCCCTTTGGAGCTTTCTGCATTGCTTTTATCATGCATTAAGAATTCAAATTTTGTGGATTAAATATTGTTGGTGTATCTTTTTCTAAGTCGGCTTATCTCATGGTTAACGGTGATGCAGTGAGTGTATCAGAACTGCCTCTTCAAGCTTCTGTCAGTATCTTGTACAGACAGTAGTTAGGCATTAGGCAAGCAGCATACCAAACTATTTTCTTGGAAATACTTGCGTACAGAAGAGCTGCAAAATTGTGTTGAGTAGTCGTAGCGCTGGGTGCATTAATACTCAAGAGCAATCATGCGTCCCACGAATGATGCAATAAGGCCTACAACGACAACCGCGGAATTCAGGTTTATTTCTTTTCCATCTGTGTGTCATGTTTTGATATATATGCTGAACCTAATAAAAAATTACAGATTTAGATCTTTAGTGCATTTCATACATGGTGACTTTGTTAACCATTTCCTGCAGTGTGCATTAGTACCTAGGACAACAAAATCTTTTGTTTATGTTCCTTTGCATGATAACGTTGGGACATTTTCCTCCTATCAACAAAGATGTAGATAAGTTTTATTACTGATGACAGCTTAACCCATTACCCCATAGCCTGATTCTAGTTTTTGAAATAGATGACCACTTAAGCAGGTTGCTTTACTTTCAGCCTGCTTTAAGCTACCATCTACTAGAATATAGAAAATAGTTCTTATCATACATATTCATAACAATATGAATTGGAACTATTTACCTCAGTGGTGAAATAAATTAAAGGCGTAAAAAGGCGTATTTATGGGGTAATTGGTTAAAGCAAAATAAACTTTTTAGAGTAGAAAACTCCTACTTTTGGTCTTTCTGTTAGTTTTTGGTAATGTTTAATGATGAATGAGTGTTAAGAGACCACCTACATACAGATAGTTTATAGTTTTAGATCTGTATATTTTATTTCTTATTTGCTTTTGACAGGCTCTAAATTGTCTGCACTTGTGCGTTTTTTTCCCTCTACAGAAATGATATTTAGTGGAAAATCCCCAAGCAGATTTATAGATTTTTATGTTATGGAAAATTATATAGTCAATGTCAAACAGGTTTGATTCTGATGAGAGGCAGAGTAAATTTTTTGGCCCCTTATCTGGATCCAAACTGTTTCTGTTTGCAAAGCTGCTAGAAAAATGCTTAACCCATTACCCCATCAATACACCTTTTTACGCCTCTAATTTATCCCTCCACTGAAGAATTTTTTCAATTTTTTACAGTTTTGAATATTTAACATTAGAAATAATTTCTATATTCTAGCAGCTGGTAGCTTAAAGCAGGCGCATTCTGCTTTACTTTCAACCTGCTTTTAGTGGTTACCTATCTTCAAATCTAGAAACACTTAACAGGCTATGGGGTAATGGGTTAAAGACTCATGTCTGTTACTTGGACTGAGACACTAAAGTTCTTGAGTTTCTAAGATGAAGTTTTGATTATAATCTATAACTATAGTTGCCAAGGGAGTATACTTACTCTCTGTGTCTGCATCTGGAGCTTTAATTTAGCCTGCTGTAAGCAACCACCTGTTTTCAATACTGAAAATAAGTTATGGTGGAAAAGTTCCTGCAGTTAACACACCAAACCATAAGCCCCAAACTGACATTTGTCTCTATACTTGTTGGTACCGTACAGTATGCAGTTTGAGTATCAAAGGGTTTGGATCTTGACTAGACACAGAGTTCCTCGGCACCTGATCATGATCTGTACTATTTGCAAAAGTCAAGACGTCTCCTTCTCACATTTAAAAGGTTAACATGCTATATATTTCGCCCATGCCGCAGGCCAAGAATCTGAAGTGTGCTATGACGTGAAACATAATATTTCTGCTATACAGTTATTGTCATGCATGTTGTAATAAATCAGCACTAAACTGAAGCATATTAGCTAATCGTTTCAACTCATGAGAGTAGATTTCCACAGAAAACATAGATTTTGAATATTCAGCACTTTCCTGAGACATTTATATCTCGCTGGGGATTGGAACTTAAACCTATCACCAAATAGCCTGTTTCTAAGCTTTAAAGACACATGGCTACTTAAAGCAGGTTGAAAGTAAAGCAGAATGTGCCTTACGGCACATTCTGCTTTACTTTCAGCCTGTTTTAAGCTACCATTTGCTAGTATAAAAAAAAAATTCTTGTGATGCTTTAATATATATAAGTTGGACCTATTTTCTTCAGTGGAGGAATAAATTAAAGGCATACTTAGAAGGTGTATTTATGGGGTAATTGGTTATAAACTGTTACGTTTTTCAACCTGCCAAGTGAAACTGTTGTTCTTTAAGCCTTCATCTATTTAACTCACTAAAAAACCAGTGAAGTAAAGGATTTAAGATTTTCAGAATACTGTGATTATTTCTCAGTTAAGTCAATTTAAAGTTTATTGTCAGTTGCTTCTTGCTCTTCAAAGGCTAGAAATATAAAAGAATACTTCAATATCAATTTTCTGTAGCTCACCTGATATGAACCAACAATACCAAGCCGTTTCTCTGCTTAATATTGGAAATCTTATTTTGACTTGCTCTTCAAAGGTTAGAATAAGATGATGCTGAAATATCACTTTTCTTAAAGTCCACAGCATATCCAAGCTCGTCTAAGCCTGTCTCTCCAGGGGCTAAAAATAGAACCAAAACAAAGCTGTATTGGAAATTGCCAACACATGTGCTCTTCAGTGTTGTAATATACCTTCATTCGGAGGGAGGTGGGAGGAATGTGCTGAGAATCAAGATTCAGATAGATTACTATGGATAAAGTGGTCTAATTGTTGAACAATTTTTTATAGAAGAACAAATTGGTCAGTTTGATATATAACACTTTCATCAGCAAAAAGAGAAAAGACAATGAGTGAAGATGGTGGAACAGTGAATCAATTCTACAGTGAGAACGGACATGTTGTAAGTGTGCCAGAGCTTTCATCTTCCATGAGGCGTGATCAATTCTGCATGAGCCATGTGCTCTAAGAGAATATATATACACTAGTATACAGTCTAACCTGTTTTAACCCATTACTCCTTAGATATATGCGTTTTTTTACGCCTGAAAAAAATAGTTCCAATTGATACAGTCATGAATTATGTATCATCAGAAATGTTTTCTATAATCTATCAGATTGTAGCTTACAGCAGGCTGAAAAAAAGCAGAATGCATTTAAAGGCACATTCTGCTTTATTTTTAATCTGCTTTAAGTGTTCACCTATCTGCAATACTAGAAACAGGCTATTGTGGTAAAGGGTTAAGAAACACAAGTTAAGTATTAGCTGTTTAAGACAGGTGACTGCTATAGAGCAAGGTGGCAGTAAAACAGAAAGCTCCTTCAAATTAGACCTTCAGGAGCTTTCTGTTTTACTTTGACCTTGCTTTAAGCTGTCACCTGTCTTTATAATCTATTTTGCATTTAGTTTAGTGGTTGTGATAGAGAGGTTTTACTGTTGTTATTTGATCTAGTTTTGAAGGTGTTCATTGACTTACCTATAAGATTCAGAGTAAGGTCACAAATGTATTTCAATATCAAACTGTCTGATCCAATAGATAGGAAATATCTAATCACAACAGTAGATAAAACTGCCAAGTTTTCCTTGCCCACAGCAATCTGGGCCAGAATATGAGTAGGAAAATTGTTTTGAGTCCCAGGGCTCCAGATTAAGAGGGGGGTAAATTTAACAAACCCAACACTTTCTCACTCATTATACCACAAAATCCTACAATGTTACTACTCATTCGAACCGTCGGTTCTAATGAATAGTGACACCATAGGATTTAATTTTAGCAAAATAAAGATTTTAGTTTTGTGGAATAACCCCCCCATTTATCTGGAGCCCCGTTTGATGTAAAGTAATATATTAATTTTGATTCAATAAGATTGATGCAGGGCTTTATGTTTACATTAATCCTATGGTGTGACTTCTCATTAGAATGAATGGTCTCTTTGAGACGATTCTAATGTGTATAGTTACACCATAAGATTTGATGCTGGCATGAAGGAGAAAATGCTGGATTTGTTCATTTCACTGCCTCTTTAATCGAGCCCTGTTGATGTGAATCAGGATCTATCCATGCACAGAAATAGATGTTTTTTGCTGAGTTTAGAACCCTGTCTGTGCTGGATACCAGTAAATTATGTGTATTGTGTAGAGCCTGATCATAGGGTTCCTTATTTATGGTCAGGATTGTTTGTTATGCCCCCAATGTATAAGACGTGCTACACTGCTACTCCATCGATAGTTAGATACCCATTTTAACACATTAAATTCATTCTTCCACTGAAGAAATTGTTTCAATTTATACAGTCTGTAACAGTCATGATATATCATGAGAAATATTTTCAATATTCTTGCAGATAATCTGATTATAGCTTAAAGCAACCTGCTTTAAGTGGTCACCTGTCTTCAAAATTAGAAACTGGCTATGGAGCAAAGGGTTAACTCTGTTGCTTCAAATTTTAGGGTAACTAGTTTGTTTGCCACGTGATGGGTTTTGTTTTTTCTCGTGGTGGGCTTGCTTAGTGGCGCACTGCATTATGCATTGCAGCTTGTTTAGGCTGGGTTTGATAGACATGTCGAGAAGCAATACTAGATGATGCAATCGTCTTCCTTTGACATTATCTCGAGTGTTCTTTAAGTTATTAAAACCATGTTACAAAACCACAAACTGCATGAGTTGTTTTGCATAGCACATGAAACTTTAATTGTCACTATCTCCAATTGTATCTGTGTTGTTAAACATCTGTATCGTTAATAATAGATTAAAACACATTAAAAAAGGAGTGCCTTCAATTTTATATTTTGGTCCAACATTTTTTAGGCAAAGTGGTTGGCCCTTTATTAGCAGCTGGAATGTTCAAGTGTCTATCTAGTTATAGCAGTTATAGTAAGATAGAAATTCAGCTGTCTTCTTTACCTTCATCCTGCTTCCTTTAATCCATAGCCATTTCCTAGTATTGAAGATAGCTGACCCTTTAAAGCAGGTTGAAAGTAAAGCAGAATGTGCCAAGGCACATTCTGATTTACTTTCAGCCTGCTTTAGCTACCATCTGCTGGAATATAGAAAATATTTCTGATAATACATATTCATGACTATAGTTTGGAACTATTTTCTTCAGTGGAAGAATGCATTAAAGGCATAAAAACTTAAAATATGTATCAATGGAGTAAAGGGTTAAGATGCCACCTTTCTTCAAGAGTGTCAAAGAGTCGTTTTGATTGTGGTAATTGTAACAGGAATTAATTCATGCACCCTTGAAACTCAAATTTCAGATTCCAGTAAACTTAAAGTCCATTTTTGACTATTTACAGTATTACTATTTAGAGTTGATTTTACTGTATATTAAATAGTCTTGACTCCTGATCAGAGTTAAAAACACTGTTTGCATAGGTCAAGACTACTCTTGTTTAGTACACTGTAACTGAGGTGTTTTTTGTCACAATGGGTTAACTATATAACACCCGTGTTCTCTGGCTCCCTGTCTTAAAAGCACTAGTGGCATCTCTTTTTATGGTGAATTTAACTTTTGGTTTTAGCCAATATCATACTTTTCAAACACATGCTGCTTGAAGATGTATACAAACATGGTACTTTTGCACTGCAGCGTGAACACCAAAACAAGCTTTCTTATGAGTTGCTGTAATACCATGTATTGTTCGTATGAAACCTAATTTAAAGATGATCTTTGTAATGCACTGATATGTTTCCCAATTGGCCTTTTGTGGAGTTACCAGATTGGAAATATCACTTCAATGTGAATTAGAGACATGCTTTGTTCACATGCACAGTTCATGCTTGCATGCATTGCAAGAAGTTTAAAAGTTATAACCATGATACTATCTAGTATCTATTGATGACTGTTCATGGGAAAATTTGAGTTTTCTGTCTGGGTCATAGTTAGGGTAGATGTTAACTATTTGCACTCTTTAAGTAATGTTGTTGTCCTCCCACAATTTCTTTTTAAAATACTGTCAGAGTGGCAAACAATTTGGATCCTGATGGGATGCTATGTAACATGGTGTCTCATCTAGATCAAAACTGTTTGCATTTAGGTTATCTCAATTTTGCTACTAGCCTACATACCTATGCAAACCGTGTAGATTTTAATCAGCAAGTTCCTATTATAACCCTCTGCCCAGGATCTATGCTGTTCGTAGTATACAAGAGTTGGTAAAAACAAGTCCAACAAAATCAACTGTAGACATTTATGAAAGAAAACTGGAAAAGTCCACTTAAATTGCAGAAGTCAGTGTCAGAGTTAAATAAATCTTTCATTTGTGTGAGAGACTGTCCATTATACAGGTTTAACTGAGAGAACACTTTGTTGTTGGGGACACAACCTAATTATTTATCATAGGAACCCATTTAGCTTCTGCCTTAGAAGTTGTCCATAACCTTTACAATGTTGAATTTTTCAAATGGAAAATAAAAATTCCACTTTTGAGAAATGACCAGTTTATTTTGATTACCGGGTGTAGATTCAACAGAGAAACAAACAGTACAGATCCCCCACCCGACAGATGAGGAGCTTTCTGATCAGCATCTACACAGTTTGCAAAGAATACATATAATTATATACAGTCGAAACTCAATACTTTGAACTCGTGTTTGTTTAAACATACGCAAGTTTCAAAGTTAAAACGTGGCTAAAATAGCCACGTTTTAACTTTGAAATATGTGTATGTTTGTCGTTCCACTTAAGCGAGATCGAATTATCTAAATTCAACTTATGAAATATTGGTACAGCCGATTTAAGCGAGTTCAAAGTATCAGGTTTCGACTGAAATGGTATCCAGTCCAGTAAGGGTTAACCCAGAAACCCTATTCATTGACACTATTTTGTCATGATTAATGTCTGAAAAAATCAACTACATAGTACATACCTGTTTCATTCCTCCAACTCGTCTCTTATCCAATACGTTGTTGTCTAATGAGGTTTTTTTGATGACCTCCCAAAGAGTCAAAGGTTCACTGAAAGGTTAAGTCATACTGTACACCTAAAAAAAACCTGCTAGTGTTGTGTTGGGGAAGTATGATGAGTGGACTATAAAAGTGTCTAAATTACCTGTAGCACCTAATTATTAGTGATATGGGGCATCAACTTCATTGCCCTTTTGCTCATAGAAATGTCCCTCTTTTATACCTACTCCTTTACATGCTTTTCTACACTGTCTTGATTCCAAGTACCCCACAGCAAGAAACTTAGACCAAATTGTAATAACAGCTTTTTAAGCAAGGTGAAAGTAAGGCAGAAATATGATAACAGAGGTGAGCTTTGGAAAGCATGCAGGCATTGTTAGTCTGTTGTGATGATTGAATGTAACTCAGTGTCTCAAACATTGCCTTGAACTAGCAATGCTAAATGAAAGTTGAATGCGGAAAGTTGATTTTAACAGTTTCAATTTGTATTAAGCTGCAAACAGTGATGACCCCTACTGCAGTGCTCACTGCTGGAACTAGATATATGCATCTTTTAAAAGCATTGTACTGTGTAGACCCAGATCAGAGGGCCGATCAGGGTCTGCACTGTTTTTCACACTTGACAAAAGAGGACAACAAAGTATGAATTACAAGAAAGATTACAAAAACAAAAGGACATATTATAGTCCAATAACTCATTTGATTATATGTTTCAAGTTTTCAGCTGGGTACAAAGAAGCACAAAAATCACTTCCTTTATCTATAATATTCAATATTTATTTTCAGAGAGGCACCGAGAAGTACAAAAGTGGAGATGACAGGAAGAAATACTCAGTTGCCTGGAAAAAGGATGATGATGATGAAAAAACAGGCATTTATCCAACAGTAGATGAGGTATACATACCCTTTAATTTCCACTTGAACACTTACACTAAGTAACTCTTGTGGGTTTTTATGTCCCCTGTAGATCATTTTAAGTAAAAAAACATGCACCTGTCTACTTGGAATTCTGCGTAGTTTAATAAATACTGCTCCAAATTGGCAAACAGTATAGACCCTGATCAGAGGGGACCTACAGGAGCCCTCTAATCTGGGTCTACACCGTTTGTAAATGTAATGAGTATATTTTTTAGAGGTCTGTAACAGTTCCATGAAGAACCATAGACATTTGTACTGACAGATAGCTGGTTACTTTAGTCCTGCAATAAGTTAGCACTTGTCGTATTCCATCATTCCGTACCATAGCTTGTTTCTGATTTGAAGACAGGTGTTCACGTAAAGCAGATTGAAAGTAAATTTGCTAGGATATAGAAACTATTTCTTTAGTACATATTCAGGATTGAATAAAGTGAAACTATTTTCTTTAGCGGAGGAATACGTTAATTTGATTAAAGGGCATAAAAAGGTGTATTTATGGGAAATGGGTTCAAAGACTGTTCATGCATTTTCTTAGAATGGTTGATTAAAACAGCTATCATTTATGTCCCTTATGTCCCCGAGGTTTCTTTTGGAGGGGTTGGGGGTATTTGTTCCTGGTCTATGGTTGTGTTGGAGGGTTTGTTCTGTGTGGCTTGTCTGTCCACAACCTTAACCTTGGTCATAACTTTTGAACTACATATGATAGACACTTCATACTTTGCATGTGTTCTCAACTTCAGGAGCCACTGGACTCGGTACAACTTGGTCATGTCAGACTAAGGTCAAGGTCCTTTAAATGTCAACTATGCTAAATTTAACCCTGGCCATAGAGACGGTCATATTCGGCATGTGTTTTCAACTCAAATAGCCCTTGAGCTCAGTACATTTTGGATCATGTCAGTCAAAGGTCAAGGTCATTTAGAGGTCAAATAGGCTGAATTTAACATTGGCCATAACCGGAACTACATAACTGTGATAGACTTCATATTTGACATTTATGCGCCACTCTAGAAGCCGTTTAACTTAGTACAAGTCAACTTGAGTCATGTCAGACAAGGTCAATGTCATTAGAGGTTTTAGGCATAGTAAGGGGCAAAGTGTTTCACAAAGACAATTTTGTATCATAAGCCAATGTTTGTTTACACTTAGGGATATGATTCTCCTATTGTCTTAAGGTCTGTCATTGGTCTTTGCGCATCAAGCATCAATGTTCTGGCTAAATTGGTCTCAGAATTAACCCATTACCCCATAGCCTGGTTTTAGGTTTGAAGACCGGTGAGACTATTAAAGCCTGCTTTAAGCTACCATCTGTTAGGATATAGAATATACTTTTTGTGTTGCTTGTTTTTGACTCTATAAAAGGAAAATATTTTCTTCAGTGGATTAATGAATCGGAGACGTAAAAAGGTGTATATATGGGGTAATGGGTTAAGATAGAAATTATTTCATGATAAACAAAGGTATTGCATCAGACAGACATGCTTTTTTCCTCCTTGGGCAGCCTTGGCTGAGTGGTTCTGGCCTTTGATTGTTCTACACGTCTGTCATGGATTGGAGTGCCCGTGGGACTGGATATCTGTACTTGGCAATTCTAGTCAAATGGTTAAATTCCATATCCATAATTTGGAAGGCATTGCAGAACATCTCGAACACAATCAAGCATCATAATCATTAATGTAGACCCTATTGATGATTGGAGGCATAATGCACTATTCATACAGCATTGCTTATTAGAAAATATTTCCTTTGGTGCATATTCATGACTGTATAAAGTGGAAGTATTTTCTTCAGTGGTGGGATAAATTAAAGGTGTTAAGTTGTGTATCAATTGGTGAAAAGAGACTGTTGCCCACGGTCTCTGCTGTATGCAATTTTGGCTGGCAAATTAACCCATTACCCCATAATTTGTTTCTATTACTGTATATAGGTGATCACTTAAAGCAGGTTGAAAGTAAATCAGAATGCACCTAAAAGGCGCATTCTGCTTTACTTTCAGCCTTCTTTAAGCTAATATATTCTTGAAAATAGAAAAATTTATTATGATATATATTCATTACTGGATAAATTGGAGCTATTTTCTTCAATTGGAGAATAAATTAGAGGCGTAAAAAGGTGTATTTATGGGTTAATGGGTATAAAACTTTTTAACAATTTGTTGGATAAGACTGAAAAGGGAGTTTGTATATAGCAGATACTGAATAATGTCATAAATTATTCAAAGAACAAATGGTGATCAAAAGTCTGTCTCGTGTATTCATGCAGCATTTTTGTTTCTCTCTAAAGGGAGTCTTGGCTCGGACCTTTCAGAGAAGAACAATATTTCAGTCTTTAAAATAGGTGTTTAACCCTTTACCCCATAGCCTGTTTCTAGTTTTGAAGATGGGTGACCACTTAAAGCAAGTTAAAAGTAAAGCAGAAAGCGCCTTAAGGCGCATTCTGCTTTACTTTCAGCCTGCTTTAAGCTATCATCTGCTAGAATGTAGAAAAAATATTTCTTATGATACATAATTAAATTGGAGCTATTTTCTTTAGTGGATGAATCAAATAGAGGCGTAAAAAGGCGTATTTATGGGGTAATGGGTTAACCCTTGCCTTTACATAATAAGCCCTATAGGACATCTCTACCTTCTAGAGCTGCAGATATAGAGGGTAGTGTTTCAAATTTCTGCATTAATCCCTATGGTGTCACTACTCACTACTCATTAGAACTGTGTCTTCCAGATGATTCTAATGAGAAACACACCATAGGCTTTGGTGCTGAAATGAGTGAGAATATGTTGGATTTGTTTAATATATTACCTCTTATCTAGAGCCCTGGGGCCCCAGAGTGTTCCATAAATTTTGTTTAAAAAATCCCCTTGTCATGTCTTCATCATCTTTGGTGATAAAAAACAATCTAACAGACTGCTTTCTGCAGTTAAGAATAGTATCCTAAGATGAAGCCAGACTAATTTGTCTTATGTGGAATTCTGCAACTTTACCAATACAATCCAGCACCATTATGCTGGTAATGCAAAAACACCATAGAGAATTGCATCGGCCAGGGTAATGAATACTTGCATGACAGCGCAGCGAGCGAGCGACCAATAACTTATGTAAGACATAGATAATACAGTAAACCCTCTCTAATACGACCACTAAAGTGTGTGAATTATTAGGTGTTTACAACAATTGACTGCTTAAAGCAAGGTAACAGTAAAACAGAAAGCTCCTAAAGGAGCTTTCTGTTTTACTGTTACCTTGCTTTAAGCTGTAACTGGTCAGTCTTACAATTAATTGGCCATCGTTTTAGTGGTCACAATAGGGAGATTTTACTATATGCTGTTTGTCTTATAGTAAAGGGCCACTGTTACAGTGAGTTATAGTCATACCACCACTTGAAGGAAAGATTGGCCTTTCATTTATAGCATGTATGCCTTATCCTTGCCCCATAGCCTGTTTTCACTGTTAAAAGATAGGTTGCTGCTAAAGTAGGCTGGAAGTAAAGCAGAAAGTTACTTTAACTTATGGAGCATTCTGCTGGAAGACACATAACCACTTCAAGTTGGTTGAAACATTCTTTCTTTACTTTCAGGCTGCTTTAAATTATTGTCTGCTAGGATAAAGAAAATATTTTTTAAATTTTAGGAGTCTTTTAAGGCAAGAGGCTGCTTAAATGCAGGTGAAAATAATGCAGAAACCCATTTAGCAGCTTTCTACTTTATTTTTGTCCTGCATTAAGCTGCTATTTATCTTCGACAATCACAATTAAGTTTAATTTGCCTGTCGTTAGGAGAGATGTTTCACTGTTTGACTATTTCGTCCTTTCTATGGCTACATGTACCTTGAATTACATTTTCAATTTTGAATGTGCTTTGACGTCATACCTGTCATTTAACACATTGCTTTTCACAGGGACAACAAAATATTTCAAATGTCACCAATTAAGTACATTGTAATTGTGTTAGCTGTGGTGCAACTTAAATCAGAATATTATACTTTAATCCCTTCAGTCATAGCTTGTATTCATTGCTGTGACGGAATTGGTGTATCATTTGCAAACAGTGAAGACCCAGATCAGATGGCTCCTGAAGGAGACCTCTGATCAGGGTCTGCATGGTTTGCCATGATTTTAATATTTTTGAGGAAACAGCATTAATAGTCTATAAATATTGAAAATGAAAAGTCGGCGTAGCAAGGGTAAGACAGGTGGTTGTTACAGTAGGCTGAAAATAAAGCAGATTGCTGTCAGAATGTAGGGAAACTTTCCTATACATGTCCCGAGCTCCAGATAAGGGGAGTAATTCAAAAACTAAAATCTTTATTTCTGCATGAAACGCTATGGTGTCACTACTCATTAGAATCGTCTCTTCGAGAAGATTCTAATGAGTAGTTATACCATAGGACTTTGTGCTGAAATAAGTGAGAAAATGTTGGATTTGTTCAGTTTACTCCCTCTTATCTGAAGCCCTTCATGTCTCTTAATTAGGACACTATAGAACCGTGACAAGACATTTCCATTGGGGATAGTGTACAGGTGTGAAAAAGGCAATATTAACTCTTTGAACCCTAGTCCCGCATATAGGCGTGCTTTTCAAACAGTGTACATGTGAATAGTACACTTGTCCTGTGCAAACAGTGAAGACCCAGATCAGAGGGCTCCAAAAGGAGCCCTCTGATCAGGGTCTTCACTGTTTGTCATAATGCCAAACATTGACAAAAACAACCCTTAAAAGTCAGAAATGGACTAGACTAAAATGGAAACTGGAATTGTCCATTTAAAGTTTCAGGGAGGAAAGAGTTAACTATTGATGCATGTGCACAAGTTAACTTTAAAATGATGAACAGTGAACAATTCTTTAATAGGACCTTATAAATTTTCATAAACTCAAATGGTGTTAAAAGGCCTATTAAATTGTCTACTGGTAATAGTAGGTGTCAATTACGGCCCACGTCACACCAACTACTGTACATTAATAACTAGGCTACAGTAGAACCAATTACTGCTGTTACGTAGCAAGAAATATTTTGACTGTAGGCTAGCCTATTTAGCTCTTAACATGCTAGCTGCGGATAATTGTGCCACAGAGATTACCTTTGCAAACAGTTTTGACCCAGATGAGCTCTGACCCTGTTTTGAAAAGAAATTTTGAAAATTCTATTTTTAGAACAGTAGTGGACGACAATTATTGTTGCAGTGTTGCAGATGGAAAAAAATACCCAGCATGCAAATAGTTAGTGTAGGTGTGATGTGGGCCATAATTGGCTTCATTGAAGAATACCATGGTGACATGGAAAAGCAAAGGACACACATTGAAATCAGTCAAACTTGTATCAAGCTACATGTATCGCTGAAATTGAACTAAAAAGATAGATACTTTGAGAATCTTTAGTATCTAAAGGAGCTGTCTGATCAGGGTCTACACTGTTTAGAAAAATAAGGGTATACCAAAACACCATTTTCCAAAAGCTACAATTTAACCTTTTACCCCATAAACACGCCTATTTACGCCTTTGATTTATTCCTTCATTGAAGAAAATAGTTCCACTTTGTACAGTCATCAATTTGTACCGTAAGAAATATTTTCTATATCCTTGTAGATAGTAGCTTAAAGCAGACTGAAAGTAAAGCAGAATGCGCCTGAAGGCGCATTCTGCTTTACTTTCAACCTGCTTTAAGTGGTCACATGTCTTCATAACCAGAAACAAGCTAAGAAGTAAAGGTATCAGTTATTAGCAGGAGAAAGGTTAAGATTGTATCAAAACGTTATTAACCTATGTTATTATGAGTAATAGATGAGAACCTGAGAAGAATGTGAATGAAGCATGATAACTCAGGTCAGGAGAATCATTCATATTTTCATCTTTTAGCCCCTTCATTGACTAGCTTTGACTGCTTTCATTTTAAAACAGTTCAGATCCAGATCAGATACAATGTATCTTTGAACTGTTTGACTTATTTCTGTCAAACTGCTTGAAATAAATTTTTTAGAAAAAAGCTGGTAAGGCTGTTTAAGAAGATGTTTTTGTTGCTTTGACGGTATTTAAGCTGTTCTATAGATCCAAACAGATGGTATCTTAAAGCAAGCTAAAAGTAGAGCAGAATGTGCCTTAAGGCACATTCTGCCTTACTTTCAATCTGCTTTAAGTGGTCACCTGTCTCCATGGCTTGAAACAGTCTAACAGCCTATGGGGAAAGGGTTAAAGCACATTCTGCTTTACTTTCAACCTGCTTTATTATTAAGCTACCATAAAACTAGAATGTAGAAAATATTTATTGTTTTACTGATTCATGACTGTATAAATTGGAACTATTTTCTTCAGTGGATGAATAAATTAAAAGGGTAAAAATGTTTATATGGAGCGAAGGTGTACAGTGAAGGGTTAGAAGATGATGGTATTTACCGGTAAAATGTATGAATGGAATGTGTGGTTACTAAAGCAAAACCGCCAGTAATATACGCCCCATCATGTACAGGAAGTTTAATTATTTTATACAGGAGTTAAAGGGTAGATTGATACATTATATCATATTGCGAAATTACCTATCCTCATGTGGTTAAGAATATTTTTAAGGGGGTGGAGGGTAATTTTACCTCTTTACCAAATTTACTTTGACAATAATATGGCCACTGAAACCTTCTGACTTTTGAACGACAGCTTTGCAAGTGCTACCATATGTTAATTATATGTATATCCAATTGATATAGCATATTTTTCTTATGCTTCTAATTTTCTACATTAAGGAAGGTAGTCCCTTACCTTGGAAGTCTTTCAAGAAAAGCACAAACAACATTTCCAGTATCTTTCCAGATGATGGCTTAAAGCAGGTTGAAAGTAAAGCCGAATGATCCTTTAGGAGCATTCGGCTTTACTCTCAACCTTCTTTAAGTGGTCACTTGTCTTCAAAATTAGAAAAAGGCTATGAGCATAGGGGTAATGGGTTAAATAACAAAAACAGTAAGGATGTTATTGTTAGGAGAAGGTTTACTGTTCTCGCATTGCTGAGATAAGTCAGCGAGACACGAGCAAGTTGTGAAAGGGTATTTTTTTTAACCATGCATGGTAGAAACTTAACCCAGCATGACAGTAGCGTGGTATTGCATCATTTTACCTTGTACCCTGTGAAATCTATACACAGAAATAGTCAATATCAACTGATGCAAAGTGTAACGTCAAACCGTGGAATATTTTGTAAAGCAATGAATGAGCAGCGTGCTATACTATAGAATATCAGTTACAGCTTTAATAGCTTACAGTCAGTCGCTGCAATGCAGGTCACAGGTTCGATCTCTGTTCTGGATTTATGACTTTTGCATACAGTTCCTTTTATCCTGCATTAACCCTAACAGCCCTGGAACCAGATAAATTATGTTCAGTTTGAACATTTATCATCTGAACTACTAAATTGGTTTATAAATAATAAAATAAGGAGACTTTTTCCGGGTAAGAGTGCAAACTCATTTCAAACAGATATTGAGGAGCTGGGTCTACAGTGTTTTCAGAAAGTGTAAATATACACAGTCAAACTTAGATATCTCGAACTCGCTTAACTCGAACTATCCGATAGTTTGACAATGAACTGCATTGTTTCATGCCCGGTTAGGTCGATCATACCCATATTTCAAAGTTAAAATGTGGCTAAGCCACGTTTTAACTTTGAAATACGGGTATGTTCTATTTAACTGAGTTTGAGAAATTGAAGTTCGACTGTACTTCAAATCTCTTGTTAGTTTGAATTACAATCTTATGTTAACTGACTACTCAGAAGAAATCAAATCAAGGTAGGAATAGAAGGTAAATAGCAGTAAAAAGAATCAGTTATGGGTAAAATAAAGGTGGTACCTTATTGCAGGACAAAAGTAATGCAGAAATCTCCTGTGGGAGCTTTCTGCATTACTTTTATCCTGCATTAAGCAGAAACCTGTATAGAATAATTTTTTATGTTTCTTTATTGTGTTTGAGTAGATGCTGTAGGTTCTTTTACTCAGAGCAAACAGTTAAAGCATCAGAGCATCCTCTTTGGATCAGGGCTCCAGATAAGAGGGAGTAAACTGAACAAATCCAACATTTTCTCACTCATTTCAGTACCAAATCCTATGGAGTTACTACTCATTAGAATTCTGATGAGTATTAACACCATAGGGTTTAATGCAGAAATACATTTTTAGCTCACCTGAGCCAAAGGCTCAAGGTGAGCTATTGTGACCGCTCATTGTCCGTAGTACGTCTGTCCGTCTGTCCGTCTGTCCGTTCACTTTTACTTCAAACGACATCTCCTCTGAACCCGGGGATTGTAGGGCGGATTCAAACTGCTCATGATGTTCCTTGGATGCTTCTCTACAGAAGTTGTCTAAATGAAAGAGAAAAAGCAAAAACTCTGCTTGAAAAAGCAAAAAGCAAAAATTTTTAAAAAATCTTCTTGCTAAAAACTACTAGGCCCTAAGCTTTGATATTTTTACAGTAGAATCTCCTGGTCGATCCCTCTATAGTTTGTTAAAATGAAATCCCTAGGGTCACACTTGACGCCACCCTGCGCAGTTTAAGTGCTGCTCTAGGCAGGTTTTACAGTATTTTTGATGAAGCAAAAGCAGAACTGTATTTTACCTCAGTTACTCTTAATATACTAAGGGCAAATAGCCAATATTTGCAAACATTTTGGATCCAGATCAGATGCAACATAATGCTGCATCTAATTTGGATCCAAACTATTGGTACTCATTTACCAACTGAACATGTTCCAAATTCTTTTTTTTGTCACTTTTCGCATACAGTAGGTTTTAAGCAGATATCATTTCAGTCTGGTAAGGGTAAGCCTTCAGAGCAGTTGCTAATTCTACCATACTACCCAGTATTTGACCTCAGCCACTGAACTGATGGTCTTAGCTGAACATGTTGTCTGCTAAAGTTTATAAATGGTTTAGTCTGCTTCATACTTAGAGAAACAGGGTCTGGAAGTGATCCACTGACAGTTATGTAATTATGTCTTTTGCCATATTTATACATATGTTTAATATTCAAAATATGTATAGCAGACAGCAATTCAGCATAATAAGAGTTAGACCCTAGCCAAATTTCCTACTGGCAGAGTTACATAACTGAACTCTGGTCAGCTGATGAGTGTCTGCTATATATTTATGCCCTGCAGTTGGGGGCATATTGTTTTTGTCTGTCTGCTTTTTTGTCTGTTTGTCCATTTGTTTGTCTGTCAGTCCACAACTTTAATCTTAGCCATAACTTTGTTAAAGTTAGAAACTATATAACTTGGGTCATGTCGTACAAAGGTCAATGTCAATTTTGAGATATTTCCCAGTGTCATATTTTCTTGTCTTTGAGATAACTCCAGTTCTACTGATGTTAACCCATTACCCCATACATATGCCTTTTTACGCCTTTAATTTATTCCTCCTCTAAAGAAAATAATTCCACTTTATATAGTCATAAACATGTAAGATATAAGAAATAGTATCTATATCTTAGTAGATGATAACTTAAAGCAGGTTGAAAGTAAAGCAGAGTGCGCAATAAATAATCATATGGAAATACATGTAGCTTGATAAGAAGAAGTGTCATGGATAAGGGCCATAACTCTGCCAACAATATTTTTTTAAGTTATTCCAATTTGTCATGTTTTTTTTGTCTGGAAGATAATTCCATTTACAGCTATATTAAAATGTTGTCTTGCCTATTAAGCTAAGGCACAATGACCTCAGGTGAGCGAATTAAGGGCCATGGCCCTCTTGTTTAGTTTTTATACCCTGCCGAAAGGCAGAGGGATACTGTTATAGGTCTGTCCGTCCATCCTGCATAGAACGTATATAATAAGTATAATTTCTTGAAAGGATGGAATTATTGTCAAAACAAGATACTTGTGGCAAGAGTTATCTGCCCTGTATGTACACATGATCTTTGAAATGCTAGAAAGAAAAGGCTTTATTTTAGTACAGTTTACAGGCTAGTATGGACAAATGTGAATAAAGTTTTATAAAACTTTATTATAGATCTACTATAAAGTATAAATACATAGCCATTAGTTTTCAAATGCGTTCATTTATTGTCGAAAACGTTCAAAAATTGTCAAGAGTGTTACACCCTTGATGAGTTGAAAATGCCATGTTTAACAGTGTTTGCACATTAGTAAATTCTACAGTTCTGAATTTATTTTGATAATACTTGCACACAATTATAAGTTCTTGAAAGTGTTTAATTAATGTTGAAATTGAATCAAGAGTAACCTGCCCCTGTCATACCCAGATTTGCTACAAACGGCTTTATTTTAGTATTGTTTAGGCTTTATTATGTACAAAATTGAATGGATTTTTATAAAACTCTGTAAAAAGCTTTTGAATGTTGATCTTTAAAGATAGGTGATCACCATTTGCCCCTTCCTCCCGCAATAAAGTTTGCCACTTTCTTCTCGACAATCGCTGCGGCAGGGGATAGCAGCTCTAAGGTGCTTGTTGAAATACTCCCTTTATATGGAGCCCTGTTGGATGCTTTATTGTGTTGTTGCTGAACCCAAGGCAAATACTCCCCTTATCTAGAGCCTTGGAACATGTTTGACTATATGTATTTGTGTGGTTATTTTCTAGAACCCCAATGAAAGCCTTGTGCAGGATGTATCAAGTACAGCTGTTCTCACACCCCTCGACGATGACCTGGTCGGAAACATCACAGACGTACCAGACCGAGGAAACTGGGCCGGGCGATTTGACTTCCTCATGTCCTTGCTTGGCTACTCCGTCGGGCTTGGAAATGTATGGCGCTTCCCCTATCTGGCATACAGTAATGGAGGCGGTAAGATCATATAAATTATATTAAAATCAGACTTAACGTTTAATAAGATTCAAAAGAAGGGAAAAATGGCAATCTTTAACCCTTTACTCCATAGGCTGTTTCTAATTTTGAAGATAGGTGACCAATAAAAGCAGGTTGAAAGTAAAGCAGAATTCAACCTCTTTTAAGCTATCTGTCATCTGCTGGAATATATAAGATATTTCTTATTATACATATTCATGACTGTATAAAATGGAAATATTTTCTTCAGTGGAGGAGTAGATTAAAACGCATAAATAGGAGTATCTTTGGAGTAATGGGTTAAGACAGGTAGCATCTTAATGCAGTCAGGATTTTGCATTATACTATTATATACAAGTAGCCTCCAGTATCTAAGAGATTCTTCCTAGTTCTTCATTGACTGGTAGCTCAGCAGAGGATTGACAACTACTGGTATTTCCAGATACTGGTCTGGCTTTCCTTGTCATAGAAAGTTGCATCACAGTATGCAAATATATAACTACATGTACTGTATATATGATAATCATTTAGATACTTGTCTATGGGAATGCCTATAAATAATATTTTCGTTTGCAAGATTTTTTTTTTTTAATTTCTGCTCTGAAGAGGGTCACAGTGTCAAAGAGTTTGGTTCCTGATAATCCAAACTGTTTGCAAAGGTTACCAAGATTTCACTGCTAGCATGCAAAGAGTTCTACATCTGTCTTCAGACAATCCAAATAAGTCTCATTGCTTGCTCTTTTTTCAACATCCCCAGTGAATACTCATTCAGAGCGCCAGATAAGGGGAGTATTTCAAAAACTAAAATCTTTATTTCTGTATTAAACCCTAAGGTGTTACGACCAATTAGAATCGTCTCAAAGAGACGATTCTAATAAGTAGTTACACCATAGGATTTGAAATTATAAATGTGAGAAAATGTTGCATTTGTTTAAGTTTACTCACTTTTATCTGGAGCCCTGTTTCATTTGCAGTTCTTCTGTGAAGTATGTTGATACTGGGATAGATCATACATACATGTGGAGTTTCTCTGTGGATGAAAGTGATTTTCCGTTAGATACTTATCTCTGGACCTGCTAAGTACTTATTTTGTTTGCAAGATTGTTTTTTGAAATTTCTGCTCTGAAGAGTGTCAGTGTTAAAGAGTTTGGTTCCTGATGAGATGCAGAGTTTGGCTTCTCATTGGGATCCAAACTTTTTGCAAAGGTAACCAAGATTTTGCTGCTAGCATGGATTTCACATCTGTCTTCAGACAATTCAAATAAGTCTCATTGCTGGCTCTTGTATTTAACATCACCAAAGAATACTCTTTTGTAGTTCTTCTGTGAAGTATGTTGAGGTTAGGTTACAGTGGAGAAGAAGTTGTTCTTTCCCGTTGAAACACAAACTAGGCTCAAATCTGACCAATCATATGCTTGGGAATGAGTTTAGACTCAAGTCAAAAGCTTTATAACCTCGGAGCCAGTGCACTAAAATGAAGAAAATTTCAACTTCTTTATATTCCTAATGATTTATTTTAATCTGAGTAGCAAACAGTTTTGACCCTGATCAGACGCCGGGTTACCTGGCGTCTGATCTGACTCTAAACTGTTTGCATTTTGGAAATAAATGTTTTAGCGTCAACACGTTTATTGGGAAAGAATAACATCTTTTCCACTGTACCTACATGACTTGTAAAGCTTCTCCGTGGAGGAAAGTGTCAGCCAGTTCAGAGACATTTTCAGTTGCCATGGGCCAATGGGCTGCTATAAATCTATCATTGTTAGTCAATGGTTTAATCGTCCAGATAATTCCCAAACAATAAACCCTTTCATTACTGTTAGGTGTATACAAATACAGTGGAAACTTGATAGTTCAAACTCACTGTAGTCAAACTTACACATCTTTTAAATTTAAAATGTGGATTAGCTTGTTTGACATATAAGCCGGTTCATATTACCATATCTCAAGTGAAGAAATACGGGTGACTTTGACTGAAGCAAGTTTGAATTGCTGAAGTTCGACTGTATGTCCATTCCATATTTAGATTATTTGATTTTAAGTTTTATTGATCTTTTTTAGCCTTTACATTTGCCAAACTCAACTTTACAGTTGATTTGCAAATAGTTTGGATTCAGATCAGATTCCAAGTAACACGGCATCCGATCTGGATGTAAACTGTTTGACACTCGTATTGATATTTCTGTAGTTAAATTGTGATTTATCTTTTATAGCTGACAGTAATTTTTAAAGCAACAATTCATAGCAAAATAAAGTTAAGATTAGTTCTAAAACCGTTTATCAAAGTTTACTTTAAATGAAAGAAAAAAGAAGGAGTGGCATGAAAATAAAGGATTTGAATAGTTTACCGGATATTCATGAATGACATTTTTTCAGTGCATGTGGTTTAAATTTTGACGAAAATTTTCCATGGCAAAAAACTTGAATTGAACTGGGTTTGTATTTGCCAAAGTTATCAACATTGAAATCAATCAAGATTAGAGTAGGCATGTCTGTCAGATTTTTGCAAGCACAGACTAGAATGTTACTATATAAAGTCAAACTTGCTATCAGTATTATCCAATATATACACCTTTTTACGCCTTTGATTTATTCCTCCACTGAAGAAAATAGTTAACTTTGTAATAGTAGTGGACATGCATGATGAGAGGTATTTTCTATAATATCCTAGCAGATGGTAGCTTAAAGCACAGATGGTAGCTTAAAGCAGACTGAAAGTAATGCAGAATGTGCCTTAAGGCAGTTTACGGAGGCAGAGGTTTTGGAGTTAAAGAAAAGATGAAGGAGAGAGACTGTTAGAGTTTGCCGTAGCTAACAACCTGGTCATTGGCAACACCTGTTTTAGTTTTACCAAGAGAGAGTCCCATCTAGTCACTTACTGCTCAGGCAATCACAAGACTCAGATTGACTATATACTCTACCGTCAGAGCTTTCGCACAGCAGTTTACGACGTCAAGGTTATACCGAGTGAAGAATGCGCCCAACAGCATAACCTACTTGTTTGCCATTTCAAAGTCAGCTTGCCAAAGCGCAACTTCATTCCACGTATCCGCTCCTGGAAACTCAGGGACCCAGCTATGGCTAATGAGTACCATGCTACCTTCAAGGATAAAGTAACTGCAACTGTGACCATTGTTTCTGATGATGTGGAAGATGTGTGGTTAAGACTGAAAACCACAATTCTGGATACAGCCTCAGAGGTATGTGGTCTCTCTAAGAACCACCAATGGAAAAGGGAAACCTGGTGGTGGGACGACAAAGTCGATGAAGCTGTAAAGACAAAGCGAGCACGTTTCAGAGGCTTCAAAACCCTGGTCAAGGCTGGCAAGCTGAGTGAGGCAAATGAGGCCAAAGCTACCTACAACGAGGCTAAGCGTGTGGCCAAAAGGGCAGTCTGGCAGGCAAAACTGGATGCCGAAAGTGATAAGTTTGCACACATCTCGCCAATGATGGAAACATTTTCAAACTTGCCAAACAGATGGACAGGTCAAACCAGGATGTTGTGGGCGAGAAGTGTGTCAAGAATGATGCCGGAGAGTTATCCCTCAGTGAGGATGAGAAGATGAAAGCCTGGGTTGAGCACTATGCTAGGTTGCTGAATGTTGAGTTTGAATGGCCCAGTGACCTACTCCCTGAGATTGCTCCTGTGGAAGGCCCATCCCCACCAGTCACACTGGATCTAACTTGAAATGCTCTTAAGAAAATGAAATGCGACAAAGCAGTGGGTCCGTCCGGTATCATTGCTGAGATGCTGAAAGCTGTAGGTGACGAGGGAATAGCAATGCTGAGGGATTTAACTGAGGCGGTTTTCCGAGCTGGTGAGGTACCAAAGGATTGGGAGGAAAGCTTTATACTCAACCTCTATAAGGGTAAAGGCGATGCCCTTGACCGTGGGAATTACCGAGGGCTAAAGCTAACTGACCAGGTTATGAAGCTACTGGAGCGTGTACTAGACACCTCCATACGTAGGATGGTTAGTATCGACAAGATGCAGTTTGGCTTTGTGCCTGGCCAGGGCACCACTGATGCAATCTTCATCATTCGCCAGCTGCAGGAGAAGCACATTGCAGCAAATAAGAAGCTGTATCTTGCCTTTGTCGACCTAGAAAAAGAGTTCGATCGTGTCCCAAGGAAAGTCCTTTGGTGGGCTCTGAGGATCCTGAGTGTGGAGGAGTGGGCTATACGTATCATCCAGGGAATGTATGCAAATGCAAGGAGCCAAGTGCGAGTGAACGGGCAATACAGCGAGAAGTTCAGTGTAGGAGTTGGTGTCCATCAGGGATCTGTTTTGAGTCCTCTCCTCTTCATCTTAGTTCTGGAAGCGCTATCTCGAGAATTCCGCTCTGGTGTGCCTTGGGATCTCCTTTATGCTGACGACCTTGCCATCATGGCTGACTCTCTGGAAGAATGCGTGACAAAGCTGAAGACATGGAAAGAGGGTATGGAGAGTAAAGGGCTGAGAGTCAACATGAAGAAGACGAAATTCATGATCACGGGACCCGGCCTTGATGTTCCTGTGATACTGGTGCCTTCCCCTGTGCAGTCTGTCGGCGTGGCGTTGGAGTTAATGCCATCATGTGCTCGTAGTGCTTACTATGGGTGCACAAGAAGTGCAGTGGAATCCAAGGGAGACTTGTTGCCAACCCAAATTACATGTGTCCTAGATGTCTTGGACAAGCATGTTCAATCGATGGCAGACCAGTCACACAAGTGGACATAGATGGAACTTTGCTTGATGTTGAAGCCAGCTTCTGCTATCTTGGTGACATGTTGTGTGCTGCTGGTGGTTGCTCTCTTGCCATAGTAACCAGATGTTGCACTGCCTGGGGTAAATTCAGGAAGCTCTTGCCAATTTTGACATCCAAGCACATATCCCTCACAAACCGTGGGAAAGTGTTTGACACCTGTGTCCGCTCTGCTCTTCTCCATGGTAGCGAAACATGGGCCCCGACAGCTCCAGACTTACAGCGGCTACGCAGAAATGATAGAGCAATGATCCGATGGATCTATGGCGCCAAGCCCCATGATGACATTCCAACCCAGTTGTTGTGTACCAGGCTGGGGTTACAGGAGGTGACAGCTGCCTTACGCTCTAGGCGTCTTAGATGGTATGGACATGTCGTTAGATCCACTTCCTCTATTAAGTCCATCACCAACATGGAGATTCAGAGTCCAAGACTGCGTGGGAGACCAAGAAAATCATGGTCAGATTCTGTTAAGGCTGACATTAATGCATGCAACCTAGATGTTAACCCACTCGACAGAGCTGCGTGGAGATCAAGTATCAGACAAACTAGCCGCCTGCTGCCTACCCCAGATGCTGGGACACCCGCAGCAGATGACAAATCAAATGAGGATTAAGTAGTTTCAACTTACTTTAAGTGGTCACCTGTCTCCAAAACTAAATACAGGCTATGGAATGAAGGGTTAATAACTTAATAGTGTTTTTAAATTACTGTGTATCTTAATATTTACAAGTATTCACCAAACAAGTGTATCTAAAAGTAAGAAATTCTATGTGAAATGTCCTATGTTTATACCAACAAATCATTTAATGAAGCAATATGGAGATTTAAAGTTTATTGTAGAAAAAGAATAATGCAGAAAGCTCCTATGCTTATGTTTTCATCTTATCCCTGCATTAAGCATCTACCTACATATTTGTATAAACTGGGATCTTCTTTCAAATGTTGTAAAGATGTAGTATGTAATAAGTAAATGAGGATCACTTTTCAGAACATCTACATCAGGCCTGCCATAAGTTAATAAAAAAAATCCTAAGATTTCAAATTTTTCAATTTTTCAAGCCCGATTTTCCTGATTATATCTTTAACCCATTGTCTGTTTCTAGTTTTTAAGACACGTAATGCTTAAAGCAGGTTGAAAGTAAAGCAGAATGCGCCTTAAGGTGCATTCTGCTTTACTTTCAGCCTGCTTTAAGCTTCTATCTGATGGAATAAAAATCCGAAGATTTCGGAAAAATCCGGAGAAATGGCAGCCCTGCTACATCTAACCTCAAAGTTCTGATAGTTAGCCTTTAGCTCCTTGAAATATGTAATGTTCTGAATTAGGAATAAACAGAATTTTACTATTCACCAATTTGTAAAGTTATATTTGCCTCAAAATGCGGTCGTTTACAGTAAAAAGCAGTTTTTGTCAGTCTCAGGCAAGTGGTCTGAAAAAATTAAGGCGAAGACAAAATTTGAGGGTAAAACTATACATTGAATATATTAAACCATTAAAGTCAAGGAACAGAGAATATTCATTATTTGTAAACAGTGCAGACCCTGATTAGAGTGCTTGTCAATCTTGAGGAGCCCACTGATCTGGGTCAGCACTGTTTGTCATACTTCAAAACATTGGGAGACAAACCCCTTATTTAGTCAATATAAAATGCAATGTGGGCGTTACAGTAATACGCATATGGCAGTGTTTTATTGTCACCTGAGTTATTTGATCATTATCTTTGTAATATATACCTTAATACGTTACAGTCAGACCAGTCTAAGAACCCATTTAAACAAAACAAAAACTCTTTAGACCAATCCGCAACATAATGCCTAGAAAAAAAGTAATGTCATGTAATTATTTGGCAGTGTTTTGGTTTGAATATACATGTCCGGCATTCAGCAATAACCTACATCTTTATAAAACGGTTTCTCAATACAAACTGTAATTGGACAGCCAATTTATTGAACAACATGGTTAACCATTTGACGTGAAGGTCGAGGAATGTTTTTTTGTTTAGTTCATTCAGGTGTTCCGTTTTGATTGGTTGTTGTAGCTCAGTGGTTCATTTTTGGGTTAATGTGCGTAAAGTATGTTTTGTTTACGGTTTGCCAAGTGTGATATGATAACTGATAGGCAAGCTGCCCATTGGTAGCCAGACAGCAATTTTTTTTGTCGTGTTAGGGAATGGTGGCCAGACCTTTAACTTAACCCTGTTTCTAGTTTTGAAGACATGTAACCAATTAAAGCAGATTGAAAGTAAAGCAGAATGCGCCTTAACCCTTTACCCCATAGCCTGTTTCTAGTTTTGAAGGCATGTGACCACTTAAAGCAGGTTGAAAGTAAAGCAGAATGTGCCTAAGGCACATTCTACTTTACTTTCAGCCTGCTTTAAGCTATCATCTGCTAGAATTTAGAAAAAATTTCTATGGTTCATTTTCAAGACTGTATAAATTGGAACTATTTTCTTCAGTGGATGAATAAATCATATCCGCTAAAAGGCGCTTCTATGAGGGAAAGGGTTAAGGTGCTTTCTGCTTTATTTTCAACTTGCTTTAAGCTACCTTCTGCTAGGAATTATCAAATATTTCTTATCATACATGTTCATGCCTGAACAAATTGGAACAATTTTCTTCAGCGGAGGAATAAATAAAATGTGCTAAAAGTCGCTCCTATTGGGAAAAGGGTTAACCCTTCTCCTGCTAATAACGTATATTTATGCTTTTTGAAATCAGTGTAGACCCAGGTCAGACAGCTCCTAAAGGAGCTGTCTGATCAGGGTCTGCACTGTTTTCTTATGGTATCTGTCTTACATTAGTCTATGCTCTTTCCCGGGTAATATTCCCTCTATTCTATAAGACATTGTAATGTTTTGAATGATATACGAGGGGTGTTCCATAAATAATGTCATCTGTGCTTTATTTCGCGGAAATCGTGCAATTTATGCACAAAACCACCTCGTGTCGATTGAGTGATCACTGGCTCGTGACACATGTAAATATCTCGTCCACACGTTCACTGGCCTCGGTACAGTGTACATCGTTTCATAGCCTTTTTGCTATTTTTTTTCACTAATAAGGGTCCAGCTATTCAAATCCCGGTGCCAAAAGGCAAAACGGTCACAGGCAAGTACTATAAAAACGTTGTTCTGAGAAAATTGAAGAACTACTACAAAAGTCGCCGCCCAAAACAGAACTAAAGTATGTCTGACTTTTGCATGATAATGCCCCCGCTCACAAGGCACGTATTGTGACTCACTTTTGGGACTTTTTGGAGTCAGAGAATGTTACCGTCCTTCCGCACCCTCCGTATTCGCCAGACTTGGCCCCCTGCGACTATTTTCTCTTTCCAAAACTTAAATATCATTTATCTGGAAGGAGATACAATTCGAGAAATGCCCTTGGATCTGCTGTTTATCAGTGTCTGATGGGTGTCCCCATTGAAGAGTATGAAAAATGCTTCCAAAAATGGATTGACCGGCTAAAAAGGTGTGTTCTGGCTGGCGGAGAGTATTTTGAAGGGCAGAGCAAATTAAAATGAACAAAAGCACTTCTGCTATATGAGCACCGATGCAAGTGACATAATTTTTGGAACACCCCTCGTATATTCAAAGTGGGCAGAGTTAAAAAATGTGCCATAAGAAATATTTTCTATCAACTAGCAGATGGCAGCTTAAAGAAGGACGAAAGTAAAGTAAAACCTTAAGGGGCGTTCTGCTTTACTTTCAACCTGCATTTAAAGTGGTCAAATTCTTCAGTACAGGCTATGGAATAAAGGCTTTAGATTATAGGTGACTTGTACAAACTCAATTCTTTACATGCAGCCTATTTTAATTGCCACAGGTCTGGTTGTTTAATTGCTAAAGGCATGCCTTCTTTGAGCAGGCTCGAAGTGAAGCAGAAAGCTCTTGTACTTTCTGCCTGCTTAAAGCAGTCAGCTGTCAGAATGTGGGTGAAGCTATCTATGACATATTAGGCGGAAGTTTCAATGGCTGTGGAAAAAGTTGTTGACTTTTCAGAGAAGAACGTTGGCCCCAAAACAATGAGGAAAATCCCACTAATCAATAGGTTCACTTCTGATAAAGGGATTTACTCAGATCTCCTGATATAAGGGAGTAAGCTACGTGTGGCTAACATGTTCCCTTTAACCCATTACCCCATAGCCTATTTCTAGTTTTAAAGAAAGATGGTCAGTTAAAGCAGGTTGAAAGTAAAGCAGAAAGTGCCTTAAGGCACATTCTGCTTTACTTTTAGCCTGCTTTAAGCTATTATCTGCTTGAATATAGAAAATATATCTCACGAATGACGATACATATTCATGATTAAACAGGGAAAATGTAAAAAGAGGGAACTATTTTCTTCAGTGGAGGAATAAATTATAGGTGTAAAAAGGCGTATTTATGAGGGAATGGGTTAACTCTGAATATTCATTATTAAACTCTGTCCACTGTTCACGTCAACTATTACACTGGCAAATAAAATGAGGGAACATTTCTCCAGGAAAGAGAACAGACTCATGTCAGACATATCCAATAAGAATACAAATTCATGCTGGTTAACTTCTAGTGACATGTCAATTGGTCATTTACAAACAGTGTAGTGGTGAAGAGGACACTTGCTCTTGTGCAAAAAGTGTAAACCAAAATCACATAGCGTCTAAAGGAGCCTTCTGAACATGGTCAGCATGCTTTGTAATTTTGTACTGTATGGTAAAATCAACCCTAAATAGTAAAAAATGGACTTCACTTAATTAAGGCATGCCCATTTGATGTTTCAGGGGATATTTATACATATTTTTGTGTAGTTGACACTTTTCCTACAATTTCCCATCACACTATGATTTGTACAAACCATTATTTATGCGGGCTCACCTGTTATAACCTGATGAAATATGATGCTTCTTTATAAGACATTCATTCATGGAGTTGGGTTTCTTTCTAGCCTGCTGTTATCTGTCTTCAGTATGGCATTAATAAGTTAGTTACAGTGAGTAAGCTAACACAATAAACAAAACCTCCATAGCTGTTCTGAAATGACAAACTGTTTTGTTTGAACATAACCTAGTGCCCTATACCTGGCTTGGCATGCCTCACGATACATGGAGTTTTGGTGGTGATGCAATAGTTTGGCCCAATTTCCCACCAACATTTTGTCCTTTACAAAATGTCCTTCAGTGTTAAAACCCTAATCATGCTGAATTATCAAATGCACTTATCATGATGATGATTTTCCGATGAATGGTCCATTAAAATAAATCTTCCCCCAATAAATACATGTACTTAGAATTATGAGAAACAGTACATACCCTGATCATAGAGGTCCTTCAGGAGCCCTGGCCTACTGGGTCTACATTGTTTGTAAATATGAATCTATTTTCAGCTGGTTATGGTAAAAAACATTTTGTTTATAAATAAACTATTTATGTATATATTTAACATGTGTTAAGTACAGGTACGTGACTGTCAGCTCATGTTTAAATACATGTAGCTGTATTCAGCACATTGTAAGTTTAAAGAGTGCTAGAGACGAAATCTCTTGCATTTAAAAATAGTCAGGATCTTATTTTGTGGTACAGAATAACTGCCATCTTATCAGGATAAAAAATGCCAATAACTTCTGGAAAATAATAAACAAAATTGAATAATTCCACTTCAGTAGTCGGTAGATGGAATCCCTGAAGCAGATCATCACCATTGACAGTCATTCAGCATACACAAGTCAACAATTATCAGGGGTCCGTTTCATAAAATTAAATTATTTCGTAATACAAAAACGGTCGTAAGTCAAAACTTTAAAATACATTTAATTTCTGATTTCTCTATGTAATCCTGTCTTGTGACATCTCTTTAGAATCGTCTTGAAAAGAGATGTGACAAGACAGGATTAGATTGAGAAATAAATAATAATTGAGACCTTTATAATCTGACTTCCTACAGCATTTGTCGTACGGAGTTTTATGAAACGGGCTCCTGTTCTCCTCCTACATGTATTAGCAAATATTGGTGCTTCTTGGAAAAAAAGTGTAGACCCAGATAAGACAATTTGTCTGTCCTTCAGGAGCTATCTTATCTGGATCTGCACTGTTTTCTTTAAGGGTCTGTCTGATGTGAGTCTGCAGTCTTTTCAGTTGCAATTTTCTTCTTTATTTTATTAGCCAATGGAAAAGATTTTTTTGAAAAAGCATTTTTGCCAAAAGTGAGTTAGCCTAGTTTGGCGCTGAGCATCGAGATGAAAGATGTCTATAGTGGACAAGAGATTTAATATATATGAATATTCAGCAGACAGTTAATTAGGACCAAGACAGAAGGCAGTCTCCTGCAGACATGTGTCCTGCATTTGTTAAGAATGATAGTACAGTCAACTTGTGTTTAGCAGCTACAGTAAAACCTCTCTATTATCACCTCCAAATTGAAGGCTAATTCATTATATAAAAGACAGGTGACAGCTTAAAGCGTGGTGGCAGCTTAAATCAAGGTGACAGTAAAACAGAAAGCTCCTAAAGGAGCTTTCTGTTTTACTGCCATCTTGTTTTAAGCAGTCACTACTCTTAAACACCTTATAATTAACACAGTTTAGTGGTTTTAATAGAGAGGTTGTACACTAGTCTTAAAGAAGCACATAGGTCTCTCTGAAGTCAGGTGATGCAGGGCAAACATACAACATTAGGCTTGATGTAGGGTAAAAAGTAAGGCAGAAATCCACTATAGGAGCTTTCTGTCTTCCTCATTTCATGCATTAAGCTGTTATCAGTATTTATAAAGACTGTTTATTTACCTAGTTTTGAGTGTCTGCTTTTAGACTATTTAGTTTGACTGTAGTCTGAGTGGCTATTATGCAATATGTAAATGTACTTCACTGTTATTAGAGGAAGACAATGCAGCTGTCTCAAAGATACTTATGTTATACATGTGTTAACCCATAAACCTTTTCTCTCAGAGCTTGTTAGTCTCCGTCTGATGAAAGGGGGGTTGGGGGGGGGGGTTCATGTTTTGTATGCACTGATCTGTCCATTTGTCTGTCTAACCGACTGTCAGTCTTCAGGGCTGCAGATAAGAGGAGTATTTAGAAAAATAAAATATTTGTTTCTATTTCTGCATTAAACCCTTTCCCCAATAAATATGCCTTTCTACACCTTTGATTTATTTCTCCACTTTAGAAAATAGTTTCAATTTATACAGTCATGGATATGTTTCATAAGAAATATTTTCTATATTGTAGTAGATGGTAGCTTAAAGCAGGCTGAAAGTAAAGCAGAATGCGCCTTCAGGGGCATTATGCTTTACTTTCAACCTGTTTTAAGTGGTCACCTATCTTCAAAACTAGAAACAGACTATGGGGTAATGGGTTAAACCCTATTAATTATATAACTATGATATCACATAACACATAACTCATAATCAGTCCTTTACAACAAGAACAAATGGAATTGTAATGTTTAAATAACCTTACTAAAGTGGGTCAAAAGAGAGACGACAATGACGCAATAACAATGTCATTGGTTGAATTCTTCGTGCATATAGAAGTCAATTTATTTATTTTAAGTCTTTTTGAAATGAAATATAAATCACCTGCGGGAAATGTGACCTAGTACTCGGAGTAATGTGATCTGTCAGTCAGTCCACTACTATATTTCATGTACTGTAACTATGTACACATGCTTAACCCATTACCCAATAAAAAACACCCTTTTATGCCTTTAATTCATTCCACCATCGAAGAAAATAGGTCCACTTTATACAGCCATGAATATGTTTCAGAATAAATGTTTTCTATATTCTAGCAGATGGTAGCTTAAAGCAGGCTGAAAGTAAAACAGAAAGCGCCTTAAGGCACATTCTGCTTTACTTTCAACCTGCTTTAAGTGGTCACCTGTCTTCAAAACTAGAAACAGGCTATAGGGTAATGGGTTAAAGCATGGCCTCAGATTAATACAGTATGAAAGTATAGAGGCACATTAAGGCACATTCTGCTTTACTTTCAGCCTGTTTTAAGCTACCAGCTGCTAGTATAATATATAGAAAAACAATTCTTTATCATACATATTTGTGTCTGTATAAAGTGGAACTGTTTTCTTCAGTGGAGGAATAAAATGAATTTAATATGCTAAAATGTGCTTCTTTGGGGGAAATAGTTGACCCATTAATCCATAAATACCCCTTTATACGTGTTTAGTTTATTCCTCCACTGAACAAAGTAGTTCCAATTTATACAGCCCATACTATGCACCAGAAGAAATTTTCCTAAATATCCTGGCAGGGTAAAAGCATAATGCGCCATAAGGCGCATTCTGCTTTACTTTCAACGATCACCTAACTGAACTAGATACAGGCTATAGGGTGATGGGTTAATTCAGTACAGTAGACAATTTTATGGCCCATTTGGGGAGGAGTAGAATAGATCATACAGACAAACTTTATTGTTCCATTCTAGAGGCAAGGGGTTACTATCCTGCCTTCAATATATTGCCAAATGCATTTTGGTAATATGCACTGTATTAAGTTTTATTATTTAGTTTACGAGTTGATGTTGGGGATGTATGTTTATGTTGAGATGTACTTTTCACAAGTTTTCTTGCTATGGTAATAAATACTTGTGTTTTATATTGTCAGCCAAGTCAATATAAATATAGATGGCTGAAAATATGATTCTTCTATTACGACCACTAAATTGTGTTAATTGTCAGGTGCTTAAGGTAGGTGGCTGCTTAAAGCAAAGTGAATGTTAACAGAAACCTCCTTTCAGAGCTTCTGTTTTACTGTCACCTTGCTTTAAGCTGTCACCTGTCTTACAATGAATTAGCCTTCTTTTTAGTGGTCGTAATAGGGAGGTTTTACTGTACTCTTAAATCTAACTGTATTAATTGTCAGATACACAAAGACTTGTTGATAGGTGGTAGCATTAAGCAACATAAAAGAAAAGCAGAAAGCTACCACCAGCCTTAAACACTCAAAAAAAGATTGTAAATGGGCACATTATAGCATGACTAAATATATTGATGGTTGATATATCATGCTATATTATAGTATGCTAATAAAAAAGTATTGACCCAATTTTTCCTTATCCTGCTGTAGCATCATCTGCTTCAAAATTGTGTGAACAAAACTTCTTTATTCAACTTCGATAACTTCTTTTCCCTTAAATGTTTTGAATCTTGAAACCTTACCGCCAAACATTTTGGAATTTGACATGTTAATTACTAAGTCTGTTTTAAAAATAAGATCTTGTCAAGTGTCAGTCAGTATATAATGTAAGGTAAAGATCCATATCCAGCAATATGTCAGTAATAGATTAAACCTTCTGCTAATTGCATATATTGATGTCTGAGCTCCAGATAAGGGGAGTATTTCAAGAACTAAAATCTTCATTTATGAATGAAACCCTATGGTTTCACTACCACTACTAGTCACACCATAGGATCCGGTGCTGAAATGAGTGAGAAAATGTTGGATTTGTTAAATTTATTACCTCTTGTCTGGAGCCCTGGATGCTGTATGGAAACAGTGTAGAGTAGACCTAGATCTCAGACATGCAGCTCCTGAAGGAGCTGTCTCATTAGGGTCTGCACTGTTTAACCCATTACCCCATTTCCTGTTTCTAGTTTTAAAAATAGGAGACCACTTAAAGCAGGTATGAAAATAAAGCAGAATGCTTTACTTTTAGCCTGCTTTAAGCTAACTTCTGCTAATAAATAGAAAATATTTTTAATAATATATATTTATGGCTGTTTAAATTTCAACTATTGTCTTTAGCGGAGGAATTAATTAAAGGTGTTAAAAGGCGTATTTATGGGGTAATAGGTTAAGATCTGTCTGACATAGCATAAACCTGCACTCTTTCATGGGGAAAAGATTCCTTATATTGCTAGCCATTGTAAATGTAAAAATAATATATGTTCATAGTGGATGGAGTTTATTAACTTTATTTATGACTATTCAGTTAATTTGTCACCTGGCTATAAATTAGTATAATCTCTAGTGATGAAAATGTCAGCTCTTAAAGTAATCTAAAGTACATGTACACATGAAAAAAGTTATGTTTATTTTTTGTCAATACATAGTTTTGTTTTATGATACTCTATATGTCACTTGGGCACAAGTGGTGCATTTATCCCACATAAATGTCAATAGTTTTTACTGCTTTAATGGTTTACTGCACTTTTCCCATAGCTGCAGCATCAGCGACTTTTTTAGTATGAACAGAAAAATGGAAGTATTTGAAAACAGAAAACATGCCTTCACCATACTCATAAATTAATGTCTTTTTGAAACAATTCTAATGAGTATCGTCAATTCTCGTATTCTCGTGGTTTCTCATAATCTCGTGTCTTACAAAAACAGATTCAATGGACACTCCTGACATCCAGAAATATATCAACTCTTGTCCCCGGATTAATTTATTTTGAAAAATGTTGTATTTGGACCAATAAAACATCAATTGGGTTTGAATTATCTTTTTTCGAAATTTCACATGTAAAACGTGTTGGATACTGTAATTCATTAATACTAGTTCATTGTTAAAAATAAATAAACACACAAAAATTGATGCCACAGACACAGAAATTGTCCATATGATAGATTTAAAGTGACTCTAAAAAACTTAGCTGAACTGAAGAGTTAACCCCCTCCATAGCAACAAACGTTGACAACCAATCAAAAGGCACGAGAATACGAGAAACATTTGACTGATTCGGATCATGCAGGGAGGTATATTCAAACGTAGAAATGACCTAGATATTATTTTTTTAGTATTATAATTATGGATGTTAAACTTTATTGGGAGTTTCAACTGTTTTTTAAGCCAAAAAGGAGAATTCTTAAAAGCAATGTATGGGTTTTATACATATTCTAAGGCTTAGCCACACGAGAATAGGAGAACACAGTATACCGGTAGCCATACTTTAGGGTTTGATAAAAGAATAGAGAAATCTGAATTGTATTTATCTCCCACTTACATTCATCACTCAATTCAGAAATAGTGAAGTGAGTCTTCTGATCAGAGTCTGCACTGTTAGTTTTATATTTAATTTTCTGAAATATTTCTAAAAACAGCCCTAAATCAGGGCTTCAGGGGAAGTAAACTGAACAAATTCATTTCATCGCATATTTCAGCAATAAATCCTATGATATAACTACTCATTAGAATCATCTTAAAGAGACACCTTAGTAGACTATAGGGTTTAAAGCAGAAATAAAGATTTTACCTTTTGAAATACCTGCCTTACCTGGAGCTTTGCTAAGTACAGTAGAACCTCTCTATATATTACCGTCACTAAATTGTGTCAAATATTACTTGTTTAAGGCATTTGACTGCTGAAAGCAATGTGAAAGTGAAACAGAAAGCTCCTACAGACAATAAGCCTTCTTGTTAGTGGTTGTAATAGAGAGGTTCTACTGTATCGGTATAAACTGGTCATTCTTTCAAAAATAGAAAAGACTATAATATTATATAAGAAATATTCAAACATAAGAAGGTAAAACATGTTTTAAAGTTTTATTCATGATGTGATGTCATTGTATATTTCAGGGGCTTTTGTGTTTCCCTTTGTCCTGATGTTGTTCCTGCTGGGTCTACCCCTGATGTTCATGGAGCTGTCCTTTGGTCAGTTTGCCGGACTTGGACCAGCCGTCGTCTTTGGGAGATTTTGTCCACTTTTCCATGGTAAACAGCTTTGATCATTATCGTTAAAGTCCTAGAAATTGGGACACCCTATGTAACCGCTGCATTTTCATCAATTTTGAACAAATTGAATTTATGCAGAACAACATTACTGGAGAAAGCTTCTTTAAGGTCTATGACATTGTGCTTCTTCACCAAATGGCTGCTTAACCCTTTACCCCATAGCCTGTTTCTAGTATTGAAGATAGGTGACCACTTAACTCTTTCGCTGCCAAATTAATTGTGAGATTTTTACCCCTTCACCGTTTCATTGCCGCCTGCTTCAATTTTTGCAAGATTGTTTTAAAGTAAGATTCAATGTAGTATGACTAATAACATATGGATATGAGTGTCAAACAGATTGGATCCTGATCAGAAGCTGCGTTACCCGGCGTCTAAACTACTTGCAAAGTTGCCTTTTGGTGCCGTTGGCAGCGAAAGAGTTTAAGCAGGTTGAATGCTGTCTGCTACTGTTTTAAAATTAGATTTGTCAAAAATTTCTTTTCAAAATAGAGCTAGTTTGTCAAACAGTTGTGCTCCTGATGAGATGTCACATTACTGGTGTTTCATCTGGATCCAAACTGTTAACAAATTATTACGATTACCCCTAGGGTGTAAAGAGTTGATACTCTATGTAATGTATGTAAATAATGTTTTAAAGGACAATTGTAAAGTTTATGTATGACATTTTGAATATGTAAAGAACCCTTGCCAGAGATTTTTTGGCTAGATTCTTTCTATGTACTCCTTTAAAAAAAGTAGGTCACTTATTGCGATAAGCTAACCAAAATTAAGAACAAGTTAAATTAAAGTAATTATTATTAAAATAATTTGAATTAATAAAAATGTAAAACATGGGCTGAAGACTGTTTATCGGATACCCCACAACCTGTTTATAGTTTTGAAAACATGTTACTGCTTAAAACAGGTGAACAGTAAAGCAAAATGCTCCTAAGGGAGCATTTTACTTTACTTTTAGCCTGCTTTAAGTTCCGGAAAGATCTGGAAAGATCCTGGAAATGTCTTCTGTGGTTAATGTTCAGGGCTTCCTAAGTGGGGACTGCTTTCGTTACTACAGGAATAGTTAGAGGGTGTAACTATTTGTCCTTATGGAATAATGGATTAAATCATCTTTTTTGAGAGGCCCCATAACACAAGAATGACTATGTGTATGAGAATTCAATTTATTATGAAATATATAAACATGTTATTTAACTCTTTCCTCCCTGAAACTTTAAATGGACAATTCCAGTTTCCATTTTAATCTAGTCCATTTCTGACTTTTAAGGGTAGTTTTATTAGCAAAAATACCTTACCTGCTATGAATATTGCTATCGGTTATTATTACTACTAAATTACCAGAAAAAAGAAGTCCCTGCCCTATCCTATAGTATAGCTGTATATACCGCTGCCCTGCGGCCCTCCGTCTTAGAATAGTCAATAATAATGTTTGGCATTATGAAAAACAGTGAAGACCCTGATCAGAGGGCTCCTTTTGGAGCCCTCTGATCTGGGTCTTAGCTGTTTGCATAGAACAAGTGTACTATTCACATGTACACTGTTTGAAAAGGACACCTATATGTGGGACTAGGGTTTAAAGGGAACGAAACAAAATCATATGGTCCCAAATCTGGCAAAATCTGTGTGAATAAAAAAGGAGTTATCAGTTATATAACCTATAATATGACGTGTTTCTTACAGAGCAAGTATTCACCTGAAAAGATGAAAAAAGAATGAAAAAAGGCTCAGTTTCATATTCATGCCAGCTGTCATACATGATTTATATTCCTAGCTCAGATTCTTGCATAATATTAACTTATCTGGCACTCTGTCTATGATAATGACAAAAATACTGTCATATCTCGTACAAAAGGCTTGCAAAACTTGACAGATACTAGGTCAAAAGCAAACGCATTGCATACCTTTTTCAAAGACAATTTTTTGGTTGCAGGACTTTTGATAGGGGGGATTGGTGACATAATTATATAAAATAGTAAAATCGTTCTAAACCACACACACTTGCAATATTGATATTAACCCTTTAAACCATATCTTGTGTCTTATTAGTTTTAAAGACAGATGAACACTTAAAGCTGGTTGAAAGTAATGCTTTACTTTCAGTCTGTTATAAGCTACCACATAGTAGGAAATAGGGAATATTTCTTATTTTGCACATTCAATACTGTATAAAATGGAATTATTTTCTTCAGAGGGGAAATGAATTAAAGGCATAAAAAGGTGTATTTAACTATTTATGGTGTTTTTTTTGCATTAAACCATAACTTATTAATGTGTCACTACTCATTAGAATTGCCTCTTCAAGACAGTTCTAATGAGTAGTAATATCATAGGATTTGGACTGAAATGAGTGAGAAAATGTTTGATTTGTTCAGTGTACTCCCTCCTTTCTGGAGCCCTGTATTTAATATGATATCGAAGCCAATAAAATATCTCAGGTCTGACAGGGCTACAGATAAGGGGAGTATTTCAAAATCTAAAATCTTTATTTCTGGTTTAAACCCTATGGTGTCACTACTTGTTAGAATTGTCTCGAAGAGACAATTCTAATGAGTAGTCACACCATAGGATTTGATGCTTAAACAGTGAGAAAATGTTAGATTTGTTCAGTTTATTCCCTCTTATCTGGAGCCCTAACATGAACATTACAAAGTATGCACAAAGAGTTAATGGCACAATAATTTCCAACAATAATTTCTGAATATTGATTTACATTCCTCTATGAAATCGTATATCTCTATTACCATAGAAGAATTATAATTCTGAGAGATCTTTTCTGTTTTGAAAGGCAGCATGCTATAAAAGATTGTCATTTTTGACATTCTCCTTGGGAATATTCTGTGACAACAATGAAATTTGTAAAAGAGCGTTGAAAATATTGTTGAAATATAGACTTTAAAGGTTCAATGCCACTACAGTAAAACCTCTCTACTACAACCAGAAATTGGTATTCATTATTAGGTGTTTACAACAGGTGACTACTTAAAAGCAAGGTGACAGTAAAACAGAAAGCTCCTTCAGGAGTCCTGTAGGACTTTAAGTAATCTCAATTTGGAATTGTTTAACACTTCCCTCCTTAGAAACGCTTTTTTGCACATTTTATTTATTCCTCCACTGAAGAAAATAGTTCCTATTTATACAGTGATGAACAAGTATCAAATTTTGTTAAAAATATTTTTTTAATATTTTAGCAGATGATAGCTTAAAGCAGGCTGAACGTAAAGCAGAATGTGCCTTAAAGGTGCATTCTGGTTTACTTTCAACCTGCTTTAAGTGATTTACCTGTCTTCAAAACTAGAAACAGGCTTTGGGGTAAAAAAGTTAAGGGCAGTCTCAAGGACACCCAGATCAGACAGCTCCTGAATTGATCTGGGTTTCCACTCACTATGCACTTATAGCAGAAAAAAAGATTACAAAAGGATAAGGTTGTTAGCATTGGAAAGGTGAAACACATTGTCAGTCTGTATGTCGCCATATTAGCATGAAATTTACCAGAAAGTTTGTTAAACTTGAAAATTAAGAATGGTTGGTAGGTGTCGAGTTTCAGATGAAAGATTTATGGAATTCTGTTTTCAGTAACAGTAAAGAATTTGTTATTTAGTGATGCAAATTGTAATTCGATTCTTTGTTTCAAGTAGTTTACAAGGCTCCAATTTAACCATATGGGAAATGTTCTATACTTAACTCTTTGTACCCTAGTCACACATATATGCATCATTTGCAAACTATGTACCTGTGAGGAGTACACTTGTCCTATGCAAACAGTGTATACCCTGGTCAGAGGGCTCCTGCTCCTTATGGAGCCCTCTAATCAGTATCTACACTGTTTGTCATGTGTAAAATAAACCCTAAAACGTAAAAAATAGACTAGACTTAATTGAAAACTAGAATTGCCCATTTGAGGTTTCAGTGAGGAAAGGGTTAAGAAAAAATTTCTACAAAATCTGTCATCTACCCAAGAAAAATTAATCACATGGAAACTGCCTACTATTGCAGCTTCCCAACAGGCATCTCCCTTGGGTTTTAATGTGTCCCATGTATTTGGCATATCTTGTAGTATTGGATTTGATTGCACTGCCTTTGTAATGCTTGCAGTCTGCAAAATCAGCGTTTAAGTTTGTTGTCCTTATAGGATAACTTCTTTCTTAAAAACTTGTTGTTTCAAGCAAAAAAAGCTTGTCTAACTTATTCTTATAATTATTATGATATTAGATTTTATGGTTTCGTTACTAAGTATAAAGTCAATGCAGCATTACTTGATTATCATACTTAAAATAGGCTTAACCCATAACCCCATAGCCTGTATCTAGTTTTGAGGACAGGTGACCACTTAAAGCAGGTTGAAAGTAAAGCACAATGTGCCTTAAGGCACATTCTGATATACTTTCAGCCTGTTTTAAGCTACAATCAGCTAGGATATAGACAATATTTCTTATGGTACATATTTATGACTGTATAAATTGGTACTACATGTACTTTCTTCAGTGGAGGAATGAATTAGATGTGCTAAACAGTGCTTCTATGGTATGGGGGGAAGGGTTTAAAGACATTTCCTCAGTCCTTTGATAACACTTTATTGTTGAACTTACATTAAGTGTCCTGATATAAGGTATATTTGTAGCTGATATACTTTCAACTTGCTTTGAGCTACCAGCTGCTAGAATATAGTAATTATTCTCTAATGTTGAATATTCACAACTGTATAAATTGGAACTCTTTTCTGAAGTGGAGGAATAAATTAAGGTGTAAAAAGGCATATTTATGGGGTATTTGGTTAATACAAGTTTGACTGAACAGTCAGAGACATGTTTACAGTTAAAAATGTCAACAAACTAAAATTCAGCCTTATAGCTTACAGTATGTGTAGAATATGAAGTCTTGCCTTGTATTGATGTCTATTGACCTTCCTTAGTAATATTTGAAGCACTAGACTAAGACAGCAGGCGTTTGTATGTCATCAGACAGATAGCTGTAGGCAAATAAACTTACAATTTACATCACAAAACCTCGCCTACACTATTGCACTGAGAAGTATTTGTTTATACAAATGTACAATTGCTATTGTTGTTTGAAGGTATAGGGCCACCAAATAGACCGGAAGTGCTTCATGGTGTAGTCGAAAGAAGTCCGGCAAAGAAATAGTGCCAAACTTTTTGCCTCAGAATAGCTTTTTGTCAAGAAATATTTACTATTTTGAGCTTTTTAGCTCACCTGAGCCGAAGGCTCAAGGTGAGCTATTGTGACCGCTCATTGTCCGTAGTACGTCTGTCCGTCTGTCCGTCTGTCCGTCTGTCCGTTCACTTTTACTTCAAACGACATCTCCTCTGAACCCGGGGATTGTAGGGCGGATTCAAACTGCTCATGATGTTCCTTGGATGCTTCTCTACAGAAATTGTTAAAATGAAACTTTCAAGTGGACTACTTATTGTAATTTATTTAAAAAAGTGAAAAACTTTAAACAATCTTCTTGTAAAAAACTGCTAGGCCCACAGCTTTGATATTTGTTTTTTAGTATCTCCTGGTGATTCTCTCTCAAAATTGTTAATATCAAAACTAAAACTGACCATAGGGATTCACCATAGGGATTTTTTCATTGCCGCTTTATGCAGGATTCATTGCCGCTTTATTCAGGTTATACTGTTTTACTGAAGGTTTAAGCAGGGTTTCAAGCACCCTTATACTAAATCACCTATATTTGCAAACAGTTTGGATCCAGGTCAGATGCCACATAATGCAGCATCTAATCTGGATCTAAACTATTTGCCACTCATTTACATATTTTCTTATATTTAGAAAATATAAGTTATTATTTTTTACATATTTCACATACAAACATTTGGAGCAGACAACAGTTCAGCATGATAATAGTCAGTTCTCCCTGAGACGGTCTCTTATTGCATAACTGACCCAAAGCTTGCTCTGAACTCAGGTCACTGAGATACATAGCAGAAATTATGATGTCTGCTATTTTGTGCTCAAGCACAACTTAGTTCAAGGCATATTACTTTTGGTATGTCTGTTTGTTTGTTTGTTTATCTTTCTGTCTATCAGTCCACAATTAATTCTTGGCCATAAACAGTATGGATCCAGGTCAGATGCCACATAATGCTGCATCTAATCTGGATCCAAATTTGCCACTCATTTACATATAGTTTCCTATATTTAGAAAATGTAAATAATGATATTTATTAACCTATTAACGCATACATATTCCTTTTTATGTCTTTAATTTATTCTTCCACAGAAGAAAATAATTTCACTTTATACAGTCATTGTTGTCTTTAACAATTGCTTCAAATGACATCTCCTCATATATTGCTGAAAAGATTTCAACCATGTTCCTTGGGTCAAGTTGTTTCAAAATTGTTCAAAGAATTAAAAACAATGTAGAACTCTGGTTGCCATGGCAACCAAGTGAAAAAATAAGGAAATCTTAAAAAATCTTCTTGTCTGAAACTACAAGGGCCAGATCTTAGACATTTGTCACATAGCATCATCTACAGGTCCTCTATCAAGTTTGTACAAACTATGCCCCTGGGGTCAAAATTGGCCCCGCCCCGGGGGTCACAGTTTTACATAGAGTTATATAGTTAAATTTTTCAACGTCTTCTCCTCTGAAAATAATATGGCCAGAGCTTTGATATCTGGCATGGTGACACTTTTAGATGTCCTATACCAATAAGGTTCAAATGGTTCTGGTCGATTGCATATCATCTACAGGTCCTCTATCAAGTTTGTACAAATTATGCCCCTGGGGTCAAAATTAGCCCCACCCGGGGGTCACAGTTTTCAAACGTCTTCTTTTCTGAAGCTAATATAGCCAGAGCTTTGATATTCGGCATGGTGTTACTTCTAGATGTCCTTTATCTATTTTGTTCAAATGGTTCCAGTCTGTTGCATATGTAGGTCACAGGAGCTAAAAACAGATTTTTTCAATGGAAACTTAAAAAAAATCTTCATGTCTAGAACCCTAGTACCCTGATCTTAGATATTTGGAACATAGCATCATCTACAGGTCCTCTATTAAGATTGTTCAAATTATGCCCCTCGGGTAAAAAACTTTATAACTTGGGTCATGTCGTACAAAGGTCAATGTCAATTTTGAGATATTTCCCAGTGTCATATTTTCTTGTCTTTGAGATAACTCCAGTTCTACTGATGTTAACCCATTACCCCATACATATGCCTTTTTACGCCTTTAATTTATTCCTCCTCTAAAGAAAATAATTCCACTTTATATAGTCATAAACATGTAAGATATAAGAAATAGTATCTATATCTTAGTAGATGATAACTTAAAGCAGGTTGAAAGTAAAGCAGAGTGCGCAATAAATAATCATATGGAAATACATGTAGCTTGATAAGAAGTGTCATGGATAAGGGCCATAACTCTGCCAACAATATTTTTTTAAGTTATTCCAATTTGTCATGTTTTTTTTGTCTGGAAGATAATTCCATTTACAGCTATATTAAAATGTTGTCTTGCCTATTAAGCTAAGGCACAATGACCTCAGGTGAGCGAATTAAGGGCCATGGCCCTCTTGTTTAGCTCACCTGAGCCAAAGGCTCAAGGTGAGCTATTGTGACCGCTCACCGTCCGTAGTACGTCTGTCCGTCTGTCCATCTGTCCGTCTGTCTGTTCACATTTACTTCAAACGACAGCTCCTCTGAATCCGCTTGATTGTAGGGAGAGTTCAAACTGCTCATGATGTTCCTTGGATGCTTCTCTACAGAAGTTGTTCAAATGAAAGGAAAAAAAGCACAAACTCTGCTTGAAAAAGCAAAAAAGCAAAAAACTTTAAAAAATCTTCTTGCCCAAAACTACTAGGCCCTAAGCTTTGATATTTGTACAGTAGAATCTCCTGGTGGATCCCTCTATAGTTTGTTAAAATGAAATCCCTAGGGTCACATTTGACACCACCCTGCACAGTTTAAGTGCTGCTCTAGGCAGGTTTCACAGTATTTTTGATTTAAGCAGAACTGTATTTACCTGAGTTACCCTTAATATACTATGGGCAAATAGCCAATATTTGCAAACAGTTTGGATCCAGATCAGATGCAACATAATGCTGCATCTAATCTGGATCCAAACTATTTGCCACTCATTTACCAACTTAACATTTTCTAAAAAAAAAAATTGTACATTTTTCACATACAGTAGGTATTTAGCAGACATCATTTCAGTCTGGTAAGGGTAAGCCCCCAGCAGCTGCAAATGCTACGGTACTCTTGCATAATATTTGACCTCAGTGATCAGGCCAACAGAACTGAACATGTTGTCTGCTAAAGTTTAGAAATGGTTCAGTCTGCTTCATACTTAGAGAAACAGGATCTGGAAGTGATCCACTGACAGTTATGTAATTATGTCTTATGCCATATTTATACATATGTTTAATATTGGTTTTGTCACAGTTATCTGTATGTCTTGTCATTTTTTGTTGTCCAGGATTCAACCCTTTCCCCCAATAAATACTGACCTTTGTTAACCCATTACCCCATAAATGTGCATTTTTAGGCCTTTGATTTATTCCTCCACTTAAGAAAATAATTCCCCTTTAAACAGTCAAGAAAATGTAAGATGCGAAATAAGTTTCTATATCCTAGTAGATGGTAGCTTAAAGCAGTTTGAAAGTAAAGCAAAGTGTGCATTAAGACCCATTCTGCTTTACTTTCAACCTGCCATAGGTGGCCACCTATTTTCAAAACTAGAAACAGGCTATGGGGTAATGGGTAAAATGAAATTGCCTATTTGGAAAGAGCCTAGTGAGAGGAAGTGCCATTTGCAAAGGCCATAACTCTGACATCATTGTTTTTTTAGTTATTTCCCTTTGTGATATTTTCTTGTCAAGAAGACAACTCCAGTTCTACTAATGCTATTGTAATGAAATTTTATGTATGGAAAGAAACTGATGAGAGAAAATGCCATGCACAAGGGCAGCAATATTTTGTTTTTCCCCTTTGTCATATTTTATTGTCAGGAAAATAACTCCAGTTCTGCTGACGCTAGTGAAATAATTATCATTTACCGGAAAGGAAATAGCTTGATAAGAGGATGTGTCATGGATAAGGGTCATAAGCTTGGCAACAAAATTCACTTTTGTCATGTTTTCTTGTCCGGAAGATAACTTCATTTATAGCTACATGTATATTAAAATGTTGTCTTGCCCAGTCAACTTAGGTACAAACTTCAATGTCCTCAGGTGAGCGAATTTAGGGCCATGGCCCTCTTGTTATTTAATACATGGGTGCTAGAGAATAGATACAAAGACTTTCTGTCATAATAGATGGGTTTTTGGAGAAATTATGTGAGCTGAAGTGACATGTCCCTGTTTTAGCCGGTGCCTATTTCAAAATGTAGCAAAACAGGGGTCATGCCACTGAAGCCAAGAGATTTTTCTTATATGCCACATGACCCCCTGTTTTCTCTGCATTTTTCACTTGTGCAAGGGTGTATCTTTGTAGGAAATATAGGGTAGCACCTGTGGTTGGAATAAAAATTGTATTTTTTGGACCTTGGAAATGACGCATTTTATATAAGTTATATAGGAGAGCCGTTTTGGTGTACCATGCCCTGAATAGTAATAAACCTTGTTTGAATAGTAATAAACCATTTCTTTTGTGCTATGTAAAGCAACAACCTGTCTTTAGAGCTTAAGAAGCTTTCTGCATTACTTTAGTCCTTCAGTAAGCAGCTAGATATCTAAAGGCAGCTTTCAACAACCTGTCTTAAGAGGTCAACACATAGAAGCAACCTTTAAATAAATTATGAAAGGAGCTTTCTGTGTTTCTTTTGTTCTACATAAAGCAACAACTTGTCTGAAAACTTTTGAAAGAGCTTTCTGCATTACTTGTGTCCCACACACAGAAGCAACCTATGAGAAAGGAGCTTTCTGCATTTCTTTTGTCTTTAATCAATCACTGGTCTTATAGAAGCTTTCAGCATTTCCTTTTTCTACGAGTAGCCATTTGTCTGCAAGCATAGTCTATACAACCCTTACAATTTTTATACAGTATAAATTCGATACTTCGAACTGGCTTAAATTGACCTTACCAATATTAATTTCATTAGTTTAATTTCGATAACTGGATCTCACTTTGGGTATGTTGACTACCGGTATGTTCAAACTAAAACCAGTCCGAATTAACAAGTTTCAACTGTTTTTACATGGAGGTTGAAGCCGATTCTGTCTGTACTGATGGTCAAAACTGCCAGGTGAGTAAAGGTCAGACAATTGCAAATGACCCCTGCCCCTGTCAAGCTATAAGTGCTGACGGTAAATCATGGTTAACAATGCAGCGAGACTTCTGTACTAATGACCATGTTAAGAAAGTACCACCCACTTGGTGTCTGTAAACTCATTTCACGATGGCGGTGAATTTTCGAAATTGTCGATCACTTTTGCAAACAGTATGGATCCAGGCCTGATCTGGAACCATACTGTTTGACACGGAGATTCAATTTATGCAGACTTGCGTTGAAAACAATTAAGTGTCACAAGACACTGAAGCTGACAAAATAACACTTGAAGATTACATGGCATGGAGAGTTAATGGGCTTAACTGTTGAAAGATGGTCAAGGTGTTTCTTTATGTACTTAACAAATTGAAAACTTAGTGAGGAGTTTACAAACATTTGGCCCTTGAAGAGTATATCTGTGAAATGCTTAAAGAGTATTTGAAATTTTATTAGGTTTAACCCTTTCCCTAATAAAAGTGCCTTTTAGCGCATTTAATTAATTCCTCCACTGAATTAAATAGTTTCAATTTTATACAGTGATAAATATGTACCAAAAGAAATATTTTCTATATTCTAGTAGATGGTTGCTTAAAGCAGGCTGAAAGTAAAGCAGAATGCACATTTACTTTCAAACTGCTTTAAGTGCTCAGCTGTCTTTAAAACTACAAACAGGGTATGGGTTAAAGTAAGTCATTTCCAGGTGTTTTATTTAGTTATAATTGCCACCTTACTTGTCTAAATATTTAGTCATTTTATGTATTGTATATTTTCAGGTCTTGGGTATGGAATGATCTTCATCTCGGCGGTGGTGTCGCTCTACTACACTGTGATCATTGGCTGGTGCATCCTCTATCTTATCATGTCATTTAGAGCAGAGCTCATATGGGAGAAATGCAGAGAGCCTTGGGCATCGGAATGTAAGAACATTGAATTCCGTTTAGGTCTTTAGATATACATACACTAATGCTTTAATCTATTCTCTGTTTCAACATTCTCATTTGTTCTCATTTTGAATAAACTGACCGAATCCAACATTTTCTCGAAGAGATAATTCTAATGAGTAGTTTGTAACACCATACGCTTTAATGCAGAAATAAAGATTTAAGTTTTTGAAATACTCCCCTTATCTGGAGATCTGAATCTCTCTATTTAGTCTAAGACTACCTACCATATTTATCCTCAAGTGATAGGTAAACAGATTGTATAATTGAATGTATATTCACATCTCTGTCAATTTTCTTCTCATTTCTGGACTTATTTAATTTCACCCCAAAATAGATTACATGTATAAGTACTCTTGTATTGAAAGTAAATTGTCAATTTGTGTGTATAAGTGGTTTAGAAATAGGTACTGGTTGACAATTAACTCTTTGCCCGCTAGCAGCGGATATAGCTGTCACAGGCATAACCTTTGCAAACAGTTTGGATCCAGATGAGACGCCGCGTAAAATTTTTAGAACAGAAGCAGACGACAATTGTTTGCAGACGAAAAAATTACCCAGCATGCAAAGAGTTGACACTTTTTCCTGGGTAGTTGTCAGTGCAAAATTGCAATTCATTGATATCCCACTGATATATAACATGTATAGTGCTTATGTGTTTAAAGTTGGTGTCTGCTTAAAGCAAGTTGCATGGAAAGCAGACATGTACTTTAATCCGTTACTTCATAGCCAGCTCACAGCTTAAAGCAGGTTGAAAGTAAAGCAGAATGCACCTAAAGGCGCATTCTGCTTTACTTTAAGCCTGCTTGAAAACTACCGTCTGCTACAATATAGAACTATTTCTTATTGTACATAATTATGGCTGTATAAATTTGACCTATTTCCTTCAGTGGAGGAATAATTAAATCTGGAGATGTTATTCTTTCCTCAAAAAGCGTTTACGCTAAAACTTTATTTCCATTGCAAACAGTTTGGAGTCTGATCTGGCTCCAAATTGTGTGTCATTTCAGATTAAAATAAATTGTTAGGAATTTCATAAAGTTGTAATTAACTACAATTTATTGCTATGCATTTGCGTTTTGAATGCCTGTAAATGGAAAAGAACAACCTCCTTCTACTGTGGTCTGTAATAATTACATGAAATTTGCTCGGACATTGCTACCAAGTGAAGATGGGCATGTTGTGTTTAGGTTCAAGATTGGTAATCATTCAGTTTCACTTTCACAACTCGGCCTTGACAAGACATCTACAGGGCTCCAGTTAAGAGGTAGTTATTTCAACAAATCAAACATTTTCTCACTTATTCAGCACCAAATCCTATGGTGTTACTACTCACTTGAATCGTCTCTTCGAGACGATTCTAATGAGTAGTGACACCATGGGGTTTAATTCTGAAATAAAGATTTTAGTTTTTGAAAAACTACCCTCATCTGGTGCCCTGCATCTAATTCCATGCAATATATCTTCTCTTTCAGATTGTTATTCGTACAAAGATGCTGATTCTTGTATGTCCAGTATGGATAATGCAACCTACTTTAAGGGTGTCTGCTATAACCAGTCTGAGGCCTTGGCCAATGGATATAACCTATTAGCAAAGAACATCTCCAAGCATGCTCCCGCCCAGGATTACTTTGAGTAAGTCATGTCCGACATGTACATGGTAACATTTACAGTTTTACAATTGTTTAGAAATATTTACACTTTCCTCAATGGTCAAATAGGAAAATTACCTATAGTTTTTTATCCAACTGCATTTACGGTGCATGGCTGCTTAAAGCAAAAAAAAAGTAAAGCAGATAACTCCAATAGGGCATTTGGTTGCATAAAACAGGCAAAAATAAAAGCTACCATTGGCTAGGATATGAAAAATATTTCTTATGTTGCATATTCATTACTAGGCTGAACTATTTTCTTCATTGAAGAAATGAATTAGAGGCATAACTGCAAGGAGTGATGTATGGAGTAATGGGTTAACCCATTACCCCATAAATTTGCCCTTTTACACCTTTAGTTAATTTCTCTACTGAAGAAAATAGTTCCAATTTATACTGTCACAAATGAAAATATTTTCTATATTTTAGCAGATAATAGCTTAAAGTCGGCTGAATGTAAAGCAGAATGCGCCTTAAGGCGCATTCTGCTTTACTTTCAACCAGCTTTAAGTGGTCACATATCTTCAAAACTAGAAACAGGCTATGGGGTAACGGGTTAATTAGTTCCCAGGCTACAGTTGTTATATTCATGTTTTGGTTATTTTCAGACGTGGTGTACTGCACATGTCTGAGGGGATAGAGTTCATGGGTGTTCCACAGTGGCCTATAGTGCTGTGCCTTGCAGCTGCCTGGACTATGACGTTCCTGGCCCTCAGTAAAGGTGTCAAGTCCACCGGAAAGGTACGCATAATGCAGAGCAACAGATAAGGGTAGTTTTTTCAAAAAATTAAAATCTTTATTTCTGAATTAAATCCTATGGTATCACTACTCATTAGAATCGTCTCTTTGAGGATTTGGTGCTGAAATGAGTGATAAAATGTTTGATTTGTTGAAATAACTACCTCTTATCTGGAGCCCTGATTGATGACAACAAAAAAATATACAGCAAACTGGCTGTAAATACTGAGGATGATTCAAATACTACCAGGGTTCCAAATAAAAAGGAGTAAACTAAACAAAACAAACATTTTCTCACTCAAATCAGCAACAAATCCTATGGTGTTACTACTCATTAGAATCGTCTCTTCGAGACGATTCAAATGAGTAGTGACATCATAGGGTTAAATGCATATATGAAGATTTTAGTTTTTGAAAAACTGCCCTTATCTGGAGCTCTGCTGTTTATGATGCAAAGGGTATGCAATTATAAATGATGATGATTCAAATACAGAAGATGATATTTCAAATACTGAACATCATTTTGATGATGCAAATGATACAATTCAAATTCTGATATTGATGATGCAAAGAGACTTGAATTCCTGCTTTAGGATGGTGATGAGAGCAAATACTTTTAATGATGGATTATAACTAAACTGATGATGCACTGTCTGTTGGTTGATGCATTTGTTTGGTAATGGTTTTAAGATGTTGGTCTTTGGATATAATTTTTACATGATCAATCATACAATAGCAATACAAAAATCAATAAGTAACTTCTCCAGACACTAAGACAAGTCACCCTCTCCATCAAGGGGATGACAGAGGTGATTCATAAACGACTATTAGCTAACAGGTCTTGTGAGCTTGAACATTTAATCCTTAACATGCTGAATTGTCGTCTGCTTAAAATCTATCGTCTTCAAAATAAGATAAAATCAATTTTAATCTTTTATAAACTTGAGAAAATAAAATTATGAGTGGCAAACAGCTTGGATCCAGATCAGATGCAGCATTATGCGGCATCTGATCTGGATCCAAGCTGTTTGCAAGTACAAAATGTTTTAGCCAGGTCGCGCTTAGCATGATAAGGATTAAGCAGAGACAGACAATTCTTCATTGAGCTTCTAGAGATATTTCATTAAGCTGAGATGAAGATATAAATATTTCAGTGTTTTTTCAGGCGTTTGGCTGTTGTTTTGTAAAATAGCTACTATTGTGCTCACTCACAAGTGGCTACTGAGAGCAAGGTAAAAGTAAAGCAAAACAGCTTATTTATGAGCTTTCTGCCTAACTTTATCCTGCTTTAAGGTGCTAGCCCCGTTTTACCCATTACTTCATAGCTTATTCCTAGGCGCATTCTGCTTTACGTTCAACCTGCTTTAAATGGTCACCTATCCTCAAAACTAGAAACAGGCTATGGAGTAAAGAATTAAATTTGGAAAAGAATGATTTTTCCCACTATAATTTCAGCACTTGACTACATAATCCTGCCACTAGCAAAAAAAAAACCCAACCTCATTTGTCCTCAGGGCTGCCATAAGTTGACATATAAAATTGTAAGATTTCCAAATTTGCATTTTTCAAGTGCGATTTTACGAATTGTACCTTTCCCCCATTGCCTGTGTCTAGTTTTGTTGACACATGGCTGCTTAAAGCAGTTTGGAAGTAAAGCAGAATGCGCCTTAAGGCGCATTCTGCTTTACTTTCAGCTTACTTTAAGCTACCATGTACATGTATGATGTACTAGAGAAAAAAAATCTGAAGATTTAGGAAAAACCAGGAGAAATGGCAGCCCTGTGTCCTCTTGTTTATGACGGGAAATGTTTGTACATCAATCAAGGTATTGTTTTCTGTTTCAGGTGGTGTACTTCACAGCATTGTTTCCCTATGTTGTATTAATCATCCTGTTTATCCGTGGTATCACCCTCCCAGGGGCTTCCCAGGGCATCATGTATTACATTACACCACGCTTTGAGAAACTGGGTAATGCTAAGGTAGGTATTCTCTTTAAACTCTTTCCCCTTTAGCTTGTTTTCAGTGTTTTAGACAGGTGGTTGCTTAAAGCAGGCTGAAGGTAAAGCAGAAAGCTCCTTTAAAGTAGCTTTCTGCTTTATTTTCAGTCTGTTTTAAGCATGTACCTGTCATGATGCAGGAACATGACACTGATATTGTTCTTCAAAAACAACGGAAAGGAAATGTTATGTTTAGATAAATTATACAGTCAGAATACGGCATTTTTCAAACAGACACTTTTTTTTAATTCAATGTAAAAAGTAAAGAAAGAAAGAAAACTTACTTAGAATGAAGAGATAACAAAAAACCTCAATGTTTGCAAGAATTTGTGCTTTCAAAGTTTTTAAACTTGAGGTAACAAATCTAAATGTAGTGATTTAGATTAAAGAAACAAAAGAAACTGTATAAAAGACAGTTTCTAATTTAATAGAATTTTTGTGTGCAGGGGAGAAAACTCAAAATGCTTTACTCACCATATCTTCATCAATTATTTTCACCCTTATAGTTTCAAATATTTAGCTTTTCTAATTTTTGAAGAAAGAAAAACAGCTATTCATGTTGTCACTTCTGGGTCGTTGTCATTCTACATGTAGGCGTTGTTATCATCGTCTGAAATCTTAATGCTGGCCATAACCTCTGTTATGCATTTTCGTATTTTGACAAGTCCTATCCAGACATACCAAAATATTTTACAAATTGACCTTGACCTTTGACCTTATTTAATTTTACTGTATTTTCCCCTGATCTTTAATATCAAATGAGCGTTGGCCACCGCATGTGGATCTCTTATTTTAAGGAAATGCTATCATATATCTTACATGTATGTGTTTTTGTATAGGTATGGTCCGATGCTGCTGCCCAGATATTTTTTGCGCTCAGTCCAGCATGGGGCGGCCTGATTACCTTGTCAAGTTACAACAAATTCCACAACAACTGTCTCAAGTATGTTAGCCCGTTATATGTTGTTACACATAAATCCGCATAAAGCGACCACTGAAAAGACTATACATTTGTTGTATTCATGACAGGTGACTGCTTAATGCAGGGCAAAAGTCATGCAGAAGGCTCCTAGGAGCCTTCTGCATGACTTTTACCATGCATTAAGCAGTCACCTGTGTTTAAAGATAACCATGCATTTTTTTTCAGTGGTTGCTTAACCCATTTTCCCATAAATACGCCTTTTTAGGTCTCTAGTATATTCCTCCACTGAAGAAAATAGTTTCAATTTATACAGTCATGAATATGTATTGTAAGAAACATTTTCTATAAACTAGCAGATGGAGGCTTAAAGAAGGCTGAAAGTAAAGCAGAATGTCTTAAAGACACATTCTGCTTTACTTACAACCTGCTTTAAGAAGTAACCTGTTTTCAAAACTAGAAATAGGCTATGGGGTAATTGGTTAACACAGGTTTGACTATAGTCATTCTTGTTTTAATCTGTACTACGATGATTTTCAAAATATTGACCAGTTTATATCAATTACTAGAGGTTAATTCCAAATATATTCGACTGGTAAGAGCCAAACTGCTTGCCACTCAGATTTTAAATAATCACAACATTTTCGAATAGCTTGTTATTTTCTGCATTTTATTGTTTTGTCTTTGTATTCAGTTTCATTGAAATGGGGAAAGAATAAAACTCTGCAGTATCCATACTTTCTTGAGCTCTGTAACCTTGGTGATTATATTTTAGCCAATCAAAAGTCTGCATACCATGCTAGAAAGCTGTAATTCTGTATCTTCTTTTCCAGAGACACCCTGATAGTTGCCTTTGGTAATATAGGAACAAGTTTGTTTGCCGGCTTTGTGATTTTCTCCATCATTGGATACCTAGCTTCTGAGCTCAAAATGGATATTGAAGATGTTGTTGATCAAGGTATGACTATAGTTGTACAATAACAGTTTACACCATGATAGACTTCTGAACAACAAGAAAGGTTTCTAGATAAGGGGAGACTAGTGGTCATTCAAAAGTTCAAACAAGTGGCAGTTTAACCCTTTACTAGTATGGAAGATAGGTGACCACTTAAAGCAGGTTGAAAGTAAAGCAGAATGTGCCTTAAGGCACATTCTGCTTTACTTTCAGCCTGCTTTAAGTTACCACCTGCTACGATATAGAAAATATTTCTGGTACATTTCTAAACTATACAAATTGGAACTATTTACGTCAGTGGAGGAATTAATCAAATATACTTAAAGGCGCTTCTTTGGAGGAAAGGGTAAATGCATTCTCATCTGTTCTTATGGTCACTTCCAGTTTCCAGTTAAGTCTAGTGGAATTTTGTCTAGTAAGTGTTGCTTTCACAATATATTGCAAAACTACAAACAGGGTATACCCTGAGTAGTGTGCTCTTTCAGGTGTATCTATGAAGTAATGGGTTAAGCAACCACGAGCTTCAAAGACTGTCTTAAAATGTCTCTGTTGGTAAAGAAATTCAACTTGTTTTGATTCATATCATTTCATGTCAGATGCTACTCCATTCTAAACCTTTCAATTTATTCCTGCACTGAAGAAAAAAGTTCCATTTTATACAGTTATGAATATATACACCAGCAGATAGTAACTTCAAGCAGGTTGAAGTAAAGTACAATACCTCCCAGGCACAGTTTACCCTACTTTCAACTTGCTTTAGTGGTCGGTCACATATCTTCAAAACAAAAAACAGGCTATGATGTAAAATGTTGAAATATATATCAGAGGAAGTATACATATTATGTGATCTAACCAGTTGCCGATTTGTGCCTGTAACAGTGCATAAAGGACTTCTGGGGTCTTCCTCCACCCGTCCGTAATTAGCTGGACGTCGCGATATGACTGAAATACTGTTGAAAGCGACTTAAAATCAAAACAAATCAAATCAAATCTAACTGTATAAAGTCCCAGGTCTCTGATACTTGGGGTGTATTTGTATTGCAGGTGCTGGTCTGGCGTTTATAGTGTACCCGGACGTGGTCACACGACTTCCTATATCTCCATTATGGGCTATCCTTTTCTTTGTCATGATGATCACCCTTGGAATGGGCAGTGAGGTAAGACAACAAGCCACAAGGTTATTAACCCATTACCCCATAGCCTGTTTCTTGTTTTGAAGACAGGTGACCACTTGAAGCAGGTTGAAAGTAAAGCAGAATGCGCCTTAAGGCGCATTCTGCTTTACTTTCAACCTGCTTTAAGCTATTTTCTACTAGAATATAGAAACTATATCTTATGATTCTTATTTGTAACAGTATAATTTGGAAATATTTTCTTCAGTAGAGGAATAAATTAAAGGCATATTTATGGGGTAATGGGTTAAGAGTTGAATTGAGTGGTGAGATCATTCTCAAGTTTTTTTGGTCAGATTTTAGCAGAATGCTCTAATCTGACCAATCAAAAATTAGAGAATAATCTCTAAACAAAACTCAAATGTTTTATGAGCAGGGACACAGACCCTGAGAAGAAAGCTCAAATCTGACCAATCAAATGCATGAGAACAATCTCAGACTTAACTCAAAATCTTTATAACCTTGGACCCAGAAGTTATTCTGTGATGTCATACAGGAGAATTTTAAATAGTTGATCATATAAACAATGATACAAGTTAATTATTTTACTGTGAATATGATACATTTTCAAAACTAGAGACTTGCTATGTGGTCCTCGAAGCCAGTTGATAGGAGTTTTCTGCTTTACTTTCAACATGCTTTAATCTGTCAACTGTATTAAAAATCACCAAATAATTTGTGGTGTATATTTTTAGGGTAGATACATGCATCCTTTGGCACTTCTAGGGGTCTCCATGACCAATTGATTATAGTCACTGTGAAGGATAATTGCTTAGCTCCTCACCACTGTTGGACTGCACCACGGTCTGGGCACGGTGGAATTTTTCAAGTCTTCCAGCTGGTATGCGGAAGGTCGATGGTTCTACCCAGTTGCCGACTTGTGCCTGAAACAGTGCATAAAAGGCTTCTTGGGGTCTTCCTCCTTATGTAAATAGCTGGACGTCTTGATATGACTTAAATACTGTTAACGTTTAAACTTAACCAACCAAATCACGTTGGGGGGCTGGTGAAGCTTCCCCCTTTGTATAAGACTGCAGATTAATTATGAGATAATAAAAACAATCGAGCAATAACTACTGTACACCAACTTCAGTAGTACTATAAAGTAGTTAAGTCCAAGTTTGATTTTATTTGCAGTTTGCTTTACTTGAGACCTGTATGACCGCTGTACAAGATACTATGCCCTCACTGAGACAAAAGAAGACCTGGGTAGTGCTCTGTGTCTGTATTATTGGCTTTTGTGGTGGCATTGCAGTCACCTGTGAGGTGAGTCATACATCTAGTGACAATCTGTACATGAATTTCGTATTTGTCTCGCAGTGAAGTTTCTTATACATATTCAATTGATGCGTATTGTTGAAGGTAATTTGTTTATGATACAGTAAAACCTCTCTACTATTACCACTAAAAAGGAGGGTAATTGATTGTATAAAATACAGGTGACAGCTTAAAGCAAGATGAATGTCAAACAGAAAGCTCTTAAAGGAGCTTCCTGTTTGACATTCATCTTGCTTTAAGCAGCCATCTGCCTGAAACACCTTACAATTAAAACACTTAGGTGGTCATGATTATAGAGAGGTTTGACTGTAATTTTTATCTCAAAAATTTAAATTCACATAAGATGTTTCATTGTTTTGCCTTCATTTCATGCCAGATCTGTCTTATTTTGACAAGAGTTATTTCCCTTTGCAAAACTTTGAAATCTAAATAATTCAAGCGTATTTTATCAGTCAGACACCTGGCATAGTGATCAGGTTTATTGTTGTTTTAACCCTTTACCCCGTAGCCTATTTCTAGTTTTGTAGAAAATGTAACAATTTAAAGCAGATTGAAAGTAAAGTAAGGCCACATTCTGCTTTACTTTCAGCTACCATCTTGCTTGAACCTGCATTAAGTGATTATCTGTTTTCAAAATTTGAAATAGGGCAAAGGGTAAAGAATTAAATGGTTGTATTTTCCTAACAGGGTGTATTAATGTATTATTAAGTATTTTTCTTACAGGTTTGTATTAATGTATTTTGTGTTTTTCCTACAGGGTGGTATTTATGTATTACAACTGATGGATACCTATGTATCAAGTTGGTCAGTGTTTGTTATGGCTGCGACAGAAAGCATTATATTTGGATGGATATATGGTAAGTGGATGAAGAATGTACCGTAAAACTCCTAATAATTTGGACACCCTGAATAACTGCTGTAACTATTGCCTAGTATAGAATTTGCTTTTATCACAAAGTAATTTGTCCAAAAGGTGAAAACTGAATGGCAAGCAGTGTAAACCCTGATCAGACTCCTCCTAAGGGAGCAGTCTGATCAGGGTCTACACTGCTTGCTCAGGTCTGTCTGTCCAAAAACTTTGGGTCATTACGGTAGAGTAACAATGCTATAGATAGAGTGAGTAAACCATGCATTGCCAGCATTCTCTCCCTTGGGTCTCTAACAAACTCTATTTTTGTGACTACGCATTGGAACTTTGTCTGACATTTGATTCGTCTCCAAAATAATTAAAATTATCCCAAATAGGGCAGACCCTGATCGGAGAGCCTCTGGAAGAGCCTTCTGATCTGGGTCTACACTGTTTGCAAATGAGGTATACAGAATATATTTAGTTTTAGCACTTTAAAGATTGAACATTATCAACAAGCCTTCTGTTGAATGGTTACAATAGCTAGGAAAACACATAAAACAAGACTTTAGACCATGGTTATAAAGCTTTTTAGTTATGTCTTAGATCAATTTCAAGCATTTGATTGGTTAGATTTGAGCTTTTGCTCAGCAAAAGCTCAAATCTAACCAATCAAATGCTTGAAATCAAATGCTTGAGAATGATCTAAGACCAATCAAATGCTTGAGAATGATCTAAGATTAACTGAAAAGTTAAATAACCTTGCACCCTTGTTTTGAGTTCAGGTAGCAGTTGCTGATTTGGACTTATAACTTTGTATTTTAGGTACTGACCGTTATCTACAAGACGTAGAACTGATGATTGGCTCTATGAAGAGTTGGAGATGGTTCTTTAAGCTGTTCTGGCAGTACCTGTCGCCTGCTACCCTCATTGTAAGTGAGACTCTTACAAGACACAGCGGGAAAACACTTTTCTCACATAACTACACTTGTTTTCTATAGCGAAAAATGATCACGTATATCCTCGTCTCCAACATGTGTGAGATCAATTTGATGATGTCATTATAACGTCACTATTTATAAAGGTCTTTTGATGTCACCGGGGTTCCAAAAAAATGCGTATTGCTTTGAAAAATAAATTAAATAGTTGGTTATGTGAGAAAAAGAATCTGTCACTCGTTGATGTTTAAGACAAGTTGATCTCAAACTCGTCTAGAATAGAAAAGTTATTAAGCTCGCCAAGGCTCGCTCATTCGAGACTCATTTGAGATCAGCTTGTCTTAATCATCAACTCATGACAGTTCCTATATGTTTCAGTAGATACCTGTCTTATCCCATTACCCTATAAATACGCCTTTTTCACGTACCTGTACTTGATTTATTCCTCCACTGAAGAAATTCATTTCCAATTAATGTAGTTATGATATGTATCTATCATAAGAAATATTTTCCTATATTCTAGCAGATGGTTGCTTAAAGCAGGCTGAAAGTAAAGCATGATGCGCCTTAAGGCGCATTCTGCTTTACTTTCAACCTGCTTTAAATGGTCACCTGTATCTAAAACTCGAAATAGGCTATAGGGTAATGGGTTAACCTTTTCCTTCATAGAACTCTCGCACAGAGCAGCTCTGCCTACACCTTCAAACAAGTGCAACAATTGAGTATTCATCTATTGCATTGAATACATATAGGTGTTTGCTAAAAGCAAGATGGAAATAAAGCAGAAAGTCACTAAACTGCTGAACTTTCATCTTGCTTTAGCCGTTTATTCCATAGCCTGTTTCTAGTATTGAAGATAGGTGACTACTTAAAGCATTCTGCGTGACTGTAAGTGCTCACCTGTCTTCAAAATGGAAAAGGCTATGGGGGAAAGAATTAGGTCAAACTTACTTGTATTTCAAAATTATAATTTGTAAATATAGGTATGTTCAACATAAGCTAGTTCGAGGTGTCACAAACAGTGTAGACCCTGATCAGACAGATGTACAGTCTACACTGTTTGCCATTCAGTCTGGACCCTTTGCTCTGTGATAAAAATGATTAATTTAAATTTTAGGATGATAACAGCAGTTGTACAGGCTGTCCCAAATTTTAAGGATCTTTACGGTATATTGGAATAAGTTTCAGCTGAGTGTGTCTATATTTTCTTATGATCATGTTTATTTTTCATCCACAGTGTGTGTTCGTGTTCAACCTGATCCAGTATTCACCCATTACCTATGATAAATACAAATATCCAAGCTGGGCTGATGGATTAGGCTGGATCCTAGCTCTATTCCCCTTGATATGGCTGGCCTCATCTATGGTATGGAAGATCCGGCAGGTGAAGCAGGATATATCATTGCTTGAGGTAAGATATCTACATCCAGTCTATAGTTTAACCCCTTCCCCCATAAACACGCCTTTTTACGCCATTTATTTATTCCTCCACTGAAGAAAATAATTCCAATTTATACAGTCATAAATATGTATGATAAAAAATATTTGTTATATTTTAGAAGATGTTAGCTTAAAGCAAGCTGAAAGTAAAGCAGAATGAGCCTTAAGGCACATTCTGCTTTACTTTCATCCTGGTTTAAGTGGTCACCTATTTTCAAAACTAGAAACGGGCTATGGGGTAATGGGTTAACGCCCGCCACTATAGTGGAAGAGTATGAATCCTGTACTCCATAGATATGCATTTTAAGCATTTAGTTTATTCTTCCACTGAAGAATGTAGTTCCACTTTATAGAGTAATGAATATGTGTCATAAGAAATGTGTTCTATATTCTAGCAGATGATAGCTTTAAGCAGGCTGAAAGTAAAGCAGAATGCACCTTGAGGGGTCATTCTGCATTACTTTCAGCCTGCTTTAAGTGATCACCTATCTCAATACCGGAAACCGGCCATTTGGTAAAGGTTTAATTGTTTGCCTTTTCAATTTGTACGTTCATCTGTTTGTATGACATCTTGGCTAGACTTTCGATTACTTGGACTTGCTGAAGTCGAACAAGTTTTGATTAACCAATTACCCCATAAGTACTCCTTTTTTAGCGTACCTGAGCTAGCTCAGGGTGAGCTTTTGCAATCCTTGAATGTCCGTCGTCCGTCGTCAACAATTTTAGTGTTTATTCTCTAGAGGCCACAATTTTAATCCAATCTTTCTGTAACTTGCTCAGATTGTATATTACCATAAGAGTTCGGATGAGTTCGATTATGGTTGAAATCTGACCAATAGGTCAAGAGTTAGCTACCTTTGAATTGCTAAAAAATGCTATATTTAACAGTGTTTACACTCTAGAGGCCACACTTTTTATCCAATCTTTCTAAAACTTGCTCAGATTGTATATTACCATAAGAGTTCGGATGAGTTTGAATATGATTGAAATCTGACCAATAGGTCAAGAGTAATCTACCTTTGAATTGCTGAAAATGCCTTATTTAAGGGTGTTTACACTGTAGAGGCCACAATTTTTATCCAATCTTTCTAAAACTTGCTCAGATTGTATATTACCATAGGAGTTCGAATGAGTTCGATTATGGTTGAAATCTGATCAATAGGTCAAGAGTTATCTACCTTTGAATTGCTGAATATGCCATATTTAACAGTGTTTACTCTGTAGAGGTCACACTTTTTAGCTCACCTGGCACGTAGTGCCAAGGTGAGCTTTTAGGATCGCTGGATGTCCGTCGTCCGTCGTCTGTCCGTCCGTCCGTCCGTTCACAATTGTTCGTTAACACTCTAGCAGGTTCAAATCTCATTGGATCTTGATGAAACTTGGTCACAATGTTTGCCTAAATGAAATCTAGGTCAAGTTCGAATGTGGGTCATGTCCGGTCAAAAACTAGGTCACTAGGTCAAATTATCGAAAAACCTTGTTAACACTCTAGAGGCTACAAATTTCATTGGATCTTCATAAAACTTCATCAATATAATTGCCTCAATGAAATCTAGGCCAAGTTCGAATGTGGGTCATGTCTGGTCAAAAACTAGGTCACTAGGTCAAATCTCGAAAAACCTTGTTAACACTCTAGAGACTACAAATTTCATTGGATCTTCATGAAACTTCATCAAAATGTTTGCCTTAATGAAATCTAGGTCAAGTTCGAATGTGGGTCATGTCCGTGCAAAAACTAGGTCACTGGGTCAAATTATCGAAAAACCTTGTTAACACTCTAGAGGCTACAAATTTCATTGGATCTCCATAAAACTTCATCAATATGATTGCCTCAATGAAATCTAGGCCAAGTTCGAATGTGTGTCATGTCCGGTCAAAAATAGGTCACTAGGTCAAATCTTTGAAAAACCTTGTTTACACTCTAGAGACTACAAATTTCATTTGATCTTCATAAAACTTGATGAAAAGGTTTGCCTCAATGAAATATAGGTCAAGTTCAAATGTGGCTTATGTCTTGTCAAAAACTAGGTCACTAGGTCAAATCATCCGAAAAACCTCGTTAACACTCTAGAGACTACAAAATTCATTGAATGTATATCATGAAACTTGAACAAAATGTTTGTCTCATTGAAATCGAGGACAAGTTAGAATGAGGGTCATGCCCGGTCAAAAACTAGGTCACACGGTGTACATGGTTACATGGTTACCAGGTGAGCGATTTAGGGCCATAGTGGCCCTTGTTATCCAATCTTTCTAAAACTTTCTCAGATTGTATATTAACATAACAGTTCGGATGAGTTTGATTATGATCGAAATCGGACCAATATTTCAAGATTGATCTACCTTTGAATTGCTGAAAATGCCATATTTAACCGTGTTTACCCTCTAGAGGCCACAATTTTCATCCAATCTATATGAAACTTGCCCAGATTCAATATGACTATAAGAGTTTAGATGACTTTGATTATGGTTGAAATCAGACTATTAGGTCGAGAGTTATCTACCTTTGAATTGCTGAAAATGCCTTATTTAAGGGTGTTTACACTGCAGAGGCCACAACTTTTATCCAATCTTTCTCAAACTTGCTCAGATAGTATATGACCACAAGAGTTCGGATGAGTTTGATTATGGTTGTATTCAGACAAATGGGTCAAGAGTTATCTACCTTTGAATTGCTGAAAATGCCATATTTAACGGTGTTTACACTCTAGCGGCCACAATTTTTATCCAGTCATTTTCAAACTTGCTGAGATTGGAAATTACCATAAGAGTTGCAACAAGGACGATAATGGTTGAAATCGAACTAATAAGTCAAGAGTTATCTGCCCTTGAATAGCTGAAAATGTCATCTCTAACATGGTTTACAGTTTTCAATGGATTTTGATTATACTTGCACACAAAGTATATAGCTATAAGTTCTCTGAGGAGTGCAATTATTGTTGAAATCTAATCATTGTGGCAATAGTTATCTGCCCTTGATATACTTTGAAATGCTAGAAAAGGCTTCATTTCAGTATTGTTTAGGCTCTAGTTATCTGCCCTTGATGTACTCTACTATACTAGAATTATGAGGATGTATTCCAAAATTGTTTACATGCTATACTACAAATATGAATAGATTTAGATTAAAACGAGTGAAACAGAAAGGTAAAGCTATCAGGCTTCAGTACAACAGGTGAGCGATATCAGGGCCTTCAGGCCCTCTTGTATGCCTTGAATTTATTCCTGCACTGAAGATAATAGTTCCAATTCATTTTCTATATCCTAAAAGATGGTAGCTTCAGTGTTCTGCCTAGAAATCCAAAACTATGGGCCCCAGGGCCCACTGGACATGAAAAAAGGGGGCCATTTTTTAAAAGTGTGGGCCCCACATTTTTTTCTCATAAAAATGATAGAAAACAAAATAAAAATAACTCGTTTTCCGATTACGACATTCACCAGTGGACTGTGGTGTGCTCTTTTTCTTAAAATGCTTTAGTCTAGACACAGATTGTTAGACAGAATCTGACCCACCATTGTTAGCAACCATGTGTGATCTTGAAACCACCTTTGCTGAAAAGTTCAACCCTTCTTTTTCTCGGCGGATATACCATTCGTGCGTTTCGAAGAACCTTCAATTTATCGGACTCGGCCGTCGGCTGGACGGGGTGGGGCTTCTGTTTTTGAGAAAATAATTAAAGTTTTTACTACTTTGGGCTGTATTTTGAGCCGCGACAGCGTCATGCACGTTTTCTCTGTGGTATACTTAACATTATATTCGTCTAATTCCTTAATTTTACTCCCCGTATTTCGAGAACTAAAGTCTATCAGTGTAGCTGCCTTACATTTTTGGTCAGCCATCTTTCAACAAAACACACGAGAAGGCATGAGAGATTATCGGCGATTGGACTATAGCGGATACTTCTGGTCAAGGTATCCAATGAAATTAGTCGGTTCAAATGCTCTAATAGTACGGACAGACTAAAACATTGACCGTTGTAGCGGGATTTTTTTTTTTTTCGCGATTTTTGTTAGCGCTCCGTCGGGCCCATTTACGCAAAATTTAATGCGCTATTTGTGAATTTTATGCGCCAATGGCGCAAGGGCGCGGCCTTGGCAGAACACTGAGCTTAAAGCAGGTTGAAAGTAAAGCAGAATGCGCCTAAAGGCGCATTGTACTTTACTTTCAATCTGCTTTAAGTGGTCACCTGTCTTCAATACTAGAAACAGGCTATGGGGTAATGGGTTAAAGTGTGTTGGAGTTAATTGAGTTTGGACTGTAGAATCTATATGCCTTTATTGAGACGTTGATATCATGGCTTTATTTGAGTATTTATATTTACAGAAAGTGAAATTCCTGCTTAAACCCAGCCCAGAGTGGGGCCCAGCTCACAAGGTTCCAAAGTTTGATCTACAAGATATAGAAGTAGGAAAAGAAAACATTGCAAGAAATATCTCTAACCCTAACTTCAGCAGCAATGATAGTGTGACAAAAATATGAGAGGATTCTTGTTAGGAAGAGGAATACAATAATCCTGTACACGCCAAGCTATGTCAAAGCCTTATATGAATGCATTTTTAGTTTTGAGTCAAAAACAAATAAACAACCTATAAGTGTTGGGTAAAAATAAAAAAAGGGTGTAAAGAAAGCACTAAAGGTATATGACTTATGAACAAAGTTGAAAGATAGAAAAACGAGATGAAACAGTTACGATTAAAATATATGAATTATTAGAATCAAATAATGTTGGAAAAAGGTTCGATTAACTGACAAATCAGCTTCAAAATTATAGTGGACACTAGTCAGGTATTAATCATAAGGTTTAGAAGAGTAATACCATGAGTATATGGAGGTATGTAGGCATTAGAAAGACTGTAAGCTGTTTAAATAAGAAAGGTAGGACAACATGTGGAGGAACCAGCCCCAAGCAAAAGTCATTTATGCAACTATAGTGCTTTGACATATGACTGAATATCATGCAGAGGCTCCCCTGAAAACATAGACCCTTCCTACACTGCATGATGCTTATAGCGCCAAGATTCACTGCAGATGGAACAGAGGAGAGATATACAGAATACTATTAAAACACCTTAATGTGGGATAGAAGTAAAGCACAAAGATCATGTAGTTGCTTTACTGTTGTCAGGCATTAACGTCAGTCGCCTGTCTATTAATAGACATGAATGGGCTTCTTTAAATAACGAGGCTTAACAAAAATTTCATTGAATATTTTGAAAAAAAGTAATGGGAAAAGAATGAAAAGTTCTTAAAAACCCTAAAGTGATGTTTTATGAATTGCTCAAGGTAGATACATGTATTACTTAGAAAAGCAATAAAGACCCTGGGAATTTGAATTAAACATTAGCCCTTTCCTCCATAGTGATTAGTGCTGACAACCTGTTTCCTACTGATAAAACATACTAGTACATTTGTACCTGTTTTGAAGGCGGGAGGTACTTAAAGCAAGTTGAAAGTAAAGCAGAAATCTCCTGTAGGAGCTTTCTGCTTTACTTTCAACTTGCTTTAAGTAAAAACCTGTGTTTTAGACAATCATTGAATCCTTATTTTAGAGCATTGATCCGAAAATGGTAGACATCCTAATGTGCTCATACTTAGATATACTAGTAGTTGACGTTGATGTAAGTTGCTAGCATGGAGGAAAGAGTTAATATGCATGTTTTACAAATCTGGCTGAGGCAAACTGTGTAGACAGAGATGACATGCTGCAAAATGCTGCTCTCATTAAGGTCTGCATAGTTTGCGATGGTTTATGATATAGCTATTTAGTCATGGCCAAAATATGGTAATGTCACCCCATTGTAAATTTCACCCCAATAATTTATTTCAAACCATTCATGTGAGCACATTGGAAAAGAAAGTTACACTTTTCCATGCGTAAGTGGGTGCTAAAAATGTATGCCTGTACTTCGTATGTATGTTTGATTTAATTTGGTCATCTTTTCATCATAAAACATGTAGTGGTTATTGTTATAAGAATCAGAATGTTTGAAGTGATAAGTTGGTGGCTGCCATCCTAATAGTCCATCTTATGTACTTCTAAAATAATGAGTCAAGACAGTTGGTGGCTTAGTGCTGATCAAAGTAACAGTATGCAGAGAGCTCCTTTGAAGTTTTCTGCATAATTTGTTCAGCATTCAGCAGACATCCTACTTAAAACATCTATCTGAATCTTCAGAATGGTGGCTCAACTCAGGTTCACCTACCTATAGGAAAGCATTAGGGTTTACTGGTATCTCAATATATGTTATAATCAAGTAAAGATGCATATATATGATTTTGAGCTTTATGTTTCTCTCAGGGCTTTTGTTATATGTGTTGATAAGAGCAGCAAAGTTCAAAGCAGTTGTTTTTATAGGTTTATCTGATGCTGTGCACCATACCAAGCAATTATTTGATTTAACCTGTTACTCCATGGTATGTTTCTAGTATTTAAGATAGGTGACCACTTAAAGCAGGTTGAAAGTTAAGCAGAATGTGCCTTAAGGCACATTCTGCTTTACTTTCAGCCTGCTTTAAACTATCATCTTCTAGAATATAGAAAATATATCGTATGATACACGTTCATGCCTGTATAAATTTATTATATTCTTCAGTGGAGGAATTAATTGAATGCATAAAAGTGTGTTGGAGTAATGGGTAAATGTATAAAATTACAGGCTTATAGAGCACTATACCCAGTTTATTTTACATCAATATTCCATTCCAAAAAATGTTACACTTACACCATGGGTCAGTAGTCACGATGGAGTTTACAATCGATTTTGGATTATTTTATTTCTTTTAGAAGAATTAAGTAATAGTGCTGAAGTTTTAGTAATAGTGCTTCATTTAAAGTTTTAAGTAAATGTGCTGGATTAAGCTGTAAAGTTTTTACAAGTACCGGTAGATGTGCTAGATTTTAGCAGTCAAGTTTTGAGTAAATGTGCTAAATTTAAGCTGTACAGCTTTCATTAAATGTGCTAGATTTAAGCTATAATTTGTTTATGTTTAAACCATAATCAGGGTTGAATTTGACACTAATTTACTGTTTTTTGAAAAAAAAAAGTTATTATTTTGCTATTTACATCATTTCTTTTGTTAAAAGCTATGCTCCTTTGTTACAACCTATAGGTAAATTCAAGAAGTCAAAGGGTTTTTAAATGAGAAAATGATTAAATAGACTTATTTCCAATGTGCTAGTGAATCTCAGACCTCTCTGTGTTACATGTATTTATAACATGCTTGTATTGTTGGTTAACATATGTGCTTGAATCTCTATATTAACCTTTTATATACATTTTTGTACATGTACATGTATTTAACCCATTACCTCATAGCCCGTCTCTAGTTTTAAAATAGGTGAATACTTAAAGCAGGCTAAAAGTAAAGCAGAATGCGCCTTATGGCACATTCTGCTTTACTTTCAGTCTGCTTTAAGCTATTATCTGCTTGAATATAGAAAATATTTCTTGTGGTTCTTATTTGTAATAAATTGGATTTATTTTCTTCAGTAGAGGAATAAATTAAAGGCGTATTTATGGGGTAATGGGTTAATAAGAATTAGCTCATGGTGATTTTTGCCCTTCTTATCAGGTGTATAGTCCACACTTGTGTCATGAAGGCCACTCAAAGAAAAAATCAAATAGTTTATGATACTGGTACCAGCTTAATGTAGGATAAAGTAAAGAATAAAGCTCCTGTAGGAACTTTCTTCTTTACTTTATCCTGCATTTAGCATTATTTAGCGGTAAATAATATGGTTTAAAAGTCACCTCTCTTTTAAGAATGCAAAACTAAAAAATATCAGTTACCAGTTACGCAAGTTTGACTGATGTGCAGAAAGTCTATAGTTATTTTGATGGCTGAATATTGAAATGGTATTCAGATGAAAAGTATGGAACTTGATTGGGAGTGTTATGTCTGTATTGAAAATTAGAATTGTATGCTTGAAGGAATTGAATTCAATTCCCTCAGCCCCCTTATTACAAAAGTGCTATCAACTTTGTATATACCTATGTTAAGTATCGTTTGATAAAATGTATAACCCGTCTATAGACAGATGTTAGCGTAATGCAGTAGTGAAATTAATACAGGAAGCTTTCTGTATTACTTTTTGTACTGCATTAAGCAGTCATCGTTCTCTTAGAGATCTCCGTTCTTTTTCATCCAGTTATGGCTCAATGCAGGGTAGTAGGCTGTATACAGAACCTCGTGCGATATGTTCAATGTTTTTTGAGGGTATAATAGTGCATACATACACTGTTATTTATTATGTAACTGAAGGCCAACAATTATGACTATTTGAACAAACTTTAAATAATGATCACCGGTTTGAACATTTTTCATCTCATGAATTTTTTGTCTGTCACTTTTGCTGTATATACGCCTTATATAGTTGAACCACAATATTGACTTTTCAAAAAAATAATGATGTGAATGAATTGTGACAGGGTAAAGCAAGATGAAAGTGATATAGAAAGAAAGCTCCTTTTCTGCTTTATTTTTACCTTGCTTTAAGCATTCACTAACATAAACACCAAAAATAAACATTCTTTTGATAGCTCATATAGTGGGGTTTTGACTATTGTTTATGGTATGCAAGGCCTTATTTTAGGGTAGACTATAGGTTAAACCACTGCTCAATAGATGTTGTACTGTTGTCATTTATGATGCTTTCTTCTGTTGTGTGAAAGGCCACAATATCTCAAGCTAATTATACTACGAAATTTGCATTGCATAATAGGCAAAAAAAATGACTCGGAAGCTGAATATGCTTTAAATATTGTTAAAGACCGTTTGGACTGATCAAAAGATTTTAACCTTTTCCTCCTTAATCAATGGGTGCAAATTATCTATATCTTATTGATATGGCATATATGTCTCTGTAAACGTCTTTAGTTTTAGCAGGTGGCTGCTTAACCCATTACCCCATTAATACGCCTTTTTACACCTTAATTTATTCTTCTAATGTAGAAAATAGTTCCAAATTTTACAGTTATGAACATTTGCCATAAGAAATATTTTCTATATTCTAGCAGATGGTAGCTTAAAGCAGGCTGAAAGTAAAGCAGAATGTGCCATAAGGCACATTCTGCTTTATTATCAACCTGCCTTAAGTGATCATCTTTCTTTAAAACTAGAAACAGGCTATTGGGTAATGGGTTAAAGCATAGTGGAAATAAAGCTTAAAGCTGCTTTAGGACCTTTCTTCTCTACTTCCATCATACTTTAAGCTACCACTTGTATTTAAAACCATCAGTGAATACTCATTGGATTACATTTATCAAGTAGTATTTAACTCTTTCAACACTAAGTAATGCTTGTTGGTTATTAGGTTCCCTTGTGGATCATTTTAGTAACCAAAACATGAACCGGTCTACTTGGAATTCTGGGTAGTTTAATAAATACTGCTCTAAATTAGCAAACTGTAGATTTTGATCAGAGGGTTCCTACAGGATCCCTCTGATCTAGGTCTACACTGTTTGCAAATGTTATGAGTATATTTTAACTCTTTACCTCATAGAAGCGCATTTTAGCACATTCAGTTTAGTCCTCCACTGAAGAAAATAGTTCCAATTTATACAGTCATGAATATGTATCAGAATGAATATTTTCTTTATTCTAGCAGGTAGTAGCTTAAAGCAGGCTGAAAGTAAAGCAGAATGCACCATAAGGTGCATTCTGCTTTACTTTCAACCTGCTTTAAGTAGTCACATATTTTCAAAACTAGAAACAGGTTATGGGGAAATGGGTTAAACAGGTCCATGATGTTGACAGAGTTACGGTGCCTATGCAGTGATAGGGTAAGGGCATCCTAAAGCTTCATAAGGAGGAATGGGTCAATACAGAATGTAACGTTTTTGAAATTGTTAGAGCTTTGTTGTTTTAGAAGTTTTCTCATCTTTATACTTGTTGTCTCTGATTGTAAATTGTTAACTTTTACCGTGAACAGGGTACCTTTTTGCTGCACCCTGGGTATGTTTTATTTCCTGTTTAATATTTACAAGTGTTGACAGATATACTCGTATACATTTTAATCTCAGATCTTAAAGCTGTTGCTTACTCGCTTTACAACTACAGTATAACCTCTTTATTACGACCACTAAAAAGCAGGCTTATTGACTGCATTAAAGACAGGTGTCAGCTGAAAGCAAGGTGAATGTAAAACAGAAAGCTCCTAAAGGAGCTTTCTGTTTTACGTTCACCATGCTTTAAGCAGTCGCCTGCCTTAAACACCAAATAATTAGTACAATTTAGTGGTCATAGTAGAGAGGTTTTACTGTATATGCTTTTGAATCTCTCACATGTTTTCTCATACATCTTGTCCAGGGTGATATTTGAACTCTTAACATTGCTTTTTTGACTTTGATCAACAGAGCAAAGCTGTAGTGATCGACTGTGCTCTGTTTTTGTGTGCATTCACCCTTTTCTCCCCCACACCCTCCCATCGATGCAAGTCATTATGTCCAATAGTGTATAAAGGCGGGTTGTATCGCCCCAAAGTAGCCTTGAAGGTGACTGCTTAAAGCAAGATGAACGTAAAGCAGAAAACAAAGCTCTCTGCTTTACTTTTCTATTTCCTTAGGCTGTTACTTGTATGATAACACAAAAGGTGAAGAATTTCCTATGAGTCTTGAACAAAATATGGTGAATAAAAGTGTAAAAAGGCGCTTCCCTCCGCTCTTTTTCCTGGCTAGGGCAGGTGTGGTTGCAATTGATACAATGTAATCAGGGCTCCAGATAAGGGGGGGGGGTGTGTATTTCAAAATCTGAAATTTTTTATTTCTGCATTGAACCTTATGGTGTCACTACTCATTAGAATCGTCTAATGAGTAGCAACACCATAGGTTTTGGGGATGAAATGAGTGCCAAAATATTGGATTTGTTCAGTTTACAACTCTACACCCTCTTATCTGGAGCCCTGTGTAATGTTAAATGTTTGTTACTGCCTGCTTGTTGTATTCATTCTTTTACAACATTGGAATCTCTCATGTTTATTCCTTTCCCTAAAATAATAAATCGGCAACAATTTACATTGCGTGAAATTCTATTTAACATTTTAAGAGCATTTAGTATATAATTGTTGATTAAATGATTAAATTCTGTTTTTATGTGTGTTTTCAAGTTCTCTTAATTAATGAATTAAAAGTTGTGTTTGTTGATATAAATATGTTGGTTTCTTCATACAGTAAGTAAAAGCTAGAAGACTAGGAGTAAGATCTCTACTATGTTGCATATGTTAAGTTTGTCAAGATATTCTGACGTAGATTTGTCATTGTTTACTACACTAATGTATACTACCAATATGGTTTCATGCAGCCATTTTTTGATAATTGAAGTGACTGCATAATTCAGGATAAAAGTAAAGGAAAAAGTTTCTTAACCCATAGCCTGTTTCTAGTATTGAGGATTGGTGACTACTTAAAGCAGGTTGAATGTAAAGCAGAATGCGCCTTAAGGCACATTCTGCTTTACTTTCAGCCTGCTGTAGGCTACATTCCGTTGGAACATAGGAAATATTTCTTTTAGTACAAATTCATGACTGTATAAAGTGGAACTATATTCTTCAGTGAATGAATAAATTAAAGGCCTAAAAAGGCGTATTTATGGGGTAATGGGTTTAAGAAGTTTTCTGCTTAACTATTGTCTTGCATTAAGCTGCCATTTGTATGAACAACTGTTAATATACTTTTACCTAAGTGACTGAATTAAAACAAAGATGAGTGTCAAACAGTTTTAATTGAGATCAGATGTTGTGGAATGTGATGTCTGATCTGGATCCAAACTGTTTGTAAAGGCAAGATTGGCATGAAAAGTGTCAGGGCTGCCATTTCTCCGGATTTTTCCTAAATCTTCAGATTTTTTTCTAGTACATGGTAGCTTAAAGCAGGCTGAAAGTAAAGCAGAATGCGCCTTCAGGCGCATTCTGCTTTACTTCCAGTCTGCTTTAAGCAGCCATATGTCAACAAAACTAGAAACAGGTGATGGGGTAAAGGTATGATTCGTAAAATCACACTTTAACAATTTGGAAATCTTAGGATTTTTCATGTCAACTTATGGTAGCCCTGAAGTGTTAATGTTTTGAATGTTATTCATCTCACAAATCAGTACTTATCTTTTGAAATGTTTTATCATTTACTTGTAGATATTTTTTTCGCTCTCATCATTGAGCTATTTATAACATTGATTTATTCACTATTTTATTTCTCTATTAAATATTTTATTTCTCTATTGAGCTTATCTGTCCAGACTTGCACATATCTATGTATATTTTTGTTAAGCCCTGTTTTACATTGAAAAGTATTTTAGGCCCTGGGTCCGAGGTTATAAAGAGTTAAAATTGAGTCAGAAATTGTTCTCAAGCATTTGATTGGTCAGATTTGAGCAAAAATCTTTCCCAAGCATTTGATTGGTCAGATCTGAGGTTTTGCTCAAATCTGACCAATCAAATGCTTGAGAACAATTTAAGACTGAACTCAAACTCTTTATAACCTTAGGACCTGAATTGCAATGCAATAACAGTCGAACTTCGGTATCTCGAACTCGTTTAACTCGAACTATCCGATAGTTCGACATACGACATATGAACTGCATTTTTTCATGCTCGGTTAAGTCGAACATACCAATATTTCAAAGTTAATGTGGGTATGTTCGACAAAACCGACTTCGAGATATCGAAGTTCGACTGTACTACTTATAGATTGACAGATATCAACTCTTTTGCCAACATGACAGACTTGTTTCTTTGAGTGTCTTGAAATATATCCGTTGTGTGCAGTTGCTACTTTTATTGTAACTCTTTGAAAAGTGAATAAAAGCCAATTTGTTTGAAAAATTGAAACCTGCTAATATTTGACGTCCTTGATCTGGGTTTACAATGTTTGACACTCCTAAGCATTAAGAGTATTTTATTATCTTACTTATTAGACAGTGTAAATCCTGATCATAAGCTTTGTATGAGATGACAACTAGGGTCCGTCTACTCTTTTTCACGGCGCTGCTCAATTAAATTTCTTGTACACTTTGACTGAAAGAAAATCGTCCATAAAAACATGTGACAGAATGAATGTAAACCTGCTGATATATATATATATATATATATTACTCTGTACTTTTATGACAGTAGAACCTTTCTTTAGCAACCACTTAGAAGAAGGTATTTGAAAGGAAAGTGGCTGCTTATTGTTGGACTTGAGTTATGTCAAGTTGATAGTACCTTAACCCAGTTGTTTGTTTTCAGTGTCGCGATATGACTGAAATACTTTTAAAAGCGACGTAAAATCATAACAAATCAAATCAAATCAAATCAAATCAGTGTTGAAGAGGGGCAGTTGCTTAAAGTAGGCTGATAGTAAAGCAGAATTCTCCTTCAGTAGCTTTCTAATTTACTTTCAGCTGCTTTAAGCATCCATCATTCATGCTTTAGAAAAAGCTTCCTTTAGCTATTTATCAAGATTTGACCGAACCATGAAAAGACAGTGCTGTCAAGAAAAGGTTAATGCATCGAGAGGCACTTCTATAGTGGGTAAGGGTTTAGGAGAATCCTGTATTACTTTCATCCTTTACAAGCTGCAACCAGTCCTAAAAACCAACTATCAGACTTAAGTGTAGCGTGAGAGAGGTTTTACTGTAAAAAACTGCGAGCAAATGAACAATTACGGTATTTGTTTTTATTTTTATGTCCAAATTTGACAGTTTTTAGTTTTAATAGTATTGTTTTACCTTCGTTAGCTCAAACATGCTTTTATGTAGATAGTTGCGATTTGTTTGTTGTGATTTTTGCAATGCTGTATATAGCCCTCTCTATTCTAACTACTATATATTCCTTGGTTTTGGGTGTTTTATGAACTCTTTGTATGTGTAAATTAGTTGTATACTATTCTAGCAGTGTATATTATGGAGTCTGGAAATTGCTTAAACAGTGTTTACAGTCAAGCTTATGTAGCCGAGTAGAGACTTCACTGTGCGGCTTGATAGCTCAGTTGCTAAGAGTTTTGACATGGTAAGCTAAAGGTTCTGGGTTCAAGTCCCAGTTGAGTCACAAGTTCTCACTATGTATCACCCATATGAAGGACCACTCAATCAAAATAGAGAGACTTGGAGAGCTTTGTAACATAAAAGATTACTTTCTGCATAAAAAGGGAAAAGAAGAAGTATAAATAGGGGTTTCATCACGCATTATTCGCTTCTTTTAATAACACATTCAACCCTAGCGAAGACTGTACTCGTCATGTACAAAATGTATATCTGTAAAGAGTACACTTGTCCTATGCAAACTGTATAGACCCCAATCAGAAGCCTCCTTAAGGAGCCTCCTGATCAGGGTCTGCACTATTTATCATTTTGCAATAAATTAACATCCCTAATAGGACAAATGGACTATACTAATGTGAAGCAGGACTTGTCCATTTGAAGTTTCATGGGTGATTGGGTTAGCACAAGTTTGACTTGACTGTATTACACCCATTTTCAGACTCTTTGATATCCACTATTTATAAATTAACCCTTTACCCCATAGTTCATTTCTAGTTTTGGAAATAGGGGACTACTTGAAGCAGGTTGGAAGTAAAGCAGAATGTGCCTAAAGGCACATTCTGCTTTACTTCCAGCCTGCTTCTATCTGCTATGATAAAGAAATAATTGTTTGGGGGGGGGGGGGGTTTACATAATTATGACTGTAAAAATTGGAACTATTATCTTCAGTGGATGAATAAATTAAGTGTGCTAAAAGGCGCTTCTATGGGGAAAAGGGTTAATGCTTCACTCACATACTACATGTAACCAGTTTAATTGATTATTGAGACAAACACTGCTTTTTACGAATTGTTTGATACAAGGTATCACCCTTGGCAGTCTGGTGGTTGAGCCCTTTGTCACGCCTTGTAGTCACACCTTTCCTCTGTTTCCATATAGATAGTGTCCCAAGCCACCAGGATGCCAAGACAGTATTCACACACCTGACCAGGCTTTGTATGAACACTTAAAAATCAACCTTCTCATGTACAGTAAAACCTCTCTATTACGACCACTTAATTTTTCTAATTTTTAGGTGTTAACGACAGGTGACAGCTTAAAACAAGGTGACAGTAAAACAGAAAGCTCCTAAAGGAGCTTTCTGTTTTACTGTCATCTTGTTTTAAGCTGTCACCTTTCTTTTATACACCAATTAGCCTTCATTGTAGAGGTCGTAATTGAGGCGTTTTGCTGTACTAAAGTGTTGTTTGTATAAGAATATCGTATATTCTAATATCAACAGCAAAACCTTTCAATGTTCGAAAAAAATATTTGAAAAAAGATGATGCCTTCTGTAACTATTTTTGTGCATCATTTTAGTAAACTATCTTGAGAGGTTTTAAGACATATGGCATTTCAATGCAGAAAATAGTGCAAACAGATAGTATTAGTTTGCATGTATTTAGTCTGTAATAATTTGCTTCCTGTTTTAATGACTACCAATGCATTTTTTTTTTGGCTAGATGCATAAAAAATTTGAGTTTCAAAGTATCCTTAAAAAATTTCACAAGATGCTGAAATATTCTTTAGAATTTACAGAAACCTATGAAAGAAGCTTCCCATATTAATTCTGTCCTGCCTTAGGATGTTGCCTGTCTTTCAGACAGGCAGCATCCTAAGGCAGAACAGAATTAATGAGGACAGAAGATTCCTTTGCATGACTAATTGGGGAACCAGCTAATTGACATCTATAGACTGTACAAATCCTGGTCAGGAACAAACAGAATGTTAGGTTACAAGTCTGCACAGGAGATTTTTGTATGTAGACCTAATCTATCATGAGAAACATTGCAAGGAAGTTAAGAACAAAGTTAAGATTTTTAACCAGTGGAGTTGAGATTTGACTCCTTTTGCATATCTTTATTTGTAATTGACATTAACTGTAGTCGGTAGTGAGCCACAAGCATGTACAAACTACACCAAACAGTAAGCCCTAATAGTATTAGGCAGAATGACACAATGGCAGCTTATAGTAGGATGAAAGTAAAGCAGAAAACTTCTATAGGAGCTTTGTTTAACATCCATCCTGCTATAAGCAATTTATTGGCCATTTAAATGATTTGTTGTAGCAAAGATTTTACTGCTCAGTAAAACCTCTCTATTACGACCACTAAAAAGAAGACTGATTGATTGTATAAAAGACAGGTGACAGCTTAAAGCAAGGTGACTGTAAAACAGAAAGCTCCTAAATGAGCTTTCTGTTTTACTGTCACCTTGCATTAAGCAATCACCTGTCATAGACACCTAATTATTAGCACAATTTAGTGTTTGTAATAGAGAGGTTATACTAAGTTCAAGATAATGAGGGACATTCTAATAACATAATGTAGCTTTTCATATATAATTAAAATCATATTATTTTAGCATACTATTCATAGATCTAGTTTTGAATGACCCCACTACCTTTGTGTATTGAATAGATAATTTTTTTGAAATATGTGTTAACTCATTGAGCCCTAGTGACGCAGATATGCGTCCTCTACCAAAAGTGTACCTGTGAAGAGTACATTTGTCTAATGCAAACAGTGAAGTCCCTGATTAGAGGGCTCCTGCAGGAGCCCTCTAATCAAGGACTTCACTGTTTGTCATTTTGTAATAAATCATATAAAAAAAAACCTAAAAAGTCTAAAATGGACCAGCCTTTATTGTAAACTGGATTTGTCCATTGGAAGTTTCAGGGTATAATGAGTTAATACAGGACAAGGGACATGTTGAAACACTATATTTTGTGGGGGCTGAAGGCAGTTAAGTATTGTATGGGTAAAGTTCTTACTGTTTTGTGGCTCACTATGTCTAGAGAAGCAATCAGTTTCATTCATGTTCCATGGTGATGTGTACGCTTGTATATATACTGTTTGAATAAAGGAATCTACTGTACTTCATATTTGTTATCGTTGGTCATTTAACAATTTGCCCTTACCAGCGAACCTTAAGTTGAACATTACTACCCTTCAAATGAATGTGGGTAGTCTTTCCGATATGTGACAGCCAAAAGGCAGGATAGTAATGCTGAAATATCTGTGTTACATGACCCTAAGTATCGAGACAGACAGTCTTGAGCAAACAGTAGAGTCTACACTGTTTGCTATTCAACTTGCACTGCTCGGATAAATAACTGAAAGAAGCAATTAATGCAAGTTTTTAGCTATTGTGATACCGCTCTTTCAGTTGTCCATCTGTCCGTCAACAATTGCAAACGACTTATTCTCTGAAACCAATAGCCCCAATGTAATCAAACTTTGTCAAATACATGCTGTTGGTTTGAGCTTCAGAAGTTGTTCAAATAAAGTGGGTGGGGCCAATGGTCTTGTTGCCATGGCAACCGTGCACCATATCTAGAAAAAACATCGTCTTAAACTACTGGTCCTATTTCGATTTGGTTTTCACCAAAACGTTTCTCAATGGATAGACTTCAAAAGTTGTTCATAGAATTTTGATCCGTCAAAAAACATCAGAGAGCGTGGTCATTTTCCATGTTCGGAAATATCCAATTAAAAGTTAAAAACTCACTAGAAGTAATATTTTTAGCTATATCTTTATGAAATTTTGTCAATGTCATATTCTTGATAAAGTTTAGGTCATACTTGAATATATCCTGGTTCGTCCAGTAGGTCATATTTTGGTCAGATAGGAAAGGCTTCTGAACCCTCTAGTTCATATGGAGCACACATATGAACCTAATCCTGACTTTGCTTCCTGTGCCATTAGGCGCTAGCGGGGGTATTAATCACCTTAAGTGATAAAGTCTAGTTAGATCTGGGAACGTTGTACCTTGGTGAGCGCATTAGAGACCATTGGGCTCTTTTTGGATATTTGTAACAGTTCTACAGGGTGTCCAAATATTTAGAATTTTTACGAAGGTACTTTTGTTCTGGGTTAACGCACTGAAGCCCAGCGACGAGTCCTTTACAAACAGTGTACCTGTTAAGAGTACATTTGACCTATGCAAACTGCATACCTAGATAAGAAGGGTTTCAAAGAAGCCCTCTGGTCAGTGTCTGCACTATTTGACATTATGCAGTATATTGCTGAAAACAACATTAAAGAGTCATAAATGGCATATACATGTACTTAATTGGAAACTGGAATTGTCCACTTAAAGTTTCAGGAGTTAACTCATTGAGCCCTAGTGAGGCATATATGCATAATTTACCAAAAGTGTACCTGTGAAGAGTACACTTGTCTAATACAAACAGCGAAGTCCCTGATTATAGGGCTCCTGCAGGAGCCCTCTAATCAGGGAATTCACTGTTTGTCATTTTGCAATATATTATTCAAAACAACCCTAAATGGTCTATAACGGACCAGCCTTTATTGTAAATTGGAATTGTCCATTGGAAGTTTCAGGGGATAATGAGTTAATATATATTCAACCCTATGACGAGTAATTTGCAAACAAATAATCATTAATGGACTGGACCTGTTAGGAAACTGGAATTGGCTTTTAAAAGTGTAAGGGTGTATGAGTAGACAATTCAGCTGTATTTAGTGGTCTTTCGTATTTTTCTTTCTTCTCTGTGTTGAACTATCTTGCTTAAGAAGAATCATTTGAAAATTTGCCTGCTGATCATGACTACTGAATTTTGCAAACAGTTTGGATCCAGATCAGACTGCGCATCGAGGCGTCTTATCTGAATCCAATCTGTTCGACACTCAACTTTAGATTTATTTACTTAAAATGCATAAATTTAAAATTTACAAATTTGCAGCCAACAATTTCAAAGTACATGGTTTCACAACATGATAAGTGTTTATAAGACCGGCGGTAGCATATTGCCATAATAATATTGGTAACAATTGCACCATATTGTCCGTTTGTCAATATTTATCATCTTATTCATAATTTCTTGACCAAATTCAATGGAACTCCACAAGCACAAATATTCCTAATATCAATATAAGCGCCCCAATGTGAAGGTCACAATGGCTTCGCAGTGACCGATATACAATATAACCCCTCTTCAACCACATTCTAAGCTCACTTGTTGTTAGTGTTGTTAGACAGTTGTCTGCTTTATGCAGAACGGAAGTAATGCTGAACGTTCTGTAAAGTGTTTTTTATACAACCAATTAGCCTGTGTTTAAGTGGTCATAATAGAGAGATTTTACATGTAGAATGTTAACTCATTCACCCATGAAACTTTTAATGGCAAATTCCAATTTCAAAATAAGTCTAATCCATTTTTGACTATTTATGGTAGATTTTAACAATACATGTATATTTCAAAATGACAAACAGTGTTGGCTCTGACCAGGGTCTACACTGTTTGCATTGGACAAGCGTAATCCTCACAGGTACAATTTTGTAAATGACAAGTATCGTCGCTAGGGTTAAATGTGTTAAATTTGTCGGTAAAAGGGTTAAATGTTTAGATCCCCGTCTTTGATATTAACAGTGTTAAGTACGTCCAGGTCAGCTCCATGATCGACTACCAAGTTTCCTACTTTCTCAATATCGGGTTTCAGTGCTGCCTTGTATTTGTATTTGTCAACCCGTTTCAGTGTCTTCATGGCCACGTCTACACGGTCTCGCATTACTGCATCCCGAAGTTCTGAAATATATCACACAAAAGTCTATGATGTTAATTTTTGAACATTGGAATATTTTATCTTGCTTTGATTGACTATTCTTAGTTTTTCTTTATTCTCCTTTATGCACGGCTTTAATATATTAAAGCATTATTATAAATTGTAACATTTTATTCATTTGTGTCATACTGTGATGTTATAAATATCTGTGTTATACATGACATGTTATGTCATTTATATCATCTCTTATAATTCCTTTAAGGAATGGCTTTGCGCTATTTTTAAGATTCTATTGTATATGTTCTTATATGTATTGAATGTGCATTGATGAGATGTAAATAAATAAAGATTCTATCTATCTATCTATATAAATCCTCTCTATTATTACAACCACTACAACGAAGGGTAATTGATTGTTTAAGGGACGGAGCTTTCTGTTAACTGTCATCTTTCTTTTCAGTCATCTGACGTAAACACATAATAATAAACATAATTTTGTGGTCGTAATAGAAAGGTTTGTACTAAATAATATATGAAGTAACCAATACACATAATTAAATAACACATACAAAACAGTAAATATAACACAGTCATTCCATACATAAAATAGCCCATACACATATACACTAAATACACCATACTACTCAAGTACATTTATCATAAACATACAGTGAAAAATACCATACTCGTACTCATACTCAATTCCCTCAGTTATCGGAGTATTTTACGAAACTGAAATCTTTATTTCTGTATTTAACCCTATGGTTTAACTACTACAAGTAGTTACACCAGAGAATTTAGTGCTGAGATGAGAAAGAAAATGTTGCATCTGTTCAATTTACTCTCTCTTATCTGGAGCTCGAATTTCTCGTACATTAAATAACTCATACACATACACTAAATAGACCACCCTCATACATAAAGTAACCCATACACATCTATGAAGTAGCTCTAGCTTATACACAAACACTAAATATATCATATATACCTATAGAGTAATTATATTATAATTATATACTCATACGCATTCTGTAAACATACCATACTACATTATTTACATATGACACGTTTACTCTTCATAGATACACTGTTTCTTAATGACGAGTACGTGTACATGTATACTCGTCACTAGGATTGAATGTGATAAATTAAAGAGACTGAAAACCAGATTTGGTTTTAAACCTTTTTGTCAATGGATGTCAGGGGCCCGTCTTACGAAACGTCGTACGATAAAAACGGTCGTAAGTCAAAACTTTGAAAAACAGATAACCTCTGATTTCTCCATCTTATCCTGTCTTGTGACATATCTTTGTAATCGTCTTTTCAAGACGATTCCAAAGATATGTCACATGACAGGATTAGATAGAGAAATAAATAATTATTGAGAATTTTAGAATCTGACTTACGACAATGTTTGTCGTACGACGTTCCGTAAGACGGGCCCCAGGGGCCCGTTTCATAAAACTTCGTACGACAAATGTTGTCGTAAGTCAGATTATAAAAGTCTCAATCATTATTAATTTCCCCATCTAATCATGTCTTGTGACATCTCTATGGAATCGTCTTTACAGGACGATTCCCAAAAGATGTCGCAAGACAGGATTAGATAGAGATATGAGAAATTAAATGTATTTTAAAGATTTGGCTTACGACAACAGTTGTCGTAAGAAGTTTTATGAAACGTGTCCCTGGTGCCTATTTAATCACGTAAATATTAGTCAAGGAAAATAAATCATTTTAGAAAATACATTTCAAAGAAACACAATAATGAACTCGGTCGGCATCGAACCCGTACGGAGACTGAGGCCGTTCGATATCATGACGTATACGAGTGCGTTTTACTCATTGTGAAGAATAACTAAGTCCTTCAAATGTTCTCACCATTTTTCAAGAAGAAGTACTGGTATTGGGATATGGCGGCGCACAGATCTTCATCATGTTCCGCAATCTTCTCCTTGCGACATTTTTGAATTTGTTTACGTATTGACTCGACCTTTTTGGGCAGGTGCAAGGTGGACTCACAAGCTTCCCGCAAGTCTCTCTTTGCGTTTTTGATATTCGCCTGTAATGTATGAAGAAATCCACACACAATATAATAGGACCCCTGCAAACCAGGGAACCGTCTTCCAAAACGTCGTACAGTACGACAAAAACGCTCATAAGTCCGATTTTTCATTTATTATATATTTCTCCATATAATCCTATCTTGTGACATCTCTTTGGTATCGTATTGAAAAGACGATTACAAAAGAAATGGGAATATACACGATTTGACGGATAAATTAGAAATTAGATGTATTTTAAAGGTTTGACTAACGACTATTATTTTGTCGTACGACGTTTCGTATGACTGGTCCAATATGTCTCTTAACCCTTTCCCCCATAGAAGCGACTTTTAGCGTATTTAATTTATTCTTCCGCTGAAGAAAATAGTTCCATTTTATACCCTCATGAACAATTACCATTACAAATATTCTATATACCCAAGCAGATATTAGCTTAAAGCAGGCTGAAAGTAAAGCAGAATGTGCATTAAGGCACATTCTACTTTACTTTCAACCTGCTTTAAGTGGTCACCTGTCTTCAAAACTAGAAACAGGCTATGAGGTAAAGGGTTAAAACCGAAGCAATTGTCCTTCCTGTTAACTGACCATTCAACGAATACAAGCACCAGGACCTCTTACGACATGCCCCAAGGTTATAACACTTTTGACTTTAGTCTGAGATCGTTCTCAAGCATTTGATTGGTCAGATTTGAGCTTTGACCAATTAAATGCTTGAGAACGATCTCAGATTCCACTCAAACTCTTTATAACCGTGATTCCAGGTAGTTGTGTGATGCAAACAACAATAATGCATAGAAGCTCTGTAATGCGTTTTCCTACATCACTGCTGTCGAATTGGTTTGGATGAATATTAGACATCGATATACCCGGCGTCTGATCAGGATCCAACATTGGAGGAGCTAGATGGGAAAGCATACCTATGATGTACAGTGCTCCCTCTCTACAACAACATCCATTGGGATACAAATATTGTGTGTTGTTCGGAGGGAGTTGTTATAGGGAGGGAAAAATAATACTCTTAGAGTACATTTGCAAATAGTTGAACCCAGTTCAGACGCCGCGTAACGCGGCGCCTAATCTGGGTTCAAACTGTTTGTCATTCGTCATTATGTTTCTTCTTTCAAAATGTCTAATACATTTACGTAGCTTTGAGAAAAACGGCAAACTACACTTTTAAGCAGACGGTATTGAATCAGTAAAAGCGTTAGACATAAAAGTGTTGTTTGGGGAACAGCGCCAAGCATTGTTGTTAGGAGGGACTCGTTGTTCGGATGGCCGTGTTTGGAGGGAGCACTATAGTGCGAAATACGTTAAAATGAAGACAATGACCTTTTGAAAATGTAGATAATTCATTGTACATGACCAGAGGGGCAAACAAATTTGAGTCTAATCAGACATCGAGTTATTCGGTGTCTGATCGGGCTCCAAACTGTTTGCAAAGAACATTGTTGTTATAGCGTTTAAACGCGCTTATTGGGACATAGTACAGTTTTCCCTCTCTACAACAACACCAAATGGGAGTCAAGGCTTGTGTGTGTTATTCGGAGGTAACTTGTTTCAGGGAGGGAAACGTAATACCATTAGAGTGTTTAGCATGACTTGGATTAAAGTTGCAAACAGTTTGAACCCAGATTGGACGCAGTGTAATGCGGCGTCTGATCAGGATTCAAACTGTTTGCCACTCGTCATTGTGTTTTGTTGTCAAAATTTCAATATTCAACTTTGAGATAAAAAGTTAAAAACCCAGCAGACAATAGTTTCAAACAGATGGTATTGCAGCAGACATAATTGTCTTGTTTGAGGAACAGTGACAAGCATAGTTGTAAGGAGGGAGTCGTTGGTCGGAGGTCCGTTGTAGGGCAGAAGCACTGTAACGTGTTCTCCTCTGTAACACACGATTGATTGGAATATCCAAACAAAATAATCAGGGGCCCGTTTCATAAAACTTCGTACGACAAATATTGTCGTAAGTCAGATTATAAAAGTCTCAATTATTATTTATTTCTCTATCTAATCATGTCTTAAGACATCTCTTTGGAATCGTCTTTTCAAGACGATTCCCCAGAGATGCCACAAGACAGGATTACATAGAGGAATAAAAAGTTAAATCTATTTTAAAGATTTGACTTACGACAACATTGGTCGTAAGAAGGTTTATGAAACGGGTCATAGTTCCAGCAGATGGGCGCTCACCTTGTCATATTTTGTTTTTGTTGTCGTTAGCAGGTAGTTACACACCGTCTTCTTCTCAAGCCGGGAGTCAGTACTTTGGCAGTTGATAGATACACCGAACTCGCCCTCAGCTGGTAGTCGCACTTTGACGGACAGATTGTTGTCCAGCACTTTACTATTGATATATTCCCTGCCTGACTCTGTCTTCATACGACCACCCACCTCTCCGTGTATAGTTGAGGCGTAGACGTTGCTCACAGCAGATTGGGGATCTACAGTGAAGTTAATATTAGTCGTTGTTTTGATGTCGGGCACGTAAATGAGCCCGCCTATCCTTGAAGGTAACAGTAGACCAGCAGCCAAAGAGTGTGGCCCTGGTCCCCAGCCAACTTGCTCACTCCCAAAAGGTAATAATGCACCGTTCTTCATAGGAGTTTCACATACGATTTTAAATTCGCATAAACGAAGAGCATGCGATCTAAACGGTCCACCATAAATGACTAGCTTGAATTCCCCGGGTTCTGGGAAACGTATATCAAACTCGAACACTTCGTTCATTCTCGTGTTGAAAACCATACGGGCCATGTCGTCATGTTTCTTGTATCCGCTTGACGTTTCATCAGTTTCTCTTTCAAACAGTTCGTATCGCAGAACAAGCATGTGTGCATTGGTAGAGCTTCCCCTCAGTAATATTTTACACTTGCCATCCTTCGCTGTCAATTTACACTTTGTTTCACTCAGTAGCTCCAAGCCTAGTCCGAAAAATGGAGGCAACAAGTATGGCATTTTCAGGAAGTCTTCTTTGTTCTTTACTGTTAGCGCAGGTGGTAGAAGTTGCCAAGAAGATTTACTAGCATAACATCTATAGATAAACTCTTCTGGTTTAGGCATGAAATAATACTCTTTGAAAGTGTCCCCTATGACTCCCTTTGATGCCTTCTCTGTCTCTGAAAGCCTGGCCCCATCTGCCTCAACTTTCACCCAGCCACCTAGTTTATGTCCATATAGGGCTTTACACACCCAGAATGGGTGGACAAGCTGCCAACCACCCTCCACGTACACAGCTGTCCACTTGGTTTTGGCCGTAGAATCATCTCCTGGCTCATAGCCAGCCGCTTTCACATATCCCTTGATAAGAGTGCACTGTAGCTTCGCTTCCCTGCAATGCAACTTTTATTTATATAACAAACACACTCTGTGCATAATTTCCACATCCCCAATCTTTAAAATTCTTTCTACTAGCCTTTCATTCATTCTGTCAGTCTAGTTGTCTGTCTTTCTGTCCAACTCTTTCTGCCTATCTATGTATTTTTCACCGACTGTCCCCATGCCTCTGTCTGTCCCTATATCTCTGCCTCTCCCTCGTCCCCGAAATTGACTTAAGGTGAAACGATTAGGTAAGTTATAACAAGCGCATTTGTACAATTCATTTAAAATATTCAGTTCTATACATTGGTCTACAAAGACGTATCTACCTTGCAGGGGCTTAATTGTTAATTGTCAAAGGGGGTGTTTTTGTTTAATCTGCAGAGATTATCCCTTCTGCGAAGAACTAAAAAAGAGGGCAGTTTGATCCTATGGACTGCAACGCAGCGAGTGCTATTAGCCAAAATCTTTTTCCTGAAATGATCGTTCATCATTTCATCTCAACATTCATATCCGTGTCGATGTGCCGCAGAAGCCAATTCTCTCTTATTCATACTTTATCACGTCTCTGTTTCTCAGAGACGATAGTAATGCATATAATCAGGACATAGGTTTGCCGGAGACATACATGTGCTTTCTGTTTTTGATATACAGTGCTTCCTCCCTACTACGACCCTCCAAACAACGATTCCCTTCTTACAAAAACGCTTGCCGCTCTTCCCGCAAACAAGACAATTATGTCCAACCTATTCACGTCTGCAATGTCGCCTGCTTCAAATTGTCGTCCGCTGTTCTCAAAGTTACATGATGCACAATTTGATAGAAAAAACTAAATGTCAAGTTACAAACAGCTTGATGCCAGATCAGACGCCGCGTTACGCGTAAGCCTAATTTCCATCCCTATAACGACTCCCTCCGAACAACGCATGCAATCTTCGTCTCCCATTGGGTGTCGTTGTAGAGAGGAAGCACTGTACGTTGAAATGGGTCAATACCTGCATAAAATAGTGTAGCATGTGGCATAAGTCATCTTGTCTTCTTTCAGACTCTGCAGCAGCCCTCCAGGCGTGTGGGTCTTAGCGTTACTGTAATCTGTCTTTTCAATGTGTTGGTTTGCAAGCCAGATTATAATAGCTCTCGCTGTCAGTCGTTTTCTATATCGCTTATCCGTGATTGGCTGGGCTAAGTATTTCATGAGTTTTTCAAACGAATCTAACAATTCCGGTGTGGCCTGAAAAACAGTAACAACATGGTCATATATTGTCGTTTTAATACATTAACACTAGCGACGAGTAAACTGTGTAGACCCTGAACCGAGGGTTCCGAAAGGAATAATATGATCAAGGTATGCACTGTTTTGCAAAATGTTAGATTCAACCTTTAACTGATCTAGTAAAAATGGCTTGGACTTACTTGGAAATTGAAATTGTAAATCATTTACAAGTTTCTAATGATGTTTCTAATGGTAGTGAAATATTAAACAAACATCATAATTTACTATCAGCACTTCGTAATTATAACATCAAGTTCGAAATTGTGCAGAACGTCAATTGAAAAAATTAACATCTGTACAGTTTAACCATTACGCATTTTACAACCGTTTTATGCTGTTCCTCCACTGAAGAAAAAGTTCCATTTATACAGTCATGATAACGACTGTGTCATACGAATTTTTTTCTATATTCGTATGACCCTTTCTTGCAGGATTCGACCTGACTTTGCATAATTTTGAAATACAGTGTTCCCCCTCTACAACGACACCAAATGGGGGACAAAAATGTGTGGTTGTTCGGAGGGAGTCGTGATAGGGAGGGAAATTGGCTACATTTGCAAACAGCTTGAATCCAGATCAGACGCCGCGTAACGCGGCGTCTGATTTGGATTCAAGCTGTTTGTCATTCGTCATTAAGTTTTTTCTGTCAAAATGGCTATTATGTAACTTTGAGAACAACAGCAGACGACAATTTTAAGCAGATAATTTAACGGACGTGAAAAGATTAGACATATTTGTTTTGTTTGGGACAATAAGCAACTATTTTTGTAAGGAGAGAGTCTTTGTTGGGAGGGAATACTGTAGCTTGAATCCACATAGAACGCGTAGTGACTTGATGGTTGATTTGCATCAAATTTTAAACACTTTTAATTAGTTTTATAAAACCTTCCTAAAACCTTTTTTTCTCAATCGAACCCTAAAAATAAATTCAAAAGCAGAAGTTATTCCAGGGTTATGTTTACAGTATAATTATTAATTTCAATCTACATCTACCTTTCTTGCATTTTCATCAACCTCTTCATAAGTAATATTCGTCAGTTTTTTCGTTTTAACATTTTCTGAGTCTGAATCACTCGAATCACTGGAATCGTCGTCCACCTCGTCGCTACCGCGCTCAACATCGAACACAAGCCCGTCATCAAAGCGAGTTTCAAACGTACTGTCCTCGAACCAGTTCTTTCTTGGCTGTGCATCGTCAGACCCAGATCCCGGAGGGTAAGGAGACGGGTAATCATCTTCTGTAGAGTCGATTTTATGCTATAAGAAATAAAATATACCTATTTGTATGAGGTTTGTATTTTCAGTTCATAGAATTACCTACAGAGGAACATTCGAAATAAAATTGGACTACCCATTCCTTTACCCCATGGCCTGAGTCTAGTTTAGAAGACAGATGGCAACTTAAAACAGGGTGAAAGAAAAACAGAATACGCAATAAGGGGTATTCTGTTTTACTATCAGGAAGGTTTAAGATATAGGACATATTTTTATTTTATTTTGCATATTCATGACTATATACAATATCACTATTTTGTTCAGTGAAATAGTGAATTAACTCCGTAAAAAGGCGTATCCAATAAGTAAAGGGTTAAACCGGAAATCTTTTCGGTCCCAAACATATACTCTAGGGTACTACTTGCATAACAATCCCTCCTGAGCAATGATATTTATAAGACATAGCTCACATGACACGGAATATTCTTTTAATGTAGAACGACAGTTACATGTCGACTGAACATGATTCAAACCACTGTACTCTAGCCGAGGCATTGTCGATGGCGCCAATTTGCGCCTTTGGAAATAGTTTGGATACTGACCAGAAGCCGCGTATCGCGACGTCTAACCAGGGTCCAAATTGTTTGACATTCTTTTTGAAATTTTGACAGTCATACTGCCTTAAATCTAACTTTGAAACGATACTGCAGACATCAGTATTGAAGCAGACGACAATATTGCGGTGAAGGGTTACAAACTTCACGACAAATTAGGCGTTGAAAGGGTTAACTATTTAAGTCTATATATCAAACCTCATTACCTCATCTTTTCGTCTATCGACTGTGTTAGTGACTCGGTCTGGTGGTAGTTCTTCAGCTGGCGGTGGTGGCGGTTGTTGCGGTGGGGGCTTAGGTGGTGGGGTCTCTGGTTTGGGTGGTTCGGGTGACACGGAATTGGTACACGGAAAGAGCTTCCTGTGAAAACCAAGTGATTAACTCATTATCCCCTGAAACGTCAAATGGACAAATCCATTTAACAACAAAGGCTGGTCCATTTTAGACTATTTAGGGTTATTTTTTATGATATATTGCAACATGACAAACAGTGAAGTTCCTGATTAGAGGGCTCCTGCAGGAGCCCTCTAATCAGGGACTTCACTGTTTGCATTAGAAAAATATACCCTTCATAGGTATACTTTTGGAAAAGGACGCATACAAGCGTCACTAGGGCTCAATGAGTTAAGTAGAGAAGGTGTAAATCATAATACTTTTTGGCATAGAGGAACATTCGTAATTTCCTTCATCAATGATTAGCTCGAAGTTTTCATTAAACCATTATTTATTCAATGAATACTTCAATTGAAATATTTCATAAAATGGCCAGCTAATGTTGATTTAAGCTATGCATTTGGAAAATATTTCAGAAAAGTAAAATAAAGAAACCCTCTGACTAGGTACTATACTGTTTGCAAAATACATACATATGTTACAGTCAATCTGTGTAATCAGTCATTTCACGAAATTACTGAATCGACTTTAGCTAAAATATGTTTTACACTGTAATGACAACAATGTCTTTATAATTACAAACTACACTAATGAAAAGAAAATTGCATGTACATGTATATTAAATGTTACTACATACAAATCAAGTCTAATAAATAATAAAACAATACGTGCTATGTTTCTGAAATAATTATTAGTAAGATCTATTAAGTATTAAACAAAATTAAGCTGTGAATGGACAATTGCTGATGAATTAATAAAATAAAAGTCATTTCACATATTGTCCGAATCCCTTAAAGTTCTCTAGTCAATTTGTGTAAAATTTGCCTGGCAATTCCAGTCATTTCATGAAACGCATATGAACGTATACTAGTTTCCAGGATAAAAATAGGTTATTAAACGTCATTAAAGACTTAACAAGCAGAGAACAAAAAAGCGCTACGAAAACAGTCTCATGTAATCATACTTACCGTAGTCCCGCACAAGACCGATTATCCATTTCTCAGAGAATCAGTGGTAAAACACTAGATCTAGATCTACATGTCCTTTGTAAAGTAATTGAAAGCTACATGGTGCAAACTTCGACAACTCTTCCTGTTTGTGTTGATATTTTATTTGTTGTTCAACCATTTCCCTGCCATGACGCAATCTGATTTAAACAATAGTAGTCTTGCTTTTATTTATTCAATCTAAATTTAGGTAAATTGACTAAAGTTATATCATAATGAATGTCAAACAGTTTGGATCCTGATCAGACGCCGCTAGAGGCGGCGTCTGATCAGGATTCAAACTGATTGCAAAACAACGGTGTACTTGGTGTAATGCAGTGAAGGGGAACGTAAAAGAAAGACTTTGTTCCATTGTGGTATCATTTACATTGCTTATTTCCATTCGGATACCTTTAGTATGCTATATGTTTAATTGTCGTCTGCCAAATATGTCGTCTGCAAAATGTTCAAAGTTGACGTTTGAGAATGTTTATTAAAACAAGTCATGACATTGCCAAACAGTTTGGATCCAGATGAGACGCCGAGTAACTCGGCGTCTGATTTGGACCCAAACTGTTTCTTATCGTTATAAGAAAATCGCCACTAGCGCGCAAAATGTTTATCTACGTCATTGAAAAAGACAATAGCAGAGAGTGGGTATATAGTTTCAAGCTTAATAAGGTATGAATGACCGTTATAAAGCCTGAAACGTATACCCGTACAAGTTTATTAACAGTCTTCGAGCGTTCAACTGCCATAGCATAGGGTGAGTTTTCAAAACAGTTTGGATCCTGACCAGACACCGGGTACCCCGTTGTCGTATCATGCTCTAAACTGTTTGACACTAAAAATGAATAATCTGAATTTTCGAAAAAATGCTGTGATTTTTCTAAACTTTGTGCCATTGCAATATATTTTGCGTTTAGTTTCGTTTCAACGGGAAAGAATAACACATTCTCCTGAAGAAAGTCTGAACACACTCAAAATGTGCTTAGTATAGAGTACAGTAGATGCTGATGAAAAATATTAATGTTTTAGTCGTTTTTTTTTTTTAAATATGAAGAGTGGAATGAATTGAAAAAAATAACCCCAAAATATATTGTATAATAAATGTGTATAATAAATTAATTCTAATATTTTTACAATGGTTTTTCTCTATTTTTTAAATTAGAGGCTAAAACTTGGCTTTACACTGTAAATACGCATTATGTTTTTCATTCACGTATTGACAATGTGTTACATGTATGATACTGTTGTCATGCTCTAGTAGATATTCCTTATAACTCAAAACATGAATGGTCATGTCCTAATTGTATTATATCATTTGTAATAGTTGTTTGTACATAAAATAAGACTTCAATAAACAAACAGTCTGAATCCAGACCAGACGCCGTGTAACGCGGCGTCAAACCTGGATTTCAAACTGCTTGCAAATGTTCCCTCAACAGGGTATTCACTTTCCCTCAACAGGGTATTCACTTTCCCTCAACAGGGTATTCACTTTCCCTCAACAGGGTATTCACTTTCCCTCCCATATAAAACCCCCTCTGAACAGCACATTCAATCTTTGTCTTCCATTGGGTGTTGTTGTAGAGAGGGAGCACTGTATAAAAAAGGTTTATACAGTGAAGAAACCTTATTCTTTCCCAATAAAACGCGTTTACGCTAAAACTATTATTTTCATTGCAAACAGTTTGGAGCCAGATCAGACGCCGGTAAACCCGGCGTCTGACCAGGTTCCAAACTGTTTGCCACCAAGATAAACATGAATTATCAGAATTGTTCAAAAGTTTTCTTTTCTACGTTTTAATGTTTTGCGTTTGCGTTTCGTTTCGTTTAAATGGGAAAGAATAACGTATTCTCCATTGTAGTCATAAACTGCATTGAAATAAGAATGTATCCAATGTGCATAAATAAATATACAAAGGCGATCTAGCTTGAAGGGCGTTAACACAATGACAATAAACAATTAATACAGCGCGCTAGGTAACTCTATACCGTTACTCATTCATCCCTGAAACTTCAAATGGGCAATCCCAGTTTCTAATTTTGTCGAGTCCCTTTTTGATCAAGTCATGGTTGTTTAACAGTATATATTTTCAAAATGGCAAACAGTGTTGAGGGTCTTTTTTGGGACCCTCTTATCTGGGTCGACATTTTTGTATAGAATATATACACACTGTATACTATTCGACATACTTTGTTTGTAAATGACTAGTATACTCTGAGATAGGATTGAATGAGTTAAGTCAGGTTTAATCGTATCGCTATCTCTTGGATATAAACTCACAAACATTTTCTGTGAATGCATGAAAAAGATACCGGAGATGCATCAAGTGAAGTTATTTCTTATGCTGCACATTCATAACTGTATAAAAAAGTAACCGATTCACTGTAAGGATATTCAGAAGACGGTATTATTTCCCGGTAAACAATTTCATGGTCAAATTAATCGTGAGGTTTTTACCTCTTCACCGCCATATTATCGTCTGCTCCAATATTGTTGTCTGCAATAAATATCGTTTCAACAGTTGGAATCTCGTTTATCCATTCATGTGTATCACTTATAAGATGACACGGCATCAGGCTACCTTAAGACAGTCATACTTAGGTGTAAATTTCCCAAATATCTGAATAATCAGTTACCATGGGAACAGTTACAACATTACTCACAGTTCATAGTTTGGTCTCTATTTCGATTTTTTGCTGTCTGAGCATTTTGTCATCATTTTAAAATACAGTTGAAGTTGTTTTCTGATATATGTAGGGTAAAAAGTGGTAAGTTTATGTTATTTCTATATTTCCTGTAGTTTTTTATTGTTCTTATTAATATTCATGCGTATGTAAGAAAGTAAATTTCAAAACGTAAGCTTGAAATAAACACACAACTTGTCTGATCTTTAACTTGGTACCTGTTTTATATGTTTAAGACAAAAATCTGGCTGTGATATGGACGATTTTGTAGATATGAGTCATGAAACCCCAAAAGTGGGGGTTGACATGGAAACAATTAAAATACAGATAAAACAATACTGAACGTTATTTCCGACCTTAAGTTTGATATTTTGTTATTTGAGGATTTTGTCATCATTTTAAACTGCATTTGTAGTTGTTTTCTGATATCTATAGGACAAAAGAGTTAACTTTTAAAGTTATTTCTATATTTTCTTTACAATTTCAAATGTTCTCATTAATATTCATGGGTATGCAAATTAGGTAATTGCAAGGTAGAGTCTAACAATTAAACTGCAATTTGTATTATCTTAAATTTGGTACAATATTTATTTGTTTCGGACGAAAAATGGCTGATATATGGATGATTTTGCAGGTATGTGTCATCATAACCCTACACTGGGAAGTTCCCATGGAAACAATAAAATACTGTTAAAACATTATTTAAAGGTTAATTTGTGTCCTCAAATTAAACATTTTGTTTTCTGAGGATATTTTCATCATTTAAAACTGCATTTGAAGCTGTTTACTGAAATTTGTATGCTTAAAAGTGAAAAAGTTATTTCTATATTTTCTCTACTATTTTTAATGTGCTCATTAATATTCATGAGTATGCAAATTAGGTAATTTCAAAGTAGAAGCTAGAAATAAAACCACAAATTGTATTATCTTCAATTTGGTACAAGATTCATATGTTTAGGACAAAAACTGACTGTGATATGGCATTTTTCACAGGCATGGACCATAATGACTCAGTTTTGGGCGTTCCCATGGAAACAAATAAAATACTGTTAAAATGTTACTGAAAGGTTAATTTTTGTCCTCAATTCAAATACTGTATTTTCTGAGGACTTTGTCATCATTTTAAAATGCATTTGCAGTTGTTTACTGATATTTGAATGCTAAAAAGTGAAAAAATTAAGTTATTTCTATATATTTCCTACTACTTTTAATGTGCTCATTAATATTCATGAATATGCAAATTAGGTAATTTCAATGTATAAGCAAAATCTAATACCACAATTTGTAATATCTTCCATTTGGTACAATATTTATATGTTTAGGACAAAAACTTACTGTGATACGGACGATTTTGTAGGTATTGCTCATTATAACGCAAATTTGGGGGGTTGCTATGGAAAAAAATAAAATAAATTACTTAAAGTTAATTTTTTGGTCCTTAAGTTGGATATTTTGTTTTCCCATGATTTTTGTCATCCTTTTAAACTACATTTGAAGTTGTTTTCTGATACTTGTAGGATAAAAAAGTTAAAAGTTTACGTTATTTTTTTCATTTTTCCACTTTTTTTAATGTTAACATTAATATTCAGTTTTATATGTTTAGGACAACAACTGACTGTGATATGGATGAATTTTCAAGTATTGGTCGTCATAACAAAAAACGGGGGGGGGGGGGGGTGCCATGGAAACGGTTAAAATACATAGCCTAAAAGAGTTTATTTTTGAGTACATTCGCGAAGACCCTACTGAACATTTTGGTACCCATGAAAAAAAGTCTGGGGGGGGGGGGGGGGGGTGCACGGTAAACCCCATTGGGCCCCAGAGTATAAAGGCCGTTAAATTTGCAAACCGACTAGATTACCCCTTATTTTGGGCAATAAAAGCTGGACGGCGAAAACGACATAAAACTTTTTGATGCACATTTTCGTTATAATTCACGTACTGTGGCGTTATTTGACGGAATTTGATGAAATAAAAAGTAGATATTGATAAATTAATCATTTCCCGAAGGTACCACAAGAGAATATCGGCGATCGTCGAGTCTATTTTAGCATCAGTTTAAGTCGATAGTAAAGACTAGGTGTCGAATTTTTTTTTTAAAGGGGGGGGGGGTGTTAATAGATCTAGATGTATGTGTCAAAGTACCTGTGATTGAAGCCTGATTAGAAGACGGGTTACCCGGCGTCTGAATTGGCCCAATCTTTTCGCAGTGGAAATAATTGATTTATCATACACGCGTTTTTGGGAAAGAATAACGTCCTCCTCATTTTTTTTCTCAAATTTAAACTGTAATTGTTTTAACTGAAGAAACAATATTTAAAGTAGGGGCACACAGTTCTAGGCGTCTGATCAGGATACTGTAATATGGGCAAGGTAGTGTAAGGGGTTAAAAGCAGCCATTTAGCCGTCAACAACAAATATAAGTGGGTGTATGAGGATTTCGTAAGAAATTAATTTTTAGTGGGTGTTTTTTTATGTAAAATAATACTTATAGATATAATGCAATTTTACAGTGGAGAAAACGTTATTCTTTCCCGTTTAAACGCAAACGTACGCAAACGCAAAGCACTAAAACGTAGAAAAGTGCAACTTTTGGACAATTCTGATAATTCATGTTTATCTTGGTGGCAAACAGTTGGGAGCCTGATCAGACGCCGGGTTACTCCAAACTGTTTGCACTGCAAATAATAGTTTTTAGCGTAAACGCGTTTATTGGGAAAGAATAACGTTTTCTCCACGGTACAACGACTTCTAGGAAGAAATGTATACCCTTCTGTTTAACATAACATCTAAAAATAGACCATATCTCACATGACATAACAATGATAATAGATCAAGGCTATATGAAGACAGCATTATTTTAGTTCATTGTTATATTAGTTTGTAGATTCGGAAGAGGAGATCGGGTGTTTACAAGGTAAGATTATTATAGGATTTTAATCTTCTGTATGCTTTGTACTTGTCGTCAGCAAATTTTATCGTCTGCAGCAATTCTCAAAGTTTATTTAAAAGTTATTTTGTTTTCCTTCAAAAGATTAATGATACTTAAACATACATATAAGACGGCCCATTACAGTCACTTAAAATATTATTAATGTTTGGTGTTCAAGCCGGGCAAGGCTCTTAACCCATTTTAGTCTAGTTCCATTTTGTCTATTCCCAAGTCGTCTATATCCATATCGTCTACTAGTTTGACATACTACCCATTTACGTATACATGTACTCTCTCAATCCCTTTTTCGTTTACTGTAGCCATTAAATTGTAGTTTATTATCATACACATTTCGGTATTTAATGATCAACTACCGACCAAGTAAACGAGACATGCACCACACCGACTTATGTGTAGATCCATATACATGTAGCTTACGTGTAGTTTGTCCATTATAAAAACAAATAGTTAACGATTTATTTAAATGATAGATATCCAGTACCATATTCACCATGTTTTCCATCTCTATATCTTGTCCCGATAGACTTTTTTCTGTTATGTCCAGATTGATAGACTGTACTTGATACGCTCGTAAGAGATCAAGCTAGGATACTTATCCATCACTTGCATCTCATTAATTGTTTGTCTTACATACATTTCAGCTCATTTGGAGCACATCTGTTCATATTTACCATTGACTTTGGTTACTGTATATTATTGACCAGGGAAATGAGACACTGTGTTCTTGATTATATCTAAGAAAAATTGTGTATTCAAGTACAAAAATGGTCCGAAGATTATAAAACTTAAAACTAACTCTGAGCTCAGAACAACTTTTAGATAACAGGTTCTGGTTTTTACATAAGAGACTTCAACTGTCCCCATGGCAGTACCCTAATTTGGATATATTTCTATAGCAGAATTATGTATGCCAACACTTGTTATATATAAAATGTTAACTGCTACGGAATGTTGTAAGCGGAGAGAGACTCTTGAGTTTCAAGCATGGGGTTCATTTGTATTTGGAACTAAACCATTCTCCATATTTGCAACTGAAGCAATGCTGTTTCATTGAAGTCGAAATCAAAATGAAACTTGAAATTGAAATAATAGGAAGAAATACAGTAGATGAAATGGAAATAGGCAAAATGGAAAATTATTTACTATATATGTATTAGAAATGGTTGATGAAGCTAAGACAATTTTCTTTATAACACGTATTTATATACACTATTCATCTTAACAGATATTTGATACCGATAAGACTCGTCATTTACTAAACAGTATTACCTGTCTTTATCTACCACTTAAAAAAGTTGATTGATTGTATAAAATACAAGTGACAACTGAAAGCAAATGTGAAAGTAAGATTCTCTTTCTGTTTTACTTTCACCTTTTTTAAAGTAACCCCATGTCTTAAACAGCTAATAATTTACACAGTTTAATGGTCGTAATAAAAAGTTTTTACTGTACGCGTTTAACCCCTTCACTGCCTTACACCGAGTACCATATTCACTTGCAAACAGTTTGGATCCTGATCAGACGCCGCGTAAACTGTTTGACACTCTTTTATATATATTTTCTAAGTCAATATACCTAAATATTATTTGAGAAAAGCAGACGACACTTGTTTAAAATTGATGTTGTCATGGCAGTGAAGGGGTTAATTACAACTTATCGCACAGATGGATGTCCGACGTCAACCTGGAGCAAGAATTATTGCAGAGGATAGATATAAGCTGTTACAATCTGAGGTAAACGTACGAGACCGCATTGCTACCCTGAAACAAAGAATGGAGATGAAGTTTTTTAAACTGGAACAAGAGGCATTAAGCGACATGCGAGCAGCTGTGGGACTCGAGATGCTGAAAATAAAAAAACGAGAGACCGGGTAAATAGACAAATTTGAAAATATTACATGTACTTAAATTTATTGCACGGGTACATACATGTACATTTGATAATGTATATAGGACACACAATTGATTACACTTGAAATGCTGAAGAATGCAGAATTCAGAAGTCAGAATTCAGAATGATACTAAAAGTGTATAAATAATTCAAAATCTTACAGAAGTAAAATATTATCGCATTCTTCTGACTTAACTAAATAGTGATTATCACATTGCTTAAATCAGAAAGTATCTATGAAACACTTAGAATTATATTCATTTTTGAAATAAAGAATAGATACAGAGGTTTTACAAACAAAGTCATATTGGACCAGATTGAATAAATTGCGAAAAAAAGGATTTTTTTCTAAGGAACGCCGAGATATTAATGATGTTAACCCTTTCACCGTCGGAGTCGCATAAAGTAGCCTTTGCAAACACTTTTGATCCAGATCAGACGCTGCGTAACGTGGCGTCTGATCAGGATCCAATCTGTTTGACACTGTTATCGATATTTCTTTGAAACGATATTGCAGACAACAATACATAATCAGAGGACAATAAAGCGGCGAAGGGGTTAAAAGTCTCCCGAATAAATTGGCGCCGAAAGGGTTAATGAATGATAATGCTTATCTCATTCACCCATGCCACTTCAAGTTAACAAATCAAGTTTCGGATTTAGTCCTGTCAATATTTGATTATTTGGGTAACCTTTTTAAAATCTATTGCGTCGCGTGGCGTCTAACCAGGGTCCAAACAGTCTGAAACGCACACCAATGCCTAAGTTAAATAGATCCAAGTTATTAAGAAATTATTCAAAGTAAAGAATATACACTATTTTGACAGCAAATGTGTAAGACAGGTTAAGGTTGATGTCCCCGACTGAAATCAGACCGAAATCGGTACTCTGCGTATAGCGATCAACCAATTTTGTCAACTGACGGCTCGGGGCCCGTTTCATAAAACTTCGTACGACAAATGTTGTCGTAACTCAGATTATAAAAGTCTCAATTATTAATTATTTCTCCATCTAATCCAGTCTTGTGACATCTTTTTGGAATCGTCTTGAAAAGACGAATCCAAAAAGATGTCACAAGACAGGATTAGATAGAGACATCAGAAATAAAATGTATTTTATATTTTTGACTTACGACAACATTTGTCGTACGAAATTTTATGAAACGAGCACCTGTTGACGTAGAGTTCCGATATGTACAAACATTGGCTAGATCTCACCTTAAGACGTCATAATGGCTGTCTATCTGATATCTTTTATCGTGACATTTCAGTACGCCTGAAGGACAAACAGAAAACGGCAAGATACTGGTGTTTATGGAAAACCAAGCACTTATTGAACTAGAAAGAGACATATCTGTTCTAGGTACAGTTAAACTGGTGGACGCACCTAATATTACAGACGATTCTTATGACGAAGTAGATGGTGTGTCCATAGCAAGCGATACTACTGTGATTCAAGCAAATGATGCATGTACGATACAAAGTTCAACCCTTTCACATGCAGCTTCGGAGCGAGTCTCACAATATGCAATCTCTGGAAGCGATTCTTCTAGTTATTTGCATATTCAATCAGGGGAAAGACAGGGGTCTCTCACCAGCTCATTAAAGTCTTCTGGTTTCTTTACAGAGGCTGGTACTCTTATGAGAAAATCAAACAAACGCAAAAGCATCCTTGACGAAGAAGGTAGGATATCTATACCACAAAGTAAAACCAGCACCGGGAATGTAAAGTTACCAGAGCAAAGCGCAACCACTCTTAAGACGTCCGTAATTTTATGCGAAACAGCAAGAACAGAAGTCCGTGAAAACAATCCCATTTTATTCACAGTTGTAAAGAACGATAAAATCGTCGTCCTTTCTAAAACAGACCAAACTATCAGTCTCCACGGTCCAGATTTTGCGATTTTAAGTTCAATGAATGTTTCAAACCCTATTGGTATATGCTATTATGCTACATATGACATTATCGCCATTTTGTCAAGAAAGAATGATGCCAACTTCATCATTTTAGTAAAAACCGACAACAATACTCTACGCATACAAGACGAGGTACATATAGAATGCCAAAGACATGTTTCAAGCCTGGCATGCTCACATTCAAAATTGTATGTGAGCTGTAGCGGAAATCACATTCATGTTATAGATCAAACGTGGAGGGAAGCGAAAAAGATAGTGTACGCTCCATTACGAGAACAGTTGGTTTCAATCGCGCACAGAGATGGAATATTCTGTTTGGTTGAGAGCGATGGCTCTATTACATATACAGACTCAACAGGTATGCTTTTGTCCAAAGATTCGATCAATGCCATCTGCGTTGGATTCGTCGGCAGCAAACCGTTTGTTCTTTGCAGAGAACCTGGTAAAATTTGTGTGATGGAAACGGACCCTAAAGAAGATGAGCAAGGAAAAGAAACTGATGCGGAGGAATCGGGCAAACGGGGAGAAGTGATTCCAATCGACTTACCAAATGCCCACGATATGCATATATCAGTTGACGATCAACTTACAATTTTATTTGAAGCAGAGGGGAAGCTAAGCATAAGGAAATATACAAGGGTGAAAGATAACTTTTACTGAAGAAGAAAGTGAGGAAACTGTGAAACTGGCATGGTACCTGCTATGAGCTATCACTAATCACCACAAAACTGAAAAGACGTGTGAAATCTCAAAAAAGATATGATGGAGATTAAACATTTTTCTTTTTCACCAAAAGCGCTACCTCTTAACCCTTTCACTATCATTGACGCCAAGAGGCGCGTTTACAAACAGTTTGGATCCTGATCAGACGCCACGTAACGCGGCGTCTGATCAGGACCAAAACTGTTTGACACTAATTCCGAAATTCCATCAGTCATACTGCCTTAAATGTAACTTTGAAACGATATTGCAGACAGCAATATTCAAGCAGACGACAATATGGCGGTGAAGGGGGATTAATTTGGCAGCGAAAGAGTTAAAGAACGAGTGTCCATTGCCAACCGTTTGGTTCCTGATCAGACGACAAGTAACTGATAGCCATCATGAACTTCATTGACAACACTATGCTACATGTACTTACATGTAAACACGTTTATAATTTGAAGTTTGTTGGTTACTGAGTATTTGTAATTAAAATAACACAATTTTGTATTTAGAAAGTTTAGAAGATCTGGACTACTGTATATTCTAACACACTTCGCGCACGCCCCTGTATAAACAAAGAACGAACGTTTCAGTGTTTGAATTTTCAATAGACCACTCACGCTCTAAAACGTTCTAATGTGACGTCATATTGCTTCGAAAATGCGTACGCCAAGAAATGTAGCGCCGTTGCTTCGGTGCAAATTAAGGTTAATTATGTGTTAGAATCGAAATAATAAATTAATACCAGTGTTTTATCTAACAATCGAACACGGGTGGTCGTTGAGATGCTTGTAATTAAACCACTCGGCCTAAAGGCCCCGTGGTTGAATTACTACGCATCTCAACTCCTACCAGTGTTCGATTGCACGATAAAACACTGGTATGAATTTATTATCTCTTAAATAAAACATTTGTGAATTATAATAAAAAGATATTAGTATTTATTCAAATTAAAAAAGGAAATTATAGGTCTTTAAAACAAAAGCTTTAAACGTTTTGATTCAACTTGTCAATTTTATTAAGTTAGTGACGTTTGTTGCTGGTTTTGTCTATATATTGGGTCCAGCTCGAAATAGAAATTTGGGGTTCGTCCGAGAAATATCATCAATATCATTTTATTCAACATGATAACATGATAAACTAAGTATATCATCTTGCCCAGTAGGAATTTAATTTGGTTAAGAAGACTGACTTGCTTAATCTTGCAAAGCGTCAGGTAGATTAGTCTATTTCTTATGTAAGGGGTGCCTGGTCTAAATTTCATTTTTCGTTTTTCATATTGAAATTTCTATAAGCAAACATTGTAGACTTTGTAGACAGTGTAGACGCCGCGTTATGCGATGTCTGATCATAACCTACACTGCTTGCCTATGTACCATTTATGGGGCGCTATTCACAAATTGGCAAACTAAACAGTTTCCGTGACGTCATAAATTTTAAACAATGATCGTCTGCTTTTATCATTCAAATTTAATTTTTAGGTATTTTGATTTAAGAACTATTCAGATGAGTGTCAAACAGTTTGGATCTTGATCAGACGCCGTGTCACGTGGAGTCTGATCAGGATCCAAACTGTTTGCAAATAACCATCGTACTCGGGGTAAGGCAGTGAAGGGGTTACAAATTGTTACAAATACAGTTCTCCCACTCTACATCGACACCAAATGGAGACAAAAATTGTGTGTGTTGTTTGGAGGGAGTTGTTTTAGGTAGGGAAATTGACTTATATTTGAAAACAGTTTGAATCCAGATCAGACGCCGCGTAACGCGGCGTCTGATTTGGATTGAAGATATTTGTCACTCGTCATTATGTTTTTTCTGTCAAAATGTCCAGTATGTAAGAAAAAACATACACCCTAAATAACAATTTTAAACAGACGCCATTGCAGCAGTGGAAAGCGTTAGCCATAATTGTCTTGGGAACAGCTACAAGCGTTGTTGTAAAGAGGGATTTGTTATTCGGAGGGCCGTTGTAGGGAGGTCACACTGTAGTTATTATAGAGACTGAACCTTATCGGTGTCTGGACATAACTACTATCAAACAGTCTCGAATTAAAGAGGAATGTCTCTAACACATTTGGTAGCGCAAGGAAGAACATAATAAAAACAGAACGATCCTTTAAGCAATCATAAATCGCATAAACCTCCTTATTACGGCCACTAAAATTGAAATAAATTGGTTGAATAAAAGACAGGCGACAGCTTAAAGCAAGATAAACGTAAAACAGAAAGCTTTCTGTTTGACGTTCATCTTTCTTTAAGCAGTCACCTGCCTGACACATCTGATAATTAACACAATTTAGTGGTCGTTATAGAGAGGTTTCACTGTAGAACAATGTTTGTTGAAAGTGGGTCCGCATGACACAAGTTTGTAAAGTCTCGGCAAACACAACATTCATGCCCCACTGTAAAGTGTCATCAATGCGGACCGTGTGTTACTATCACGACAAAGATTACAGTATTTATAACAACGACTAAAGAGAAAAACATGATACAGAGCTTGTCAATGGTTTCACTTAGGTCTCTCCATGTCCAAATCTTATATGCACACCCATCTGACAAGTTGACACTTTTGTCATCGCAGAAAATCTCGTTGCCTGCGTCTGTGTTTTCCGTTTCAAAATGAGTAAGTTTAGGCGGTGGTCTCCGAGAACCATCTTTTGCAACTCTTATAATGAACAAAGCCCAAGATGTAAATGGCTCTCTATCATTCGTGAAGTACACACGTAGGTTCAAGATGGCGGACATGCACATTAGAGCACTTAGGAAAAGATTTACCATCAGGAAATATGACAACACAGACATAGGGTTCGATGTTTTAGGCAGATTGTCTCCAATAATTGTCAAAAATACAGCAATCGCAAGAAGAACCGTTATTCCATAAGATATGCGTTCACCGGATTCGGGTGGCAATGCGAATATCAATATATTTAACAATGACATTAAAACTATAGGACAGATAATGTTGATGACGAAAAACATAGGTTTTCGCTTGATTTTGAATGTAAATCGTGCGTAACCATGTAATCGTTCTGATACTGACGAAGTTCCAACAATCGACCATTCCCCATGCTCAATGAAATACGTCATATCTATGTACTGATCTGGTATTGTCAGTTTGACTTCTTCTTGAGAGTAGTTCCAAGGATAAAATACTAAAGAACAGGTCTGCAAAAAAGAAAACATTTTGATAGAACTTTTATGCCAAAGTAAATTTTTCCATGCAAATATTTTAGATAAGTCAATATTTCAATTAAAGTGTCTATTTTCCTATTTTCGTTTAGACACATTTAATTCCTTTCAAAGTAAGAAACTGGAGGTAGTGCAAAAGTTTGACCTACACAATGCTCTATGCAGCTCCTATACATGTTGGCCCTTTCACTGTTACAATGAACATCAAATGGCAAAAGTTGAAACGGTTTCAACAATCAATTGTTTCCTTTTCAAACAGTTTGGGGCCAGATCAGCTCAAATAGAATTAGATCGTCATTTTTAATCTAAGATAAAGCTATTGAACATGTTTGTCTTAATACCAATCAAAGTATGTGTATAATGTATTGTGTTTTACATGAATACTGTCTCTGTAGTAAGAAGAATCATAAAAGGGAGTCAATGTTTCTGCTAAAAGAATTCATCAACCCCTTTACTGACATGACGTCACCAACTTTGAACAATTGTCGTCTGTTTTTAATTCCCTAGATTCAGTTTTTTATATCCTCTGTCGAAAGGTAGAGGGATACTCTTTTGGTTTGTCCGTCCGTTCGTCCGATTTCCGTCCGCAGCTGTATCTCTGAAACCGATCGACAGATTTTGATGAAATTTGGTATAGTTATTTTTCATCACAGGGGCACAGTGCCAACGTTTTTTTCCAGATCAATTAAGGTATATGGGAGTTATCTGCCCCTTATGTGTTAAAATGCCAAATTTAAAACTGTTTATAAATATATGTTCCTGATGGAGTGCAATTATTGTCGAAATAGGTTACTTGTGGCAAGAGTTATCTGCCCTTGATATATTTAGAAATGCTGGAAAACGTTTGATTTAAATATTGTTTACACACTGGTGTCTACAAATGTAAATGGATTTGATAAAAAGACTTTATCAAACTATATATGGCTATTAGTTTTCGAGTCAATTATTTTTGAAACTGCAAATTAGTCAAGAGATATCTCCTTTAGTTGAGTTGAAAATGCCACATGTAACAGTTTTACACCCAAGCAACTACAGTTTCAATGGATTTTGATTATAAATGCACTCATTGGATACGATCTTAAAGAGGTGCAATTATTGTCAAAAAAGGATGCTTGTGGCAAGAGTTGTCTGCCCTTGATGGACCTAGAAATGCTAGAAAAGGCTTGATTGTAGTATTATTTACACGCTAGTGTCTACAAATATAAATGAATTTAAAGGAAAACTTTATTAAACTGTATATTATGGTTATTATTTTTCGAATGAGTTCAATAATTGTCAAAAATGTGCAAAATAGCTAAGATTTATCAGCCCTTGTTGGGTTGAAAATGCCATGTTTAACAGTTTTTACACTCTAGCAACGCCAGTTTTCAATGGAGTTTGATTATACATGCACACAATGTATATAAATATAAGTTTTTGAAGATGTATAATTACTGTTGAAATTGAATCAAGGGTTACCTGCCCATATATACTCAGATATGCTAGAAAATATTTTGTTTTAGTATTGTTTAGGCTTTAGTGTGTACATCAATTTTAATACAATTTTTTGTAAAAGTTGTTGAATGCTGAATTTCTTTTAACACATTCAACCCTAGCGACGAGTATACTCGTCATTAACAAACAGTGTACTTATGAGGTCTATACTTGTTCCATGCAAACAGTGTAGAGCCTGATCAGAGGAGCCCTCTCATCAGGGTCTACACTGTTTGCCATTTGGAATATATTGTTAGAACCAACCCTTAATAGTCAATAATTGACTAGAGATATTTTGAAATTTGTATTTTCCATTAAAAGTTTCAGGGGTGAATGAGTTAAAGACAGACGACCACCATTTGCCCTTCCCACAAAAAAGTTTCTCACTTTCTTGTCTACAATCGCTGCGGTAGGGGATGTACATTCTGTGAATTTGTTTGTTTTACTTAATCTATATTGAAATAAGTGTCAAACACTTTAGATCCTCATCACATGCCGCGTTTCGCGGTGTATGATCAGGATCCAAACAACTGTTTGCAAATTACTAATTTACTCTGAATAACGCAGTGAAGTGATTAAGCCCATTCGAAAATTCTGCTGAATATTTCATGTCCGACAAATTCTCGAAGAAAACACCGGCAAATCTCCGCCTTCCCTGAGAATGACATTAATAAGCTTCTCGATGGAAAAAAAATTGGGATAATGTAAATATTTTCGTTTAATTCTTTGACAACGTATGAACTACTTGTAATATATGAGTGAGATGCCAGTCTGTATTTCATTCTGTTTTGCACTGTCTGGTCCGTTGCCATAGAATATAAACAAATAGTTAGAGTGAGATATGATATTTATTTGAAGGGTTTAGGAAGGTAGATACCTCTTTAATATCCCTTCCCATACACTTCAAATAATTATGATAACTCACTCTACTGAACAAATATCCTCTATTTAAAAACGAGAAAGAGTAACATCATCTACGCTGAAACAATGTATATCAACAATTTACGTATAGCTACATGTAGTACATACCTGGATGTCAAAAGGATAATATGTAACATCGACACTACATGTTGTTTTGAACACCGCACCAGGTGCAAGAAAAGCATCTCCGTTATTTAAAATCCTGACCGTCATCCAATCGTCCGCAAAGTCATCATACTTGCCGTGTGGGTAAAGAAGAATGAGCACTGGATACCATACCTCTGTCAATGGAAACGTAAGAAAGTGAACCCCGCCATAATCTGTCGCATTCCATGTTATCTTCTCATCATTCCAAGTTATCAATAGAGCTCCAGTAACGGCAAACTTTCCAGCGACCTCGTCAAAGTCTTCAATGTTCAGCAAAGTGAATGTTACATTGACATGCACTGGTAGCGACTGATTCAAAGTTGGCCTCAGTCTGCGGTCATAATTTCTGAACACATTTCCTAATAAATCCATGGACTGGTTGTATGACTGGCCTTTACACGGCAAATATAGTCCACAAATAAATACATGTATGGACAACAGCAAACCGTGTAAACCTTTCATTGTTCAAACCACAATTACATACAGGTATGCCTAATAGTTCGTCCTTAAATGGAGAACAATAAAAGTAGAAGAGTAATACTACTGTATCAAATCTGAAATTTAAAGAAACGAAACGTAGATGACAACCTCTTAAAAAACTAATGCTTTATTTCTACCTGAGTGGCAAACAGTTTGGCGTCTGATCTGTCCCCAAACAATTTGTAGTGAACATTAGAATGTTAGAATTAACGTGTTGTGTTTTAAAAGAATAACGTCTTATCCACTGCATCCCCGATATTTTTCTCCTTACTCACATACTATCAAACTGATATCACTATAGTTAAATGATGTTAAAGATTTCCAAGTTTGTTAAGTTGCCCCGAGTTGCTTGGCGTTTAATATGATTCTAAAGTTCTTAACGTTATTTTTTCCTAATAAACGGGTATGTGCTAAAACAATTATTTCCATTGCAATTGGTTTTGAGCCAGATCAGACGCTGGGAGACCCGGAATCTGACCACGTTTGAAACTGTCTACCATTCAGATAATGATTATCATAATCTATTCTCAAGTTCTCAACATACCGTTTCCGTTTAATTTGCACTTGAAACAATAAGTCTTTTCCTCTTTACGCGTATGGTGTGAAAGATGACTGCTTCACCGGCTGTTCAATGGGCAATTTTATCTATGGTTTTCCATTAATAGGCTATCGACAAGATCTGTTACTTTTTCTATCGGCTAGTGCACTGTATATTTACTTTAATATTTTATTGTTTACATGGGAAATATCATACTAATATTAGCAAATTAATCCCTTTTGTGTCAGGTTCGACAACAATAAAAATTGCAAACAAGTTTTATATTGCGATCGGCCGCGCATCGACGAAGTCATAATTCCCGATCAGAATCCAACCTATTTGACATTTATAAACTTTTCTAAAGCCTAAAATTTAAAACTTAAGATATAAAAGCAGATGCGATGCAACCACACGGCGTAATAGCATTTTAACGTCATGTTAAACATCGTAATTGCAGTGACAAAATTAAACTGCTTTTATTCAAATTTTATAAATCTATCATATTTCTTCATTTACATATCGGTTTTTTCTGCCCAATTCATTATAACCCTCTCCAATTGTTACATCGCCCTCTGCAAACCACAGCCCGTGAAATAATTGTTTACCTGATAAAAGTATTTTACACCATCTACAGTGAACTGAACGTGAGCCTTCCCCAATTAACGCCATTATGCTTTACCCTTTCACTCTCAATAACGCCTTAAAGACTTTTCCTCAGTCCAACTGTCAAAGCATGTGCAGCACAATCTCAGTTTACCTGGTGAGGTCCAGATTATACCTATGCTCTAGTGATTTTCAATGATTATTTCTATTCAAACTATCAAATATAAAGGTAGAGTCTCACACGAGAATGGTACTTTGCTAGCGACATGTCCATAGGATCCATGATTGTCTGGCAAGGCGTTATGATCGAAAAGTCATCTAGGGATGTCTTTAAAGCGCGTTTGCAAACAGTATGGTCCGGATCAGACGCCGCATAACGCGGCGTCTGATCCGGACCCAAACTGTTTGACACTCTTATCGATATTTATTAAGTCATACATCCTTAACTCTAACTTTGAAACGAGTGTTGCAGACAACAATACTGAAACAGACGACAATGAAGCGTTGCAGGGGTAAAAATCTCCCGAATAATTTGACCATGAAATGCTTAAGGCCTTATAACACTTGCAAACAGTTTGGAGCCAGATCATACACCGAGTAACCAGATCAAAGCTTATAGTTGTTTTTCCAATTGGCGTTGTCTGCCTCTCATTGCATGGCGTTTGCATTAAGTTTCGTTCTAACGGGAAACAGAAAAAATCTGTTACGGTAACGACTTAATATTTATCAGTTCTTTAACACTGAAGTAATAGAGTTATTGTTCAACCAGTTGACTCCTAAAATTCTAATTCTATCATTGCCAAGTTTTATCGCCTGCTCTAACCCTTTCATCGCCAAACTATCGCCTGCATGGATAGTATAGTCTGCAATATGTGTGCAAGTTAGATTTACGGATTTCTTTTTACTAAATAAATATCTATACGGATGATAAACAGTAATCAATCTGATTAGGATCAAAACAGTTTGCAAAGTCGCATTTGGCGCCATTGGCAGTGATAAAGTTAAATGGACAAAAACTCCGAATAAGGGGAGATCCTTTGGAAGCACAGAAAACAAAGCAAATACTGAAAATTGCAGACTCGGTTTAATTGAGTCTGCTCACGAGCAACACCGAAACACGCAACAGCGCCCACGCCCCCCAGCACCGGCCCAAGCGGAACCCAAATTTCAACTGTAAATGCACTGAAATCAATGATTCCAAAGGACCAAAGAGTTTAACAACAGTTTCAGTCCAGTTTCCAAATAAGTAAAGACCATTGTTTCTTTTCCATTTTGCAAAATTGACAATCAGTATAGACCTGCCATGCGTTCAGTAAAGAAATCGATGGCCATCGATTGCGAGTTGGCTATCCACTCAGGAATACAGTGGAGAAAACGTTATTCTTCCGTTTGAACGCAAACTCATTGCAATGAAATATAGAAAGTGACAACTTTTTAACAATTCTGACTACCACTTTTAATTTGAGTGGCAAACAGTTTGGAGCTTGATAAGACGCCGGGTTACCAGGCGTCTGATCTGGCTCCAAATTGTTTGCAATGAAAATAATAGTTTAAGCGTAACCGGAGTTATTTGGAAAGAAAATGTGTAAACTACTGTACTGTGCACGCTGCACACGGGACACAAACTGCTAACCTAAACAGTAAACAGTGGTAACTGAACACGCTACAGATCAGAGAGATCAGAATATGTACATATTGCCATTAATTGCCAAACACTACTTTATATCCTAGTAGTTAAAGGGGACCAAACTTATTTGTTTCAGAGGTCACGCACTTATCATTTAGTTTTGACATCGGTTGTCGATATACCGGTAACACAAAACATCAGATAAAACATGTATGGCAAATTCCAATCAGCACTCTGTAATTTGCATCTCATTGTTTATTCATAGATCTAAATACGTTAATTGATTACATCAGTAAATATTTAATTTCACTTAATGGTTCAATCCTTTGCTCGTAATAGGTTAGTTTATGATATTTACAAATACAAATACAATACAGAAACATTTATATCGAGCAAAAAGTATAAATATTCAATTGCGCTTTACAAAAAAATCATACTTATTATTACAGAAATAAGATATCAGACAATATATGATAAAGTAAGTAAAAACACATTAACACTAGTCATTGAAGTGTTACTTAAATTTTTTTTCTAAAATCATTTGCAGTTTATTCTGCTTTTAAATTTCTTGGAAGCATATTCCACCATTGTGGACCAACGACCGCCACTGACAGTAAAGCAATTTTCGTCCTATGTCTAGGTTCAACAAACTGGATATCGCTAAACGACCTCAAACGGTAATTCTATTGTACCCTAGTAAACAAATCTGAGGTAGCTCGGTACGGTCCCATGTACAACATAAAAACAATGAAAATCACTTTAAACGTGATCCTCGCACGAACAGGCCATAAATGTAACTGCTTTAGAATGTGGGAAGTATGATGTTCAAACGTTGGTTTCATTACCTATCCGGCAGCATGAATTTTACCTTTTAGCTAGCTTATAAGTTAATATGAATGAATAAGGCCGTGTATGAGAGTCTCGGCTGACTTTTGCGATATTTGTTTACGGATACACATGTCTTAGCTGACCATGTGCTATTTGACACTTTTTACGAAGGTGCAAATCAAAATTCTAAGTAGTTGTCATAATTACACCAAGGTCAAGCATGTGATCATCACACTTCACTTTGCTGCCACCAACAGTCACAATTGAAATGTTCAGTTTATTTAATTGTGGTTTCGCTCCATATGCGATATTTTGAGTCTTTGCATTATTCATCTTAAGTTAATATTGTGTCATCCACGAAATAACGATATCGAGGCAGTTGTTTAGATCAGGAATGATAAAGACTTCACTCTGATGATTACCAGCTTGAACCCTAAAAGCAACCTTATGGTCATCAGCGTACCTATAGAGGTCTGCTGAATAGTTATGACTCTATTAAGGGGGGGGGGGGGGGGGGGGGGGGCAATATTCATTTGGAAAATATCTGGGTCAGAACAAGTGCCGCTGTGGAACGCTAAATTTAAACAGTTCGGTATCTAAATCTGAATGTACAATTTTAACCTTCATTGTCCTATCGATCAAGTATGTTTCAATCCAATTGAGTGGGGTATTGATAATGCTAATTTAAGTACTATAGGCATGTCAATAGTGTCAAATGCTGAACAAAGGCCAATCACCACGACAATTGTCACCAGATTCATGTCAACCGCTTTCAGGACATCGCTGTGTATCTTTTTATATAGCTGTTTCTACTCTATGATAACTTCGATAAGCGCTTTAGTATGGTGGTAATAGATTATTGGTTTCAACATGATCGGTAATTTGCGATAGTGCCTTTTTAAAGAATTTTCGAAAGAGATGGCAGATTCGATACAGGCCTATAATTTTAGAGTTGTAAAAAGAGAAGTTTCTTCTTCAAAAGTGGTATCATTTAAAGCACCTTTCCATTATTTTGGAAACACATCCGATGTCTAAGATTTATTTATAATGTCAATTATAATAGGTGCGAACTGAGATAAGTGTTACTTAACCTTAATGTAGTCATGATATCTAGTTCACACGTTATTGCTTTAGAGCTTAAATAAGTTTGACAGCATCATTATCTGCAAGTGACCGAAACTCACTGAATGAAGTTAACCCTTTCATCATCATTTTTGCGAGGTTTTAACCTCTTTATCACCATATTGTCGTGTGCTTTAATAGTGTTGTCTGCAATATACTTTCAAAGTAAGATTAAAGGCAGTTTAACTGAATAATTTAAAAACAAGTGGAACACAGTTTTGGTTCTGATCAGACGGGATCAAAAACTGTTTGCAAGCGCGCTTTATGCGCTTTATGATCTCATTGAGAGTAAAAGGGTTAACAATGGCGATTTTAATACCAAGTCTTTGTCTACATTAATTTGTTGTAAGTTGTCAATAGTATCTTGCAATTTTTTGATATTCTCAACAAAAATTCGTTAGCCAATGACACATCATTAATATGAGGGGGTGATGGATTTTCCTTCGACCAGCCAAAAAGGTTTGAGGTAAATTGATATAGTTTTTGGTGTTACCCTCTGCCCCATAAGTCACCTCCTGATAGTAACTAATCTTTGCCTTTAAAACTACAGCAGTGTACGAGTCTCTAACACTTTTGTAGATGTCCCTCATTATGCCAGTTTTGTCATTTAATAGAGTTGTTCAATTGTCCTTTTATACTGTTCAAGCATTCTTTGGTAAGAAGAATGCAAATGTACATTTGGTATGTTTATGAGATGTTCAACATCGGGAGCATGCTTATTTATTACTTCTAACGATGTTATTGAAAATGCAGTAACTAAATCGTCTACATTTGAGGATTTGTTAGAGAGGCTGTTCCACTGTTTGAGATCTAGCTGCAGTGAATTTCCAGTCTCAAAATCTAACACAGTTTGCATAAAAAGGGCGACATAGTTCAATTATAGTTTATTATATAACAGTTCGAATTCAGACGAGTACCCGATGATATTCTTTTTTCGTATTACCGGTACCTAATTTGAAGACGAGAATTAAACGTGCTGAATGTTATGCTACAAAAGTAGTAAATACGTCAATACGCAAACAATAAATTAAAATAACTCTTACTGTATCCCTTTCACTCTCAATGACGCCATCAAGCGCATTTGCAAACAGTTTTGATCCTGATCGCGGCGTCTGATCAGGATCAAACTGTTTACCACTTGTTATGAAATAACGTTAGTTATACGGCCTAAAATCTAACTTTTAAATGATATAGAATACAACAATATTGAAGCAGGCGACAATATGGCGGTGCAGGGGTAAAAACCTGACGATGAATTTGATCATGAAAGGGTTAAAATACGGGTATGTTCGACCTTAGTGAGTCGATATTTCAAGGTTGTTCGACTGTATATAAATTATGATGGTGTGTTTGATTAAAAGTCATAGAAAACAGTGTAGAGTGAAAGCATGATTTCCTGTTCATTGAAATGCATTGATTTCTGACCCAGAATGTTGGTGAGTTACAATAAATGGGTTTGATAGGTATTTCCTATATACACCAAAGTGGAACAAGATAAGTTTACTTAGGATAATGAGAAGCTTTTAGCAATATTGACACTTTCGCATGCTACATTATTAGTTATACCTTTTATTCCCAAGGTACATGAGGATTTTTTCCCGACTGAGGAAAATCGTTTTACCCTAGCCGTTAGGTGAGGGTTTCATGATTTTACCAGCCGGGAATAAATCCTAACGTACCCTGGCAAAAAATGTATTACGAATATACTTAACTGCGAATTTCTTACAAGGAAATGCTTTAAAATATTAATTCCAAACATTTTGACTTTTTAAATAACTCAACACTAATGCTCCATCGGGTACCCCCATAAAAAACAACACAGAAAATAGAGAGCGGATTTGCGCGCTCTAATTTGTGTTTTAATATCTATTCCTATAAAATATTGCATTTTATTCAAAATCATGATGCAAAACAAATCTTTTTCGCAAATCCCATTCAGATGACCATATTTTATGTTTTAGCAAAAATGCAGTGTCTCATAGACAACTGGGTCGAAAAGCTGTTGCTATTTAATTTTGGAAACATATTTCTAAGAAACTCTCGTTATTCAATGAATATTAGTCTGAAAATATCCATGCGAGTTCCAACAAACTACCTGTCCGTCGGCTTGTACAACTAGTCAGTAAATTTCGGATATTATTGAATTAAGATAAATATTGATATAAATCGATCGACAGTTCTGAGTGAAAAGTAAGTATACATAGTACAGCGCTCCCTCTCTACAACGACACCCAATGGGAGACACAAATTATGTGCGTTGTTCGGAGGGAATGGCTACATTAGCAAACAGCTTGAATCCAGATCAGACGCCGCGTAAACACGGCGTCTGATCTGGATTCAAACTGTTTGGCACTCGTCGTTATATTTTCTTCTTAAATGTCCACTTATATTCAACTTAAGGAAAAACAGCAGACGAAAATTTTGAGCAGACGCTATTACAGCAGTAAAATCATTTATAATTTAGATATAATTATCCAATGTAGGGAACTTTGGCAAGGGTCGTTGTAAGGAGGGAGTCGTTGTTGGGAGGGTCATGGTAGAGAGGGAACACTGTACAGCTTTCATCGACAGATCCATATTTGTATAGCCTACTTGTCAGTTGTCACTTTCTGTAAAACAATGCAGAATACTCGCTATCCTGGGTATTAGATCTAGTGAGATGCAGAAAGTTCAAGCAGAAAGTTTTATGCAAATGTATCTAATGCTGCTTTGGTTAACAGTTTCATTTTTCAAGCCGAGAGTTGATCTTTTCATGTACTCCTACAGCTTTAGAAATTTACACCCAGTTCCTAACATTCTATGTTTTCGTTACGGCAATTTTCCATCGGAGTTTACCTAAATATAGACAGGGTCAGACATTAGAAATAACTCAACTTAAAAGACTGTTTTATTTGTAAAGCGAAACATTAACATTTTAAATTTATTTTCAAGAACGTATTTTTACATTGCAAACGTTGTATCTTAGAAAAACGATTATATTTACCAGAGTCGAGTAGTCGATCATCTTGTTTTTTTGCCGGACGCAGTGAAATATGCAGTGCCTACAAAGGGGGATTTCTATGTAACAGATCAGCTAAATGAGTACATGGACCCACACGTCCAACTTTTGTTAGCCAATCAGAAGATAGAAACTTACCATGCAGTATAATTTTGTCATCTACTACACAGTTGTCGCCTGGAATTAGTTTTAGATACAAATGTCTAAGTCTTTCTATCGTTTTTTTTAAGAAACCTATACTCGCATTTCGCGGCGTTTGATCTGGATACAAACTGTCTGCACTTTCTAGTAGAACCATAAATATCAAGGGACGGGTCAACAATTTTGTCGCAAAATTTAATTTCTGGTCCAGGATTGTTTTGTATCTACTTTAGAAAATCGCCTTGCACAAACAACACGCTCTCGTGTTTACACTTTTATTTCCTCTATACTAAAACATTCTAACTAAAATTAAAGTTTCATCACTATATGTATTCAAATAGCCAGGCCTACCATACACAGTAACGTCTAGCACAATTGTCCACAATATAACAAGGTTCAAGCTTAGGCATGCCAATAATTCTAACTGATAGTACCTTAAAACTTATACCATGTCTCACCATAAATATCTAGTTCCACAAAGGATACATCGTCAGGGTCTTCACAAAATAGGCTATGAGGCCAAACAGGTAACCTAACATTGCACTGACAATGCATGTGCAGTACAAGAAGTTCAGTGCCACTTGTCTAATTTCTGTAAAGGGTTATACTATACACAGTAACTGTAGTTTACCATTCATACAGTATGTAAACATATACAAATGTACATGTATGGGTCCACTGAAGAAATACGAGCGTATTATTCATTCTAATGGGTTTGCCAAAACAATACACCCCTCTTACGATACACTAAATATTAGGGGCCACATTTCTACGCAGGATATATATAGGAACTGCCATGATCCAATATTTGAGCCAAGCTGATCTCAATGAAGTCAAAAATTGAAATGTTATTAAGCAAACATTGGCGATCTTAATCACTTTTCTATTCTAGACATGGTTGTGATCAACTTATCTCAAATATCGACGCGTGACTGATTCTTTTTCTCTCATAATCACCGATTTTCAGGTATTTTGTTAAGCAATATGCCTTAATAGGAGTTCCAGTGACGTAATCACGCCTTTAAAAGTAGTGACGTTAACGTGACTTCATCAAAGTGATCTCGCACATGCTTGAGACAAGGATATTTGCGATCGTTGTTCGTTATTGAAAACATTTGTATTTCAACATAGAATACACTACGGGAATTTACACACAGGATACCCACTGGCTCCACACAGGCTATTAGCAGATTGATATAATGCTCAGGATATAAGACAAACGCGCATAACACTCATACCCGTCTCACATCTGTCCATACAACCCGTACTGTAGAAAGTGAGAATTAATTATTACTGTTGAACCATTTGAAACCAGCAAAGTTCAATAATAGCCAAATGTACATTACAACGTTTCGAAATATGCCAAGGCAAAAGCATGTTGAATATACATGTATAATAATTTATTGAAATTCAATGGCGTACACAAATCAAGGCTTTTATACACTCTTTTCCTCTGATACATGTTTAGCAGTTCGTCATTACAAGTTGACAGCTGACATAGGAGTGACCACTGTCAAAACCACTGGTGCACACTAACTGAGCACTATGAATAGCCAATTACATGTATACCTGGGTAACTGTAGCGCGTTCAATTACCATTGTTTGCTGTTTAGGTAAGTAGTTTGTACTCCGTGTGCAGCGAGCACAATACAGTGGAGATTTTCCCCCCAAATAACTCCGGTTACGCTTTTAAAGACATTACATGACCAAGCTTGGGTGGTAACACCTACACCGTAGAACGTTTGAGTCCAAGCATGGAGCCCATGCACTTACTCGGCTAGCGTCTAGGCAAAGAATCATTCAGGCGTCTCATGTGAGGCCCGAACCTAATATTTGATAGCTTGGTTAGTAAACCCCATTGAAAAACCTATTGAGATCTATTATGTAAGGGCCTCTATTCAAAGCTTCAGATGGCTGAGCCGTTACCTGAGCAATTTTCACGTGATCTACCTGTATTTTCACACCAAGTGAGAACAATGAGGGGGGGATCAGTGAATGGACTGGCTTAATGTCTTTAAACTATTATTTTCATTGCAAACAGTTTGGAGCCAGATCAGACGCCGTGGAAACCCGGCGTCTGATCAGGCTACAAATTGTTTGCCACTCTGATTAAAACTGGAAGTCACAATTGTCAAAAAGTTGTCATTGCAATGCGTTTGCGTTTGATCGAAAGAATAATGTTTTCTCCACTGTATTCCAGACATGTAGCCAACTCGCAATCGATGGCCAATGGCGGCCATTGATTTCTTTACTGAACTCATCACTGGTTTAAACACTCAGTCAGCTAGGAAAATAAGAGAGCAGTGTCACAACAGATGACATTATGACGGTGAAATAATTCGGCGGGAAGCATGGACACACATGAGTTATTTTTCATGGTACAGACTACAGTGCTCCCTCTCTACAACGACATCCAATGGGGAGACACATGTTGTGTGCGTTGTTCGGAGAAAGTCGTTATTGAGAGGGGAAATAAAGACTTGGCTTACATTTGCAAACGCGGCGTCTGATCTTGATTCAAGCTGTTTGTCTCTCGTCATTATATTTATTCTATCAAAATCTCCAGTTATATGTAAATTTGAGAAAAAAAAGCAGACGACAATTTTAATCAAACGATATTTTAGCAGTGAAAGCGTTAGACATAATTGTTACGTTTAGGTAACTGCGGTAAGGGTCGTTGTAATGAGAGAGTCGTTGTTTGAAGGACCGTTGTAGAGAGGGAGTGCTGTACTTGTTAATGAGATGTTATTTTGCCAAGTGGGTTATTTAACAAATGTAAAGAAAATCGTGTCCATATAAATCAGGTTGAACTCAAACGTAGAGTAGAACGTTTCTACAGGACTTTCAGTCTTTTATATATCCATCTCTCTTAAACTCAGAGAACAATCATTTCAAACAACATACATAAGGTTCCAGAATTTATTCGAGACGATTCTAATAAAAATTAATTAGTCAAAGCATAGTGTGTGATGAAGTTTTAAGACAGCAATAATTGAAACAATAAGCTTATCTGATATCCTACAAAGTTTTAAGTTTGATGCTTCTGACATGTTACCAAACTATTGTTTCCGACACTCATTTGCAATTCTTAGGGCCAACTCTGGTTTAAACCCTTTCACAGTCAATGACGCCATAAAGCGCATTTGCAAACAATTTTGGTCCTGATCAGACGCCGCGGACCAAAACTGTTTGACACTCGTTTCGAAGTTTCGCCCGAGTCATATTGCCTTAAATCTAACGTTGTACTAATTTTACCGACATCAATATTGAAGCAGTCAACACTATGGTTAAAGACGAAAGTAATCCATAGAGAGCCTATAAGAGTTTCCCCACTTTGATATCAGCCTGCTTTAAGCCACCATCTACATTTATCACTGCGCTGAGTGAGTTGGGTTCAAAAGTTCCTTTCGTGGTCTTCATGATTGTTTTTTAGTGAACTATGCAACGATAAATTGTCATTATTCCGGACCATATGTAACTGTAATTACAAAAGTACCAGTGTTTATTAGTATGCCAAGGAGAAAGAATCCGGCACACATTTTATCAATGACTTTACTCACTTCTCTCCATGTTTTAGTCTTGTACAAGCCTCCATCTGGCAAGACTGATTGACAAGGATTTACATTTTTGTCATCGTAGAGAATCTGTTTGGCTCTGTGAAGTTTCGCCGATTCGGTATATATATTTTTTGATCGCGGTCTTCGACAGCCTTGAGCAGAATCAGTAAGCAACAAAGCCCAGAAAGTTAAAGCGTCATCGTCACTCCTGAAGTACACACGCAGGTTCAGAATTGCGGACATACACATTAGAGCACTCAGGGAAAGATTTACCATCAGGAAATATGACAACACAGACATTGGGTTCGATGTTTTAGGCAGGGTGTCTCCAACAATCGTCAGAAATACAGCAATCGCAAGAAGAACCGTTATTCCGTAAGATATACGTTCACCAGATTCCGGCGGCAATGCGAATATCAACAAATTTAACAGGGACATGAGGACAATAGGCAATATGGTGTTGATGACGAAAAACAAAGGTTTTCGCTTGAGTTTGAATGTAAACCGTGCTGTGTTTTGTATTGGATCTGATGAAACTGACTCGTTTCCAATAATCTCCCATTCCCCATGCTCTATGTAGTGTACCCGATATATAAACGGATCTGGTGCGTTGAGCTGTACTTCTCCTTGGGGGTAACTCCAAGACATAAAAACCAAGGAACACGTCTGAAAAAAAAACAACCAACATACATGTTTATTGAAATGTTATGCATTCGTTTTCTTGTTCACGAACAAGGCTATTTGTGTTGTCGAAACGAGGTGTTTGACACTCGTAATCTAACATGAGTAACATGATATGACTTGGCAGAAAACTTATAGTATTATTGTTTCTATAAAATTCCTGGGTCCCGTTTCATAAAACTTCGTACGACAAAAACAGTCGTAAGTCAAAACTTTAAAATACATTTAATTTATTTAATTTCTGATTTCTCTATCTAATCCTGTCTTGTAATATCTCTTTGGAATTGTTTTTTCTAGACGATTCCAATGAGATGTCGCAATACAGGATTAGAAGGAGAAATACATAATAATTCAGACACTTATTATCTGACTTGCGAGAACATTTGTCGTACGAAGTTTTATGAAACGGGTCCCAGTTGTGTTAAGTGCATATTCAGAAGACACATTAGCCTTCTTGCGACACGTGGAAGCTTAATGCGAACTGGAAATAATCCAAGAATATCCTGTATTTGTTTTATCTTGATCCTCACCCTTGATTATTTACTGTTTACCTAATTCATTGACCGGTTACACTTCAAACAGACACTTTTATTAGAAGATTAAGAAGTCTACTCCATTGCTTACAAACCTCCCCCCCCCAATATACATGTATTGCAGACTGACATGAGACTCTGGTCACACTCATGTAAGAGTGCAGCTTGGGATAAAGTAGTGTTCCATGCTTCATCTAGGCAACTCGGTCCTTGACCTTAACCTCTGACCTCAAATATACAAAAAGCTTTCTTGGGATTATTTACTTTTACACATCAGCTAATTTATAAATTGTTGTGTTAGCACTTCTTAGGATAGTAGAATGTTGCGACAATTATACTTCATTGCTACCTTGACCTGTTCGAAGAATATTTCCTTATATCAGTTTTCGAAAATACATTTCGGGAGAATACATCCTGTACCACGTTAATTATAAATACCAAAGTTGGTAAAAGAGCAAGTCTCCGGATAACGGAGTGTTACATATTAATTCAGATACCCTGTAACTTTTAACATGCCCTTTACCCTTCACAACATTTATAGAAACAGCTTATGTTGAGCACACTTTCTATAACCAAATATCTAGGGAACAATAAAATGTGTATGAGTACATCTCGGGATTGAGGGGTTTTGAGTGCAGTTCAAATGACTGAAACATCAAACTTACCCCTCAATTATAGCAAAAGCTTGTGCGGATCATATGTCATATACCACATCAGTTAGGGATACTAAGTTTGGGGTGAAAGTAAATTTTTGGATATCACACTGTCGAATACAAAATATAGGTTGCTGTGATCTTGACCATGACATTTGACTTCAATTACAAACAACAAAATGTCAAGAATTTTAAAAAGGCGTGTATGATTGAACTTAAAAGTCTGTAACTCTGTATATAGCAACAAAGTCAGTAAACGCTTTGGAACATTACTGCTACGGAGTAGTTGTATATTCTATATGTCCATATTTTGCGATGCACACTCATTATGTGCCTGCTTGAAGATTGCAACTACACAATGGTTATCTCGATACTACAGTGTGTGTCCATACAGCAGATTTATTTATATGAAATAGCAAAGAGTTGTAACTCTGATTAAACGACGCCATTTACGGTGTCTGATCAACGTATACACTGTGTGCTAGTGCTACTTTAAGGGACGATTTTCGACATTACCACATTCAACCCCAGCAACGAGTATACTCGTCATTTACAAACAGTGTACCTGGACGATTACACTTGTCCCATGCAAACAGTGCAGATCCTGATCTGAGGATTCCTTAAGCAGCCCTCTGACCAGGGTCTACACTGTTTTTTGTCAGTTTAAAATAAAGTGTTAAAATCAACCCTAGATAGACTAGACTTATTTTGAAATTGGATTTACCCATTAGAAAGTTTCAGGGGTGAATGGGGTAAGGGACGACTATCGACATTAATAAATTTGATTTAGAGTAACTTCTTTCACCGAAAACAGTCAGCATTTAACATTCGCGTTTTGACCAAAACGCGATTAGCGGAACACATCCTATTTGTAAACCAAAATGAAATCGGGAACAAGAAATGAGAACGATAACAAATGGAGTTTAATTCAGTCGGTGCCAAGCTCAGCAACACTTCCATGGGCAAATAGACGGGTGCCCAACTCAGAGATCTCGTAAAGTGGCTTCTGATCAGGAATCAGACTTACTTACACTCAAATAAGTGTATTGTAAGCCAAACTCCATCAATTTAAATTTCAGAAATAACTTGATACAGACGATATCTTTGCAAGCAAGCGACGTTATTTTGACAGCTAAAGGGTTAAATGAGTTATGACGTCATAATGGCAACCAATGAAAGGTTCAATATGGTTGGTGTTTAACCCTTTCGCTCTCAATGACGATTGAAAGCGCGTTTGCAAACAGTTTTGATCCTGATCAGACGCCGCGTAACGCGGCGTCTGATCAGGATCAAAACTGTTTGACACGCGTTTTGAAATTTCTTCAGTCATACTTGCCTTATTTGTTAACTTTGAAACGAAATTGCAAAGAACAAAATAGAAGCAGACGACTATGAAACGGTGAAGGGGTAAAAATCTCACGACACATTTGGTAGTGAAAGGGTTAATGCAGAGCATGTTAACAATACATGATAGCAATGTAGTACAAACCTGGATGTCAAAAGGATAATAGGTGATATCGACATTACATGAAGTCTTGAACACCGCACCAGGCCTAAACATAACAAATCCATTATTTAAAATCCTGACCGTCATCCAGTCATCGGCGAAGTCGTCATACTTGCCGTGTGGATAGAGCAGAATGAGAGCTGGATACCACATGTCTGCCAATGGAATCGTGAGAGAGCGTATTCCTCCATAGTCTGTTGCATTCCATGTTATCTTTTCATCAGTCCAAGTTATATACAGAGCTCCAGTGACGGCAAACTTTCCAGCGACCTCGTCAAAGTCTTCAATGTTTAGCAGACCAAATGTGACATTGACATGCACTGGTAGGGACTGATTCAAAATTGGTCTCAGTCTGCGGTCATAATGTCTGAACACATTTCCTAATAAATCCATGGACTGGTTGAATGACTGGCTATTACTCAACATCCATACGTCACAAAAAAGTGTGAACAATAGAACACGGTCTAACGTTTTCATTCTTAAAATCAGACGGACACACGTATAAACCTAAAAGTCTGTTCTTAAGTAGTAAAATCATCCAAAGGAGAAAATCCTTTGATTTGCCTAATCAGTTCTTAATTATATTCGCGACATTTACTTATTTCCACAAATATAACAAACACGGGAGTAATGTACAGTTTGGTATGCCGGTGATGATTTTATTGTGATGTCCAACGTTTCGAAGTTATGTCAGTGGCTTAGTCACTTGGCGTTTAATATGTTTCTAAAGCTCTAAACTTTTTGCGCCGTATATTCCTGGTTCAGATCAGGCTTCAAAATGTTTGCCAGTGAGAAATACATAATCACCAGATTTCCAAAAGGATGTCATAATCCAATTTTATTGCACTGCATTGACGTTTATGTCTTTACTCAACGGGAAAGATTTCTCTACTGTACGTCAGTAGTGTGAAAGAATAACCCCTTTATTGCCTTACCCCGAGTACAGTAGTTAATTTCAAACAGTTTGGATCCTTATCAGATGCCGCGAAACGCGGCGTCTGACCAGGATCCAAAGTGTTTGAGACTCGTTCAATATTTCTCAAGTCAAAATACCTAAAAATTCATTTTAGAAATAGAAGCAGACGACAATTGTTTAAATTTGATGACGTCATGACAGTGAAGGGGTGAAAGCTTTATCTACTATTCACTGACTTCCTATATTATATACGATATTTCAACAATAGGCGTCCGTTGTCAAGTTTCCTGTACATTTACTTTAATTCATTAGTGTTTGCTTTGATAAGTTCAAATCAATATCGGCCAATCAATCCCTTCAGAATAAGGGTCAACAGCAATTGCATTTGCAAGGAGTTGGATCCAGATCAGATTCCGCGTAACACGGCGTCTGATCAGGAAACAATCTGTTTAAGACCCATCTAATTTAAAAAGTAAAAATGTCTGAATCCTAAACTTTAGTAATACATATAGACGAAATGATTGCAAACAGACGATACTATAGCAAATATACAGGCAAAGATGTCATTATTGCATCGAAAAGGTTAAACTGCTTTGAATGGTTATAATCTTTGAAACCACCTATAGTCAGCGTTGAGTTTCCAAAACTTTGACTCAGTCGTCATCCGCTCAAGAAAGCAACACTCACTAATATCGCTTATAAAAGAAAATTCTAATAATTTTGAAAACTGTATTAAAAGTAAAAGTGTACCCATTTAAAATTATAAACTTCTAGTGATAAACATAACACCCTGAAGTAAATATATGATGATTATGGAAGGCCGGTGCGCCATGCTAAATGCTAAATGCGAATTGCTATATGCGAAATGCTAAATGCGAATTGCGAAATGCTAGTTTAATACAAAACTCTTAAAATGCTAAATGCTGATTGCGAAATGCGTTTTGTGAAATGCCATTCGCTAATTGCAAAAATGCTAAATGCGAATTGCAAAAAATGCTATTCGCAAATTCCTAAATGCAAAATGCGAAGTGCTGTACTAAGGCCAAACAAACAAAATCCATATGTTTTCGGTAACCCGACCGACCCTAGTTTTTCCCTCCGATCCTAAACTTTTTTTTTCATTTTTCGAAATTAACCATTGACATATTCAACAGGCAGACAACACATTTTATTGACATATTTGACAAACATACAACATATTACAAAATATTATTAATTCCACCTATCATATATAAGCCACTACTTTGCCGGTTTGGTATCCCAATATGGGTTAACAATCATACCAGATTTCAATGTTTAAGGTAAATTTGGTTTTGGGGCCTATCAATTAAATTAATAACAATTTGAATATAATTATATAAAATACTCAATCAGAAAAAGTTAAATACATGTATATCATCATTATATGATTGTGTTAAAAAAACTAGGGTCGGTTTGGGTACCGGAAACCGAGGTATTTTTGTTTGGTCTTAGTACAGCAATTCGCAATTGGCATTAAGGAATTTGCGAATAGCATTTTTGCAATTCGCATTTAGCATTTTTGCAATCCGCAAATGCAATTTCGCAAAACGCATTCAGCATTTAACATTTGGCATTTTACAAATAGCATTTAGCATTAAACACCCCTAATAGAGTTTTGTACTTAAATAGCATTTCGCAATTCGCATTTAGCATTTCGCATTAAACAATTCGCATTTAGCATGGCGCACCGGCCTTCCATAGATGATATGACTTTTTGTGTACTAATGGTAACGAGTTGTTTCGGCCCTTGGTCGTTTCGGCCTATTTTAGGTGTAGTTCGTTTCGGTTAATTTGGTAGGTCGTTTTCGGCCTAACATTTCCTAAACCTATATTAACATCTAACGCATAAACCCGGTCCTGAATAAACTTGCTGTACAAAAAGTGTAACCCCAGATCAAATATTTAAAAAATCAAATATATCAGTTAATGATATTAATAATGTAATAAATATTCTTTAAGTGATAAAGGTCTGATCTGAACGGGAAACTGATTGACGATAGGGTGTAAGATATCATATTTTTCAATATAAAATTATGCTTGAAAAAAAAACAAAGATTCACGTGTTTCATGAAATCATTTACAAAAACGGTTAACTTGGTTAAGGCAAAATCCGTTTTTGAGGCATTTGTCGTCAGACAACGTCACTGTGCCACGGAAAAGAATATGTATACACCATTTCCAAACAGTCAGGTCTTTTTAACAGTCAAATCTGTATTTATGCTACCACAGAAAAAAAATATTTCTGTATTATTTATACAAGCCAGCTTGAAGTGGGGTAGGTATTTACGGAAGGGTCTAATGTGAGGCTTCTGCATTTCTTGTACCCTGAATTAAGCAGTTTGAGCACAAATTTTCAAATTGTTGCCGTTTTGTTAAATCCGCACTGTGTTTTTGGGAAACCTGCATAAAACTGTTGTTTGGAATCCCATTAGAACTACATGGGACGTGATTCTTTCAGAAAAAGCGGCTTATCTAAGAAATTCGCTTTTTAAATTTTATTTATAATATTTTTGTGCTGCACCAATTAAAAAGCCTCTCTTGTGAATGGAAAGAAGGACAACTCTGCTCCAGATAACGGAAGTATTTCGAAAACTAAAATCTTTATTTCTGCTTTTAAACCCAATGGTGTCATACTCATTAAAATTGTCTCGAAGAGACGGTTTAATCAAGTTTAATGCAAGTTTGGTGAAGATCCGATACAAACTCTTTGTGTTAGAGAGCAAAAACGCCTGAAACACCATTGTGACGAAATGTGACTCATTTTATAGCAATATCGTAGTTCGTTGCACCCCCGTGATATTGATCCCAGCTGTTCCACGTGACACTAATCCGTGTGGTAATATTTATGTCAGACGTTCTACTTTCGGTTTGTTATGGTTTTTAAATCGCCTTTTTGGTGATTTAGGTCTGTCTTCAAATGTCATGGATCAGTTTGGCCCATCAGAATGTTCAAGCATTATTATTAACCATTAGTGTATTTCGGACATTAAAAATAGGTCTGAAAACACAATGGGACTTTAAGGTATCTAAGTCAAAATTGTGTCAATCCGAACAACACAAAAGAATCTCCATTGCATGTATCAATCCGCGGTACAAAGACACTGACCCTGAAATCGAGGGATATGTTCTGCGTTATTTGAAGTCTTAAGTTGTGTAGCCATGGATTTCTATAAACTTATACAACTTATTGAAAAGACTTTTGCCAGAGAAAGGAAACTATTTCTGGCGTGTAATACTGATGGTGCATTTTTTTTTTACAAATGACACGGTTAAGCATTACACTATGTGGACTTGCACCGATGTCTGTAAATCACTATCATTTCTTCTGGATAATATTTATGTACGTTTTGGGAGTACCATATACCGCCAAGTGATTGGTATCCCTATGGGTACAAACTGTGCGCCCCTTGTCGCAGACCTATTTTTGTACTGTTATGAGAGGGACTTTATGCTAAGTCTAAAACCTGATACACAGGCAGATATGATCGAAGCCTTTAACAACACATCGCGCTATCTAGATGATATATCTAATATAGACAAAAAAAAATTTATCGGCACCATTTTTAGATTTGGATCTTTTAATAAATAACGGTATTGTTTCTTCTAAGATTTACGATAAACGAGATGATTTTGATTTTAGTATTGTAAACTATCCTCATCTAGATGGCGATGTTCCCCGTTCTACATCTTACGGGGTTTATATTTCACAACTTATTCGTTTTGCTAGGGCTTGTACCTCTGTTGAGGACTTCCACATTCGTAATAAAACTATTACTGAAAAGCTTCTTAAACAGGGGTACAGATTTCATAAACTTCGTAAAACATTTTCTAAATTCTTTTATAGAAATCTTCCTCTCATTAACAAGTATAAATGTAACTTAAAGTCTTTTCTGCGGCAAGGTATTTCACATCCGGAGTTTTATGGTGATGTGATTTACAGACTTCGTAAGATTCTTGGACATATGCATTTTCAAAACCTATTTGTGAAACGTATTAGATTTTTCCTCAAAAAAGATTATGATCCAACTATATTGCTGCGCACTTCACGTTTGGTTATCGATCAATCTACAATTGATAACTATGCTTTCCTCTTTGGTTGTGCGACGACAGACAGGGCTTAGCACTACATGATGATGTATCTCTAAAGCCGTCCTTAACCGGGAGAGTTATGTCGGATTTTCGTGCTTTGGTTTTTCTCTCCCTCTCTGTCGTACCCTAAACCCTCCCATGTCTTACAGTTACTCGTGACTACAGACTATTCGCTTGAGTACAATTTGACCGTTGCCATAGTGGGTTATTTTTAACACGGGCTTGAATGTTTAATTCTTTCCCGTGTTACTAATAATCCTGTCAGAGAATTTTGTTAGATGTTTTACATGTATTTACTTACTGTGCTGGCGGTCTTTTTGATTGTAAGGTTGTGGAACAGGGTTTATATTTTATGTACACTGTTCGTCGTTATAGGTGAATATAGGAGATAAGTGTGAGGTTGGGCGCTCCTAAACCAAGGTTTAACCCCCCAGTGGTTGTTAATAGTTAATTAATTTATAATTGATTATTGATTGCTACTGACCGTACCAAGGCGGGCTCCTATGTTCACTTAGCTTTATGTTTGTCTTGCGTGTTGTTTTCTATTTAGTGTGTAGATGAAGGAATGGTATTGCGTGTGTGTGTGTGTGTGTGTGTGTTTGTTTGTTATGGTATGGCTGTGTGTGTGTTCTGCTTTAGAGATGGGTGTATTGTTTGTGTTGCGTTTCCTGCTTGAGTCTTCTTTCGTATTTATTCGCATATTTTTTCCGCTGAAAAACATCCATGCCTACCATTTCGATCGACTTTTCAAAATAATAAATGATAGTGTCTTACATTATGTTATTCAATAGTGGTTTACCGTTATTCGAATTTGTTTTTCTATATTAATAATGTCAAACACGAGACTTGTCTTGTTACCTTTGAAATGCTGCCTATCGGAAGCTTACTTATCGCGGTCGCGTGGAATAAACTAGCACACTATACTATACTGGCTGTTAGACTAACCTAAAGGCAAAAGGCATCCAAAAAGCAAAAGACATCCGAAAAGCAAAAGGCACTCTGGTTAATAGCAGAACCCATTTGCTTTTAGTATCAGTGTTGGTAAAAACGTAGTTAAATGAAAGAATACAATATATGTTGATAAATTTGCATAACTAGAAGTGGAAATGTATGAATGATGTCAAAAAGCCGATTTGTGTAGCTGTTTAAATCAAGTAAATTAACAATAAAGAACGGAATTTAGTTACTCAGTGTTACTTAGTGTTGATTTCCAGCTCAAGTTCCTCAGTATCCTATATGTTGGACTCTTCTTTTTGTGTACTTAGTACTTTTGCTTTAGTTCTAGTTGTTATATTGGCCTTAAAGTTGTATTTAATTTCTTGATTTTTCAAGTAGTTATCTAGTCTATTTTTAAAAAAAGTTATTTTTTTCCCTTTTTACCACCTCTTCTGTTAAGCTATTTTAACTATTTGTTGGTTCTTATTCTTAAACTATATTTTCTGATGTATGGGAGTTTCATTGTTTAGGATTTCCCCTTATCATAGTTTTTAATATTTTTCGAACAATAAGTGTCTGTTGCCAAATTATCTGTAAATATACATATATTTTAACTCCTCATTGTTACCTTGATAATGTTGGATCAATAACTGCTAATTAATCTCTTCAGTGACAGGCTCGACATCGATTCCATTTAGAATGAGTTTAATCCAAATCAGATGACGCAAGCGTCATCAGATCAGGAAACTATCTGTTTTGACACCCATCTAGTTTTAAAAAACCAAAATATTAGAAATTCTAAACAGAAGAAATAAAAGCAATCGTATTTGCAAGCAGAATATATGTTGGAAGTCAGGCGAGATAGGATGTCGTTATGGTAGTGGAAGAGTTAACCAATTTATACCAAGTGGATTCTTCGATGTTTATATATTGGAATAGTCCATTTTTCATCAAAGGGATGCCTCGTCAATATTATAATTTCTATTTTGTTTTATATTGAAATTCCTATCAACGAACAGTTAAGACTCTGATCAGACGCCGCATCATGCGACATGTTATCAGAATCTACACTGTTTGCCTATGTACCATAAAGCGTGGGTTAAACTGGTTTTATTCAAATGAAATACCAAATTTAATCAATTAAATACTGCTTTTCTGCTAATTGATTATTACCCTCTCCAAATGTCATTTCGCATTCTTGCAAACCATATCATCTGCAATAATGGCTTACCTTATAAAGTTATTGTACATCAACGACAGTGAAGAGGACTTTATTCGCTTCCAATAAACACGTTTATCACATAACTTGCGGTCTAGGAGTGACATAAAGCAATTATATAAATATCGTAATCCACTAGTGGAATATCGTTGTTTGGGCTCCGGCTCAACTTGGACGTCCACAAGCGCTGCATGTAGCTGGACATCAACTGACGTCATTTGCGATGACGTTAACGTAGACAACGTAACGTTTTGGCAGAAAATCTATATATAGTCCGGCAGAGAAATGAGGATTTGGAGGCCTACCTAGAAATGGCGTCCTAAGTTTTTTTCTTGATTGAAATTGATAGTTCAAAGCATTGTCATTCAGAATTGACCGGGTGCCACCTTGGCACCCTTGAGCATTTTGATATATTTCCGGTTTACCCCATCCACCATTTTTTACTCATTTCCACGAAATTGGGCCTTTTACACTATACCCCGGCATCGAATACCGGGTAAATTCCTTAAAAGTTTAAGTATTATATCAATGAAACTTAAACCATAGATACGCCTTAATGTGAGTAGCATGTTGCATTGCAGTTTGATAACCTTGACCTTTGCCCTTGACCTCTGTGACATTTGTAAATTGTTTTGCGTTTTATAGATCAATTTTGGACTAAGTACTTCAATTATGTTCACATAACATCACATGTATGTGTACTTCAACGAGTGAAACTAGTTACAATAGTAAATTACTAACATTGACCTTTAACCTTGACCTCTGTGGCCTAGTTTTTTTTCTTCTTTTTGGTCAGTGTCGGACTAAGTACCAGCAGCTAGGGTCATGTAACTGTACATGCTTTTGTGCGTCAAAATATTTCATTCTTAGCATATAGTTTTGGTGGTATACACTTACTCAACAGCGTAGTTGCTGATGATGGTAGTTTAATGGCAGACAGTGGCTTAGCCTTTATATTTGCTGATGCCTTGAAAGAGTGTAGTATAGAGTGAAATGCTGCCTTAAAGTTCTGATTCAGGTCATGTTAACTAACAATGGCAGATGTGGTATGGCTTACCTGAAAGAAAGGGAGGCTCTCCGAATAGCGGTGCTCAGAATATTTTTGAAAATTAAGATTTGATGAGGCATGGACGAGGTATATGAAAGTGAATATGTCATATGTTCATTGAAATCCTCTTTATGTGCCATTGGCATGTGGCCAATTGCATAATTAAGATTATGATTAAGCAGAAATACTCATAGGCTTTAGAATTCACATGTACAATCAGTTGGACTTTGATATCATGGTGGCTCACAGGGATGATCCTGAAACTGACTTTGAGGGGCACAAAGGAGACGGAAAATAGAAAACAACGCAAAGGACACGGAAGGCACGGTAAGACAGGAGGACCATGATGGCCATAAAATCTCTCACCTGAATTGAATCGGGTAGTTTTATCTTTAAGTTTCATCAATAATCAAAATCATCCTAAAACTTAAAGACTTACTTACCTTGTGAGCGTTTGGAAAAATATATATTCAAATGTGTAGACACTAGAGCGCAAACGTTGTTAAAGTCTTGCCTTTTCGAACCTATCTGAGTGCATCAAGGATGAATAACTCTTGACAAAGGGGTTCTATTGCACCCAAACTTTAACTTATGGAAGGACTTACAGTAAAATGCACTGTGAGCAAGTCAGTTTAAAGTGCATTTAAAAAATTGTAGTTGATGTGCATAACAGCTAGAAACCAGGCTAGGGACTGCTAATAGAATTGGTCAAACGGGATATCAGAGAAGAAATCACCGTGACCAAAAGAATGTGATGGTAGGTCAAATCATGTGAAATCTACTCAATAATCTTCGAAAGTCTTCAAGCTAGCATCCATGAGATTGATATCGGAGATGTTCTGTCCCATTAATTGACACCTTTACCAACAGCACTGTTTGGTGATCATAATGTAATGACAGTTACAAAAATTGATAAAGCAATTCAAAAATAAAATCCAGATAGGAGTTTTTGACACAAAAATGGGACCAGTAGACAGTCACCATAGACGGATCGATATTATTAAGGTTTATGACATACCCCACAAAAGGCTCTGTGCAGAACATTTAAGTTGGAGGAAAACAATGTTGACCTATACGTATATACAGCACTTACATTTCTATAAGTGTACGAGAGAAACAGGTTAAAATCGATTACTATCAGTTGCATGCTAACAGCATATTACCAAGAACAGTTTATCTTACAGTCACTGAAAAAAACATTTAATGAAGCTGATAATCTCTTACATTCTAGATGCTGAGACTTTTTAAATTGAGCACACACAAATTAACAAGCAAGTGATAATAGGTAAAAACGAAACACAAGCTTAAACAGGCCGATGTTTTATGTCAGATAGAAAACATTTGAAAGCAATATATGAAGAGATAGACAACATGATTGTGTAGTAAGTATTCTCATGCATAAGAAATTATTCGAACCCTAAGCTGTCAGTCATATTATAAAACAAGAAGGGCGAATAAAATGTTAATCAAATCTATTATTGATATTGCATGTGGCAAACATATGGACATTGCTGAGGACATTCTTCCTGCACATACCCTCTCGGGGTGTAACACGGTTGCAGACAGCTTTGGAATAAGAACGTGAACTGCTGCAAAGAAGTAATTGTGATCCAACTGTTTGTTTTAACTTATCGGTTGACTTGATTTTTCTATTGAAACTTACATTTCACAAGCAATAGTATTTCCCCGAGTTCATATCTGAAACACGCGTTCAAGTATAGACCACACAGCTAAGCGATGAAACATCAGCAAAACTCTGCTACCTTGATTTAGGCATTTATTAGCGGAAACAATCTACCTGAAATTGACCCAACAGGGTTTGGCTGGAGAAAGGATAAACAGATAACATCTTCACAGCCAGCGACTTGGACCGGAAACCTTGTCATAACGATATAGTTAATTTGTAAACAGAGCAATGTGTGGCTGTCAAGGTACGCTCGTAGCATGCCCTGTAGAACGTAAATATTGATATGTTAAAGCATGCATGGACGAGTTGGGTTTTAGGGTACTGCAACACAGAATAGATCATATAGCGCCGATAAAAGATGAGAGGTGATGAGATGAGATGATGATGATTTCAGAAAGATGATTTCGACTAGTCTCATTCGTTGCGAATCAGCGCATGGGAACAAAATCAGCGACCTGCCTTCCTTTTAGTTATTGACATGGCATTATCTCGGTCAAATACACAGAAATAGTCCTATAACAATAAAGCCCCAGAACCCCGATCAGGTAGGAAGTCTCTTGGGTTAAATGTAAAAGCGCTCTAATGAACATATACCAGGTGCTTAAAAAGAACCAGTCAAGAAACAGCTGTTTATTTTGACTTTTGAACATTTTAAATAGTTTAAGCATTTCTATCGCAATGTTGGCCACTTTCTTAATTACGAAAATGCTCGAAGGTGAAAAGATGTCCCCCAAAGTATTTCAATAATGAGTATTATTCTGTCAATAATAAGTATCATTCTAGCAAGGTCAAACCTTTTAAAAATAAGAAAAAATGATTGTTGTTGTTTTGACTTATTATGATTTAAAGCATTTGGTCTCCATCTCGAATATATGGAAATGCTCAAGGGTGACAAGATGTCATCCACGTACAGTTCCATAAGAAGTATCATGTTTTCAATAATAAGCATCACCATCTTAAATATACGGAAATACTCAAGGATGAAAAGATGTTACCCATTACATTTCATCAATAAGTATCATAAATCTAATAGTAAGTATAATTACGTTGATATCGTGTCAGTTATGAATATAAAATGTATGATTGTTGATTTTTAGACATTAGTTGCTAAACAAAATTTTCATCACTATTTTAGCCGCCATCTTAAATATCCGGAAACGATCAATGATGAAAAGATGCCACCCGTAACATTTCAATAATTAGTTTGATTATTTCAATAACGAATATCATAATAGTGAGATCAAATCAATTAATAAAAAGAAATTATGAGTGCTGATTTGTTGACCATTTTGTTTTAAAGCATTTAGGTAGCCATTTTAGCCGCGATTTTGAATATACAGATGTGCTCAAAGGTGACAAGATGTCATCAGTAATAGTTCAATAAAATGTATCATCATTTCAGTAAAAACTGTCATGATGGTGGAGTCAAATAAATTTAGAAAACCAAACTATGAATGCTGAAGTTTAGAGTAGATTTTAACGCATTTGGATAGCCATATAAGTCGCCATTTGAATAAACGGAAATGCTGAAGGGTGACAAGATGTCACTCGTAACATTTTTAAAACATAAATTGTCCATGTAAATAATAACTCTCATTATGGTGAGGTCAAATCAGTTTAAAAAGAGAAACAATGAATGCTGCTTTTTGGACTATTGTTTCGGTAGCAATTTTGGCCGCCATCTTGAATATACAGAAATGCTCAAGGGTGACAGGATGTCATCCGTAACAGTTCAATAATATGTATCATCAGTTCAGTAATATCTATCATTTTGGTGGGGTCAAATTAGTTAAGAAAACCAAACCATGAATGTTGAAGTTTAGAGTAGTTTGTTTCAACACATATAGGTAGCCATTTTAGCCGCCATTTTGAATATACTGAAATGCCAAAGAGTGACAAGATGTCACCCGTAATATTTTGAAAACATTAAACGTCTTTTGAATAATAACTATCATTATGGTGAGGTCAAATCAATTAAAAAAAGGAAAAATGAATGCTGATTTGTATGCTATTTTGTTTAAAAGCCTTTCGACAGCCATTTTGGCCGCCGTCTTGAATATACGAAAATGCTCAAGGGTGACAATGTGGCACCCGGTGGTTTTTCAATAAGTAACATATGCTGAAGTAGAATCAGTCTAGAAAAAAACTTAGGACGGCATTTCCAGGTCATGTCAGCCCTCTGCCGGACTAATAGCGGAGGGTCTACAAACTACGGCTTCAATCAATTTAATAGGTGCTTAAACTTGGTATGTGATGAATAGAATCTCACATTCGTGCTCATTATTTATCATTTTTAATAAACTCGTTGATTTAAATGATAAAGGCTCGCGTCATATTATTTTAGTCAACTCGTTTATTAAAAGTGATTAATATGAGCAGCTGCACTCATACAAGATCCTCTTTTTTATGATTAAGGACATATAACCTTTGCAAACAGTTTGTAATGACGAGTGCTTATTGTTTCAAATCACAGTTAATACAGAATAACCTGCCTTATACGACATCTATCGGTACCAACTGATGATATCGGATAAAGCAGTGTGCCGGTTAAAGCAGAATTTAGATATACAGTCGAATTTTGATATTGATATTTAAAACGTGACTTTGCAAAGGTTTAACTTTAAAATAAGGGTATGTTCCACTTAAACGAATTCGAGATAATATAGAAATTCATAATAAATACGGGTATGCTTGATTTAAATGTGTTACAGATAGCGAAGGTAGACTACATGCTACTGGACATTTGGGTCCTACAATCATTGTCAGATAAAGTAGGTGTCCGGCTTTACCAGGTTTCGGATAAGCGAGGTTATAGTGTAGTATTGTTTAACCCATTTGTGCACACGATCCCATATATTGGACATAGGCAAACAGTGTAGGCTCTGATCAGACGCCGCATCATGCGGCGTCTGATAAGAGTCTACACTGTTTGCTGATAGGAATTTCAATATAAAACAAAATGAAAATGAAAATTTTGACCAGGCATCCCTTTGATAAAAATGGAATAATCCAATATATGAAATGGAATAATCCACTGGGTATAAATGGGTTAAATACCTGTCTTGCTCTGTATTTTATAGCATTAGCCTTTGGTTAAGTTTCATTTACAATAGACATACATATTGTTACTGCATCCACCTAATGCTAACCAGCCCTCATCCTGGAATAATAGAATTATTGTTTGACCAACTGACCCTTTAAAATTTAAATGGTCAATTCCAGTTTCCAATAAGTCTAATCCATTGAATGAAGTTTATTCTTTTTTTAAAAGTACTACAAAGCGAAGAATCAGTTTAGACTTCGACTAGACAGCTCATATTCGAGAATACGAACACTTTAATCTGGATCTTACCTGTTTGTATATGATAAGTGTATTCTTTACATGTACTTTATTTGTAAAATACGCGTTTATTCGTCACTAAGTTTACGTGAGTTAAACCACTCTTTGTCATTTTGCAGAAACTTTTTATGAAATAATTATATAGTTAAAATATAATATACGTTTGTCTATTTAACGTTTCTGGGTCATGCACCCATCTTTTAGTTAGGACATCGTATGTGGATAAACAGTGTTCCCTCTCTACAACGACACCAACTGGGATATACTTGTGTTCGTTGTTCGGAGGGAGTCGTTTTAGGGAGGGAAAGTTGCTTACATTTGCAAACAGCTTGAATCCAGATCAGACGCCGCGTAAAGCGCCGTCTGATCTGAATTCAAGCTGTTTGTAAACTCGTCATTACGTTTTTTTTTTTTATATAAAAATGTCCATTATGTAACTTTGAGAAAAACAACTGACGATAATTTTATGCAGACGTTATTGCAGCCATGAAAAAATTGGACATTAATGTCCTTTTTGGGGAACAGCGGCAAGGGTCTTTGTAAGGAGGGAGCCGTTTTTGGGAGGGAACACTGAAGCTCAAAACATCAGATAAGACATGAATGGAAAATTCGAATCAGCACTATGTAGATTGCATCTCATTGTCGATCCATAATTATAGCTTCGTTAATTGATTACATCAGTAAATATTTATTATTACTTAATGGTTTAACCCTCTGTTCATTACGGGTGAATTTATGGTATTTCCATTTCACTCATTGAGCCCTAGTGACGCATATATGCGTCCTCTACCAAATGTGTACCTGTGAAGAGTACATTTGTCCATTGCAAACAGTGAAGTCCTTGATCAGAGAGCTCCTGCAGGAGCCCTCTGATCAGGGACTTCACTGTTTGGCACTTTGCATTTTATTGCAAAAACTAACCCTAAATAGTCTAAAATGGACTAGCCTTTATCGTAAACTGGAGTTGTCCAATCAAATGCCCCAGACCGAACTTAGATTTAACTCTAACGCTTTATAACCTTGGAGCAAGGTTGACTGTATTCCTTTAAAGGGACTCGCAACCGGATGGTGTACTTGTCAAAATAAAATACTCAAATAAAAGCAAATTTGTGGCATTATTTGGCTTCTGACATTAAAAAAAATATGATCAGTCCAAAAAAGTCTCAAGAATCGTCACCGAAACTTAGTTTTTTTTAGATATTTTTCATCGTTTTTCTATAGCGTTAGCTAACGGTATAGTTGTTGTTGTTGCTTCTCTACACGGGCTCAGACATAAACCCGAGCCGAATAAAGTACCATCAATCGCTACCAGTGAAGTACGTTAATTCGCTACTTAATATATAGAGAGCGCTGGTAGCCGAGGGGATAAAGGCGTTTCCTCATTTTTCATGTTTGTCTCCGCATGGAGGGTCACGGGTTCGAATCCCACCAGAGCATCTTCTCTTTTTTTTTTAAATGCATTTTTTAATAGAATTTATTATCCTAAACTAAATCTTACCCATTTATATAAGCATTTGACATATATTTACAAATTACTATTTTTATTGCTAAATTCGGTTGCGAGCTCCTTTAAAAACAAAAGTTAGCGGTAAAATATGATATATAGAATGTATTTGTTAAATGAGCATTAAACATTATTGTTAACATAAAAAAGCATTGGGTACAGCGCTTGATTACATTTATATTCATTGTTGATGGCATTTGTCCACCAAATTTCAAACGCATTGCCTCGTGCACCATAATCGTTATTGCAATCTTCCTATATCTTACAGTTACTCGTGACTACGGACTAGTCGCTTGAGTACAATTTGACCGTTGCCATAGTGGGTTATTTTCAGTCCGGGCTTGAATATTTAATTCTTTCCCGTGTTACTAATAATCTTCTTGTCATAAATTTTTTGTTAGATGCTTTACCTGTATTTACTTACTGTGTTGGTGGTCTTTTTGGTTTTAAGGTTGTGGAACAGGGTTTATATTTTATGTACACTGTTCGTCTTTATAGGTGAATGTAGGAGATAAGAGTTAGGTTGGGTGCCCCTAAACCCAGGTTTAACCCCCCAGTGGTTGTTAATGGTTAATTTATAATTAATTATTGATTGCTGCTGACCGTAGCAAGGCCGGCTCCTATGTTCACTTTGCTTTATGCTTGTCTTGCGTGTTGTTTTCTATTTAGTGTGTATATGAAGGAATGGGATTGTGCGTGCGTGCGTGCGTGTGTGTGTGTGTGTTTGTTATGGTATGACAGTGTGTGTGTTCTGCTTGAGAGGTGGGTGTATTGGTTGTGTTGCGTTTCCTGCTTGAGTCTTTCGTATTTATTCGAAAGCAAACCATCACAAATATTATACTTCCACTGTGTTGATTTGTTTTTGAATATAAATCAGTTTTCATAAAATAATGTTCACGTTTTTAGCATTTAGCCTAAATCTGGTTTCCAGTCTATTTCGTCCATTTGTGACCACGATTCCATATATGGAACATAGGCAACCGTGTAGACCCTGATTACGCCGCAAAATGCGGCGTCTGATGAGAGTATACATTGTTTGCTGATATGATTTTCAATATAAAACAAAACGGAAATAAAAATGTGGATAAGGGCACCCCTTATATTAGATAAGAAAGAATATGTATAATATATAAGCATGGAAGAATACATTTGGTGCAAATGGGTTAAAACAATTTGAAGGAAAACCAAAGGGATACTATAAAAGAGGCGCGCTTTATTTTCAGCTTCCTTTAAAAAAAAACTAAAATCCAAATGAGTAACTGACATTTTTAGAAAAAAGACATTCGGGATACCAGAAAGTTATGATATTAATTTTGCAAATGCCATTAAAATGTTATTGTTGACAATGAAACTAACATCAGAAACATCACTAGGTGTATTTTATTTTGACTTTCCAATCGAATATTCTACTCGTTCTGAACACCTTGTCCGTAGATTCTATATAAAAAGGATAAAACATACAGACATATGAGAATGGTCAGCTCGCCGAGAGGTTGGTTTTGCCTTCCCCACGCGAGTTAGTTTTCTTTGACATGTATTTGCGTGCTTGCATATTTGCTTGACATCAATTTACAATTTCTAAACCAAATATAGTTTTAAGTCTCTTGAAATGACCACCTTAAACATTGAAAACAATACCTCTATTATCTTACCTCCTACTAAATTCTAGGCATCCCATTGGTCAACCGAGGTCCCGAGAAGGCCCCATAGGTAACGACTTAGGTTAGTAACATACATATAAGGTATTTACAAGAGTTAATTCCCTTGCTTGAATTTACCCATTATCAAATAAATACGCTTTTCTACGCTTTTAATTTATTTCTTCATGGACGAAAATACTTTCAATTTATACAGTCATTAATATGAATCGGAAGAAATTTTTTCTTTATCCTTGCAGAGTGTAACTTAAAGTAGGCTGAAAGTAAAGCAGAATGCACACGAGGGTGCATTCTGCTTTACGCTCAACCTGCTTTAAGATTATGAGGTTAATTATCTTTAATACTAGAAACAGGCTTTAGCGTAATGCATATTGATTTCTTGTGACACTGTATAGTCCATATTACGTACAATAAGCACGGCAAAACTAGTATACTACTCAAAGTTTGCTAAGCACCAAGGGTAAACTCACTATAGATACACATCTATTCACACAACATTTTTGTTTGATGTCTTTCAAATTTGGAGAGGTTTTGAGTATTGGTTTACTTTATAGAGTCTGATTATTGTTTTCACTTATTCAGGTTCTGTAGGCGAAACCCCGAGAAAATCACCAACATTTTCAAATCCATTGAGTTCTACATTTTAGTGTTCTCAGAGATGTTATTTATAATGGGTACAATTAAACATTGAAAGGTAACAAATTGCTTTTACCAACGAATAACATCTGTAAGAAAATTACAATGTACAATGCAATGGATTTGAAACTTTGGGTAAATTCTCAGAAATTTCACATTTTGATAATGTTCTCGGGTTTCGCCTACAGGACCTGGGGCCCGTTTCATAAAACATCTTTCGACAAATGTTGTCGTAAGTCAAAACTTTAAAATACATTTAAATTTTTATTCCTCTATCTAATCCTGTCTTGTGACATATTTTTGGAATCGTCTTTTCAAGACGATTCCAAAAAGATGTCACAAGACAGGATTAGATGCAGAAATAAATAATAATTGAAAGTTTTATAATCTGACTTACGACAACATTTGTCGTAAGAAGTTTTATGAAACGGGCCCCAGAACAACACTAAAAGTTTCAGAATCTGTACAGTCAACTTTTGGCCAAAACATCTCCAAATGTGGAAGAAATCGAACAAAAATGTTTGAAGTTGTGAGAGAAGAAGTGATAGTGTCAAAGCATTGGTACCAAGAGAATTTACCCTTGGTGCTTAGCAAACTTTCAGTAGTATACCTATCGATCGTAATGAATAACTTTTACTGCACAATGTGACGACATATTATCATCATTCCGGGCCCAATGTAACTATCATTATAAACGTAAAAGTGTTTATAAATATGATAAGGAGAAAGAAAACTGCACAAATTCTGTCAATGGCTTGACTAACATCTCTCCATGTCTTAGTCGTATACTCGCTTCCATCTGGAATATCTGGCGCGACTGGCTGACTAGGATTGACTTTAATGTCATCGTCGAAACTATCTTTGCCAACATCCAGCTTCGCCGACTTGATATGAGTAACTTTAGCCTGTGGTCTTCTACAAGCGCCTTTTGAAAAATTTAGGAGCAATAAAGCCCAGAATGTGAACGAGTCTTCATTACTCCTGAAGTACACACGTAGGTTCAAGATGGCAGTCATGCACATCAAAGCACTGAGGGAAAGATTTACCATCAGGAAATATGACAACACAGACATAGGGTTCGATGTCTTTGGCAGGTTGTCTCCAATAATTGTCAAAAATACAGCAATCGCAAGAAGAACCGTTATTCCATAAGATATGCGTTCACCCGACTCGGGTGGCAATGCGAATATCAACAAATTTAACAAGGACATTAGGACAATAGGCAATATGGTGTTGATGACGAAAAACATAGGTTTCCGCTTGAGTTTGAATGTAAACCGTGCTGTATTTTCTATTGGGTTCGATGAGACTGACTCATTTCCAATAATCTCCCATTCACCATGCTCTATGTAGTATGTTCGATCTATAAACGGCTCTGGTACGTTCAGTTTTACCTCTGCTGGGTAGTAGCCCCAAGGTATGAAAACCAAGGAACAGGTCTGGAAAAAAGGGAAAACATGTATTGTAAAGTTTTATATAGTTTTAATGTTCACCAACATAATTATTATTCTTGTTTACGTAATACAGTTTACTCTGGTCACACTGACCTTTACAACCTTTACATACCTTTTACTTCTATTATAAAAAAATATTGCTCGGAGCATATTTGCCCTACCATATTAGCGTATGAGGAGTATTGAGCTGAATTTTCAGGATAATGTAACCTTGACTCTTGACTTTGATCAAAGAAAACATCTTGTCCAAAGCATATATCCTTTACCAAATCACTTGAGTTTACCAAATCTAGTGAACTGGTGCGTGAGTACATCTTGGCGTGGAAGCGTGGTTTTGATCTTTTACAGGCCAATATGACATCGTTGACTTTTGAACTCAATTATAAAAAGCTTGTCCAGAGATTCAGTTCTTTATCACGTCAGCTAGGAATAAGTTAACATATTTGGATGGCGGAGTGGGACACACTATTTTCACTTCACTGTGACCATAACCTTTGACCTCTATCATGGAAGACATAGGAGGAAAGAAATTTGTATACCAAATTAGCTAGAGGTAACACATTTTATATGTGAGTACATCATGGGATTGCGGATTGTCCAATACTATATTAAAAAGTAATATACCAAGTTAAAGTCTACTTTCAGTCCATATGACCACTCAGCCGACTGTACATTTACTCCATTGACCATTGAGCCATCTTGCCTACAACATTGAGCACTGCTAACATATGGCGCAGTCAAATGCAGCCGCATCACCGACTCAGACCCTTCACAGGTACCCTTTTTAACCCCTGGGTGGAGAGGAGCAATTCGCGGTACATGTCTTGCCCAAGAACATTCCTGTACATCATCGGGGATTCAGAAAAATCTCCTAGTCAGACCGCTGGTCCGACGGGGGATCGAACTCACGACGCCTGGTACTGTAGTCCAATGTGTTACCACTGGACTACTGCCGCCGATATTAAGGTCACTGCGGCTTTGAATTTTGCTCTCAATTACAGAAAGAACTTGTCCGGAGTATATTTACTACACCAGATGTGCTAGGAATATCACTCTGTTTGCACGAGTACACATTGTCATGGCAGAATGTGGCATACCGTCGTCAAACATGTGTTTGTGTATATAGACATGTCTGTCTACAACAACAAAATGCGTTTTTGTATCAATTTAACATTTTTATGGCGTTTGTAACTTACAGTGGCATATTTTTTGTTTCTGAAGGAGTTTTAAATAGTAACCCTTTCATCGCCGGAGTCGCCTAAAGTCGAATTTGCAAACAGTTTTGTTCCTTATCAGACGCCGCGTATCAAAACTGTTTGACACTCGTTTCGATATTTCTTATGTCATACTCTCTTAAATCTAACTTTGTATCATTAGAAATATTCTAGCAGATTGTAGCTTGAAGAAGGCCGAAAGTTAAACAGAATACACCTAAATTCGCATTTTGCATTACTTTAATCCTGCTTTAAGTAGTCACAAACATTCAATACTAGAAACAGGCTATGGAGAAAAGGGTTAAGGGAAATATGTATTCAGAGTTGGAAATTAACGTTTAACACCTACAGTCCAACAAACGACAACCGGTTTCCCTAAAAACGAAACTTGGTTGATCCTAAAACCAATTGATCCGCTGGTTCACCAGCTATTCAAAACTACCCATAGTGGGCTCTAATGTAAAATTTATTTCCTCTTATAAACACAGATATTTACATATATGCAATTTTCAATACAAATAAATAGAAAATAACATATTCATACAATAAATATTCTAATAAAGAAAGAAGAAGGTGAATATAAATACATGTATCTATAGGGAGAAACTGAGTGAAGAGGGTAAAATATACACTTATCATCAAATATTAGATTATGTGTGAAATCCTTTCTTAGTTTTGCAAAAATCAGATTTTACAGAACTTTTTTCTGCATGAGCAAAAAATAAAAAGTTCTTTTTTTCTTTGTCATTTGATCTGGAGAAATCATTGAAATCAGTGTCAGATTACGTGAAAGCTGCTCAAACCTAAGTTTGTTACAGGTCTGAAACTTTCTTAGATAAATTATTCTCTAAGAAAATCAATATATTCTAAGTTTGCGGCCATTGCAACTCGGTATTTGATCATTTACTCTTAGAAAGGTAAAAACACAAAGACGATTCTAAACTGACCAAATTTATTTAGAATTCTAATTTTTCTCTAAGAAAATCGTTATTTTCTTAGTTTTCGGCCATGTCAACTAAGGATTCGGGAATTCCCTCTTAGAAAGAAAAAACAAACTTACTACATGTATAGAGTTTTCTTAAAAGTTTAGAAAACTGTTACCCTCTCTTAACTATTAAGATTTTTTAAAATGAAAACACGAACGTTTATACAGCAGCAATAATTGTGATACAGCAGCAATAATTGTGTCAGATTAGCTAGAATAGATCACTAATCGAATAAAAATCGTTTATAAACCTATAGATACGTTTTGCGGTGGCTTTTTGTGCCGACGTCTGTGTTTGAGTGGTTTCGTGAAATTTGGTCAACGTCGGGGTGAGGTGACTTCATTACAAACGACTGATGGGACTATTTAAGACATTATTACCTACTGTCTTCATCGCGAAAACATTAAAAAGATCAATATCTATTCAAAATCTATATTTAAGTAAACTATGATCATTTTATGGACCAAAACTAGCGATATTACATAATTAGTTCCACAATTATAACAAACTACCGAACCAAATTTTAACGAAGTCACCATGGTTCTATATGGAACGAGTCGGAGTAGCTACTCATGGTCCAGTAGCAGTTTACAAAAATCAAACCTATATTTTACAACCGCATAATAGTCATGGAAAATATTACGCATTACAATTTCTATGCATTTCTGTATTATAATATTCGTTTATTTGAACGTATTTAAACTATTTTGTTCAAAACGTTTTTTAATTTTTAAAAAAAAATCTCTTGAACTTAATTATATCATTGACCCGACTTTCATTTAAACATACATTCGAGATGGTGGCGGATCAGGACCGCATACCTTGGGTCACTCCGCTTAATCCAATACAGTTAAAGTGTTTATTAAAAACCTGCTAAACTTGGGCCATACAGCGTTCCCTCTTTGCAACGACATCTAATGAGAGACACAAATTGTGTGCGTTGTTCGGAGGGAGTCGTTATAGGGAGGGAAATTGTTTTACATTTGCAAACAGCTTGAATCCAGATCAGTCGCCGCGTTATGCTGTTTGTCACTCGTCATTAACTTTTGTTCTGTCACAATGTCAAATATGTAACTTTGAGAAAAACAGCAGACGACAACTTTATGCAGACGATAAAACAGCAGTTAAAGCGTTAAAATAATTTTCCTGTTACGGGAACTGCGGCAATCGTCGTTGTAAAGAGGGAATCGTTGTTCAGGGGGCCGTTGTAGGTAGGGAGCACTGTATATGCTTCTCAGGTACTGCATCTGCCTTCATGAATTCAGATGCCGGATTGATCCTGATTTCATGGTTCAGTTTAGGATGGACACCTAAGTTTCCTGTTTAGCAGTTAAGAGTATAACGGACGTACCTTACACTCTTACAAATGAAATTAACCCAATTTCATTTTTGAAGTATTGTTTCTCGTGGGTTTTACAAATGTTTTAGTTTTTTCAATTCGCCTTATAAAATGAATTTAACACAAACAAATTCCTAGTTTTGAAAAATACACTGCAAACAGGTGAAGAATTCACATTCGGTTGCAAGTATAGTCAAGCTCCATTCAAACCTGTAATTGCTGTAGTGTAAACACATTAAAATATGACATTTTCAACACAACAAGGAACTTTAAAGCCACAATACTCTGCCAAATTTTAAAAGTTGATAACATATGTCTGAAAACCTTAATGCTGATCGTTATTTCTCAAGGTTCTTGTAATAAATATTGCGAACAACTAATTGCACGAGACTTATAGTCATTAGCTTTAGTTATTTTTTAAAAATATATTCTCATAAACTTTCTAGGCTTTTTGATCTTAAAGACACATCTAACGATATATTTTGCCTATATTGTTTCTTATGCTAGTATATTCTTCTAGCAAAGTTTCATAACACCTTTCATGAAAACTAAGCTCATCCGCGAGCTACCTTAAGCCGCAAAATGTAGAAAATGGCATTTCAACATTTTTAAACCTTTTTTGTTTTGTTTTACCCATTTACGCCCTATTTATTTCACTTCACTCTCCTTTTGTTTTTTCTGGAAGATAATATTATATGTAACAATTGTGATATTAAGACACTGGAGTGTGTGTCCATACTGCAGACTATGGCATACAGTGGAGAAAACGTTATTCTTTCCCGTTTAAACGCAAACGAAGCGCCAAGCACTTAAATGTAGAATATAACCACTTTTTGACAATTCTGAATATTAATTTTAATAAGAGCAGCAAACAGTTTGGAGCCTGATCAGACGCCGGGTGACCCGGCGTCTGATCTGGCTCCAAACTGTTTGGAATTGAAATAGTAGCTTTGTTGTAAACGCGTTTACAATGAAATAATAACGTTTTCTGCACTGTATTGATATAACATGATAAGCAATGCAGATCATGATGAGACGCCGCAAAAGTCAGTCTCATGTTTGCTTTAGTCTATTTCTAGCACGACAGGCATCACATGTCATTGGTTAAGATTTAGAGTAATGGTGAGTTCTCTATAACTCCAAACTACCTTTTAAGCACGTTCGCATTTAAGGGTATGTTATTTTGAACAACATCTAATTTCATAGGCGGCTGTACACGCATATTAGCCTAGCCATAACGAGGCAAATAACTAAGATGCACTGATAGATCTTTGAACCAAATTCTCCAACAATTTGTACCTTCGATTGTCGATTCCGTGTTGACTTTGCAGATATTTGCCATGGCCCTTAAATCACATAAAGTCCATTGATACAAGCTATGATCAGGAGAATTAAAGAAGTAAAAACCTTTCAGTGTCAAGTTCGACCACACTTACATAGACAAAAAGTGTAAACCGGCGTCTGGTCAAGATCAAATTGTTTGATTCTCACATATAGTCCGAACATATTGACCTGACGTTGAACTTTATGCACGAATAAATTAAAGTGAGATGACGCAGTATAAATCAATAATCGACAGCGAACCGTACAGTTTCGGAAGGTTCGGTAATTTACGTGAATCTTGTTATGTACAGTTGTGATCTTCAGTGGGTTAACCCTTCACTTTGAGCAAGTTGAAAAAGTTGTTGTTGATAAACTATTATTCCTGAGTATTCTATTATTGTCGTATCTACTAAAAAGCATAATGTTGCGCTTTAGAGGGAGTTTTAATTCATGTAACATCATTGATGCCCTCACTTCAACTCACGCCAGGTCCTCATATATACCTAATTTACAACCATTCGACGTATATCATCTGTTATAGCTGTGTCGTTAGAGCGAATGACTTGTAACCGCGAGGTCCCGGGTTCGAATCCCGATTGTGGGGGGAAATATTTTAATTTTCTAAATGTTATGTTATAGACCAAATAGACGCTATGACATAAACTTTTGAAAAAATAATAAAATAATCATGTTCCAATAGAAATAAATGTTGTATGAATACTTAAAAGAAACCGTATAAAATGGTAAAAAAGAGAAGAAAAAAAGTATGAGTATCGCATGGGATTCGGACCACTGACTGTACGGAAACAATAATGTATAGTCGTTTACCTTATCACTTGCGCTAAATACTTGACGATATTTGTGGAACCTGGCAATGCTATATTTCCTCGGTATCGATGTAGTTACAATGTGCGTTCTTGTATAAATGATAACGAAGTGCTCCGAAGTTATATTTAGAAAAGCAACAAAGTGTGAAATTATGTTCATAGAGGTCACCAACGTCAGGTCAATATGTTCGGACTATACTAGTATACGCATGTTAAGCCAAACAACCTAAATTCCAAGCATTAGAAATTGAGAGTCGATCTTATTGCAGTGTATGTGTTACACGGGTCATGACATAACTTTTTAAAACATTCAACCCTAGCGACGGGTATACTCGTCATTTACAAACAACAAATCTATGACGAGCACACTTACCCTGGGCAAACATTGTAGACCCAGATCAGAGAGTTCCTGAACGACTTGAGTCGACAGTGTTTTGTCATTTTGAAAACATACTGTAAACCCTAAATAGTGAAATAAACACTAGACTTAAATGGAAATTGAAATTATCCATTGGAACTTCAGGGGTGAATGAATTAATGTGGTGGGTTTATAATGAAGAATGTGTCAAAACAATGTACAGTAGAACCTCTCTAGTACGACCACTATGTTGTGTCAAATAGTAATCGTTTAAGACAGCTGAGTGCTTAAAGCAATGTGAAAGTGAAACATAAAGCTCCTACGGGATTTTTCTGTTTCACTTTCACATTGCTTTAAGCTGTCACCTGTCCTTTATACGAACAGTTAGCCTTCTATTTAGTGGTCGTAATATAGGGGTTCTACTGTATGTTCACAATATAGCCCGTGTATACCTGGATGTCAAAAGGGTAATATGTGACATCGACACTACATGTTGTCTTGAACACCGCACCAGGTGAAAAAACAGCAACTCCGTTATTCAAAATCCTGACGGTCATCCAATCGTCGGTGAAGTCGTCGTATTTGCCGTGAGGATAGATCAGAATGAGGGCTGGATACCACACGTCAGTCAATGGAAACATGAGCGCGTCCGTTCCTCCATAATCTGCCGCATTCCATGTTATCTTCTCATCTGTCCAAGTTAATATAAGAACTCCAGTGACGGCAAACTCTCCAGCAACTTCATCAAACTCCTCAATGTTCAACAACGTGAAACTAACATTGACATCCACTGGTAGCGACTGGTTCAAAGTCGGTCTCAGTCTGCGATCATAGTTTTTGAATACGTCTCCTAATAATTCCAATGACTGGTTGAAAGTCTGGCTCTTACACATCAATGGTATGTCACATATAAGTGTTAGAAATAGAAAATAATATAAACCTTTCATTATTTCACGGCTTGCGAATACTAGTAACTGTTAGAACATATACACAAAGTACATAGAACCGTAGAGATCAACCGATGGTATTACACTTTGTTTGGAAATAAACTTTCTTGGTCAACTTTTAAAATACAAATTTCGTTCCATATCCTTAAGTAAAACCACCACGTAACAGTGCAAACCTGTTGTCGCGAACATAAAAACACAGCGACACATATTGGTGCTTTTCAACCAGGTGGCATCTTTATTCTAAACGATCATACAGAAACGTATTCTGTTTAAAGCTTCCACTTGCCCCAAACACAAACTGCAAAATAGTCGTAATAGTTTTATCTCACTTGTATATAATATTCTTTTTAATCCCTTCACTATCTTACACCGAGCACAATGATTACTTTCAAACAATTTGGATCCTGATCAGACGCCGCATAACGCGGCGTCTGATCAGGATCCAAATTGTTTGACACCAATTTCAATATTTCTTAAGAGAAAATACCTTAAATTTAAATTTGCGAATTAAAAGCCGATGAGAATTGTTTAAAGCAGATGCCGCCATTGAAGTGAAAGGATTAATAGACCACCAATTGGAATGTGAATGTTTTAATTATCGAGTCGTCTGTTTACCTGAGCGCTTAATTGTGGGAAGCTCATGTCAATATTGATCCAAATAACGAGTTATAGCTTCAATTGAAATATTGACTACAGCCAGCCCTCCCTACGGTCACCGGTCTTTGTTCCTTTAATTCCATGACTTTTCATTGCATTTGCAGTTATAACGAATTATTACAACAGTCTTTCCTCCCTAAAACTTCAAATGGACAATCACAGTTTCCAGTTTAGTCTAGTCCATTTCTGACGTTTGAGGATTGTTTTTGTCAATGTTTTGCATTATGACAAACAGTGAAGACCCAGATCAGAGGGCTCCGTAAGGAGCCCTCTGATCTAGGTATTCACTGTTTGCATAGGACAAGTGCATTTTCGCATGTATACTGTTTGAAAAGGACGCCTATATGCGGGACTAGTGTTCAAAGGGTTAAACAACCGACATATATTGCTAAATACACGGTGTTGCTTAATGGATGACAAAAGTAATACAAAAGCTTTCTGTCTGCTATTCGAATACAGTGTGCCTTCTTTTGAATAATTCTTTAACCCCGTCACTGCTACTATTTCTTAAATCTGAATTGAGTTACATTGACTTAAGAAATGTTGAAATGAGCGTCATACAGTTTTGATCTTGACCAGACGGCTTCTGATCGGGATCCAAACTTTTTGCAAAGGCTACCTTTGGCGTCATTGATAGAATGGGTTAAATGAAAGTTAAAGTAAAAGCAAATCGATAAAAAGCTGTTTGCATATCACAAGTGTCACCGGGGCATGAGAGAGAGACGTTAACTCTTTGCATGCTGGGTAATTCTTTTCGTCTGCAACATTTGATGTCTGCTTTTGTTCTAAAACTTGATTTTTCTAAATTTCATTTGAAAACAGAGTCAGAGTGTCAAATAGTTTGGATCCTGATGAGACGCGACGTCTTATCTGGATCCAAACTGTTTGCAAAGGCAATCACTGTGCTGGATATATCCGCCGCTAGCATGCAAAAAGTTAGTGGACGCTTGATTGTACAGTGCTTCCTCTTTACAACAACAACCAATGGGAGACAAAGATTTTGTGTATTGTTATAGGGAGGGAAATATATTACGATAAGAGTACAAACAGTTGTATTCCAGATCAGAGGCCGGGTCACGCGGCGTCCAATCTGGATTCAAAATGTTTTTCACTCGTCATTATATTTCTTCAAAATGGCCAATATGCAACATTGAGAAAACAGCACTTGCTAGTTTTAAGCAAAAACGCAGTCGACATTGCAGCAGTGAAAGAGCTAGGAATAATAAGTTTGTCCTTTTTGGGGAACAGCGGCAATCATTGTTATAAGGAGGAATCGTTGTTGGGAGGGCCGTTGTAGGGAGGGAGTACTGTAAATAGTACACTGAAAATATGACGTTAGTTCCAATTCTTTCGGACACGGCCTGTTTTTGTTTTATCGAATATCCTGATCGTATTGGCAAATATTTATTTTCAATTAGAGCGTGATATAAATCGATTGACAATTAGTAGTGGGTATTTTTCAACGACACCAATTAAAAGTTCCATTAGTACGACCATGAATAAAACGCATTGCGCTGTTGGAAGCGCGTACGGGTTAGCCAATTTCACCCATTACTTGGTATCACTATTGAAGACAGGATGTTGATTAAAGCGGGATAAAAGTAAAGCAGACTGCTCCTTAAAGCTACAATATGTTAGGTTATAGAAACTACAGCGCTCCGTACAACGACACCAAAAGGGAGACAAAAAAGTATGTGTAATTCGGAGGGAATCATTATGGGGAGGGGGAAATTAAGACGTGGCTTACAATTGTAAACAGCTTAAATCCAGACCAAACGCTGCGTTACACGCCGTCTGACCTGGATTCAAGCTGTTTGTCACTAGTAATTTTATCATCTTCTATCAAAATGGCCACTTATATGTAACTTTGAGAAAAACAGCAAACGACTATTCTTAGAGGACGGTATAGCAGCAGTAAAAGCGCTAGCCATACGTGTCTGTTTGGGGAACTGCGGCAATGGTTGTTGTAAGGAGGGAGTCGTTGTTGGAAAGGTTGTTGTAGAGAGGGAACACTGTTTTTCTTATGGTGCGTTTTCATGTCTTAATTAAGTGGAACTATTTTCTCAAAAAGGGGTAAATTAGAGGCGTAAAAATGGTGTTTATGGAGTGACGGGTTAAAGCAGGATGACATTAACCCCTTGTAGTTTGAAACTAAAACAAAACTCTCATGTAGAAATCTCTTTCTGCTTTAGTTTTACTCTAATTTAAGCTGCTGCCCATCTTAACGTCATCAAAGAAACATTCTGAGCTTAAGCAAAAGTAGAGTACCTCAGTATGTGCGCTAGCTTTTAACCCCTTCACTCCCTACCCCGAGTACAGTAGTCATTTGCAAACAGTTTAGATCCTGATCAGACGCCGCGTGACGCGGCGTCTGATCAGGATTCAAACTGTTTGACACTCGTTTCAATATTTCTTAAGTCAAAATATCTAAAAATTGTATTTTAGAAATAGAAGCAGACGACAAATTTTATGACGTCATTGCAGTGAAGGGGTCAACATGACACGGCATGACATTAGCATATTAGCTTAACCAAATCACTGCCTTAACTCCAGTACATAATTTGCGAACAGTTTGGTTCCTGATCAGACGCCACGTAACTGTTTGACAAGCAAGTCAAAATACATATAAATCAAAATTTGAGAAATAAAAGCAGACGACAATTGTTTAAAGATGCTGACGTCATAGCAGTGATGGGGTTAAAAGTGTTCAGCAGTTTGAGTCAACATACTATAAATTATCTGTCAATCTAAATTGTTATTGACGTGTTTTCATTTTGCAAACCTATTGTGTTTCTCAAATTCATGTTTTTTGAGTTGATGACTAAATGTTGTTTTCATATTTACTCAATGACAATAAAATAATTGAATTGCAATGTGATACACAAAAAGACCAAAACCGTCCCGAACCAAAAGCAGCAAGAGAGTGATCGATTGACTACATTAAGCAGAGTTATAGTACACTGAGCAGCATTGACATCAATCGGAACGCCTCTGTGATTTCCGCTATTACAAAAAACTAATTACATGTACTTCCGGTTCTAAACATGTACACTCAGTACAGAAAAAAACAACTTATAATTAGACGCATTCAGACCCATTTTATTTCACTTTTTGTAGTATATTGTCACAAAACATATTGTAAGTATAAAGAATAATTTATTGAGAGTAACTACCACAAACAGCATAACAATACAATGAATACGAACGACTGTTCGGTAATTTAACGAGCGTCACCAATGTTTCTCAAAATTAACAGTTAAGAGTATAGCTGCCCCTTACGTTGATCAAAGCTCGGTATCTATGGTGCATCGAGTCTACTAGCCGTACAACACATTGCTGAGGATCGGCATTCCATTCGTGTGTGACAGCCATGCAGTTCCTGAACCGTTTGCGGTTCCAGGCCCCGAGGTTATAAAACTTAAAACGAACTCTGTGCTCAAAACTCAGTTTTGATCTCATGCTCTAGTTTTTACATAACATGCATTAAGTTATTTCTGTTTCCTCATTTGGATATATCTTTACCGTAGAATTATGTATGCAAATACTCGTTGTATATAAAATGTTCGCCGGAGAATTATGAGTTGAGAAAAATTCTGGGTTTTGAGCACAGAGAACAAATCCTCTTCTTCACCAAAACAATGTATCCCCGATTTACATGTACAGTGGAGAAAAAACGTTGTTTTTCCCAGTTTCAACGCAAACGAAACGCAAACGCAATACACTAAAATGTAGAAAATAACAACTTTTTGACAATTCTGACTATAAATATTAAGCTGAGTGGCAAACAGTTTGGAGCCTAACCAGACGCCGGGTTACCCGGCGTCTGATCTAGCTCCAAACTGTTTGTACTTGAAATTATAGTTTTAGCGTAAACGCGATTATTGGGAAAGAATAACGTTTTCTCCACTGTACCTGTAACTTCTTGGCTACAAACGCCACCAACGTACTCGATTTGCCCGCCATGTCACCAGATAGGACCCAGATTGAGCATCTTTAGGATGAGTTGAAGAGAGGATTTATATTCGAGTCCGAGAACCGCAAACGGTCAAGGAACTGTGCATGGCTGCCACAGTAGAGTAGTATGCCATTTAAGAAATAATAAATTCACACCAGTGTTTTATCATGCAAACACACGGGTAGGAGTTAAGATACGTAGTAATAAAATCACGAGGCCGAAGGCGACTATCCGTGTTTTATTGCACGATAAAACACTGGTATCAATTTATTATTTCGATTCTTATTCAGTTTAACTACACTTTGCACCGAAACAACATTTCTTGGCGTAGGCATTATCGAGGCGTGTGCGGGGTGGGTAAGAATCAGATTTACAATGCGTTTTGTTACAGTATACTTCAAAAAGTGAAATAAAATGCGTCTAACTGTAAGTCTCGTTTCTTTTTGTACTGAGTGTACTTCTTTGCTTCACTCAGTAACCGGTGTAAGCATAGATTGTGACAGAGTGTACCTCAAGGGCTAAACTGGAAAATACCAACATTATGCAAATAGTTTAGATCTAGATTTGACACCTCGTTCAATGGAGAAGTCGTTATTCTTACCCGAATAGACGCATACGAAACGGAAACACAAAGCACTAAAGTGTTGAAAGATTTATTATTTCTTTCTAACCATTTATTTCAATCAGTGACAATAGTTTGGAGCCTGATCAGACACCGGGTTCTCCGGCGTCTGCTCTTGCTCCAAACTGTTTGTAAAGGAAATAATAGTTTTAACGTAAATGCTTTTATTGGAAAAGAATAACGTCTTCTCCACTGTAACGCCAGTTAGTCCTAATACACGCTTTGTGCTATAACAATTTAGTACCTTCCAAAAACTTGTTGGATTTTACTGTAGCAATACCTGAAATATACTGTTCCACCTTATATGTATGTTTAAAGTTGACATAGTAACTAGCTTACAACTATCAATACATTTTGATTTCCATTTTTGTACATACTGGTCTTGAAGTCTCTGCAAATCTCCAGCAATTAACAATTATTGATCATGTACATTCTGTGACTCTCATCCATAACCGATACCGTTTACATACAAGTTCAATCCAATAGTTCTGTAGCCCAATTTCTGTATCCAAATATATCATTATGCATTAACATTTCGTAGCACAATCAGACACATCGAAAATATCCTCCACCAATAGTTGACCCCCCTTCTTGCAGCATATATAAACATTGGACATCGCCCCAAATTCACACAGTATTGCATCTTTACATTCATATATATTTGCATGTAGAAATATTTTACATACATACACATTCACAACACAGGACATATAACTCAAAGACCACAAATTACACCGATACGGCAAGATGGAAGCAATTTTAGCATCAAGCAACATAAAAATGTCTTGTAATATATACAAGAAAACTGATGTACATTAAAGATGTTGATTAGGGTTTCCTTTGCCTTAATAGCCATCAGTGGCACACATCATCCATCTTGTAAAAATACAATGCATTGGTGAACAGCATGCCTACATATGTAAAGCCATTTACCGCTTCAAACCTGCTGCCGTTATACGTCCACTTCTTACAGATTACTAATCTTCCACAACGCTTGAACACAACAACTTTAATTCTGCAACATTTACATTCATTTTATACTTTACTGTGTACAGAAACTGCAACACGTTTGAACTGCTTTTACAGATCAACTACAGTGTCTGCAATTAAGGCTTTCATGATCAAATTTTTTGTGAAGTCTTTTTACACATTCACCGCCATATTGCCGTCTGCTTCAATACTGTTGTTTGCAATATCGTTTCAAAGTTAGATTTAAGGCAGTATAACTTACGTAATTTCAAACAAGTGACAAACAGTTTTAAATGCGCTTTATGACGTCATTGAGAGCGAGGGGGTTAAGGCTATATCATCGGCAAACATAAGTAGGTACATTTCAACTATATTAGGAAATAATTGTATACCCCGTATTTCATTACTACAATGAAATACGGGGTCCCAGTCGACTTAGCAAGTCACGTGCAGACCTACCTTGGATCACGCATGGCATTGTCAAAAACATCCGTAAGAGAGATAAGATGTACTTCAAGGTAAAAAAGTCAGCAAACAGAAATTCACACCTGGTTACAAAGTTCAAACGCCTGAGAGCTAACATACAGAAACAAATACGATCTGCCTATTGGTCTTATCTGGAGTCGGTAATCTTTACAGACAACTCCAAAGAAGATCAAAGGAAGAAGTTTTACTCTTTTATAAAACACAACCGCACTGAAAGTAGTGGCATAGCCCCCCTCAACTGCAATGGCCAAATCTAGTCAATATAATGTATACAAATCATTAATAAACATGACTTAACATGACTTAATTTACATCCCTGTCGTAGACCAACTGGGCACATGTCCCTGGTTTGTTCTAACGTTTGCTTTTAATGTCTTATAAGTTGACTGAATCGACTTAAAAAGATCACCATATACATGTATGTCATTTTTCTGTTGAATCTGGTACAGCACATCTGTATTTCAAAATTATTGCACGGCGCCACGCGCCGTGCACTTTGTATTCCTTCGTGGTTGCTAGGCATGGGTGTCGCCATATTGGCAAAAGCTATCATTCGGAACCCTCGATTTTTATCTAACAAGTGGTTATTTTGAGCATTCGAAAGCACTAGGCTATTCAGTCCGGATCTAATCGAAGGGGTTGTCGTTTACGAACTTAAGTGTTCTTTTTGCGAATTTTATTGCAGTTTAAACAAGAATCAGAATGTCCTGCAGTTACTCTATTGTAACGAAATTGAAGGCTGCTACAAAACAAAACAAAAATAATCGAAATTCAAACGGTATTTTTGAATTTCTGGTCTGCTTATAATACTATTGGGCGGAAGCGAGTGAAAATTCTCCTTTCTGCATCGCATAAGCCATTTTGATAAAATCGTAGGATGTGATGAATAAATCGAATGGATAAACACTCACTGACTGTTACTTATTTCCGATATCCTCCGGGGATGGACAAGCACATGCAGAATACTACGAATATTATCAAAAAGCGATTTCTAAACAACAAGTATGGCTACTTTTTTGTAGATTGAATACGTAGGTTTCTCTATTGATTTAGTTTAGTTTCGGAAATGATGCAATTTAAATTTTCTCCCTTAGATTTCTCGTCGTTACATTTCTCGCCACGATGAATTACAGTCGAACCTGGATATCACGACTCAGCACGAAATTTCCCGCATTTCTACAGTTTAAAATCATCATTTTTAGTTTGATTCAGTTCCTTAAACGTGGATAGGACAGCATTGTTTTCACGAAGATCTAGACTAGGCTTATTTATACCATGGAGAAATGTCATTTCTCCATGTTTATACATACTTTTTAAAAACGGAGATTTAACGGGACAGTACTCAATATTAATTGTAGATCTGTCAGGAATAAAGTACCAGAACTGCACCAAGTGATAAACCAAGTGAATCTTGACATCATATGCTGTACAGAAACCTGGTTAAAACTAGACATAAATACTGCTGAAATCTTTCCTAGCTCACTGAACTATCAAATATATAGAGATGACAGGACTGACAGCAAGGGAGGAGGCGTTCTCATAGCCATAAGTAACAAAATCCTCAGCCAGGAACAAAGTCATTTAAGTACCAAATGCAACATTGTTTGGTCCAAACTATCCCTGCCAGGACATAAAGACATGTATGTGTCTTCCTACTATAAGCCTCACGAAAATGATCTGGACTCCCTGACATAACTTTGGGAAAGTGTCTCAAAAATTCCCCCCAATTGTCCTATCTGGATATTGGGAGACTTTAACCTCCCGGACATGGACTGGTCAAATGAGTCGCCCACAAGCCATTGCAAATACTTTCTTTATAACTTATTCACTGAAATCCTTGTGAAATTTAACCTGGAACAGATTGTAAAAATTGCAACACGTGAAAATAACATTTTAGATCTGTTTCTCACGAACACCCCAGCAATGGTTCATAGTACCCAAACTTTGCCCAGTCTAGGGTCATCATACCATGACATCGTATTTCACGAAATCAGTATAAGAAGAGGGCGGCCCATTCAGACTAAACGACCCATTAGATCCTACAATAAAGCTGACTGGAACAGCTTCAAAGAAGATATGAAAATTTTCTCTACAGATCTCCTACAGTCAAACTGTAATGATCCAAATATCTCTTGGAACAGGCTGAAAGGAGAAATAAATAGACTATCTGAAAAATACATTCCCAGTCGACTTAGCAAGTCACGTGCAGACCTACCTTGGATTACGCATGGCATTGTCAAAAACATCCGTAAGAGAGATAAGATGTACTTCAAGGTAAAAAAGTCAGCAAACAGAAATTCACACCTGGTTACAAAGTTCAAACGCCCGAGAGCTAACATACAGAAACAAATACGATCTGCCTATTGGTCTTATCTGGAGTCGGTAATCTTTACAAACAACTCCAAAGAAGATCAAAGGAAGAAGTTTTACTCTTTTATAAAACACAACCGCACTGAAAGTAGTGGCATAGCCCCCCTCAACTGCAATGGCCAAATCTATTCAGACCCAGTAGACAAAGCCAATATATTAAACAATCAATTTGAGTCGGAATTCTCTCGTCCGCAGCCACTTAGCCTTAAACAATTAGCCAAAAGTGCATCTTCTTCTGTGACCCACCCCTGCATGCCCCCCATCTTAATTAGTGAGGAATGTGTTGACAAACTCCTCCAAGGTCTAAACCCTCACAAGGCTGCTGGACCAGACGAAATGTCACCTAGAATTCTAAAGGAACTGCATCAAGAAATCGCCCCTGCCCTTACCATGATTTTTCAAAGATCCCTTGACACTAGTATCATCCCTGACGACTGGCGACATGCTGTGATTGCTCCTAATTTCAAGAAAGGTCAAAAGTCCAAGGCCAGTAATTACCGGCCAATCTCACTAACATGTATTGCTTCGAAGTTGTTGGAACATATCCTGGTCTCTAATATCATGTCTTATTTCGATTGTCACAATATCCTAAGTCCCCAACAACATGGTTTCAGGCCGAAGCACAGTTATGAGACCCAACTCATAGGATTTACCCAAGAAATTACAGACAACTTAGAGAAAGGTCAACAGAATGATGTAATAATAATGGACTTCAGTAAGGCTTTTGACAAGGTTGATCACCATAAGCTTGTTCATAAACTCAAAAACTTAGGCATAGACATTAGGGTCACTTCTTGGGTAAAGTCATTTCTCTCCAACAGATCACAGCAGGTCCTAGTCGAAAACAAAATGTCCAACAAACTTCCCGTCCTCTCTGGTGTGCCACAAGGTTCAGTACTCGGTCCATGTCTGTTTCTGTCATACATAAATGACCCCCAGACAGTATCAAAAGCCGAGCACGTCTCTTTGCAGACGACACTGTCGTTTATTTGACAATTAAGTCTCAATCTTGTGCAGAAAGCCTACAGCATGACCTCCACTGCCTAGAAAAATGGGAACAAGAGTGGTCCATGGAGTTTAATCCTGAGAAAAATGTGAAGTTTTAAGAATATCCCGAAAACGTAACCCAATCAGTTTTTCCTACTTTCTACACAACACCGAGCTCAGGTCAACAGATAGCTCAAGATATTTAGGCGTCACTCTAAACAAGAATCTAACCTGGTCTAACCACATTGAGAACATTACCTCTAAAGCTAGAAACACCTTGCGCATCATCAAAAGAAATGTAAAATCCAGAAATGTCCAAGTCAAAGAGATGGCGTATAACACCTATGTCCGCCCTCAGTTGGAGTATTGCTCCACGGTCTGGCATCCTTGGCAGCAATACCTAACTGATAAGGTGGAGATGGTACAGAGACAAGCAGCACGTTACGTTCTTAATGATTTCAACTATACTAGTAGTGTCACTCAAATGCTCTCTACCCTGAACTGGCAAACGCTTGAACAAAGACGACAACGCTCTTCATTGGTCATGCTTTACCGGATCAGGGAAAACTTAGTCGCAGTAGACCATCATCATCTTTTGCCAACAAGAAACCCAAGCTACCTCATCCCACAGTCCAAAACTCAGTACCACCTACATTCATTTTTTCCTAGATCTATCAGGCTATGGAACAGTCTCCCTTTCGACATTCAGTCCAGTCCTAGTCTACAAACTTTTGTAGACAGGCTGGCTGCACGAGCTATATAAACACTGTACTCTTTTACTTTTGAACTGTAAACTATGGTATTTTTATCTTTTAACTTTGCACAAATAAAGACTTTATTATTATCATTATTTTTATTATTATTATTACTTTCAACCTGCTTTAAGTGGTCACCTATTTTCAATACTAGAAACAGACTATGGGGTAACTTGTTAAGGTACTTGAAGCAGGATGAAAGTAAAGCTGAATATGCCATAAGGCACATTCTGCTTTATTGTCAGCCTTCTTTAAGGCACGGAGTAATAAGAGCTGTTATTACTCCGTGTTTAAGGTAATATCTTGTTGAAATAGAAAGTGTACTTTTCTTATGGTGCTTAATGCTTAGGCTATTCATGGCTGTATAATGTGGAATTAGTTTCTTCACCGGAGGGATAAATTAAAGGTGTAAAAGGCATATTTATGGGGTTAAGTATCGACAGCATTTTCTTCCAGTTTCAAGATGTCATATAACTGGTTCAAAACTGCGCCTCAGTTATTTTGTACTTTGTTTTTATAACTACTTAAAACTTCTAGCTCATTTACATATTTCAGCTGATTCATCTGCACGTTCACTGCTAAAAGCTGGTAAAATAACTGCTTAAAAATTGCCTTTTACTGGCTCTGAAACACACCTTTTTAAGAAGATTGACCAGTTATTTGCAGTTTGATATAACTGGTAGAAACTGGTAACGCCATGCCCTGCAGTTGTTTTGTAGTTTTTTAAAACTGCTTAAACTGCTAGCTCATTTGCATATTTCGGCTCATTTCACTGCATTTTCACTGCTAAAAACATGGTTTAAAAACCTGCAAGCTAACTGTCTTTTACTGGTTAAAAACAAAACACCTACTAATTCTCTACAAGCTAACTGCCTTCTTTTTTCCTAAGGGGGCCAACTAAAGGTTAATGTCCAAACAAAATCTTGCGATTTGAAAACTGATTCTTACACAAATGGCCCAATGATTAATTTTTACAAGTTCACTCCGCTTTACTTTAAATCTGAATAAGGGGAGATCCCTTGAAAGCACCGAGAACAAAGCAAATACTGAAAATTGCAGACTCGGTTTAATTGAGTCTGTTCATGAGCAATACTGAAATATGCAACAGTGCTCACGCCCCCTAGCACCGGCTTAAGCGGAATTCAACTTTCAACTGTAAACGACCTGAAATCAATGATTCCAAAGGACCAGAAAGTATAACAACACTGAGAATGAAGTACGGGGCGACTTTTTACAGCCGCCACACAAGCACTTAACATATGCTCTTGTGAATATTATAAATCTGAATAAGGGGAGATCCCTTGAAAGCACCGAGAACAAAGCAAATACTGAAAATTGCAGACTCGGTTTAATTGAGTCTGTTCATGAGCAATACTGAAATATGCAACAGTGCTCACGCCCCCCTAGCACCGGCTTAAGCGGAATTCAACTTTCAACTGTAAACGACCTGAAATCAATGATTCCAAAGGACCAGAAAGTATAACAACACTGAGAATGAAGTACGGGGCGACTTTTTACAGCCGCCACACAAGCACTTAACATCTGCTGTTGTGAATATTATAAATCTGAATAAGGGAAGATCCCTTGAAAGCACCGAGAACAAAGCAAATACTGAAAATTGCAGACTCGGTTTAATTGAGTCTGTTCATGAGCAATACTGAAATATGCAACAGTGCTCACGCCCCCTAGCACCGGCTTAAGCGGAATTCAACTTTCAACTGTAAACGACCTGAAATCAATGATTCCAAAGGACCAGAAAGTATAACAACACTGAGAATGAAGTACGGGGCGACTTTTTACAGCCGCCACACAAGCACTTAACATCTGCTGTTGTGAATATTATAAATCTGAATAAGGGGAGATCCCTTGAAAGCACCGAGAACAAAGCAAATACTGAAAATTGCAGACTCGGTTTAATTGAGTCTGTTCATGAGCAATACTGAAATATGCAACAGTGCTCACGCCCCCTAGCACCGGCTTAAGCGGAATTCAACTTTCAACTGTAAACGACCTGAAATCAATGATTCCAAAGGACCAGAAAGTATAACAACACTGAGAATGAAGTACGGGGCGACTTTTTACAGCCGCCACACAAGCACTTAACATCTGCTGTTGTGAATATTATAAATCTGAATAAGGGGAGATCCCTTGAAAGCACCGAGAACAAAGCAAATACTGAAAATTGCAGACTCGGTTTAATTGAGTCTGTTCATGAGCAATACTGAAATATGCAACAGTGCTCACGCCCCCTAGCACCGGCTTAAGCGGAATTCAACTTTCAACTGTACACGACCTGAAATCAATGATTCCAAAGGACCAGAAAGTATAACAACACTGAGAATGAAGTACGGGGCGACTTTTTACAGCCGCCACACAAGCACTTAACATCTGCTGTTGTGAATATTATAAATCTGAATAAGGGGAGATCCCTTGAAAGCACCGAGAACAAAGCAAGTACTGAAAATTGCAGACTCGGTTTAATTGAGTCTGTTCATGAGCAATACTGAAATATGCAACAGTGCTCACGCCCCCTAGCACCGGCTTAAGCGGAATTCAACTTTCAACTGTAAACGACCTGAAATCAATGATTCTAAAGGACCAGAAAGTATAACAACACTGAGAATGAAGTACGGGGCGACTTTTTACAGCCGCCACACAAGCACTTAACATCTGCTGTTGTGAATATTATAAATCTGAATAAGGGGAGATCCCTTGAAAGCACCGAGAACAAAGCAAATACTAAACAATTGCAGACTCGGTTTAATTGAGTCTGTTCATGAGCAATACTGAAATATGCAACAGTGCTCACGCCCCCTAGCACCGGCTTAAGCGGAATTCAACTGTCAACTGTAAACGACCTGAAATCAATGATTCCAAAGGACCAGAAAGTATAACAACACTGAGAATGAAACCCACTTCACTTGAATGAATTTTAACAGTTTATCCTAAGCTTAAAAGCTGGCTGAAAGTAATGAAGAATGCACAAAATGCGCATTCAGCTTTACTTTAAACCCACTTCAACCTTTCCATTCAAGTGAATATAGCGTTGGAAGCTGAAAGCTGACTGAAAGTAAAACAGAAAGCACATTTTAAAAGGCTCATCGTGCCCTACTATTACCCCTTTGAGTGATACCCTCTATATTTCATAGTATATAAATCAAATTTAATATAGTGGTTGAATGAATTTCAACAGCTTATACTAAGCTCTAAAGCTGGCTGAAAGTAATGCAGAATGCACAAAGTGCGCATTCAGCTTTACTTTAAACCCACTTCAAGCGGAAAGTATATATACTATAGTGACAACCGGATCGATTTCAAATATATAAGGTACGACATTTTATACCAGACGATAATTTTCGTCAATTATAAAGGCAAAAGGCATATACATTTATATTACTGAAACTTATTCACAATAATCTTAGTGAACTGACATAAGTTTTTCAGAACATTTGTTGAAGTTCATTGTATTTATGCATGTTAGGTCGGTTAAAGTAATATTTCTTTAGGTAAAGTTTTCGTTCATTCTCAAAGAAAGGGCAAATAAACAAGTAGTGGAATTCATCACCTAGGTCATTTTTATCACAGAGCTGGCAAAGTCTTTGATGATGCTGTATTTGATGCCATCTGCCAGTTTCTATTGGAAGTTTATGGTTTGATGTTCGAAATTTTTGCAGATAAATACTAAGGTGCCTTGGAAGCGTAATTAGATATTTTTCCAACTGATTTGTATGTTTGAATATGCTATAATGTTGACCTTTATTTGACTTTTGTGTGTTTGCATACCATGTTTGAATGTGTTGATCAATATCAGTTTTTGTTTTATGTAGGATTTGGTAGGAGCTTTCTGATTGTCAAACTGGAATAACCAAAGATGTGAGCAACCAGTGTCATCAAGAATGCTCTTTATATGAGACAGCCATTTGTAAGTATGAGTAGTGGAGTAGTACATATGTTGATATAGTAACGCAGATAATTTATTCTGATCACTAGAGATGCCAAAAACTAACTTTGATTACTATGTCTACGGGGTAACGACCGAGTTCGCCATCGGTGTACTTTTCCTGCTGTTGGTTATTTTTCTAAGGAATTCATTGTGTACGTTTTCGATTAATTGTAGATTTTTAAAACCCCAGACTTCACAGCTGTATGTCAGTATAGGCACGAAGGTATGGTCGAAAAGCTTGAGCTGCAGGTCAATAGGTAAGTTTAAATTACTTATTCGTGTATATAGAAGATGCATCGCTTTGCGGGCTTGTTGCACAATATGTTTCCTAGCATTTAAGAAACTTCCTGATCTAGAGAATACTACTCCTAGATCACAGGTACTTGACACATACTTTATTATCTATTAACCCCCCCCCCTTTTTAAATTTTTTTTTTTTTTTTTTTTTTTTTTATTATACTTCTATTATAGATACAAGGTAAACAGCGCAATTCAACACCTAGTCTTTACTATCGACTTAAGCTGATGCTAAAATAGACTCGATCGCCGATATTCTCTTGTGGTACCCTCGGGAAATGATTAATTTATCAATATCTACTTTTTATTTCATCAAATTCCGTCAAATAACGCCACAGTATGTGAATTATAACGAAAATAAGCATAAAAAAGTTTTCTGTCGTTCTCTTGGTACATAGCAACGAATGTACATGTAGGGGTGATCTGTTATTTGTCCACAATAAACGGCCTATGCCACTGGAACTTTCACCAAATATTATAAATCATCTTTAAATGAAATATTATCAGTTTTATATTATTTACATAGAATGCAAAATTAAAAGAAACTTTACCTGTTTAATTTTGACCAATGAGATCGCTCCGTTCATTCAATTCATTCCGGTATTCAAAATGGCATTCACAATGAAATGAGTCTTTCACTTGTCAATTTCATGCCAAATTACATGTATATTTCATATAGCTGATAGTGAAGAGGGTCATGTTCCGACACAAACGCGTTTGCTCTAATGAAATTAGGTGAAAGTTCCAGCCGTAAAGACCGTTAAATGTGCAAACCGACTAGATTACCCCTTATTTTGGGCAATAAATTCTGTACCAAGAGAACGACAGAAAACTTTTTTATGCTTATTTTCGTTATAATTCACGTACTGTGGCGTTATTTGACGGAATTTGATGAAATAAAAAGTAGATATTGATAAATTAATCCTTGCCCGAGGATACCACAAGAGAATATCGGCGATCGAGTCTATTTTAGCATCAGTTTAAGTGGATAAGTAAAGACTAGGTGTCGAATTGCGCTGTTTACCTTGTATCTATAATAGAAGTATAGTAAAAAAAAAAAAAAAATTTTTTTTTTAAGGGGGGCGGGGGGGGGGGGTGTTAATAGATAATAAAGTATGTGTCAAGTACCTGTGTCCTAGATATTTGAAACAATCAACAATTTCAATATTTGTATTTCCAATTTTATATGTTTGTTTATAATTTTTTCGTGATCCGAATATAATAATTTTGGTTTTGGAAGTGTTAACATTTAGTTTCCAAGTTAGGCAATAGTCATTAAAGTCATCAAATGATTTTTGGAAAAGTGCGGGGTCTTCACTTATCAAAACTGTGTCATCAGCATAAAGAAGGGCAATTATTTTGATATAAAACGATGCGTTATTGTTTAAATTATCTAATGTTATACCATCATTATTTTTTGACAAGAGGTCAGCTTCTAAGTCATTTAAGAAAATTGCAAATAAAAGAGGTGATAGGTTCTCACCTTGTCTAACGCCTCGCTGGCAAGAGAAAAAGGATGAATTATCTCCCTGAAGTGATACACACGACTTTATATTAAGATACATGTTTCGGATTATTTGGATAAAGCGACCATTAATGTTATGTTTGATTAGTTTATGCCAAACTGAATCGAATGCCTGAGTGAAATCAATGAAGGCACAGAATAGTTTTTTCTTATTATTTCTGAGATATTGGATAAGGGTGTGAAGGACAAATATGTGATCTACAGTTGAGTGTTTTTTTCGAAAGCCTGCTTGATTTTCAGAGTGCAATTCATTTTCTTCTAAGAAAGAGTCTAGTCTCAAATTTAGGACTGATGTAAAGAGTTTACCGAGACAGCTGATAATTGTAATAGGTCGATAGTTGGCCGGGTCTTCATGGTCACCTTTGTTTTTGTAAATGGGTATGATTACGCCCTCTGTCCAACATTTAGGAATAGCCCCAGTATCTAGTATTAGATTAAAGTAGGTAACATAGAGGGGAAGCATGATATGTAGTGTTGATTTAATGTATTCATTTAGAATGTTGTCCCTTCCAGCACATTTGTTAAGTTTTATTTTTCCGACGCATTTAGTAATTTCTTCTTTTGTTATTGGAGAGTTAAGTATTTCATTATTTTGAATGTCAAAATCATCAGGTTCAATGTCGGGATCAGTGCAAGAATTTATGTTTTTAAAGTAATCATGAAGGTCACTCAGAGATGGGGATTTTACTGAGGATTTGTTGGTTTTAAGACTGTTCAAATATTTCCAGTACTGTTTTGGATTACATTTCTGTAAGTTTCTGAGTTTCTTTTGCATATCCGTTTTATGTTTATTTATTTCAGTGTTCATGGTTGTTTTGTAACATTTGCTAGCTGTTTTAAGAAAGAGTTTATTTTCTACTGTTTTATTCAGATTATATAGTTTTTGGCTCTGTTATAGATTAGGCGGTGGTTTCTACATTTTGTACCAACCAGGGTTTATTATTGACACGCGGTTGAGTATGTGTGTGTCTGTGAGATCTGGTATTAAAAGACTTAGAAGCAGCATCTCCAAATATTTCGTATATGCTATTGGCCACATGATTAACGATATAATCGCAATCTGAGTCCATACCACTAGTCGAACTTTGAATAATAGTTATTAACTGATCCACTTTTGAAGTGTCTATTTGGTCTGTATATTGTTGTGTAAGTGATTCATTCCAAGACGGTTTATTTATTTTTTCAGGTATTTCAGTTGGAACAGGTGTGCCTCTATGCTTGAGTGTTTTAATGGTCGTTCCTAGAAGTGAGTGGCCGTCCGAGAAAAGTACATCCGTGTCAGAGATTTCAAAATTGGAAATAAGCTGGAGGCAGTTTGAAGAGACGATAGAGTAATCAATTACTGAAGCGTTACGGTAAGTTTTCTGGCCAATATTTTTGTCTTTACCACACCTGCCATTCAGAATAAACAAATTACAATCACTTATTAGTTCTAAGAGCTTTCTGCCATTTGAGTTTACATTTAAATCTTGAGATGCACGTTCTAATTCACAGTTATTTGCAGTTAAAAGCTCAGAATGGTCGAAAAAGTCGATGTCTGCTTCATCGAGTCCGCAGTAATTTAACAGAAACGAGTCTGCGTGTAAAAAGTTGTTCCGTTTGGCCATTCTGGCATTGAAATCCCCAGTTAAAAGAACATAATCGTGGGCATTACATATGTTTACAATATCATTTCTTAGATTGAGCCATTCATCATCATTGCAGTATTTTGATTGTTCCGGCGGTATATATAATGAACAAATTACAATATCATTTTGTAAACCAACAGCATTTTTTGACAATTTTATACACAAACAATAGTCTGAGTCTGAATGGATAAGTTCTACAAATTTGGTGAGAGACTGGTTAACAAATATGCCTATACCGCCAGATTTACGATAATATAGAGACTGCTTCCTTGGTTGAGAGATAAATTCAAAATCTGGAACTGAAATTATGTCGGTGTCGTCTAGGTGTGTTTCACTGACACAGAATATGTCATAACATTTGACTAGTTCTATAAAGTCTGGGCAATCAGTTTTTCGTTTTAAACCACGTACGTTGAGTGCTGCTATATTAAGGGTCGATGATTCTGAGTGGTTATCGTCCTTAGATTCTATGCGTTTTCTCTGTTTGGGTTTGGCAGAAGATGTGTTATTATTGGTTTTTACTGTGTTATTGTAGGGAAAACGGATATCCCCCCTCCTGGCCTATGACTGATCCTTTGCGGTGGCTGTTGGTCCATCTTGTCTTCTCGGAGAACGTGAGCTGCGTGATGGTGACTGCAGAAATGGCAACAATCTACCGTTCCTGCTTGGTGACAAGGACTCAGTTCGTCGACTGGCGGATCCGTTTCGATCAGTCGAGCTCCATGGAGACCAGACCTTTTTGTCAGACTTGCCAGTCATAGTGCTCCGGTCTAGGGACACCTTACGTATTAGACTGATGCCAGCAGTAGTATCCTGGCTTGTGCTGATTTCAGTGCTGGTATTCCTGGTAATAGGCTCCTTAGACCTGGCGGTAGACTCGAGATCGGTACTAACTACTGCAGGATCTATGTAAGTTGCGTCGACTGAATGTGAAAGAGTTTCTGATGCTTGATTGTTAACAGATGGTAAAGATTGAGCAAAGTAAAACGGCTATTTTGAAGATGCAGTAGCTGCAGGGATTTCTGAGCTTTCCATATCGGTATGAACTGGCTCCCGACCATCTACAGTTTCACCAGACTGTTGAGGTGCTGGACGATCATTCAAAAGTGACTGTTGCTTGTGAAAATCGCGAGAGTTAGGCATAAGTCTATTGTAGGCATCGGTCACTCTTGATTTGGTATCAACACATCGTGAGGTTTTAAGGACAGTATACCAATCTGGGAAAAGGTCTCTAACAGATTTACCGTTCACAAATAAGCTGGCATGGAATCGAATCTGTACATTTTTGGCACCGTAACGATCGCGAGCAGACTTGTATTCTGACCAGAGAGACTGGCGAGCGTCAGCTATTTCTTTTGGGAAGTCTCGACTTACTCCGTAATGTGAACCCCTTAGTCTATGTGTGCTCTTCAGAATTGTGTCAATACAGTATGAATCCCGGAAAGTGACGAGAATTGGTCTGTACACAGCATCTCTTCCAGGACGTCGGTTCCGTGGTCCTACACGATATGCGGATTGGATGGCTATCTCACGATCGTCCATGTCCAGATGGTCATAAAGAAACGTTTTAACTGTCTGTAAACAGTCTTCACCGTGTAACAACTCAGGGAGGCCTTTAAATAAGAGATTTAACTGTCGCTGACGGGCCTCAAGGTCCAAACTAAGTTTCAGTCTAAGAGTCTGTGACGTCACTCACTGCATATAGATAGTGTACATGTTTATCGGTGTTTTGGATAGTTGTTTGAAGCGAGTTTATTTTACTCAACATGTCAAATACTGTCAACATTTGTTCATCACGACTCAGAGTTTTAAATGTATTTCGAGAAATAGAGCTTTCGCTTGAAATATTTTGTTGATATGACCCACCGGTGGAATGTCGCTGTCTTTTGCCACGTTGCAAAACGGGCTGCCATTCGTCTGTTAAAGGTTCAAAACGGTTGTTAAATTGTCCAGAATTTTCGCCGAGACCTCCTTGGTTATTAGTTGCCATGAGTGTATAGAAATATTCACATTTACCTATCTTGTACTATTTAAAACTTCAAAATTTATCGAGTTCTTGATCACCTTCAATACCTGACCGCCATAACACCGGAAACTCTGTATCGGCTAAAAAAATCAAACCCGATTGAAATTTGGTCAGAGCATGTGTCTGAATGTAAAGGCAAAACATTGGACCGTTGTGTCAAATCCTAAACATTGTAACACCTATAGATCACACTTATCAATTAATCAGTAACAAATTTGATTTTGTGTGGCTGTTTATAAATTCTAGTCAATGTGTTATATGGGTTACCCGCGGTCAAAAAATTACAGGCCATAAGATCAGATCATAGTTGACATTTGTTACCAATCTAGAAGCTATACATCTCATTAGTTCTTAATGAAGTTTTCAGGGGCGTAGCTTGGCCAAAAGTAAAGTGTAGGCATACCTTCTCTAGGGGGGTCCGGGGGCATGCTCCCCCGGGAAAATTTTGAGTTCTACAACACTGGATACGCATTTAAGGAGGGTCTGGGGAGACATTTATATAAAGAATTAATGAAAAGAAAAGCTTAAAAAACCAGACAATTTTATTTGTTTTCAAAAGAATATGTCTGTATATTTTTCTTGAAAAAAAACCCCAACAACACCCAACAACAACAACCCCACATCAGTGAGTATATTAAAGGGTCTGATACCGTATTTTTCATTAACAGACTCGCTACTTGAAATTATTCGGCCGTAACTTTCTTTTCGGGACAAGTTGATCGAGCACATTACAGGCCCGTAGATAGGCCAAAGTAACTACCAATTTATGGAACACACTCTTACTAGGAGGGGATGGGGGTTTATTCCTAGATGGCCTTTGGCTTGTAATGAGGATGGTTTTTTTTGCGTCCAAGACATGTACAATTCTGCAATAAATCTATGTAAAAAGTCGGCTGAAAATAACATAAATTGTCTGTTCTAGGTTAATAATTTATGATAATGTAATTGTTGACAGGTTGTCTTCAATTAATCTGTAAGTTAGACTCTAACACCATCCTATTCCTATTTTATTGCATTTTTTTTTACTTTTTAAATTGTTGCAAGTATGAGGGCAGTGTGTACACAGTAGCGCGTGTTTTGCATACAAGGCAGCTACATGTACAAATGCACATGCGTGCCAACGGGGGGACCAGACCAATAAATAAGTGTACGCTTTCTTACTAGGGGGTTCGGGGTATGCGCCTTCGAGAAATTTTTATTCCTAGATAGTCTCCAGATGTGTTCTGATGTCTTTTCCCGCGTTTGATAATGGCAAAATACTAACATGAATCTATGTAAAATAATTGGGGTTCACCCCTAACCCCCCTTAGATGACAATTTTATTGCTTTTTCTGCATTTTTAGCCTTTTTAGCTCACCTGAGCCGAAGGGTCAAGGTGAGCTGTTGTGATCGCCCGCCGTCCGTCTGTCCGTGCTTACGAGAGGGTACTTACGTGGCTAAAATTCTTAGCCCCATAATTGAAAAACATTAACCTGGCCCTCTCTTGTAAAATTAACTTGGCCATTTCTTTCCAAAGAAGCTTAATATACGAACAGATCTGTATTTCAAAATGAGCGCGTAACTTTCATATAACCACGTTTTAACTCTGAAATACATACACATTACCAGTTGACAGCGCGATACAGAGTGATGTATTTAGCTCGAGACGTTTTTGGCGGAAATAGCCGATCTGACGAGCGCCTTGGCGCGAGTCTGATCGGTTGTTTCCGCCAAAAACGTCGAGAGCTAAATGCAACACTCTGTTGCGCACTGTCAACTGGTGATGTGTTTATTATATGCCTTGAATACAAACCAGAAACAACTAAATAGTTGTTTAAATCATTTTATATCCAAATTTATTAGTTATTTGAAGCAGAACAAGATTTTTTGCATGTCACAAAGAATAACGCGGCACTCGTACATGTACGTAAATGACGTCACGTCAAATCGAAAGCGAGGTCAGAGTAAAATACAAAGTGGCTGATACAAGGTGGCTGATACAGACTCTTGTATTTTACTCTGCAAATACACGCGGAAACGCTCGATATCACTCGGAGGCATATAATAAATTGAATTATGTTCGACATTCAGCAGCCAATAAATCACAAGTAATCGTGTTTTTAAAATAATGTAACATCTTTAAACAAGACAACAGTAACTAAGAGAGCTGTTAATACTTCCCCATATCTTTGAAGACAAATCGTTGGTTAGCCCCGTTGCCCTACAGATACGCATTTTACGCATTTAATTCATTCCTCAATTTTAAACAGTTTTGAATATGTATCATAAGAAGTATCTTCTATACTCTAATAGATGGCAGCTTAAAGCATGCTGAAAAATTGAAAATAAAACAGATTGTGCCTTAAGGCGCATTCTGCTTTACTTTCAACCTGCTTTAAGTGGTTAGATATCTTCAATACTAGAATCAAGCTATGGTGTAAAGCGTTCAAGCAGGTTTAAAGTAAAAAAGAATGCACCTGCTTTAAGATATCATCTGCTAGGATATAGGAAATATTACCAATATTGCATGTTGAAGACTTTATAAAGTGGAACAATTTGTTTCATTGGAATAATACAGTAAATGTGTAAAAAGGCGTATTATTGGCACATTCTGTGATACATATTGATATTCATTATGAAAACATTGATTCAACATCGATGCCCTTTGACCAGGCGTCATGTTTACAATTTGCTGTTGATTTGTTTTGCGGAATGGGGTGGGATGAATAAAAAAAATGCCCTGACGGGCGTAAATCCTTCAATATACTAGTACAATAGTCCTTAAGGAACTTTGTGTTTTACATTCAGTCTGCTTTAAGGAGTCACCTGTCTAAAACCACCCAGCAGGATCCCTAATTTATTATATGCCTTCGAGTGATATCGAGCGTTTCCGCGTGTATTTGCAGAGTAAAATACAAGAGTCTGTATCAGCCACCTTGTATCAGCCACTTTGTATTTTACTCTGACCTCGCTTTCGATTTGACGTGACGTTATTTACGTACATGTACGAGTGTCGGGTTATTCTTTGTGACATACAAAAAATCTTGTTCTGCTTCAAATAACTAATAAATTTTGGATATAAAATGATTTAAACAACATTTTAGTTGTTTCTGGTTTGTATTCAAGGCATATAATAAACACATCACCAGTTGGCAGTGCGCAACAGAGTGTTGCATTTAGCTCTCGGCGTTTTTGGCGGAAACAATCGATCAGACTCGCGCCAAGGCGCTCGTCAGATCGGCTATTTCCGCCGAAAACGTCTCGAGCTAAATACATAACTCTGTATCGCACTGTCAACTGGTAATGTGTATGTATTGGCCGTTATAGTGGTGGTTTACTGCATATACCCGTGCCAGGTACATTACCTATTTGAGCCTTGCCATGACAAAAACAGCGTTATCGCATTGCAACATTGTATAGACCAAGCACCGTTGTCATTTCAGACTCTGTATCTTAGTTTGGTCTACATTGCCAAATGCCCTATATTTTACAGCTATATAAAATGCTATTGATGCATATTGGTGTCAAACAGTGTAGATCAAATTCGCGGCAGTTGACATTGATCTTCACGGTTTGCAACGAAATAAGTTTTCTCATGGCACAGCTTATTTCCGATTGATTGAAGACAGTTGAACCTGTGAACAGTGGTTGATAACTAGAGAACTGCTAAATGCAGGACAAAGGAATGCAGAAAACTCCTATTGGAGCTTTCCAACTTACATCTGTGTGACATTAAGCCGCTATCCTAATATGAAACTGCATATTCATCTTCTTTTAATGACAACTGTATATTAGGGTGGTACATGTAGTTCTTAGTCTACACAATATCCATTACCCAAACGTTCGAATCTAATATACCCATAAACTCTGTCCTAAACTGTGGAAAACTGTCGTAGTTCTTGGGCAACTCTAACATACTGGTACAAGTGTGTGCCACTGGGTGTCGCGCCAAACCACTGGTATTCATAAATGCAATGGAAATGTTATGTGTGACTAATAAATCGGAACCTGTACAAAATCTGACAAATTTCCGTAGGTTGTCCTCGTTTAACTCACGAATGAATCTTTTCAGATGATTACTTACAATCGTTTCCCTTGTATTCATATTTTCAGGGAAAACCAAATCTTTACATATGTTTCTCGGTGTCGGATTGAGTTTCTTATATAGTTCAATGAGTTGATTCTCAGTTATTCCTATGTTTTTAATGATGCTGTTCCAGCAATTAGCTACAAACATTGGCTTTTGAATAAGTTCCTTGTGTGCAATTTCTTGCACCAACCCAGCAATATTGCTTTTATTTGGCTGTTTCCTCACTTCATGACCATCTAGAATATCCACAAGTTCTTCCATATCTACATTGGTGAAATCTTTAAGTGCATTTTGCAGACATAGACTTTCCTGTTCTGGAACATATCTATAAAATGCCTCTAGAAGATTAGCAGAAACACGCACAAATAGACATTGTTGCACGAATGGCATGGACATTTGTACTGGAAAATAACCATGACATTTCCATCCGAAAACTATCACTTTGGCAATTGCTTGCCATTTGTGCTTCCCAAAATCGAGACGCAGAAACGGCACCTTTTGGCATGTCCCAAGAGTGCATTGATCGTAAAATTCACGCCAAAATTCCGTGACTACATCTCTTGTTACCCCTCCCCCATCCCCTGCGACCTCAACTCTACCATCCGGCATAACACACTCAAATGAAACGGTATCGATACTTGGATCAATTGTTTTAAATGCATCTACCATATCCTTAAGAATATGTCCTCTGTGGACTCTCAAGATAATCTCTCTTGTTGTGGCCGTGAATGGCAAGAGTGTTGAGTCTAGAAAATTGGGCATCTCTCTTTAAGGGTCAGGTGTTTCAATGTCATCTAAAATTTCAATAGGGATTCCACTTAGGTCAATGGCTGTGGATAGCATGTCTTGTGAGACTTCACTGTTTGCCACACTCTCTGCGTCGACTTTTTTTGAAGTTAAGATGTAGAACCGTAGCATCGGCATCATGGTATCATCGTACATAGTTTGTAGTGTTACATGCTCCTCGACTTGCCTCTCGGAATAATCCAACAAATCAACATCAAAGTCTGACAGATGGCCTTTAGGACTCTCCCCGTTCGGAAAGAACAAGTGCTTGGTTTGGTCTAAAATTTCATTTCGTGTTGAGTCTATTCTCATGGCGACTTTCCTGGTGCCCCCATCAGTTCTTGATCGTACATGTCTGGCTTTTAGGTGAGTACTGTGTATACACCCAAGTTCTATGTAGCGACTTTCCGTAAGCTCGATCTTATTACTGTTAGGTCGCAACATACCTTTGTCTCTCTCTATTCTCCCCTCCTCTGATGAAGAAGTATTTATTTTCCTATCTGTTCTTGCATGTTCTAACTTGGGACGCAAAACTTTCAATAACGATTTCTTCTTTGTTCTTTTCTGCTCTTTTCCAACATGTTGCCGTAACCGTACACGTTGACCATGCATTGTTAGATGATTACCCAGATCCTTGTCCGTGAAATGCACAACATGATCGTGTGGTGTCTGACAAAAGATAATAAACATTGATATGTTTGTGAAATACTAATGTCCCAGGACAGAAACTTATGTTCGAATTTCAAAAGTAGGTGAAAAGTCAAAGGTACAAAGTCAATTATTTAGGTTTTGGCTAAAATGCTTGATGCAAAGAACCTGCACATGCCAATTAGGAAAATTCTAGTGCATGTAGTGAAATTGGCTCCAGTGCTTTTGAGTAGGGTACAATGCCACAGGTGTAGTCAACAAGTACATTTCAAAGAAAAAGATAATGGAGCACGGTTGGGATTCGAAACCTTATGATAAAGGAATAACAAAATTAATAAATTGATGCTCTACTTATTGAGCTAGCTAAGAAAAAATTTGACTCTTTCAACACTAAGTTACTTTTGTTGGTTATTAAGTTCCATTGTGGGTCTTTTCAGTTACCAATACACGAACCGGTCTACTAGGAATTCTAGATATTTAATACATACTGGTATGAATTAACAAACTGTGTAGATCCTGTAGGAACCACCTGATCTGGGTCTACACTATTCGCAAATGTTATGAGTATATTTCAAACTGGTCCATTGTGTTGAAAGAGTTAAAGATCATAATGATTGTGTAATCTATCTTGATTGTATTGCATGTAATTGTTTGTCATACTGTAATCTACTTTATTCATCTCTAGTATAAAATAGCAATGTGTCGTAAAAGGGATAGAAGTATTCAAATAATGCTCCTTATGCTAAGTATTATGTAAACAATACAATTTTGATTGTCAATTGCGACTGTATTCTATTTAAACCTTTACCAGGGTTATGGCCGGACTTGTTTATGTCCATGTATTTATTGGTCGTGTATGAATTTCGTTTAGAATTGGTTTTGTGCTTTCAAGAAACTTGGTATGGTGGGCAACCGTTCATAGCTTTGTCTTTCATTTGTACATGTCCTTTAAATATATCCTATAAAACTGATTGCAAATGACGGCATTATTGTCCAGAATTGTCCTATCAAATTACGGCATTATTGTCCAGGATTGTTCTATCAAATTACGGCATTATTGTCAAGGATTGTCATATCAAATGACGGCATTATTGTCTAGGAGTGTCCTATCAAATGACGGCATTATTGTGCAGGATTGTCCTATCAAATGATGCACTATTGTGCAGGATTGTCCTTTCAAATGACGGCATTATTGTCCAGGATTGTCCTATCAAATGACGGCATTATTGTGCAGGATTGTCCTATCAAATGACGGCATTATTGTGCAGGAAGGTCCAATCAAATGACGGCATTATTGTCCAGGATTGTCCTATCAAATGACGGCATAATTGACCAGGATTGTCCTATCAAATGACGGCATTATTGTCCAGGATTGTCCTATCAAATGTCCAAATAGTCCAAACGGATGAGGTAAATAAAGCAAGACTTAATCCCTTCACTGCCATGACGTCATAAAATTTAAACAAATGTCGTCTGCTTCTATTTCTAATTTTTTTTAGATATTTTAACTGAAGAAATATTGAAACGAGTGTAAAACAATTTTAGAAGCCACGTTACACAAATAACTACTGTACTCGGGGTAAGGCAGTGAAGGGGTTAACGATATTAATATTATTATAATTCAGTAACACCACCACCAACAATATAAACACATTTATAGTACTCATAATCTTCCTCCTTCATCCTATCACCATCATCATCATGATCATCATCATCATCAATATTATGCATAGCTTACGTCCATTGACTATAACCATGTAAACATATTTTGTGGTTTGAAGTTATTCCAAATGAACAAAAATAAACAAATGTTTCGACAGTTTATTAGCGGCCATTCTTTATAATAGCAGGGGAGTCTCTTACGAATGCTTCAATGTCTACTTTAACCAAGGCTAAGATTTATTTACAATTGAACACTTCACTTGGTGAAAAAACAACATTAATATTAGTTACAAATCAACTAGCTAATACCCCCCTGAGAACGAGAAACGATTTTGTTATTACGTGAGAAGATGTACAGTGCTCCCTCCCCACAACGGCCCTCCAAACAGCGACTCCCTTCTTACAACGGCCATTGACACTGTTCCCTAAACAAGACATGTATGTCCAACATTTTCATGGCTGCAATACCGTCTGCTTAAATTCGTCGTCTACTGTTTTCTCAAAGTTACATATAAGTGGACATTTTGATAGAACAAATATAATGACGAGTGACAAATATCTTGCGTTCCGTGGCGTCTGATCTGGATTCAAGCTGTTTGCAAATGTAGGCCACGTCTTAATTTTCCCTCCCTATAACGACTACTCCGAACAACTCACAATCTGTGTCTCCCATTCGGTGTCATTGTAGAGAGGGAGCGCTGTAGTAATAACGAGTAAATATATCGTTATAAAGAGATAATTTTCATAATTACGAGAAAAGATCTCGTAATTATGAAAAGACATCTCATTACTGCGAGAACATTCAGTGTATTTGTTTGTTTTTATGTAACTTTAATCGGCTTTCATAAATATCAAACAATAGGTGAATAACAAAACCTACTTTTTGAGGAAAACCAAGTTTTATTATGTCTATTAATCAGCCCATGATGATTACTTACATTCCTTGCATGCTGGTCCTGAAAAGATAGCTCTAATCGTGTCCTGGTTTGCAGTTTCTCGTCCTTCGGTCGCACTATTAGACTCAAGTTATTATCAAATCCATTGTTGGTAGTTTCAATCTCGTGTATCTTGTCGGAATACTCTTCACTACCTTTCGAATAGTCCACTAATTTATTCCTCCGCTGAAAAAAATAATTCCACTTTAATACAGTCATGAACGTTTTCTGTACTAGCAGACGGTAACTGAAATCATGCTAAAAGTAAATCAGAATGCACCTGAAGCCTCATTCTGATTTACTTTCCACTATGTTTAGTTGGTACAGCGCTCCCTCTCTACAACGGCATCCAATGGGAGACACAAAGTATGTTCGTTGTTCGGGGGGAGTCGTTATAGGGAGGGAAATTGGCTTACATTTGCAAACAGCTTGAATCCAGATCAGACGCCGCGTAACGCGGCGTCTGATCTGGATTCAAGCTGTTTGTCACTCGTCATTAAGTTTTTTTCTGTCAAAATGTCAAAAACGTAACTTTGAGAAAAGCAGCAGACGACAATTTTAAGCAGACGAAATTGCAGCCGTGAAAATTTCTTTGTTTGGGGAATATCGGCTAAGGTCGTTGCAAGGAGGGAATTGTTGGGGGAAAGGCCGTTGTAGGGAGGGAGCGCTGTATTTGTCTTTAAAACTAGAAATATTCAAATAAAAATAAATTTGTGGTATCACCGTGCATATGTCATTAGCAGAAAATGATTGAAAAAACGTCCTCACTGAATTTTAGTTTATTATGTTATAGTTAGAGTTTATTTCAATGTTTCTTAATGATTAAGAAGCCAACAAATGAGGGAGCCTGCGACCGAATTTGGCTTCTTAATTATTAAGAAGCGTTGAAATAAACTCTAACCATTTTAGTGTTTGGCCCGCCCACATATGACGTCACTTCACTTCATTTACATATTTTTCTCCGCCGACAGATGTTTACACAGCCTGTTACATATACATGTATATTGTGTGTTTTATTACGCAGCAACATGGCGCATGGCAATTTTGATTTAAGTGGATACGATTTGGAAGAAAATGGTAATCTTAAAAAACGATGGAAAAAGAATAGTTATTGACGTCTAAATGCTTAATGCAGCACAAAATACAGGGCTCCAGATAAGGGGGTATTTCAAAAACAAAAATCTTTATTTCTGCTTCAAACCCTACGGTGTCACTACTCATTAGAATCGTCTCGGAGATAGGATTTGATGCTAAAATAAGTGAGAAAATGTTGGATTTGTGAAGTTTACTCCCTCTTATCTGGAGCCCTGAAATAATGCAGAAAACTCACAAATGAGCTTTCTGCATTAGTTTGATCTTGCATTATGCAGACGCCTGTCTTTAGTGTTTTCGCTGCGATTGACAATGGTTTGTAGATGTTGGTTTTGTTAATCACGGTAAGAATTATGTTTTAATTATATTGTGTTTTCTTATTCCCCCTCCTAAAGATTAAATAAAATTTGAATGATTTTCACAATTTTCTTCCGACTACCGAGCTACAAAATGTCATTATTTTTTCGAAATTGAATTGAAGATCTACATGTAGATATATCTATATGCACTTGCTGTGTAATGGATTTCCCGTAAAGCTTAAAAGTCACGCAATGGGCGGAGCTGACCGAAATATTAACACATGCGCAATGCTTGCTAACGTCTAAATCCAAGTCTCGAACACTTCATAATTAAATTGCCAAATCTCGTTAAATCCCGTTGACTTAATAATTAAACCGAGCGAAAATTTGAATTTTGTGGCTTGCTGATTGGCTGAAAAAGTAGGCCAAACACTAAGTTATTTCTTAGTTTCTTAGGTAATTTCCATCACTGTTTTTTACTCCGTATACAGGTGGAGGAGAATTTTTATCAAAATAATAAGACAGCTGTACAACAGCGAATTTCACACACACAACGCATATTTATCGATCCACCATCTGACAAAAACACACGTAATACACAACAAGATGGATTCATCGAATGACAGATTGATAACATGATTGGTTAAAGCGGCGTCTGATCTGGGTTCAAAAAGCTGTGTTAGTGTTATAGAATATGGCAGCGAAAGGGTTAAAGCTTGAACATTTGGATAACTTTATGAGCAACTTATGATAGCCCTGTGACAGTAACTACCTCCAACTGCGATGTGCAGATTATTGATGGTAACAAATGCATTGCACATGTCAACACAGGCTTGATTGGATGAAACATGTAACAGTTATAACAACAATTCCGCTTTGCGAACAGCTGATGACCAGCAAAAACAAAACTTTTTGAAACCAAAAGCTTTGGAGGAAAAGTGCAAACGAGACATTTTGCACCGCACTATCCAAGAATCTAACAAAGAATTGACCTGCAACTGGTCGTTAAATTCTTTCGCTACCAACTCATAATAAAAGCAATAGAGTTTCTTTTTAAAATCAAGTCTCGACAGTGAAATTAGCGAGTAATAATATACTATTATTTCCCAATAAACCACTGGAAAGCATGGAATAAATGCATAAAAGAAAAAACATAATGACAAGTGACAAACATCTAGAATCTAGATCAGACACCGCGTTACGATGCGTCTGATCTGGATTCAAACTGTTTGTAAATGTAAGTCAATTTCCTCCCTATAACAACCCCCTCCGAACAACACACAAAAATCTTTGTCTCCAATTGGGTGTTGTTATTGAGCCCTGTAATACAGACAAAGTTTATAGACAGTTAGACACACATACAAATCGTGCTTAGGGTTAAAGGGCGTCTTACCTCATCCTTTCTATTCTCGATTGGTTGGGTTTCTGGAGGAACAGGGGATGGTAGTGCTATGCGCGGTTCCTGTGTCGGCGGTGATGGCTTGCGTTGATCCGGCGTCGGCGATTTTGGCCGGTTCGGCAATGGTTTTCCTTCGCCTTTCGAAATGTTACAACCCATGGTTTTTGCACCGTGTTTGGAACTATAATTATATTAGCGACACGTTACTTTCTCACATAACTACCCTTGTTTTCTATAGCGAACAACGATGATGAATATCCTTATCTCCAACATGTGTAAGCTCACTTTGATGACGTCACTATAACGTCATTATTTAAAACGGTGTTTTGACGTCACCGGGGTTAAAAAAAATGCATATTGCTTTAAAAATAGCTTAAATCGTTGGTAATGTGAGAAAAAGAATCTGCCATGAGTCGATGTTTAAGACAAGTTGATCTCAAACTCGTCTAGAATAGAAAACTTATTAAGCTCGCTAAGGCTCGCTTAATAACATTTCAATTCTAGACTCGTTTGAGATAAGCTTGTCTTAAACATCGACTCATGACAGATCCTATATATTTCCCTATATTCATGCGTGTGTTAACACAATGGTATCAGTTGCAAACAATGTTGAGCCAGATCAGACACGTTTGCCATTTTGAATACATCATTTACAAACAGTGAAGACCCATGTCAGAGGAACTCTGAAGAAGTCCAAAGGGACTCTGTATTAGTCCATTGAGTAGTATGTTCACTGTTTTGTCATAGTTAAAAGAAAAGAGATTAGATACCAAACCCTCGTGGGCCAATGTAAATCGACCATTCATCAGAAACCGGATTAGTATATTTGAAAATCCACCCAGGTAAAGGCAAAGAATTCCTTACGAAATTCAATTGTTAAATGGGGGTAAATACGGGGAACTATTAAATGAAATGTAAATACTAGATATGTATGGATACATTCAGTGACTACTTATGCCATGCCTATTGGAAATGCTAACGCTTATTTTACTGCTTAAAGACATCTCCTGACGACCTTTTGATCATAACGCCTTGCCAGACAATTTCCTTGCAAAAAGCATGGGTCTTGTGGACATGTCGATAGCGAAGAACCATTGGATAGTCTCATGTGCGACCCGACCTCTATATTTGATAGTTTGGTTAGAATTAACCATTGAAAAGAACTAAAGCATGAGTATATTCTGGGCCTCACCAGGTAAACTGAATTTGGTATACCAGCCGGCAGCTTGTGCTGCACGTGCTTTGGAAGGGGGAGGGGACTCCATCAATTGACTGAGGAAAAGTCTTTAAAGACATTTACTCAGTCCATTGATTGTCTAAATAGGTGTGAAAATACAGGTAAAGCAGGAGTAAAGTGTGCTTGGCCAATGTCACTAATCTCAAGTTGTCTGGAGAGGCCCTTACATACTCACACTCGATGTTTTTTTCAATGGATTTTACTTACCAAACTATATAATATAATATACGGGCCTCGAACGAGACGCTTCAATGGTTCCCAGTAATACAGGTATGTATGAAAATCATACTTTTCGCAAGGGAATTACCTGCATAGGGATTATCACCGAAAGTAGGTCAGGAAATGTCTTTAACTCTTTGCACGCTAGCGGCGGGGTCGTGATTTTCTGTGCAAACAGTTTGGATCCAGATGAGACGCCGCGTAACGCGGGGTCTCATCTGGATCAACACTGTTTGGTATGTTGACCCTGTTTTGAAAATAAATGTTGAAAAATCTATATTCTAAACAGTAGCAGACGACAATTGTTGCAGACAAAAAATCAATACCGCTAACCCTCATAAAACAGCATACGTCTGAAATTAATGAAATGTTCTCTGCTACACACCGAGCTCAATGGGTATTTGCAAACAGTTAAGATCCTGATCAAAATAAAACAAACACAGTTTGCAGCCATATCAGACCAGATCAGACCACACGGGAAAGAATAACGTCTTTTTATCTGTATTTACATCTAGAAAAATATAAAATTGTATGTAAACATAAATCACATGACTGCGTTAAATAAAGGAAAATCTTAAACAGACAGAAAGTTATTTCATTTCTTTTGTACTCGATTTATGTACAACCTCAGCCCCATGAGCCCCCTCCACGCGCACAAAGAGTGTCCTGACATTTGTGAATACATGTAGTTTAAATCCTGGTCTGATACTAAGTCACTCGAAGCCTAGTCAGAATCCAAACTGTTTGAAATTCATTTCGAATGCTTCTTCCACCCAAAAATAACAAGATCTACATGTACATGTACAATAAATGTTTGATTAATACAAAAGCAGACGATAATTGTTAGGCAGATGCCATGCTGATATCAAATGTGTTAAACGAAACTATCAAAATCCATATAAAAGTATTATATTTCACTAGATCTACAACCGTTATCGTGCTAAGAGTGAATTGGCTAATATTTGCAAACAGCTTGGATCCAGATCAGACGCCGCGTAACGCGGCGTCTGATCTGGATCCAAGCCGTTTGCCACTCATATTAATATGTTTTCAAGTTTAAAAAGTACGAAAAATAATTCTTTTTTGCAGACGATATATTTTGAGCAGACAACAATTCAGTATGATAAGGGTTAAACATTATCGTCAGGGTTGCCATTGTTCATCAACACATTGAAAATCAAGGTCAAATTATATGGAATCCTACTGAAAATGTACGAGCGCATATAAATTTCTCACATACATGTAACTACTCCTTAGGCCATTCAATATAAAATTCTACCTAGACAAAATTGCAAAAGAATTTCTGATTGTTGTCGGCGAAACTAGATATGTATATTATCTCACTGCAAAAAGTTGGAAGTTGGAGTAGGTGGGGAAAGTTAAATAAAATCGATTTTAATCCGCTCTACTTTACGCAAAATCCGATGGCCTGTACAGTACACCATAGAAGTATTTCCTGACGTAAAAGCTAATGACGTCATCAATATGACATCATTATGCCTAAGAAAATGGCGATCGCAAGGTTTTAAATTTACTTCCGGGTGTAAATTATTTCGAAAAGGGCCGATAAAAGCGATACTGGGCATTACTGGTAAGTCAAAATTAGTACATTTGTAAACACAAAAGCTTAATCAAATTGATTAGTGCTGGACATTTGACCATTTTCTTTAGAATTGTATATTCTTAAACTCATTTAGTCCCGGAAGCATATGTGCTCTTGTACTTGTTATAGCTAAGCATTTTTTTCCAGTTCTCTTGTAAACGTATATTTTTGAAAAATCATTTCAGTGTTGTGTTGGAAGAATATTCTCCAAGTTTACATTATAAAGATTATATTTATTTTATTTGTGTACCAAGAAAGATGTCCACACTAAGGAACAAAATTTCAAATTTAAAAGGGGCATAATTCTGTCAAACATTTTGCAAGAGTTATGAGACTTTAAAAAAGTCTCCAAACATCACATTGATAATGTGTACCAAGCCTGAAGACAATATCATTAAATAATTTTCTCGAAAATGGCATGTTGCAAGCGAAACATCCCAATTAGGGGACACAATTACATTTTAAAAAAAAAAAAAGGGGCATTATTCTGGGAAATTGTGTGCAAGAGTTGGGAAACTTGTAATATAGAGTAACCACATAACACGGATAATGTGTACGAAGTTTGAAGATGGTATCATAAATAGTTTTTAAGAAAAAGGCAAATGACCCGGAAAAACGTGACCGACGGACGAACAAGGTGGATTCCTATATAGCCCCAACAGCAGGGGGTGGCGGTATAAAAGAAAGATTAATATGCAATTCAATAACGTGAATATTTTCCAATTATGATGATTTGCATATCTATGTCTAAATGACAGCTATCTGTATCTATTCTAAATATTACCATGTTATGTGTCTCGGTGCCGTAAAACCCGACTCAGCCGTTCAATCAACCACTATGGCTTGGGTCAAATTACCCCTTCCACCATAATTGACTTTAAAGCTTCAAATGTAACTGTTTATAAAGATGTTAACCATAACCATGTCAAATTAAGTTGACTTGTTATTCATGAAAAATATTTTATATAAAAAAACACATAAAATACGTATGTTTCATAAAAGTGTCTTATCCACTATTCCTATGGTTAAATTACCCCACCCACTAAATGGACTTTAAAGCTTCAAGTGTAATTGTTTATAAATATTTTAATAATGAATATGATGAATTATTAATATATTTAAATAAAAATTGGCATGCAATTGACGAACAAAAATATTTATATACTTAAAACACAAATAAAATATGAATATGTCATAAAAGTTTGTCTTTTTGTCCATTCTGTTCCACGAATAAAGAGTATTTTCGTCTGAAATACATGTTAATTCATATAAAAATGGTAAATATGCATTGAAATTTAGTACTGATCAAGTAAAAATACCACAAAGTACCTCAGATTATTGAAAATGATGATAATGTCGGTAATAACTGATCCATGTGTGTTTATGTACATAATTGGCGGCCATTTTGTTGGCCATCTTGAATTTCGAACTTTCCCCCAATATTTGGAAATGCAGATTTTAGTATGTTGTAGTACAGGTATATGGGGATCATATTATGACAGAATAAAATCTTTTGCAATTTTGTCTAGGTCAAGCCCTATTTTGGGCTAGATTGAATGGCCTACCTGTTTTCTATAGCGAACAACGATGACGAATATAGTGAATCTAACACCACCGTGAGTGTCAGATAAGAATATCCCACCCGAGTTTTGAAGATATTTTTGAAACACGAGGCTTTGCCGAGTGTTCCAAAAATATCTTCAAACGAGGGTGGAATATTCATCTGACACTCAACTGTGGTGTTATATTTATTTTCTCACCTCGTCAATCCTAAAAACGCGTTTAACTTGCTATACAGTGGCGAGTTGTATTTTAATGCGCCAATGCATGCATGACGACGTCATGACGACGTCATAACAAGGGCAATAACAACCAATCATAAGATAGTTCGGCTTGTCTGTCCGGACAGATTATAAGAATCCACCATGAGTGTTGATGAAGGATAGACATTTTCTCCCACGAGGGTCAGAAAATTCATGCAGGGACGAAGCTTGCCGAGAAAAGTTCTATCCTACATCAACAAACGAATGGTTGATTTTTTTCTCCCATTTAAATCATTGAAACATGATATAAATAATGAAATAATTGAAGTTTCTGTGTACTTTTTTTCGCCAAAGCACGGCGTTGTTTATAGTAACGTCATAATAAATTACGTCATTTAGTTACCCGCGTCATGCAGCGCTAGTGGTAAAGCTGGGAAAACAGTAAAAGACGTCACGTTGTATGGAGGATAGAGTGATTCCACATGGGGAAAATCTCTATCCCTCATGGGCGAAAATGGGAGAAAACCTTATCTGTCCGGACAGACAAGCCGAACTTTCTTATGATTGGTTGTTATTGCCGTTGTTATGACGTCGTCATATGAATCTGGTTAACTTTTGTCGGAGTTTGTTTTCAAATCTAGATATATTTTAGCTTGTGCATGCCTATTTTAACCATATCGCGAGTATACTCTATGCAGAATGATACGATTAATGAAGATGATGAAAATGATGTTATACTGCAACTATACAAAACAATACTGTAACGGTATTATCCAATTTTTTCTGACCTGACAGTTTTCAATTGTAACTAACATCGGATATATTCGTACGTTTTCGCACTATAGCGTAAGCATGATCGTCGTTCAGCACAAGGCCGATGCGCTATCTTTACTGAAACGTTAGTCTAAGTTATTAATTGAACGAGATTAGGCTAAAGCTATTATTTCCCGTGCAAAAATATTGGAGCCAAATCAGACGCCGGGAAAACCCAGCGTCTGATCAGGTTCCAAACTGTTTGTCATTCAGATTAAAAAGATATTTAGAAACTTTATGAAGTTGTAATTTTCTACATTCTATTGTATTGTGCTTGTGTTTCGTTTGCGTTTAAACGAGAAAGAATAACGTCATCTCCACTGTTTATATTACTACGAAATTAAAGAGCCCAATAGCCAGTCCGTTAATTGTCAGTATTAGAATGTTCTTTTTTCCGATTGTTTTTACTTTTTCGAGTTATTTTTTAAAACAGAATAGTTCATAATGGTAAATAGGTAACAGGGTAACATCGGGTATATATATTCGTACACTTTCCTACTTGATATAAGCACGATCCTCGTGCAGCACAAGGCCGCTGCACTAATTTTACTGAAATGTTGTTCTTCCCATATAAACGCATATACGCTAAAACTATTATTTTCATTGAAAAAAGATTGGAGCCATATCAGACGCCGGGTTACCCGGCATCTGATCAGGCTCCAAACTGTTTGCAACTCAGATGGAAAAGATAGTTAGATATTTCCATAAGTAATTTTCTACAGTTTACAGCATTTTGTTTGTGTTAAAACAGGAACGAATAATGTCTTCTCAATTGTACATTACGCACAATAAATACAACTATCCGTATCTCTAGCTGGCCGTAAGGAAGTCATCGAGTACGGTACTCATCCCTTTTAAAAGTTTAGAATGTCCCAATCTAAAAATAACTCCGCCAAGCCAGAAGAAAAAACACACTAATAATCTAAAGATTAAACGGCCAGGTCGAAAACACTAGTATCAAGTTACCAATAGTTTGCTGTGGTCATTATACAGTAAAATGTCTATTTTATGACCCCAAAGGCTTATTGGTTGTATAAAAGACAGATGACAGCTTAAAACAGGACATAGTAAAACAGAAGCTCTTAAATGAGCTTTCTCTTGTACTACCACATTGCTTTAAGCAGTCACCTGTCGTAAACACCTATTAACAAACCCAACCGAGTGATCGAAATAAAGAGATGTTATTGCAACTGATCCATACCTAAGGTTCTTTATGGTTCTTAATGACTGATTAATTATAGTTTAGGTAGATAAACAGAATATACACAAAAAGCACAGTATAGAGTTACAAACTATAAATGGCAAACTATGTAAAAGGTTACATTTAATGTTACGATCAACACATTCAATCTTTGCGACGAGTATACCCGTAATTTACAAACAGTGTACCTGTGAAGAATACACTTGTCCCATACAAACAGTGAATACCCTGATCAGATGGCTCCTTAAGGAGCCCTCTGATCAGTGTTTACATTAAAAGAAGTTTAATAATATTAAATGAAACTTTTGAAAATCTAACCCCTTAAACTAAAATATCTGAAAACTGAACAAAATGTGTTCTTACTGAATAACCTATTAATAATCTAGAAACCGGCGACTTCTTAACCCTTTCCCTTAAAGAAGCGACTTTTAGCACATTCATTTTATTCATCCGCTGCAGAATATAGTTCCAAATTATACCGTAATGAATATGTGTCATATTAAATTCTTTCCTTATTCTAGCAGTTAATAGCTTAAAGCAGGCTGAAAGTAAAGCAGAATGCGCCTTTGTGCGCATTCTGCTTTACTTTCAACCTGCTTTAAGTAGTCACATATCTTCAATACTAGAAACAATGCTATCAGGTAAAGGGTTAAACCATTCACTGTCGTGAGGACAACATTTTTAAACTATGGTCGTCTGCTTGTATTTATCAAATTTAAGTTTTAGGTAGATCTACTTTGACTAAAGAAATATAAAACTGAGTGTCAAGCAGTTTGGATCCTGATCAGGCGCCGCGTTACGCGGCGTCTGATCAGGAGCAAACTGTTTGCAAATAAATACTGTACTCGGTGTAAGGCTGCGAGAGAGCCCAGTAAGGAGTTTGAGGAAAGTTCCTTCATAAATTTGCTACCCGTTGTAAACGTCTAACAAAATACAGACCTCCCTTATCTCTCTTAACCGACTACCCGTAATCCGCCATTTTGAAATTTATCAGACGTCGGGAATTTTTTTAGCAATGTCGTACCCATTCGGTCATGTCCATATCCTATTCGGCCATGTCCGTAGCGTTATCATTTTTTCAAATTTTATTTTCTTCGTTAATACTGTATCATTTATACTCGCAATATGTTTATAAAAGCTAATGTTAAAATCCCCATAATTGTTTAGATTTAAATTATTTGCAAAATAAGTTCTCACTTTTGTCAACTTCCGGCATTTGATGGTAATGAAGTTTGCGACTTGAATTGAATTTTTTTCGAAATGATAAGCATAAATCGGCAAAACCAGCAATCAATGTAGGTCGTTAAAAGATCACGGGTATGCAGTACCTACAACCATAATGCGAAAAAACGGTAAGAGAATTGCAAAATTCTAGACTTTAGATCTACATGTACTTTAGGTTTGAGCTGCTGCCACTCGTGTTTCATAGTTCATGGCGTGACCCGTATCTTTATCTGAGCAATCATCATGTAACTCTAGAAAGGGTTTGGTGGTCATTTGTACGTAAGATATGAAGACCCTGATTGTAGATATGTGAATGTAATGGTCTAAGGGAAAACGGTAACGGATCAAATCGGCTCAAAACCAAGTCGGACCCCGAGTCAAATTGGCCCAAAACCAAATCGAACAGGGCTCCGGATAAGAAGAGGGAGTAAAATGAACAAATCCAACATTTTATCACTCGTTTCAGCCCCAAATCCCATGGTGTTACTACTCGCGATTTAAACTAGTAGTAACATCATAGAGTGTTATACAGAACTAAAGATCCAATTACCTCCCTTTAAAAGTTTAAGATTTTGAAATACATTGTGCTCCTCTTATCTGGAATCCTACTAATAATAAATTGTAACAGAGGGTAATAAGTGTGTTAACTTTAGATTTTACAAAAGTTATGTGTTGTTGGGTGTTTTGTAGAAAAAAATATACATGTATAGTTTTGGGACAAGTGAAATTAGCATTTGAAATGCACTTAAACGGACTACAATATGCATAAATATAGGTGAAACTTTCTATTTATAAGGATTTTTTTTGTCTTATTTAAAGCTTATGATAAGTCTTATTGCAAAGGACCGAGAATGAGATGCTAAAGAAATGTTGGAATGTATATCGTTTGAATCCTGATACAGTAAGTATTCTCTTTCCGTTGCATAAATGTCATTGGGGTAATTTCAAAGAGCAAATTTGACAACTTTTTGACAGGAAACCTTTTATCATTTTTTTTTATCAAATTGTTACTTAGATGTCAAATATAATTAATTTACACCCCAAATGTATTCCCCGGATATAGAACACATGTAATTCTATAAGTAAAAAAAGACGTCACTTGCATCGGAAAAAATGTAAATAATCCCCAGTCATAGTTTTGAAAGGTGCAATTACCGTGTCGATTTTTAAATACAAATTGTAATAATCTGCAATACTGTTGTTTTTTTTATTTAAAGTACACCCTTATATATTCTATGAGGGCTTTTATTGTTAAAAAATAAATAAAATGTCTGGAAAAATGCGTTTTAAAATAAGAGGGGTCGGTTGATTTACCGGTAAAATTGTCGAAGTGGGGTAAGAGGTACAAATGTGTCTGTTTTTGTCCTAGACTTTATTCAATGCTCATATTAGATTATGAATATGTCCATTAGGTGTATACCTTTAGAAAAATATGTGGTTTGTTGAGGTTTTAATGTTCGACCATTACGGGTAGACTACCTTAAATTGCGACTGAAAGTGCCCAGTTTTCAGAGGTTTTAACGTCCATGGAAATTCCCGCAGGGTTTAATTATAGCGACCACCGTCTTTATACTATAGCTTTTAAAAGAAAAAAACACTTCACTTGTTTTAATTAAAAACTGTAATTACTTGACATACCATACACTGTATGGCAGCATTTGCACTAATGTATTAAAATCAGAAACCATACAAAATGTACATAAGAGAGTCTAACAAGTCTGTGGAACACGTGACAGACTCATTAGCTAGGGTTAGGCAGAAAACACAATTACAGCAGTGAAGACGTTATTTGTTCTCGAATCAACGAAATTAACTTTTACCATACTAGCGACGGAAATGTGCCACAGTGATTAGCTTTGCAAACAGTTTGGATCCCGATGAGACGCCGCGTTACGCGGCGTCTCATCAGGATCCAAACTGTTTGAAACTGACCCTGTTTTGAAAAGAAGTTTAGAAAATTCTATATTTAGAACAGTTGTAGACGACAGTTTTTGCAGACGAAACATTACCCAGCATGCAAAAAGTTAAGCGCAATAAAGTTTTAAATATTCTGAAAATTTACCTACCTCTCTAAACAACTTCTTTATAAATCTGTTGTCGCTTCAATGTAATACTGTTGGTATAGAAGACGTGTCAATATACTCAATACCGTATATTACGTACCCCTTCACTGCTAGGGTATCATCTGATAAACTATCGCTTGCTTTAACTTCTCAAATTTACATTTTCGGCATTTCTACTGACAGTAGCATCGAAATGAGTGTCAAACAGATTGGATCCTGATCAGGCACCGAGTGACTCCGTGCCTGATTCAGATCCAAGTTGTTTGTAAAAACTAGATTAATACATTCTGGCCAAGACAGTGAAGGAATAGAACCAGGAAGCTCAATGCATTGTCAGGGCTGCCATTTCTTCGGATATTTCCTAAAACTTTGTGTTTTCCCAGTTTGTAGTAGTTTAAAGCAGGCTGAAAGAAAAGCAGAATGCGCCTTTAGGCGCATACTGCTTTACTTACAGCCTGCTTTAAGTAGTCGCATGTCAACAAAACTAGAAACAGGCTATGGGGTAAAGGTACGATTCGTAAAATCGCATTTGAAAAATGCAAATTTGGAAATCTTAGGATTTTTCATGTCAACATATGGCAGCCCTGCATTGTTTGTTTACTATCGATCTGTTTATGTCTTTTCTACAAAACGTTAATAAATTCCTGTAAATGTCCGTTTCTCTCTTATACAATATGAATCTGATATATTAACCCCTTTACTGCTTTACCCCGAGCACAATGGTTATTTTGCAAATAGTTTGGATTCTGATCAGACGCCGCGTAATCGAAACTGTTTGACACTCATTTCAATATTTTCTGAAGTCAAAATACCTAAAAATTAACTTTGAAAAATAAAAGCAGACGACAATTGTTTAAAATTGATGACGTCACGGTAGTGGAGGGGTTAAGATAATAAATGATAACTTATACTATACATCTCAGTATGACGTGACCATTAGCTTGTTTCGGAGTTATGTCCCCTTATGTTGTTGTTGTTGTGGCTATAATAAGGATCTATCGTGCAATGCTAACTCGTTCAACCAAATAATGTATACAAAGAGTGAACATGTCCTTTATGTACATAAACAGGATAGACCCAAGTAAGAGGTGCCCGTAAGGAATATTCATTGTTTGTCATTTAGCAAATTATGTTTTAACACATTCAAACCTAGCGACGACTATAGTCGTCATTTATAAACATTGTACCTATAAAGACTACACTTGTCCAATACAAACAGTATAGACCCAGATCAGAGGGCTCCTGCAGGGCCCTGTGATCAGGGTCTGCACTGTTTGTCAATTTTAATAAATTGTAAAAACACACATAAATGGACTAAATGGAACTTTCCATTAAAAGTTTCAAGGGTGAATGAGTTAAAACGTATAAACATTATAGGAATAAACAACATATTTTTGACGTTCATGACGGTATGACTACATTAGCTTCGCAGGGGGTAAATTCCGTAAACGCCCGAAGGACGTTTACGTTAAATTTACCCCCCGAAGCTAATGTAGTCATACCGTCATGAGCGGCAAAGAGATGTTGTTTATTCCTTATAGTTATATTTATATTTTCTGTCTTGTCAATTTAATGTGTTTATTGGCCAGATTTGTTTTTCTGTATAAGAATTTTTCATATACCGGTCAAAGAGGTTTGATAGATGTAATATCGATGTAATAGCCATTCCAGTTTATAAATATGGTGAGAAAGTAGTCCCAACTACATGTACTGTAACTGTATTAAAAATTCAGGATTTTTTCCAGTAAACTTTCTCTCTGTGAATGGAAATGACTTACAAGGCAAACAAATAACAGTGCAACTTGAATATCTATTGCCAAAGCACATTCTAAAATTACAGGTCGTGGTTGTTTTCTTAACGCATTTACACACATAGCAACGCGATGGCAACGACCTATGGGTCTGTATCACTCCGCTAGTGTCATATTACCGTCGACCAATGGGAGCTTAGTGTTAAGTGCCCGATGTAGTCTATTTGAAGAAGTCCACGGATAGCACGGGGGAAATCCGAACTGGTTAAATCCAGATTCGAAGTGTAGGTTCATCGGCAGATGACTGCATATTTTAATAGGATTACATAAAGACTTTACAGGGTGAATGTAAATATTTAAAAATGAACAAGACTTAACCCTTTCAGCGCCAAATTAAATAGTTAGGGTTTGACCCCTTCACCAACATGTTGTCGTCTGCTTCAATATTGTTATCTGCTTGATCATTTAAAAGTTAGATTTAAGAAACAATCCATACGAGTGTCAAACAGTTTGGATCATGACCAGACGCTGCGTTACGCGGCGTCTGATCTAGATCTAAAATGTTTGCAAAATCGACTTAATTCGACTTTGCTGTGAAAGGGTTAATATTAATCTCATAAGTGAACTTTTTTCTTTATTCTACCAATTAGTTTGCCGTTTACGGTGAATGGACAGAAAGTATGTTGCTGGGCTTGTGTCTGTGTCACGGTCGTTGTGGAGAAAACGTTATTCTTTCCCAATAAACGCGTTTACGCTAAAACTTGTATTTCTATTGCAAACAGTATGGAGCCAGATCAGACGTCGGGTTACCCGGAGTCTGATCAGGCTCCAAACTGTTTGCCACCAAGATAAAGATGAATTATCAGAATTGAAAAAAAGTTGTACTTTTCTACGTTTTAGTGCTTTGTGTTTGTGTTTCGTTTGCGTGTAAACGGGAAAGAATAACGTTTTCTCCACTGTAGGACTGTCAACCCTTCCGCTGCCAAGAGGTCATCAAATTCAAACAAGTTTGGATCCTGATCGAACACTGCATATAGGCCATTTCCTTATACAGTGGTGAAGACGTTATTCTTTTCGAACCAAACGCATTGAAATAAAATGTGGAAAATGACAACTTTTGACAATTGTGACTATTCATGTTTATCGGAGAGTAAACAATTTGGAGAGCGATCTTTCCGGCGTCTGATCTAGTTCCAAACTGTTTGTTATGGAAATAATAGTTTAAGCGTAAACGTATTATTTGGAAAACGAGAAGTGTCGCCTAGGGGCTAACTAATTCCCCATCCCGATTATGACATACATTATGCACAAAACCATTATCTCCCCTTGTAAATGGAAAACATATGTAGATGGTACTCTGTCAATCTTTGTAGTTTTGTCCAAAACCGATGAATGGTGTAGGAGAAGTTGCGCCTATGAACTATAATGTATAAAACATTAAGTCAAGTTATCTCCCCTTGGAAATGGTGGAAAAGAAAAATATTCCCTCATGCATATCTCTAGATGGTCCTCTATCAACCGGTGAAGTTTTGTTAAAATTCAAAAACGGTGTAGGGGGTGGAGTTACGCTTACGGGCGCTTTTGGCCTATTGTGCATGAAACAGTAAAGCTTAGTTATCTCCCCTTAGCAATGGCGGAAAAAAACATTTCTTCATGTCTATATGCAGATGGTACTCTATAAACCTGTGAATTTTTGTTAAAATCTGACGAACGGTGTAGGAGAAGTTGAGCTTAACAAACCCCTTTTGACCTATAATTCATGAATCAGTAAAGTTCAATTATCTCCCCTTGATAATATCTTCCGTTTGAAATGGCGGAATGGAAATATATTCTTCATGCCACCCTGTAGACCATACTCTATCAACCTGAGAAGTTTTGTTAAATCCGATGAACGGTCTGTGGTACTCTATCAACCTTAGCAGTTTTGTCAAAAAATGATGAATGGTGAAGGAGAAGCTGCGCTTATGAGCTAAGATGTATAAAACATTAAAGGTAAGTTATCTCCCCTTGGAAATGGTGGAAAAGCAAATTTCTTCATGAATATCTGCAGATGGTACTCTATCAACCTGTGAAGTTTTGTTAAAATCCAATAACAGATGTAGAAGGAGTTGAGCTGACAAATGTACGAGCGCTTTTGACCCATAATGCATGAAAAATTAAAACTTTGTTATCTCCCCTTGGCAATGGCGGAAAAGAAAAATATTTCTTCATGCATATCTGCATATCAACTTGTGAAGTTTTGTTAAAATCTGATGAACGGTGTAGCAGAAATGGCGATTAAAAAGCCCATTTTGAGTTCAACTTCACGAAACAGTTCAATGATAATCCCTTTAAAATATTTTCCGTTTGAAATGACGAAATGAAAATATACTTCTTCATGCAAAACTGTAGACCATACTTTATCAACCTGTGAAGTTGAGTTGAAATCCGATGAACGGTGTAGAACGAGTTGCACTTACGAGCGCTTATAACCTATAGTGCATTGAACAATTAGTAGTTGGGCATGACTTGAAATAGACCTCGCCACACGAATGCGTTTACCACATTTTTGCGCAGTCAATATCTAGAACGTTCCCGACTACGAAGGCGTTCGGTTGGTCGACGGAAACGGCCGATATCGGTAAACGGATTAAGCCGAGACTAGGGTAAATAGAGTCGGGGTAAAAACGGCTTATCGTTCGTCACTAACTAGGACCAGCGAGCGTTACCTTTACCTTCGAAGAACGCCGAAATCGAGAGTTAGTTCGTTATCGCTATTAACGCATTTACGGGTAAAGGCGGAGCAACACAATGAACAATACACCCACAACATTTCAGTGAATAAACTGTCAAATCGACGGATACTGACGCATTTACGCAAACAGAAGTTGTAGGGTTGTATTGTACTATCAGCTTAAGATAAATTACGTGAGTGAGACGGAAAAAGCCGATATTACCCGAGTCATTTATTATAGTATTAATACGGTTCGTCAATTGGTCTACGGTAACATCCGAACGGGTAAGCCGTGCGGCCGCCGTACGACAGCCGCAGCAAAATGTGAGCGAGGCATAAGTCTAGAATGACAGTTTGGATACCCGAGTATACATATATAAAGCCCGTTTCACATCAGCCGTACGACAGTCGTACGAACGGTTTTTAGGGGTAAATCGCAAGGTTTCGTACGAAAGCCGTACGGCAGCCGTACGAATTTTCAACGTCGCACGGCTGCCGCAACGTCGCAAGCTGGGTTTTCAACATGTTCATTTTCCTTCCGATCACCATGCGATTTTTGCAGGTCGTAAGGCAGCCGCACGGCCGCCGTGAGACACCCGTACGTTTGACGTACGATTTATGATACTGGCATGGCTAAAATTAGTCAAATATATTCGTGCGTTGGTCATACGAAGACCGTACGAACACCGTGCGGCTGCCGTACGTTTTGTCGCAACATCGCAACAAGGCTTCTGTGAAACGTACGGATGCCGTACGACTCGCACGGCTGCCGTACGACCGTCATGCGGATATTGGTCGTGGTTCCACCCCTATAGAAGCAGCTGCGCTAAATTAGCTCACAGAAACTGTGTAGTAATCAGAGAGAACACATCAAAAGCTGCCTCCAAAAAAAGGGACGGAATATATATTGTGCCCCATGAAAAATATGAGCTACCGACCGAAGACCCGGCGAGTTCAGGGTCCGACGAGGAAAACACAAGTTCCCATCGAAGCCGCGCAACTGGATGAACCTTGTTAGTATATTTCGTACAGAAGGGGGTAACAATACGGGGGAAACCACATTTCAATATATTGTAATATATTGTTTAAAATTATAAGTACAAAAATTGGATAGAAATTAGCCTTGAAAACTTATTAGTAGCAGTAAAAGAATCAAATGAGAGCTTAAAACACAAGGGGACAGTCCAAATTAACATAGACATTTGTTGTGAATGTTATAACTGTCACAGCATTACATTCAAATTAACAGGGCATCCCCTCTCGTATGTGCTCAAATAAAAAATAAAATATTGCAATACGAAAATCTGTATTGAAATACGTATTTCTAAGAGGCGTCTTACATGTACTATGTATTGCCGTGTTGTTACGCCCCTACTGAATAACATCAATTATTATTGGAAAACATAGTTTATCTTCTGTTCTTGCTCGACTCGAAACCTATGGCATATAAACAAAACATTCCAAGAACAGTTCTCTAAATCGCGATAATGCACTACAAGCGCGGTATTCGATCGACAATGCAATTTATGAATAAAATTCCTTAAATCACGTGATGTTAACACGTAGTAAATCTGAGAATCGACAATTCCAGTTATTCACCGGTGCCATTTCGTCAAGTAACAGCACCATTAACCTGAACATTTAAAATTAAAGTTCAGTCTCCGGTTTTACTCAGTATAAAGTTAATTTTTAACAGCATGTGTTTCTATCTGTTCCATGTTCAAATCATACACAGTCGAAAGTGATTTCACTTTTCTAAATTTGTAAACACGATAGCTTTGGCATAAAGATGTCAAGATATAATGCAAATGGTATCGCTGTTCGCTTCAATGCAACAGATAAACCATAATTAAGTTGAAATTTTGTTTCCGTCCTTTACTTTTGAAATATCAAGGGTGTAAAGCAGCGAAATTTGTTGAAAGTTAACGCAGTAGCAAAAATGGCGTTTCATATGCCAAACATTTCGGTGTTTGGTATTCTCCGGTGAATTTTGTTTTAAAAGAATCATGTTAGAATCAAAGTTATAAATTCGAAGGTGTATATGATCGTGCATTAGATCATTCTCAGTCGTTGATATTTGGGTATTGATATCACTCGACCTAAAGACCCCGTTTTACCTCAACTTCTAACTGTGATCTCATACACAATAATGCACAACTACGAATTCGTTCTTTTTAAAATTCACGTATCAGTTTTGCTACACTTAAAATTCCCTTCGTTCTCTTCCTTTTAACAGCGAAAAAGTGTCATCTCCTAGAATGAAATAAGGGATGTTCTTGTAATCGTGTGGGAGTGATTCGGCCGGCTGGAAACCGATGGTGTTGTTCTCTAGGGTTGGCCGTAGAGAGCTCTCAATGAAGATTCCTGCATCGAACGCCAATCCGTTGCTTTCCATACTTATCCACAGGAACTTGTACTCTGCATCTACCATAACTAGCAGCACAATGGAGCAAAATCCATTGTAGTTATAAGATCCGGTTTCTTGATGGCTATATGTTTGCCGTCTATGGTCTCACATACATGGTTGAAGTTACATCGGTTGGAGAATATCTGCGCTACTTCACGCCATTGGTCATGGGTTGAAGGCAGGGTTATAAGTTCATATTTGTACTGGTCATAAATAGCCCAACATACCTCAGGTACAAAGAGGAAGATGGTGTCGTGTGCAACCCTAAAAACGCACTGTAAGCATTTGAAACTCATCGATGTGGCCAAAAAACGAGTGTTCACACCAGCTTCTCTCCAGGCTCGATGGAACCACGACCTCTGTTTGACTTGGTGATATGCGAGCTGACACGTACAGTAGCAGCAACTCGGCAAACATATTGGGGCGTTTCCTTATGTAGCTGATGTTGTCGTGCTCCAACTCCTTATCAGGCTCCCGAAAGAGGATGTAGTAGTGTCCAAACATTCTACGTCGCTCAATCCATGGCTAGACTCACCAACGCCCCTCAAGCCTTCTCTGGTGTTAAAAATGGCCAAAGTAGCATCATGACGTTGTTCTTCATCTTGAATTATTCTTCTTGATATTGCAACATCAACAATCTGAGGTTGAATGGCCATTATTGCCAAATTCTCACGAGCAAGTGACGGCAATTTCAGTTTTGCCTTTACATTTATACCCTCAAAGGGGGATTATTCGTACGATGAACGTACGATTAACGTGAGTCATTCGTAAAGCTGCCGTACGGCGACCGCAAGAAAAAAATCCGAATTCGTACGGCAGCCTTGCGGCTGTCTTGTAAATTCGCACGGCTGCTGTGCGACCATCTTGCGGGTGCCGTGCGAATTTTGCTCCTCCCTTTCCCTATATTCTCGTTAAAAGATCGTACGACTCTTGAGACAGCCGTACGGTATTCATGCGGCGGTCTTGCGTGGTCTACGGTCGACACGAATTTGAAATCACTTGCTGCGATTTGTCTTGCGGTACACTGGACCTGCGAAATCGTACGAAATAAACATCGTACGGCTGATGTAAAACGGGCTTAAAGCCGCATTGTGCTTTTGAGAAACCTGCATTAAACGGTTGTTTGGGGTCCCATTTGAACTACGTGGGACGTGATTCTTTCACAAAAACCGGTTTTATCTAAGAAATTCGCTTTTTAAATTTTATTTATAATATTTTTGTGCTAGCACCAATTAAAAAGCCTCCCTTGTGAATGGAAAGTAGGACAACTCTTTAAATACAGGGCTCCGGATAACGGAAGTATTTCGAAAACTTAAATCTTTATTTCTGCTTTTAAACCCAATGGTGTCATACTCATTAAAAGTGTCTCGAATAGACGGTTTAATCAGTAGTAACACCATAGCATTCGGTGCTGAAATGAGTGAGAAAATGTTAGATTGGTTCAGATTACTCTCGCTTACATGTTTAGCTGGAACATCTGGATAACCCTTATTCTGCTGCACAGACGTCTGCTTCGACATTGTCGTCTGCAAAATGTGTTCAGTTTAGATTTATGCATTGTTTTAATTAAACAAACCTTAAGACGAGTGTCAAACAGTTTGGAACCAGATGAGACGCCACGTTACGCGGCGTCTTTTTAGATTCAAATAGTTTGTAAACTTCGTAAAGTAGGCACAGGGTTAAACACTATGAGATTCAATAACAACGTGTACATATCTTTCACTGTGGGTAAACGGTCAAATAAACTATAGAGAATGTATACCTTGAGCTTGCTGAAAATGACTGTTTCAGCCTTGTCCGCTCTCTAACTCAAACATTTCTTTTTGTATCTTCACAAAACTTGCTACAAATGTTTATTAGTATAGAATCTAGGTCAGGTTCAATAACTAGCAAAATCGCATAAGGCATGTCTGAGTTATTGCTGAAAAATGCTGAAACAGTCATTTTTTTTAATACATAAAGGGCAAAAACTCAGATATGCCACATGCGATTTTTGTAATAATCAAACTAAACATAAATTTTATATACTTAAACATTTGCAGCAAGTTTAATGAATATCCGATAAAAACTATATGTGTTAGAGTGCAAAAAGTGACTGAAACCGTCTTTTTTCATTAATAAACAGGCAATAACTTAGATATACCTTATGCGCTTTTAGTAGTAATCATAATAAACCTTGATATTATATCAATAAATATTTTCAGCAAATTTGGTGAAGATCCAATAAAACGTATTTGTGTTAGAGAGCAAACCTTGCTGAAAACAGTCATTTTTTAATACATAAAGGGCAAAAACTTAGGTATGCCACAGGCGATTTTAGTAATAATCAAACTAGACCTGAATTTTATATGAATAAATATTTTCAGCATGTTTGGTGAATATCCGATAAAAACTGTTTGTTTTAGAGTGCAAAAATGACTGAAACAGTCATTTTTTATAAATTAACAGGCAATAACTCACAAACACCTTATGCGATTTTAGTAGTAATCAAACTTAACCTTGATTTTATATCAATGAACATTTTCAGCAAGTTTGTGGAAGATCGGATAAAAGATATTCGAGTTAGAGAGCGGACAAAAAAGTGTGATAGTCTAACTGACTGATGGATCGACCGTCGAAGGTAATTGCGGTTGCACACGGTGATGTTGACTCCGGCTGTATCACGTGATACTAAGCCGTGCGGTAAGGTTTATGGCAGACGCTCTATTTTCGGTTTGTTATGATTTTAAATCGCCCTTTTTGGTGATTTAGGTCCGTCTTCATCATTTCATAGATCAGTTTGGCCCATTAGAATGTTCAAACATTATTATTAACCGTTATTGTATTTGAGACATTATGAAAAGGTCTGAAAACACAATGGGACTTTAAGTGTGTACTTGTAGTAACCTCGGAAAGCCGATAAAGCTCGAAATTTTATCCCTAATGGGGTCCTTGGTCCTTGCAGTGACTGCGAGGTGATTTGACGTCCCTACAATAATGACCCGATGTTGAATCCAGATCAGACGCCGCGTAACGGCTCCATTTGGAAACAGCGGAAACATTGTTGTAAGGAGTTAATCTTTGTCTGAAGAGCCATTGTAGGAAGGGGACACTGTACATGGCTTTGAGCGGAAGAAAATCATGCATATAAACAACAACAATAACAACAACAACTACAATGTAACTGACATGTGACGGATTCGTTGTCTATCAATAACGTGTTTTACTAGTAGTACAGGGGTCGCTGGTTCGATGCACCGACAATGAGACCTTAAAACCCGAGTTCCAACGTATCGCTGTTTTACATCGGATATGCAAAGAACCAGTTGTTTCTCCAGCAGTGGGATTCCGTTCTCAACCGTGCTTGCCCCTTCCTCAAAACTACAGTGGAGAAAACGTTAATCTTTCCCAATAAACGCGTTTACGCTAAAAGTATTATTTCTATTGCAAACAGTTTGGAGCCTGATCAGACGCCGGGTAACCCGGCGTCTGATCAGGCTCCAAACTGTTTGCCACCAAGATGAACATTAATGATCAGAATTGTCCAAAAGTTGCACTTTTCCACGCTTTAGTGATTTGCGTTTGCTCCACTGTAAAAGCACTCATGTCCGCTGGGGGCGTCTCCACCATAATAGGTCGATGTTGACCTGGAAGAACTGAACCTTCTCATCCGCAGCAAGGTCATATTTCGTAGAAATCAGATACAAACCCGAACTGGAATGTATAAGTGCTTTGAAAACACTGAATACCCTAATCGGAGGATTCCTGAATAGTCCACTGATTAGGGTCTGCACTTTATGTCACGGTTTTGAACATTGGTCGGAACAAACACCCCACGAGTCTTGACAAACTAGTCATTTATCAGGAAAATTAATGAATCCATATGGCAATATACAGTAAAACCCTTCTATTACGACCAGTAAAACAAAAGCTAATTGAGTGTATAAAAGACAGGTGACAGCCTAAAGAAAGGTGACAGTAAAACAGAAGCCCTTAAAGGAACGTTCTGTTTTACTGTCATCTTGCTCAGTTAAATGTCGTACAACCATATAATTAGTACAATTTTGTGGTCGTTATAGAGAGGTTTTACTGTAGTATTAAAAGTATAAAGTAGTCATCAGCATTTACCACAGTTTGATACCCAGTGCTCCCTGTCTACAACAACAAACGACAGGAGGCAAAAAGTGTTTGTGTTGTTTGGAGAGAGTTGTAACAGGGAGGGAAAAATAAAGGCTTGACTTAAATTTGCAAACATTTTGAATCCAGATCAGATCAGATGCCGCGTAACTCGGCGTCTGCTCTGGATTCAATTTGTATGTCTCTCGTCATATATTTATTCTGTCAAAATGTCTACTTATATGTAACTTTAGGAAAAAACAGCAGACAGAAATTTAAGCAGACTATATTGCAGCAGTGCAAGCGTTAATAGTCAGTTTAAGGAGCAGGTCTTTGTTCAGAGGGCCGTTGTAAGGGAGGAAGCACTATAGGAGCACATTTGTCTCACAAGTTGAGACCGATGTTCTCGAAAACATTCATATTTGCGACAAATAGAAAATGAGACAAATGTGTTCGACGCACAAAAGAAAGAACACTCGAAGCACATTTGTCTCACATTCTATCATAATTTTTACCGAACATTTAGCAGACCTTAAACAGCCAGACATCACTGATGATGCAGAAACAGACAATGATCTTAGAGAAAAACATCGGCTCTAAGAAAACAAGAAAACGGCTTAAAGTCCGTTCCAACACAAGGGCCAATGAGACCGAAACGGATAATGTGCAAAAAGAAATACAAAGTAGATAACATACCGGTAAAACTATTTTTGTAAAACGAACTGTGATGCATAAACAGACACTATGATTTCTGCGGTTACCGTTACACATACAAATACAAATTGTTAAATATTGCTTAAGTGATCCCTCATTTAGTTTGTTTAAGAAAGCACACATTAATTAGCGTTTAAGGCTTTTGTTTAGGACTATAAAGAACGTCCAGCGAGCTCCAATGTCACATTCCTATACCCGTAAGTGTCAGACGTCTTTCGAGAACTGTTGGATGAAAAATTGGATTGCTGTTAGAAATCATAAGAAACAGAAAATGGTTTAATACTTGGCCTTTTTAGCTCACCTGGCACGAAAACATGACCGCCAGTGCGTGGAGCACGTTTTCCTTATGATACTGTGTAGTAAAAACTTTAAAAATCTTCTTATGTGAAACTACTCGTCCAAATTGAAAATAATTTTACACAAATGATCCATTGATGACTCGATACCAGATTTCTGAAAATAATTTTGTTATCTTTAAAAACATGGTCACCATTGGGTGGGGCAAGTTTTCCTTATATTTATGTATAGAAAATCTTTAAAATTCTTTTTCTCTGAAACTGTTTGTCTGATTTAAGAATATTTTTACACAAATAATGATGGGTGACCCTTTGCCAGAAATAATCTTCCTAGTTCAAACAACATGGCTGCCAGTGGGTGGGGGTTAATTTACCGATGCTGGCTAAAAAGTATAGTGGACATTTAATCATTACTGGTTCATTACCATGACCGTAAACACGGATACTAGGTGAGCGATTTAGGGCCGCATGCGGCTCTTGTCTTAGAGTGTGTTGTATTGGTTGGTTTGAAATCACAGATATCCAATACTGTTGAATTTTGGAACGAAATGACTGTTTTAGTTATTGTTTGACTGCAACTTTCGTGTTAACATGATATAATAGTTTGCCCATTACGCTGCCATTTTAGCTCACCAGAGCACAAAGTGCTAAATGTGATCTTTTGTGATACTTACTCTGTACATCACGTCGGCTGTCGTCCGTCTGTCCGTCTGTCCTTCACCAAGTGCAAACAACTTCACAGGGTAGCAAAACTTTATCAGAAGCATCAGTAGGGTGGGGTTGAACATTTGTTAAAAGAAAATGGATGAGATAATGAGTCCGGTTGCCATTGCAACCGTGCACGATATCTAGAATAATTGTCTTCTCCGAATTTATTGGTCCAATTTCAATTTAGTTTTGACCAAAATGTATTTGATCAATATACTTTAAAAAATGTGCTTGTATTTCATTAAAAATAACGTGAGACAAATGTGCTTTGCTGTCCCTTAGAAATGTTGATTGGAGCACATTTGTCATACAAATGCATTTTTTCGGTAAGGCATTTGCGGCCCCATTTGTCTCACGTGAGACAAATGCGGCCGCATCGGTCTTACGTACGACAAATGTGTTCCGAGACAAATGTGCTCCTACAAGCACTATAGGTGTATTGCGAGTACGGCAATGGCAGAATGGGTTAACTAAGTCCCTGTAGACTGTGTATGTTTTTCCACAATGTTTTCGACCTCACGTATCTCACGTCGGAGTGCATCTCTGTATTTATAACTGGACAGTCTGTGAAGTGTTCTCAAAGCAACACCCTGGTGGTCCCTCATCTTCGCCCACCGAAGCTCTGAATGAGATAACCATAATGCAAAGTGGGTAATTCCATGCTAATATACATGTATCATAGTGATTAAATCCAATTTTTATTTAAGGGGTGCGTGAACCAATTTTTTATTTTCATTTTTCAAAGAAATTCCTGTTAGCAAACAGAGCAAACTCAGTAGCGTGTTCAGTTACCCCTGTTTGCTGTTTAGGTTATCAGTTTGTGCCCCGTGTGCAGCGTGCAGAGTACAGTAGAGAAAATGTTTTCTTTCCAAATAACCGCGTTTACTCTTAAACTATTATTTTCATTGCAAACTGCTTGGAGCCAGATCAGACAGCGGGTAACCCGGCGTCAGATCAGGCTCCAAAGAATTTGCCACTCAGTATAAAACGCGTAGTCAGAATTGTCAAAAAGTTGTCATGTTCTATATCTCATTGCAATTCGTTTGCGTTTAAACGGAATAATAACGTTTTCTCCACTGTATTTCAGACCAGTAGCCAACTTGCAATCGATGGTCATCAATTTCCTTACTGAACTCATGGCAGGTCGGACTCCGCATTATGCGGCCTCTGATCTGAGTCTGCACTGTTAGCATAATTATGCCCAAATTATGGGGACGCTAGGCACACATTTCTTAAAGTAGTTAATTGTTTTGACGCTGCATGGTTGCAGCTAGCTTCAAAATGGTCTACTCTTCAAAAAATAAAACACATTTCTTCTAATATCTAAATGACATAATTAACAAACATAATATTAATGTCAGTTCAACCTATAAGATGTAAGTATATACATACACTATTACTACCACTACTATCACTTCTGCTACTACTACTTCTACTTGTTCTTCCTCTAATATATGTACAACTTTTACTTACTACCACTACATCTACTACTACTACTTATGCATTTTTATTAATGATATATAATTACTACTTCTTTCATTACTAATGATTATGCTACGTCTAATTCAACTGCTACTGCTACTACTACCACTATGTGGCTTATCAGGGTCAAACTGTCTAACATTCATAGCAATGTTTCTTCATTCCAAATGCTTCAATTTTCAAATTGAGAAACGAAAGGAGACAATACATATATATTTAACCCATTCACTATCAATGGCGCCAAAAAGCGGGTTTGCAAATACTTTGGATCCTGATTAGACGCCGACGCTTAACACGGCGTCCGAACAGGATCCAACTTATTTGCCACGCGTTTCAAAATTTCGTCGGTCATACTGCCTTAAGTCTACGACATTTCAGACAAAAATATCAAAGCAGACGACAATAATATTAACTCTTTGAACCCTGTCACGTATACGTATATGCGTCATTTTCAAACTGTACATTTGAGGAGTATACTTGACCTATGCAAACAGTGTAGACCCTGATCAGAGGGCTCCGTAAGGACAAATATTGTAAAAATCAACCCTAAAACGTTAAAAATGGAATAGACTAAATTGAAAATTAGAATGGTCCATTTGAGGTTAAGTCGGTGAAGAGGTGAAAACCTCAAGATAAATTTGATCATCAAAGAGTTAAACAGACGTGATTACGGCATTAATTGTCATAAGGTGTTACATGTAGGGTGCAGTGGAGAAGGCGTAATTCGTTCCCAACAAAAGCGTTTATGCTAAATCTTTTATTTCCGTTGCAAATAGTTTGGACTATGCAGGGATAACCCGGCGTCTGACCAGACTCCGAACTGTTTATAACTCAGTTTATTATAAATCGTTAGTTTTTTTTATTAAGTTGTAATTAACTACGATTTATTGCTATGCGTTTGAGTTCCGTATGGGTTTAAACGGGAACGAATAACAACTTCTTCACTGTAAAAGAAAGAAAACGTATTGATACAGTGGAGAAGACTTTATTTCTTTCCCAATTTAAACGCGAACGAAACGTAAACGCATTACAATAAAATGTAGAAAATGTCAATTTATAGAATTTTCTAACGTTTCATATACTGAATGTCAAATAGTTTGGAGCCTGATTAGACGCCGGGTTATCCGGCGTCTGATCTGGCTCCAAATTGTTTGCAATAGAAAATATAGATTTAGCGTAAACGCGTTTATTGGGAAAGAATAACGTTTCTCCATTGTACAAAAACCATTACCATTTCGATAATAGAAGTATTCGAACTGGGTCAAGGCCGCACAGAAGTCTTCATCATTCTCGTCTACTCCCTGTTTCCGACATTTACCAATGCACACTTGTATTGCCTCTACTTTCTGTGGAAGGCGGAGCTCTGAATCGCAAGCTTCAAGAAGACTTTTCTTGGCATTTTTTATATTAGCCTGTAACGACACATATACATGTACAGTGGAGAAAACGTTATTCTTTCCCAATAAACTTGTTTACGCTACAACTATTATTTACATTGCAAACAGTTTGGTAACCCGGCGTCTGATCAGGCTCAAAACTGTTTGCCACTCAAATTAAAATGAGTTGTCAATTTTTCAAAACTGAGTAATTTTCCACTTTTTATTGTAGTGTGTTTGCTCTTCGTTTGCGTTTAAATGGGAAAGAATAACGTCATTTCAAATGTAGCAAAGGTTAGCAGTTGGGCATAACCAGGTTGAAATCTCAATATGCAAAAATGTAGAAAATGTTAGTGTCTCGATAAACTTTGGAAATAATCAACTTTGTCTTATTGTCACGTTTTAGCAGTTTTGAGGCCGAGTTACAAGGATGTTAAGTTAAAAGATGTAAATTAAAAGATGTACTGGTACATGTAATATGAGTCTATAATATTCAATCAGGATATAAGTAGACGCGTATATATGCCACCAGGGCTCAGGTAGGTAGGCAAAGTAGATGATAAACAGTCTAAATCTACCTTCGGTTGGCAGAGTTACAGTCCACAACATTGTTAATAGATAATGCACATTGTCACAGGAAAACTCTATATTTGAAGTAATGGATTATTAAATCTCCACTTAACTTTAACTTCTCATTAGATTCTCCTCGAGAGATTACTGAAGTCAAACTCAGATGGTTCCTACATGATTCCTCTGATCTGGATATACAGTGATTATAGTACAAGTGTAGTCTTCGAAGGAATACAGTGGAGAAAACGTTATTCTTTCCCAATAAACGTAAAAGTATTATTTCTATTGCAAACAGTTTGGAGCCTGATCAGACGCCGTGTAAATCCGGCGTCTGATCAGGCTCCAGACTGTTTGCCACCAAGATGAACATTAATTATCAGAATTGTCCAAAAGTTGCACTTTTCCACGCTTTAGTAATTTGCGTAAACTTGCGTTTCGTTTGCGTTTAAACGGGAAAGAATAACGTTTTCTCCACTGTACTGTTTGCAAAGGACATACATTTCGTAAGGCAACTTTGTATTAACTCTCTCTCACATGTGGTGGCGAACGTATTAGAAGAACTGTAACAGATACTAACCTTCAAATACCCCACACTGGCCGTGGACAGGAGATAGTTGCATACGCTTGACGCCCTCTGTTGCCCTTTTACACTCCCTTTAAGGCAATATATAGAGAGTCCGAATTCACCTTCAGCAGGCAGAGTAACAGTTATGACCAACCAATGATTTGCAACTGTACATGTTGTATGGCGCCCATCCTCTGCCTGGCCATCATCAGATTGGCGATGAAGAGTAACTATATACTGATTTGATTTGTTCGCTTTTGGATTTATCTGAAATTTCATCTCCGTTTTCCAGGGTTTTATTTTTGACACCTGTATGAATCCACTGACGCGTGTTGGCAGCAGTAATCCAGCATCCACCGTAGCGGGGCCCGGACCCCATCCAATCTCGTCACAAGCTAACGGAAGAAGTATACAACTTTTCATCGGAGTCTTGCATAAGAGTTGAAATTCACACAAGCGTAAAGCTGGTGATTTGTATGGTCCTCCGTATACAATGAACTTGAATTCACCGGGCTCCGGAAAACGGATGTCGAATTCAAACCACTCGTTCGATCTTGTGTTAAAAACCATCCTTGACATTTGAACATCCTTTCTGAATTTGTTTGAGCCTTCGTCCGTGGCCTTGAAGAATAATTCATACCGAAGGACAAGCTTGTGTGCATTTCTTGGGTTGGCCTTCATAACAATCTTGCACCTCCCGTCTGTGATGGTGAGAGAACAGTTTTTGTCACTCACGAGCTCCAGACCAACACCAAAGAAAGGTGGAAGTAGGTATGGCAACTCTAGAAACTCTTTCTTCGATCCAACAATGGATGTATTGGGTAGCAGCTGCCAGCGTGTATCTGTCGCGAAGCATTCATAGATGAAGTGTTGTGGTTTCGGCATGAAATAATATTCCTGGAAAGTGTTTCGGACAACCCCACTGGACGCGTCTTCCTTCACAGTCATTGAAGTGCCATCAGCTTCAATCTTGACCCAGCCGCCTAGACTATGGCCATATAGGGCTCTACATATCCAGAACGGATGTACTAGCTGCCAGCCTCCATCAACATATACCGCCGTCCATTGAGTCGCTGGGGCATCCTTGTTACCCGGCTCATAGCTGGCTGCCTTCACCAAACCATCAACCAGGGTGCATTTTATCTTGGCTTCTCTGCGAAACAGGCAAACTTATATTAACCCGGTACCCCTTAAAAAGCCTTTTTACACCTTTTAAATTATACGTACTCCTATTTAAGAAAATAGGTTCACTTTTACAGTCATTAATAAGAAATATTTTCGATATTCTTGTAGATGGTGAACGTGTTTTACGTTCAGTTTACTTTACGCAGTCTTCTGCCTTAAACCCCTGTAAATTAACAGCATTTTAGTAATAGTTAGAGGTTATTTCAATGCTTCTTAATGATTAAGAAGCCAAAAATGAGGGAGCCTGCGACCGAATGTGGCTTCTTAATTATTAAGAAGCTTTGAAATAAACTCTAATCATTTTAGTGTTTGACCCGCCCACATATGACGTCACTGGCATGTCATTACCATATTTTTCTCCGCCGACAGATGTTTTTACACACCCTGTTACATATATGTGTGTTTTTAGCTCACCAGAGCTAGCTCAGGGTGATCTTTTGCAATACTTGAATGTCCGGCGTCCGTCGTCAACAATTTTAGTGTTTACACTCTAGAGGCCACAATATTTATCCAATCTTTCTCAATCTTGTTCAGATTGTACATTACCATAAGAGTTCGGATAAGTTCGATTATGGTTGAAATCATACAAATAGGTCAAGAGTTATCTTCCTTTGAATTGCTGAAAATGCCATTTTTAACAGTGTTTACACTCTAGAGGCCACACTAATTATCCAATCTTTCTCAAACTCGTTCAGATTGTACATTACCATAAGAGTTTGATGAGTTTGATTATGGTTGAAATCGGACCAATAGATCAAGAGTTATCTACCTTTGAATTGCTGAAAATGCCATATTAACAGTGTTTACTCTCTAGAAGCCACACATTTTCTCCAATCTTTCTCAAACTTGCTCATTGAACCATTGAATCGTCTTATGTGAGATCTGACCTTTATATTTGATAGTTTGGTTAGAAATAACCATTGAAAATCACTAGAGCATGAGTATAATCTGGACATCACCAGGTAAACTGAGATTGTGTTGCACGTGCTTTACAGTTACATTAACACCTCCAGAACAATGGGCTGGTGGTCCCTCAATAGACTGAGGAAAAGTCTTTAAGAGCGCTTTGCAGCCTTTGTGGATGATTTCCCTCGAAATCGAATTGTACATGTATATGCACTTTGCTGTGTAATGGAGTTCCCATGAAGCTTAAAATTCACGCCATTGGCTGAGCTGACCGAACTATTAACACATGCGCACTGCTTTCTAACGTCTAAAAAGAAATATCGCAGACTTCATAATTAAATTGCCAAATCTCGTTAAATCCCGAAGACTTAATAATTAAATCGAGCGAAAATTTGAATTTTGTGGTTTGCTGATTGGCTGAAAGAGTAGGTCAGACACTAAGTGGTCATAGTAATACAGAGGTTTTACTGTAATAAAAAATAGACGACGAATGTTTAAAGCAGATGACGTAATGGCGGCGGTAGAGTTGAACGGTTTCTCAAAAGTAGAGGAAATAACAGGCTAAAATACTGAACACAGCTTAACTCAACTTCATGATATTTGTAAGTTTCCAATTAAATCAAATTTTGACTGTTCAGGGTTATGTTCTACAATAAAGTTTAAAATGATAAACAGAGTCCACTCTGGACAAATAGGAACCTTCTGATTTTGGTCTACGCTTTTGGCATCGGATGAGTCTTCGTGAAAATAGACGGGGCGGATCGTTAGCGGAGTCCGTCTAGTTCACGAAAACTTGTCCTTTGCAGTCTAACCGATTTTAACCGCCCATAAATCTAAACAAGAGAGATTGTCTATAAAGCTACGGCGGTGCAATTGATTGATGGTTGCTTTTCTGTCCACGCCCTTGAGTCAGCTGTTTTAACGTCAGCAACGATAATCTGCTAATCAAATTTTACTCAAGAGAGTTTCATTTTTTGGCGGGAATAATCCAGTCTTCACGAATAAAACTCTGATTGACCAACGGCAAAGATTTTCACCAAAAGGCGGTTTGAACTTTTTATGTATGAAACAAGTACTAGAACACCTACCTGCATAGCCGTGTATAACAAGTGGCATATGTCATCTTCTTTTCCTTCAGGTACTGCAGTAGCCCGTTTGGTGTGTCAAGACTGGCTTCTCCAAAGTTTTTCGTGTCGATGTCTTGCTTGGCTAACCACGCTACGATTGCACGTGCTGTTAGCATGTCTTTATTGGGGTCGCTATTTTCTAATGGACGAGTCAGGTAGTCCAGAAGATTGCGGAAAGACCCAGCCACCGAAGCATCAGCCTGAGCAAAGAAATACAGTAAAACCTCTCTACTACGACCACTCTAAGAGCTTTTTGTTTACTGTCGCATTGCTTTAAACTGCCACCTGTCTTGTATTCAACCATTTAGCCTTCTTTTTAAGAATTCTAATTGAGAGTGTTTTTACTGTAAGCCATTATTTCAGAAGTGTACATGTATGTAGTCTTGTTCCCTGTCTAATATAACTTCGGTTATTAGGTCAGGCACAAACGAATAATGGCGTCGCCCATGGGGAAGACCAGGTGAGTTTCTAAAAGCTTTATGAGTTGAGTACACATACCAAATATAAAGTCTATATCCTATGTAGTTCCAGAGCTATTGACAAGGTAAAGTTGTGGACAGACGGTCAAACAAACAGACAAACAGACCAACAGACAGTCAGTCAGTCAGACAGACACACAGGCAGACAGACATACATACAGACAGACAAAAACAATATGCTCCCGACTACGTAGTATGTTACTTTTCATTAAAATCTTAAAGGAAACGTATATTGTCTGCAGGCACGTTCGCGAAAAATGTGACTTTAAAACAAAAATCACAACGTCACCACTAAGCACTGTCATATTTAATCCTATCTTAATGGTATGAGTCATATTTTAAGATATTAAGCGCCTGCCATCAAAACTTAAAGTTGTTCCTTCTTGTTTTAACTCACCTGGTCTTCTCCATGGGTACCGCCATTATTCGTGTGTGCCTGGCCCAATCACGTAGTGTGAGGGGGAAGCAACCAGACAGTGTATGCAGTTAAGAGGTACAATTACAACGCTCAGTTATAGCGACGAGTAAAGTCGTCATTGACAGACAGTCTACCGTTGAAGATTACCCTACCGTCCAAGGTTATAACGCGGCGTCCGATCTGGATTCAAGCTGTTTGTCACTCGTCATTAAAAATATTCTGTCAAAACTTTGAGAAAAACAGCAGACGACAACTTTAAGCAGACGATATAACAGCAGTAAAAGCGTTAGACATAATTACTGCGGCATGGATCGTTGTAAGGAGGGAATGGTTCTTAGGAGGACTGTTGTAGGGAGGGAGCACTGTATTGGAGAAAACGTTATTCTTTCCCAATAAACGCGTTTACGCTAAAACTATTATTTGCAGTGCAAATAGTTTGGAGCCAGATCAGACGCCGGTTACCCGGCGTCTGATCAGGCTCCAAACTGTTTGCCACCAAGATAAACATGAAATATCAGAATTGTCCAAAGTTGCACTTTTCTACGTTTTAGTTCTTTGCGTTTGCGTACGTTTGCGTTTAAACGGGAAAGAACAACGATTTCTCCACTGTACTTACATTCTTTGCATGCTGGTCGATATCCTGAAAAGATATCTTTGGTCGCGTCCTGGTTTGAAGTTTCTCGCCCTTCGGTCGCAGTACTGGACTCAAGTTATCAACAAAGTCATTGCTGGTAGTTTCAATCTCGTGTATCTTTTCGACATACTCATCACTTCCATTCAAGAAGTCCTCATCTTCGAACCAGTTGTTAGTCGGTTTGACTTCATCAGACGAGTTCTCTGGAGGAGCCGGCGGAGGCGCATCATCTTCTGTTAGCTGTACAGGGTGCTGGGCATGAGAAAACATCCCTACAGTCAACTTCAATTAATCCTTTAAAGGGACTCGCAACCGGATGGTGTACTTGTCAAAATAAAATAAATTACTCAAATAAAAGCAAATTTGTGGCATTATTTGGCTTCTGACATTAAAAAAATATGATCAGTCCAAAAAAAGTCTCAAGAATCGTCACCGAATCTTAGTTTTTTTTTTAGATATTTTCCATCGTTTTTCCATAGCGTTAGCTAACGGTATAGTTGTTGTTGTTGCTTCTCTACACGGGCTCAGACATAAACACGAGCCGAATTACGAAGTTGTATGCACTTTCGATCGCTACAAATTGAAGTACGTTAAATCGATCCGAGATAAACGGATAGTTCCGTGGTCCATTGGTCTAAGCGGTTTCCCCTATTTTGCCTTCTGTCCGCCAATGCCGGGCCCCGGGTTCGAATCCCACCAGAGACCAATATTTTTTTTTATTGAAATACATTTTTTTTAAACAGAACTTCTTATCCTAAACTAATTCTTTACCATTTATATAAGCGTTTGACACATATTTACAAATTACTATTTTTAATGCACCATCTGGTTGCGAGTCGCTTTAAAGCCGCATCGTGTTTTTGAGAAACCTGCATAAAACGGTTGTTTGGGGTCCCATTTGAACTATACGTGGGACGTGATTCTTTCACAAAAACCGGCTTTATCTAAGAAATTCGCTTTTTAAATTTTATTTATAATATTTTTGTGCGGCACTATTTAAAAAGCCTCCCTTGTGAATGGAAAGAAGGACAACTCCGTTAATACAGGGCTCCAGATAACGGAAGTATTTCGAAAAACTAAACTCTTTATTTCTGCTTTTAAACTCAATGGTGTCATACTCATTAAAATTGTCTCGACGAGACGGTTTAATCAGTAGTAACAGCATAGCATTCAGAGCTGAAATGAGTGAGAAAATGTTAGATTAGTTCAGATTACTCCCGCTTACATGTGTATCTGGAGCACTGAATATAAAGCGGTTAACACTTATTCTTCTGCACAGACGTCTGCTTTGACATTGTCGTCTGCAAAATGTGTTCAGTTTAGATTGATGCATTGTTTTAATTAAACAAACCTTAAGACGTGTGTCAAACAGTTTGGATCCAGATGAGACGCCGCGTAACGCGGCGTCTTTCTAGATTCAAACAGTTTGTAAACTTCGTGAAGTTACGACCAGTAGTCACAGGGTTAAACTATGAGATCCAGTCAAAATGTGTAAATATTATTCACGGGGGTGAGCGATTAAAATAAATTACGGAGAATCTTTACCTTGGGCTTGCTGAAAATGACTGTGTCAGCCTTGTCCGCTCTCTAACTCAAACACTTCTTTTTGGACCTTCACCAAACTTGCTACAAATGTTTATTAGTATATAGTCTAGGTCAGGTCAAATAACTAGCAAAATCGCATGAGGCATGTCTGAGTTATTGCCCTTGAATAATTAAAAAATGCCTGTTTCAGCATTTTCTGCTCTCTAACACAAACACTTTTTATTGGATCTTCACCAAACTTGCTGACGATGTGTATTGGTATTAAATCTAGGTCAAGAAAAAAATCGAATACAGTTGAATGAAAATCCTGTAAGAAGTAAAGGAGAAATGGAGTGGTCATTTATTACTTAACTTATTACCAACACGGCTAAGATGAAGCACATGCAACATTGACCAAATATTTGGCTAAAATAGAATAAAAACTGGTCCTTTTACAGAGTGGACAGGGCAAAAATGAGGATAAAATAGCAAAATTCGGCGATATGGGTATTTACAGAACTGGACCAAGATTTTATACAAATATAATTTTCAGCAAATTTCGTGAAGATCCAATTAAAACTGTTTGAGTCAGAAAGCTGACAAGCCTGAATTAGTCAATTTTTAGTCATTCAAGGGCAATAACTCCAACATGCTTTGTGCGGTTTTGGTAGTTATGATGATTGACCTAGATTTTATATTAATAAACATTTTCAACAAGTTTGGTGAATATCTGATAAAAACTGTATGTGTTAGAAAGCAAAAAATGCTGAAACATTCATTTTTAATACTTAAAGGGCAAAAACTCAGACATGGCTTTTGCGATTTTAGTAGTATTCAAACCAAACCTTGATTTTATATAAATAAACATTTTCAGCAAGTTTGGTGAAAATCAATAAAAAAAAGCATTTGTGTTACAGAGCAAAAATGGTGAAACAGTCCTTTTTAATACATAAAGGGCAATAACTAAAATAATCCTTTCGGGATTTTAGTAATAATCACACTGGATTTTATATAAATGAAGAATTTCAGCTCGTTTGGTGAAGATCCGATGAAAACTCTTTGTGCTAGAGAGCAAAAAATGTGTGTTTTTTTTTTAAAAATAATTAAAGGGCTATTACTCCAACATGCCTTATGCGATTTTAGTAGGATTCAAACTTAACCTTGATTTTATATTAATGAAAACTTTCAGCAAGTTTGGTGAAGATTAAAAAAAAAGTATTTTATTAGAGAGCAAAACTTGCTGAAAACAGTCATTTCTTATACATAAAGGGCAAAAACTCAGATATGCCACATGCTTTTTTTGTAATAATCAAACTAGACCTAAATTTTATATGAATAAATATTTTCAGCATGTTTGGTGAATATCCGATAAAAGCTGTTTGTTTAAGAGTGCAGAAGAAATGACTGAAACAGTCATTTTTTATTAATTAACAGGCAATAACTCGAAAATACCTTAAGCGATTTTAGTAGTAAGCAAACTAAACCTTAATTTTATATCAATGAACATTTTCAGCAAGTTTGTGGAAGATCGGATAAAAATAGTTGAGTTAGAGAGCGGACAAAAAAGTGTGATAGTCTAACTGACTGATGGATGGACGGGTGGAGGTAGATACGGTTGCACCCAGTGAAGTTGATTTCGGCTGTATCACGTGATACTAAGCCGTGTGGAAATGTTTATGTCAGACGTTCGGTTTGTTATGATTTTAAATCGCCCTTTTTGGTGATTTAGGTCCGTCTTCATCATTTCATAGATCAGTTTGGCCCATAAGAATTTTCAAACATTATTATTAACCGTTATTGTATTTCGGGCATTAAGAAAAGGTCTGAAAACACAATGGGACTTTAATGGTCAAATTTATCGTGAGGTTTTTACCTCTTCGCCGCCATATTGTCGTCTGTTAGATTAAGGCAGTATAACTGACGTTATTTCAAAACAAATGGTAAACAGTTTGGATCCTGATCAGACGCCGCGTTACGCGGCGTCTGATTATGATCATATGGAACTAGTCATTTGGTAGCCGAGTCATTTCATAACCGGTAAAACGAGTCATTTCGTAAACCGAATTTTGAGACATTTCGTAACCATTGGAAAAGGAAAAGTTATTTTGTAACCGAATTTTGGGTAATTTCGTAACCAACTAAAACGTTTAAACTAAACTGGGATAAGAGTAAATAAACCATTTTCCGTGAACAGTTTTGCCAATATGTTGTTGTTTTTTAAGGAAAATGTACGATATATAAATTCGCTATCAGATTTTTGCAGACTTCAAATTTTATGGACAGCATTTACATCTATGCCGTGACGTCATTAATTTTAAACAATTGTCGTCTGCTTTTATTTCTTAAATTCTACTTTTTGCTATTTTGACTGAAGAAATATTGAAATGAGTGTCAAACAGTTTGGATCCTGTACAGACGCCGCGTAACGCGGCGTCTGATCAGGATCCAAACTGTTTGCAAAATAACTGTTGTGCTCGGGGTAAGGCTGTGAAGTGGTTAAAAGATCTTACCTCATCCTTTCTATTGTCGATTTCTTTAGTAATCAGATCTGGCGGATTCTCTGGCGGAACAGGTGACGGTACTGGCGTCGGGGATAGTTCCGTAGGTTCCGGTGTCCGCGATTTTGGCGGGTTCGGCGATGGTGTCTTTGCGCGTTTCGAACTGAAACAACCCATGCCCTGTGTGTCGTGCTTGGAACTATGGTAATGACAAAAATCATTTCCTGACATATGCGTTTGTGCAACTATATTATTATTTTAACTGCAAACAGTTCGGAGCTAGACCATACATATATTATTTGCCTTTACAACCTTATCGCTGCCATTATTTGGTAATTAACCCAACAGAATATAGTTTTGTGTAAAACTTTCGTTTATTTATAAATTGACGATTTTTTAGCGTTCTTAACCCTTTCTCCCTGAATGACGTCATAAAGCGCTATTGCAAAAAGTTTTAATCCTGACCAATTGCAGGATCAAAAACTGTTGGCCACTTGTTTTGCAATTACGTCAGTTATTCTGCCTTCAATCTAACTTTGAAACGATATTGCAGACAACACTATTGAAGCAGACGACAATATGGCGGTGAAGGGGTAACACTCTCACGATAAATTTAAACATGAAAGGGTTAACTTAAAAATACATTAGTCAGAACTCCAGATAAGGGGAATATTTTAAAAACTAAAATCTTTATTTCTCCATTAAACGCTATAGTGTCACTACTCATTAGAATCGTCTATTCGAGACGATTCTAATAAGTAGTAACATCATAGGATTTGGTGCTTGAAGGAGTGAGCAAATGTTGGATTTCTTCAGTGTATACTCCCTCTTATCTGGAGCCCTATTAGTAATTTGCTCAGTGTGTCAAACAGCTTGGATCCTGATCAGAAGCCGCGTTACTCGACGTCTGATTAAGATCCACGTCTTGGTAGTGAAGGGGTTAATGCAAAAAGTAGAATTATTATTTATGAATGACGCGTATACTCGTCACTAGACCGATTTTATTGACTTGACAGGGCGGAGTTTCGATATGGACCTATGCATTTCAACTTTTGGGGCGGCAGCACGCTCTTTTATTATCGGAATTTACCTTTGTCGTATGCCGGTTTTTTTCTCAACATTGCATATTAGTGGACAATTTGACAGAAGGAATATAATGAAAAATGACAAACAGCTTGAATCCAGATCAGACGCCGCGTTACGCGGCGTCTGATCTGGATTCAAGTTGTTTGCTAATGTAAGTCGAGTCTTAATTTTCCCTCCCTATAACAACTCCCTCCGAACAACACACGCAATATTTGTCTCCCGTTGAGTGTTGTTGTAGAGAGGTAACACTGTATATATCCTTTTCACGTTGACATGGCTGCATGCATAAATTGTGTTTCTCCATGTTGAAAGTATCGGACAAAAACGATTCAATACGGGACTATAACCTATCACCCCTAAAATCAAATGTAAATTAGTTTATCTTTGCCAAAGGTTAGATCCGCCATGCCAGGTGAAAAAAATCGGCCTATAAGCGACCAACTGTTTTATATTTACAAACAATAAAATTACTGTAAATCACGTGTTACTTTTGGAACACTTTGGTTCTTTTGCTTTACCTATCAGTGCCAAAATGTTTCGTCTGATTAAAAGAAAAAAGCTGAAATACCGCCTGCTTATAGTTGTCTTCTGCAAGTCAACGCCAAATTCATTTTAAAAAATGATTAGATAAATACCGATACGAATGTCAAACAGTTTGCATCCTGATCAGACCGCGGAATTGAGCGGCGTTTGATCTGGATTTAAAGTATTTGTAAAGTCGACTTCTGTCGCTTATGACTGTGAAAGGGTTAATCTCTAGAAAGACATGTACGAAGCTGAGAGTACGAGTACATTGCCGTTGCAAAAAGCTTGGACTAGAGTTAAAACATTCAACCCTAGCGACGAGTATACTCGTCATCAACAATCGACCTGTGAGAGATCACTGGTAAAGACCCTGGTCGAGGGCTCCATCAGGAGCTACAGTGGAGAATCTGTTATTCTTTCCCGTTTAAACGCAAACGTACGCAAACGCAAAGCAATAAAACTTAGAAAAGAACAACTTTTGGACAATTCTGATAATTCTTGTTTATCTTGGTGGCAAACAGCTTGGAGCCTGATCAGACGCCGGGTTACCCGGCGTCTGATCTGGCTCCAAACTGTTTGTACTGCAAATAATAGTTTTAGCGTAAACGCGTTTATTGGGAAAGAATAACAGATTCTCCACTGTACCTGTTGAGGCGCTGTACTGTTTGTCATTGTTTGCAATATACTCGTATTGTTAGACTTCAATGGAAATTAAACTTGTACATAAACGTTAGGCGTGAATGAGTATGCGCGGCGTCTAATCTGGATCTAAAAAAAAAAGTGACATTAGAGTGCTATTGTCTACAGGAAATGGAAATAATTACCACAGAGAATTACTGCAGACGACAACGATTGCAGACGAACACTGCTTTCCGTGCTAAACGTTTTAACCCTTTCATGATCAAATTATTCGGGAGAGGTTTACCCCTTCACCGCTTTATTGTTGTCTGCTTCAGTATTGTTGTCTGCAAGACATGTTTCAAAGTTAGATTTATGTCAATATGACTGCCAAAGGAGAAGAACTAAATAAGCTTTACCTTTCATTCTAATCCTATAATAGATATGTTGTATATTTTATGTATCTGTACATTTTCTGAAATAAATATGTTTAAACTAATATGACTGACGAAATTTCAAAACGAGTGTCAAACAGTTTGGGTCCTGATCAGACGCCGCGTTACACGGCGTCTGATCACGACCCAAACTGTTGGCAAACGCAGGGTTAACCCAGTCACCCCTGATACTTCAAATAGAAAATTCCAATTTTCAATCAAAGCTTGTCCTTTTTCACATATTTAGGGTGGATTTTACTATAGTAAAATATAGATACATTGCAAACTGGCAGCTATATAGTACAGACCCTGGTGAAAAGGTTCAAGTAGGAGTCCTCTGATCAGGGTACTATTTACAAGTACATTAATTGTAAGTCAAGAGTCTACTTATCGCTAGGTTTGAATGTGTTACCCTTTATTATACGAGATACCGGTAATTATATATGTATCATTTTCAAACAGTGAAAGCCAGTGTCGGAGGGGCTCTCAACTATAGTCTATAAATTAGGGTATTCATCGTTTGTAATAGTTTTTAATATTTTTGAAATTTGAAACAAATTCATCGAAATGCAACGTAAACCGGCCATTTAAAATGTATCAGAAAACGATTTATTCTATTTGACATTTCAGTATCGGTAAGGGCTAAGAATAAATTCGTTATTCAATACTCCATTTAATTGATAAATACAGGGCATAAATACAGGAAGCTATTTTATGAAATGGGGATATGAAATATATATGGATATATTCAATGAATGCCTACGTACACTGTACATGTATGTCATGTAAATTCGAAATGCAGTGAACTGCTTAAAAATGTATCAATGACGCTATATACTGCTAACCCTTATAAAAAAAACAACTTCTGAAGTGACTGAAATGATCTTTGCCTTAATCGCTGTCGTTATTTGCAAACAATTATGATCCTGACCAGACGCCTTAGAATGCGGCGCCTGATCAGGATCCAAACTGTTTGGCAATCTTTACGACACTACATTACCTAAAATTTAAATTTGAGAAATAAAGAATATAACAACATATTCCTGATTTAAGGCGCACTCTGCTTTACTATCAACCTTTTTAAGTAATCGCGCTTGAAAAATAGAACATTTGGAAATCTTGGGATTTTTCAAGATCGATTTATGGCAGCCCTGTTCCTATGTTCGACTTTAAACCTGAGACTCAATGTGTTGTTGGTTCTCTAGTCAGGGATTTCAGGGATGTAAGTACAGTGGAGAATGTGTTATTCGTTCCCAATAAACGCGTTTACGCTAAAACTATTATTTGCAGTGCAAACAGCTTGGAGCCAGATCAGACGCCGTGTAAACCGGCGTCTGATCAGGCTCCAAACTGTTTGCCACAAAGATAAACATGAATTATTAAAATTGTCCAAATGTTGTACTTTTCTACGTTTTAGTGCTTTGCGTTTGCGTACGTTTGCATTTAAACGGGAAAGAATAACGTTTTCTCGCATGTAGTTTTAGTTTTCAGAGATTTAAAGTTATAATTTTCAAATGTAGTTCGGTTTTCCGAAAATCAGATATTTTAACCTTTTCAGGCGTTTAACAATCAGAGGCTTCGCTATTTTGACCCACTCATCCCTAAAACTTCAAATGAATAATTCTAGTTTCCAATAAATTCTAGTCCATTGTTGAATATTATGGGTTGCCTTTTACGATTTATTGTGAAGCAGCAACACCTGCTCCGAGGGCTCCGTTATGAATCCTATTTTTGCACAGGATAAGTGTATTCTCCATAGGTACACCGTTTGTAAAGGGCACGTTTACTAATGTTAGGGCTCAATGTGATCAGAAAGCTATAAAATGGTATATTTATAACCATAAATTATGCCTGCGTTACATGAAGAATGTGTTATTCTTTCCCAATAAACGCGTTTACGCTAAAACTATTATTTGCAGTGCAAACAGCTTGGAGCCAGACCAGACGCCGGGTAACCCGGTGTCTGATCAGGCTCCAAACTGTTTGCCACAAAGATAAACATGAATTACCAGAATTGTCCAAATGTTGCATTTTCTACGTTTTAGTGTTTGGCGTTTCCGTACGTTTGCCTTTAAACGGGAAAGAATAACGTTTTCTCCACTGTACATGAAGGAGACTCTTATTCATACTGAATGCAAATTTTCATTTCTTTTGTACCCGAACCTTGTCTGAATTTAAAACCCTACAAAGAGTTTCCACTCATTTGTGTATGGTTTGGATTCTGATCGGATGACAATCCACTTGTTGGCTTATCAGAATCCAAACTGTTGGAAATTCATATAGAATATTGTTTTAGCCATAAAAAAAAAAAACCTACACGAACAATCAATTTTTGATAAATATAAAAGCAGACGCACACGGCATTCTTACATCGAATAGGTTAAACGAATCATTATTTAATAATCCACGAAGAAGAGTTTTATTCCACGTTTAACACTTCCATTGCCAGAGTCGAATAAAGTCGACTTTGCAAACATTTTGGATCCAGATCAGATGCCGCGTCTGGTCAGGACCCAAACTGTTTGACACTTTTATCAATATTTCTCTAGTCATACAACCTCAAATCTAACTTTGAAACGTTCTTGCAGGTAACACTACTGATGCAGACGGCAATTAAAGTGGTGAAGGGTTAAAAATCTCCCGAATAATTACGCGCATAAAGAGTTTTCGACATGTACCTTCAACACACATTGGAAACCAAAGTTAGATTTTGTTTTCATTCACTTTATGAGTGTATTTTTAAACCCTTTAAACACTAGTAATTCTTGTGGATTGTTATGTTCTCTTGTGGATCATTTTAAAACCAGTCTACTAGGAATTCTGGGTATTTTGATAAATAATGCTACAACTTAACAAACGGTGTAGACCCTTATCAGAAGGCTCCCATTTGAGCCCTTTGACCTGGGTTTATACTGTTTGCAAATGTAATAGTATATTTTAACCCCTTCACTGCTTTACTCCGAGTACAACGGTTATTTGCAAACAGTTTAGCGTAAAGCGGCGTCTGATCAGGATCCAAACTGTTTGACGCTAAATTTTATATTTCTAATGTCAAAATATCTAAAATTTGAATTAAATTTGAAAAAGCAGACGATAACTTTTTCAAGCCGATGACGTCATGGCAGTGAAGGGGTTAAAAGGTCCATGTTGGGGCAATGTTGGGGCAATCTAAAGCATGAATCTGGCACCTGCTCCATTACACTATCCGTTAAAAACGTGTCGTTTCATTTGATTTCAAGTTTAGATATTGGGTATTTATTGCTGTACCAGTCTAGTTGTAAACTGTAAATGAAACACAGTCTGATAATTTTAATTGACAGTAACAGGTCAATATTTATGGATCTTTAGATGACTTTATAATAACGTTTGTAAATAAATGTAAACTAAACACACACCAGGAGCACACTATTGTGTTAAAAAATCCGTACATTTATTACACTCAAATCATAATTGGCAATATATATAAAACGTGTAGACATGTGTGTGCTATTTTACATATACAGTGGAGAAGATGTTGCTCTTTCCCTATAAACGCGTTTATACTTAAACTATAATTTCCATTGAAAACAGTTTGGAGCAAGATCAGACGCCGGGTAACCAAACTATTTTCCATTCAGATTAATAAAAATGATTCTGAAATAGATAACATTCTAAGTTTTCAAATACATCGTATTCTAAATAAATGGTTTGAATAGTATCCATAAAAGGTGCAATTTTTGAATATGCGATGAGCTAAGGGTTAATGACTGATCAAGGCCTTAGCTGCTTGTAAGGGCTTCTATGTATATAAGTTATGATATAAATGTGGATATTGATAAAAACCTACATGTTCTTTAACCCTTTAACCCTTTACTACATAGATATGTTTCATGAAAAATGTTTTATGTTCTCTAGTAGATGGTGACTTGAAGCGGGTTTAAAGTAAAACAGAGTGCACATTTAGGCTCATTTTGATTTACTTTCAACCTGGTTTAAGTGGTCACCTTCTTCAATACTAGAAATATACCATGGAGTAAAGGGTTTGAAGTATCTATGGTATTTTCCTTCCCGTTTATTATAAAATTTCATTGATCTAGATCTTTGCTATTTGTTAAATCGTCGTTTTGTTTGGGCTTTATATTGCCTCTACCTATTCAATAGTCATGTATAGATAACAAATCTTGAATTCTCAGAGTGACACTAATGCATTATCATGTTCAACTTAATCTTTAAAGGTAAACAGAGTAGTCCCTGTGGAGAGCTCCTACAGGAACTGTCTATTCAGGGTCCACTCTGTTTTCAAAGGTTTAAAAAATACTGATTTGTAATTGTGTTCCTTCGTGTTGTATATATGTTAATTTTGTTTGTGGACCATATCGAAAATTGGTATGTTTGTTCGATACCAAATATGTAATCCACATGAAATAAAGTCGTTATTATTATTGTTATTATTCTAATAGTCACAATTGACAGCACGTTGTCATTTCTACATTGCTTGCAACGAGTTTGCGTTTCGTTCGCGTTCTCCACTGTACGAGGGGCATTTTTAAGAAGTGGCAACTGATATATATATATATAATAAGTGCAAAAATGTATGTGTCATATATCATTTTAAAGAGCAATTCTCTGCCGTCACGATGGTATAACGTACAGTGGGGAAATTAGAACAATCCATCAAAACACAAGTCAATATTAACAGAAAGTCAGTTTTTGGTAAAAACTGTAATATCACTAAATAAAATAACAGCGTAATAAGGAGAAAATTTGTTGCAAAGAAATTTGAAACGCCAAGTTCTGGGACGAAAAACTGAATCGAAAGGTTCAGTGGCATGACGTCTACCGCACAATGAAAAATGTTTTTATAGACAACAGAATAAAAGAGCTTAAGTTTAAACTTATCCATAAAACAGTTTCAACTAATGAAAACCTTTATCACATGGAAACTAATACAGTGGAGAAAACGTTATTCTTTCCCGTTTAAACGCAAACGAAACGCAAACGCAAAACACTAGAACGTAGAAAGTACAACTTTAAGACAATTCTGACAATTTAAGTCCATCTGAGTGGCAAACAGTTTGGAACCAGATCAGACGCCGGGTAACCCGGCGTCTGATCAGGCTCCAACCTGTTTGCAATTGAAATAATAGATTGAGTGTAAACGCGTTTATTGGGAAAGAATAACGTTTTCTCCACTGAAGAAACTGTATTCTACAAGCATTGTAATGAAATTGAAACATAAGAAAAGTTTTCCATCTCTTGTCTGTATTTAAATACCTTTTTGGTCAATATACACAATTAACATTAAAATATAAGCATTAATAAAATTATTAATTAATTATCATTAATAATAATTAGCATGTACGAACTCGTAGTCGGATACAAAGTTATCAAGAAGTAAATATTACCATAGGGAGCATTACTTATTCTATCTACAAAAGTTACATGAAAAGCGAAAGAAGCAAAAATAGTGGATATGATGAACATTTTATACTAAGATTGATTAACTTTAGAAAAATAGTACTTTGAGAAGAAATTGAAGCATCCTATTCCAATAATTCAAAAGTTCAACAAAGCATTGAGAGATAAGAATTAAACTCTTACATTAAAAATGTATATGCATGTTGTTTTTGTATTTATAAACATTCATGTGTTGTATATGTTTCCCTTGTATATGTTATGTTTTTATGATTGTTATTTAATGTAAAAAAACCGGACTACCAGTACATGTAGGTAGTTCCAAAAAGAAAAAGTACGCCTTTTTACACCTTTCATTTATCCCTCTTAAAGAAAATAGTTCCTCTTATGATACAGTTATGAATACCGTTGTGACAGACGAATAGAAACCCTGCTGAAAGTAAAGTATAGTTCACCATAAGTGTGAATTCTGCTTTGCTTTTAACCTGCTTTAACACCTGTCTTTAATAACTAGAAATATGCTATGGGGTGATGGGTTAACACCGAGAGTTTCTGAAAATTGTACCGTTCAAGTAGTGGCAAACAGGTTAAATCCTAGGTCGCGGCGTGTTTGCATATTCGACTTTGGACAGGTTAAGTCGAAATAACGTTTTTCTTTACAAGTGAATTTTAACAAATTTCAAGAGCTCTAAGTTGCTTAAATTGAGCTTACGCTTACTTCAAAGTTAAAACATAAAATTCGACTTAACATTTTCAATAACAATGGCGCAGTTAATCGACTCTTCAAACATTTTGGATCCTGATCAGACGCCGCGTTACGCGGCGTTTGATCAGGATCCAAACTGTTTGACATTCGTACCAATATTTCTTCAGTCAGTCAAAAAATCGCTAAATCCGACTTGGAAAAAATATCGCAGACGACACTATCGATACAGACGATATTTTGGCGGTACGAGGGTTACAGCAGACGATATAACTTGGCAGTGAATAAGTGAGTTTTAGTTATCTAGGTTCGACTTCAGTCATAAAAAAGTTTACTTACCTCTCTTAACAACTTCTTTATCAGTTTGTTGTCGCTTCAATGTAATACTGTGGGTATAGATGACACATTGGTACACTCGGTGCAAAAAGAAACGCACATTTTTTTATCACAATATAATTTGTATATAGAAGGAACGTATTTGTGGAGTAATATTTTCATTAAAATCAGAAGTTCTGTCTGGGGTTATTAATGTTGAAAATGGGAGGTTCATAATTGAATTGGTAGCATCACAACCGGCACACATCTGTTCGGTGTTTTCAAGTGACTCGCAACCAGATGGTGTGTTTGCAAAAATAAAAGAAAATACTCAAATAAAACTAAGTGCATCTGGCATTAGGAAAATATGATCAGTCTAAAAACACATTCTAGAAAAATCTTCAAATCTTAGTTTTTTAGATATGTTTCATCGTTTTATACGTGGGTATCGAAAGACGAAATAGAAATTGATAACGAGCTCAGACATAAACCCGAGCCGAATTATGTACTCTCCATCGCTACACACTGCAGTACGTGCAATTGATCACAGATACATGATTAGTCCGGTGGTTCAGTGGGCTAAGTGGTTTCCTTATTTTACATGTCTGTACCCGCATGGTGGGTCCCGGGTTCGAATCCCACTAGAGCTCAATATTTTTTTTTATTGAAATGCATTTTTAAAACAGAATTTCTTACCCTAAACTCATTCTTACCCGTTTATATAAGCGTTTGACATATATTTACAAATTACTACTGTATTTTAAATGCTAAATCTGGTTGCGAGTCTCTTTAAAAAGACTGTAGTTAACTTTTTCGTGAGATTTTTACCCCGTCACCGTTTCATTGTCGTCTGTTTCAATTTAGATGTTTGCAAGATCGTTTTAAAATAAGATTCAATGTAATATGGCTTTAAGCATATCGTTACGAGTATCAAAGAAAATGGATTCTGAATAGACGCCGCGCGTTACGCGGCGTCTGATCAGGATCCAAATTGTTTGCAAACATGTTTTTGGCGTCATTAAGAGTGAAAGGGTTGACAGGCAGCACAGTCTTTTTGCGTATTTTTTCCCGAACTTGTTGCAGAATTAGATCTAAATGAATCTTGAGATTTGGTCTTAGTATTCTAATTTTCTCCAATAAAAGTCTTAGACTCTTAATCTGGCCCTGAATACGATGTGCGTTTCTTTTTGCACTGAGTGTATATATACGTACAGTGGAGAATCTGTTATTCTTTCCCAATAAACGCGTTTACGCTAAAACTATTATTTGCAGTACAAACAGTTTGGAGCCAGATCAGACGCCGGGTAACCCGGCGTCTGATCTGGCTCCAAACTGTTTGCCACCAAGATAAACATGAAATATCAGAATTGTCCAAAAGTTGTTCTTTTCTACGTTTTAGCGCTTTGCGTTTGCGTACGTTTGCGTTTAAACGGGAAAGAATAACAGATTCTCCACTGTACCTCATCAATGCCAGGGTATCGTCTGATAAAATAGTATAGTCTGCTTTAAATTCTCAAACTTACATTATAGCATGTTTACTGAAAGTAGCATCGACATGAGTGTCGAACAGATTGGATTCGGATCAGAAGCCGAGTAACTCGACGTCTGATATGGATCCAAACTGTATGCAAATACTAATACATCGTTGTAAAGGCGATTAAGGCGATTAAGGCGTTAAACCAGGAAGCTTAAATCATTGTTTGTTTTCTATCGATCAGTTTATAAATTTCCATGAAACTTTAATAAATTCCTGTGAGTGGCTTTTTGTCTCTTTTATGAATATGAAATTGCTATCTTAAGCTTGTCAATAACTCTTCTCGCTTTCCTTTTACACCAATACTCGTTTTGATCTTGCTCTTGATTATTTATACAGCGTCCCCCCCCCCCCCCCCCAACGTTCCTAAAACAGAACAATTATGTCTAACGCTTTAACTGCTGTAATATTGTCTGCTTAAAATCATCGTCTGCTGTTTTTCTCAAAGTTACATATTGAACATTTTGACAGAAAAAAACCTTAATGACGAGTGACAAACAGCTTGAATCCAAATCAGACGCCGCGTTACGCGGCGTCTGATCTGGATTCAAGCTGTTTGCAAATGTAAACCAATTTCCCTCTCTATAACGACTCCCTCCAAACCACGAACACTTTTTTGTCTTCCAATGGATGTCGTTGTAGAGGGACGGAACGCTGTACATGTCAATCAAACTGCCTTTAGAATGGAACTTAGAAAACTCAGTCAAGCATGACTTTTAGCTTGTTCGGTGTTACTTTGGAGAAGACGTTTTTTCTTTCCCAATAAAAGCTTTTACACTAAAACTATTATTTCCCTTGCAAACAGTTTAGAACAAGATCAGACGCCGGGAAACAGGCGCCTAATCAGGTTCCAAACCGTTTGTCACTCAGATTGAAATAAATAGTCAGGATTGTCAATAAGTTGTCCTTTTCTTCATTTTATTGTAATGCGTTTGCGTTTAGTTTGTGTTTAAACGGGAATTCTATCATACCTCGCGCACACCCCTTTATAAACAAAGAGGGAACGTATTTGTGTTTAAATTCTCAATTACTACGCATCTCAACTTCTACCCGTGTTCTATTGCACGATAAAACACTGGTATGAATCTTTTATTTCTACAATAAAAGCTTGTAAAGTAAACATTATGCTTTTAAGTATGAAAATAAAGCAGAGTGCTTCTACATGTATAGGACCTTTCTGTTTTGCTTTCATAATGAGTTAAACTGAGTGTCATATAAATCCCATATACTAAATATTTAGGGCAGATAGAAGCTTTTTAAGCCATTGTTTTGGACGAAATGGTTAAATGTTATGCTGTTGTTTTGACTTCAGTCATGACATCATCACTGTTTTACATGTCATGTCATAAATGTGCTAAATTGTATTTAAATGTAATTATTAAAAAATGGTAAATCAACGGAATATTACCACAGTGTGTGATCCGGTTTTTTTTTTTATCATTTATAGTTAGTTTGTGTTTTCCAGATCACACTCGAGGTGCTGATATTCCTCTTATTACATACGTCGTACCTTAATGTTATATAGTGTTCTTATTTTAATTTACTTTTATAACAAAAGTTAATTTAAACTAGCTTAAAATCGGGACATTATCTTGCTCAATCGTATATTCATTATATATTATTTTACACAACCGCTGTATATTAGTACAAATTGAAACTGTGGAAGTATAATGTGACCACCAACAAGTGCGTCATTCAAAACGTCATTATTTATATTGTTGACGTATTGATTTGTTCTCGACTTGATCCGCCGCATTGTGATACTAGGGGTTTAACTATAAATATAAATAAAAAAAAGTTATAATATTTGAAAAAGGATATCGCCCTTCGTTACCTAAATTTTACTTAAAAGGACAGAAAATAGAATAATTTGAATCTTTTAGATATTTAGGTGTACACTTTTGTGAAAATGCCAACTGGTATAGGACGCATAAATGTATAGCAGAACATGCATCGTCAGCCTTGTACAAACTATTTTTAATTTACAATACTACGGAATTACCTACCTCAGAAAAATGTAAACTACAGTAAAACCTCTCTATTACGACCACTAGAAAGAAGGATAATTGATTGTGTATGAGTCAGGTGAAAGCTTAAAGCAAGATGACAGTGAAACAGAAAGCTCCTATAGGAGCTTTCTGTTTCACTGTCACCATGCTTTAAACATCCACCTGTCTTAAGCACCTAATATTTAATATAATGTAGTGGTCGTAATAGAGAGGTTTGACTGTATTCAATGCTCTTGTTGCTCCAGTACAAAGTTATAGTTCTGATGTATGGGGTTTTCATGAAGGAAAACTATAGAACTTGTTCATACGAAATTCTGCAGAAAAGTTCTTTATGTTTGAAAATCCATCAATCTTGCTGCTTTATATAGAGAATTAGGACGTTATCCAATGCACATTATGCGAATTTCACATATGCTGAACTATTGGTCAAAGATAATTAAATCAGGAGATACAATATATTACGCTCAGATACTGACAACGGTATAAATTATGGAGAGTAAAATTGGGCATATCAACTCAAAAAAGTTTTAGAAACTCATGGTTTACTTTAAATTTGGCTAGAGCAAGATATAATAAACAAATCTTTTCATCAAATAGAACAAAGAATAATTGACATGTACAAAAAATGGTATTCAGAAAAAAATAACTCGCCGAGTTTAATTTCATACTCAGGATTCAAACATGACATGGTTTGTGAAAATTATCTTGATAGAATACACGAAAAGAAATATCATTGTTAAATACCTTCTCCGCACTTGTGTATTGTGTTATATATGTATGTATTTTGTAACTTGTCATGTCATACTGTCAGTCATGTGCATATTTGTATTTTCCTCATGGGCTTTTAGGCCTAATAGAACTACTGTGAATAAACTTATCATGAATATTTAAGAGAATGAGAACTATTTCACCCTAGGTTTTTCTATTTACAATTACTTGAGAAAAAGGGTACTTAAAGTCCCGATGGCCAACTTCAACAAAAATTAATCAATTGATGGAAGTTAATAGCAGAGCTGCTCTATTTATTTATCCAAATGTGTCTATTTTGCTAATAGATTAACTCATTATCCCCTGAAACTGTCAATAGACAATTCCAGTTTGCAATAAAGGTTGGTCCATTTTAGACTATTTAGTGTTGTTTTTTTGTAATAAATTGCAAAATGATAAACAGTGAAGTCCCTGATCAGAGGGCTCCTGCTGGAGCCCTCTGATCAGGGACTTCACTGTTTGCATAGGACAAGTGTACTCTCCACAGGTACACATTTGGTAAAGGACGCGTATCTGCGTCACTAGGGCTCAATGAGTTAAGGGAATAACTTAGACTATCATCTGATATCTATATTAAAATGTTTTACATGTATACATTTTTTAATCCATTTCATCTAAGTAATGTTTAGAGACAGTTGCAAATAGTGTATTGGTAGCTCGGACGACTAAGGCAGCCGTCTTGTCTGGATATACCCAGTTTACTACCGCTAGTTTTTGCCCATACAATTTCAACAAGAAATCTCAACTGACTTGAAATGAGATTACTATTCGCCATTTAAATGATGGTTAAATTTCTGTGATGTTAAATATTTATATTATAGTGCCTTACTTCAGTATACGGTATTGCAGTAATAAATTGCTTTTCTGGAAATATGTTAATCTTGTTATACCTCAAAATAGCAAGAAACATTGTAAAAACGTTTGAGCATTTAATATTATGTTATGTTATGTTTTATCGGCTCGATTTAAAAGTGTTGTTGTTTTATGCAAATAACTGTCATTTAAGCGTTTTAGAGTATGAATTAAACTGTTTTAAACTTTATCACTTGGGGAAAACATTAGTTAAATTGGGTGCTGTGTATTATTCACGCTTCAAACGGAAATGAAAAGTTCAAAATTAATCAAAGCTTGGTTTCAACATTTTTCAAAATAGCATAAAAACCGGGAATTCCGAACGTCATGCGCAAAACTTCTTTATATAGAATAGACTGTGTATAACTTGTTTAGCATAAAAGAAGTCCCGTCAACATCGTGTAGCATATAAACCATCTCATACAAACCATCTGATACGGAAAAAGAGTGTTGTATTGGGCATGTATTTAAGCGTGTATCTATAAATAGGTATATCATTAATGAAACATAATGCTAATTAGTATACTTCTAATATAAAATTATTAGTAAAAACTTGTCTGTATGTTTCGTTGAAACCATACTAGCAAGATTAGCATATCTATATTATATCACAATATATTTGAACCTTTTTACCGTTTGTTAATGTACAAATGTTATATAGATCTAGTCGGTTACAAACGCTATTCAGAGATTATGTTAATTGTACAGTGGAGAAAACGTTATTTTTTCCCGTTTAAACGCAAACGAAACGCAAACGCAAAACACTAAAATGTGGAAAATAACAAATGTTTGGCATTTTTCCACTATCTATTTTTATCTGAGTGGCAAACAGTTTGGAGCCTGCTCAGACGCCGGTTTACCTGGCGTCTGATCTGGCTCCAAACTGTTTGCAATGGAAATAATAGTTTCAGCGTAAACGCCTTTATTGGGAAGGAATAACATTTTTTCTACTTATGAGTCTTGACGATTTGATATCTTATCCTACAGAAAGGTACAGGTTGTGTAAGTACTTCGTGGTCGCATCCAGCGCGGCCTTTAAAACAGAACATGTAAATTATACAGGTGAAGGGGGGGAAACTGTATGAATTGTTGGTTTCAAGTGCAATGCCAGAGTTGCATCCCTTATATGAGTTTACACTTATCCCCCAGTATTTTGCTAATTAAAGAGTATTAGAGTCAGTTCATGTAGTCCCATATAATAGGCTCTAATAAGAGCATATGCCTATAGCCTAAATGTTGCTTAATAATTTAAGAAGTTTGCAGTTTTAGTTTATTCTACTAATAAAGCTAGGATCACTCTCAGTAAACGTGTGTAGCAAACAGAGAGCAGACACAGAAGAGAAGAGTAATTATACATTTTAACCCCTTCACTGCCTTACCCCGAGTACGATGGTTATTTGCAAACAGTTTGGATCCTGATCAGACGCCGCGTGACGTGGCGTCTGATCAGGATCCAAACTGTTTGACACTCATTTCAATATTTCTTAAATCAAAATACCTAAAAATTAGATTTGAGAAATTAAAGCAGACGACAATTGTTTAAAATTGATGACGTCACGGCAGTGAAGGGGTTAATTAAAGCACAGATTGAAACTTAGATTGTCTTTGTATTTCTACCGGTATACATGTCTTTCCTTTTAAGATATCATAAGTAAAAATTGCCCAAACATCTGAGATTACATACAAGAGAGGATATTATCCAAATCAAGAAAAAAAAACCCAACTAGATCTCGTGGAACTCTCTGCTCCACTTTCATCCCGTCTTAGACTAACATCTGCATTTAGCAGGGCTGTCATAAGTTGACATGAAAAATCCTTACATTTCCAAATTTGCATTTTTTAAAGTCCGAATTTACGAATCGTACCTTTACCCCCCTAGCCCTTTTCTTGTTTTGTTGACATGCGACTACTTAAAACAGGTTGTAAGTAAAGACCCTCTCAATTAATCGAATGGATCCAGATCGCATGGCATTATATGCGTATATAAACATTGGGGGTGTTACGCCTGTTTTTAACGGGTGTTTCATTGATTTCAATTCGTCCGGAAGTACAAAGTTTTCGTTGACCACAATTCCTATTCGAGTCGGGTCAAAATCGTTGTCATCAGTAAATCTTCGCGCATTTGCTCCGCCTAGTTTTCGTTGACAACAAACCATGTCCAGGAATGCAGGCTATATTTACAGGATTGTCGTTCTTGCTCACTTTAGTATATCAGACGTAAACCATTATCTCCCTTGGTCCACGAGATCAATTATCGATTTGTTAGGCAGACTATCGGAAATCGCTTGATCATCTTAGCCTTGATAAGAAATCGAATGCTTCGTTATCATTCGGCTGCCTCCGGAACACTGGTTCCGGACTCGTTCTTATTCTCAGCGGGACCTCTGAAAAGCCATGTGTGTGTTAAATGGCTGGGTTTTTAAACGGCGGGTTTTAACGAGCGGAAGGCAACCCTAAGCTGGGTTTTAACTAAGGTTGTTTACCTTGCCAATGTTACGCAAAACTGTAACATAACATTAGTGGGGTAAACAGTTGTCATGATGGACACCACTGACCATAAGGTCAGAAAAATGAATAAGTAAAACAAAAGAATAAATTCAGTGTTAATCACCTGTATTTTAATCAAACAGTTCTAATCTAATCTAAAGCATAAAAGCATTATTTACACAAATGACTAAAGCCAGATAAAGTTAAAATGTGCTGCTTTAAATGTAAACAATTATCTAGCTGAATGATCTAAATAGCAAACAGCCAAAATGCTTAAAGCAAGAAGTAAAGACCAAAAATGGTGCTAAGTTAAATGGCTTTAAAAGTGACACACTCAATTTAGAAATGTAGTTAAATAAAGCAGAAGATGTTCCTAAGTGTATTTAAGTAATAAATAAGTTTCACCTAGAAGAACAAATCCTAACCTGCCAGTGTAAGGCAGGGTAGAATGCATCTTTCACATGACCCTAATCAAGCCTTCTGATTGGCTGAGGGCAAATCATAGCCCTTTCCTGTGTTAAGGGCTAAATACAAAATAATTACTTATTATAAAGATACATTCTAAATTACTAAAAAGCAGCTAAAATAACAGCTATTAAATCAAAACTATCAAATCTATATTCAGAGTGGCCAAATACAATATATAAGTGATGTTTCCAAATATGAGCAGTGAAGGGTCTGGAATTTCTAGACCCAGATATCAGCCGAAAACCAGCAAATACACAAAAATACTAATTTATCAAGTTCCCTAAAAATATCTATCATAAACTTCAAACCTTTAGACACATTATGAGTATAAATCTAGAATTTATAGTAATTTATTGACAGAGATACAGCCCCAATTGAAATAGCAAAATCATGCTTTTTCCAGCTGGCGGCCATTTTGTCATGCCTAATTTTATTAAGGATCTAGCTCCTCAACACAATAAATCTAAATTACAGGATTACCTGGCCAAAATCAGACAAATGAACATGTGAAAAACATTAAGCCAACAAAAGTCTACATAGTAGGCATTTAAATGTGTGAAAAATATCAATGTACAAGGAGATATCGCACTTATTAGTGTCTGAATGGGAGATCTGGGTCACCTGTCAAATGTAAACAGATCTACATTTGGGCAGGTAACTCAGGATCCAAACAATGTCATCCACCAAAAACTATTAGAAAAGGTAGAAATAAAGTATAAATGCCTAATCAGGCTGATTTTCTACTGAATTTATGTTTATTTAATAGGATTTCACTCCTGAGCCAATTTCCTCTATATGGTTATGTAGGTGAAATAGTCAAGATAGAAAATCTCTCTTAAAACACTAAAAATGCAATATCAACCTAAAATATATACACCGGTAGTTGCGGAGACATATCTCGCAGCTACCGTGACCAAAATTACAACTATATTTTGTCTACAGGTCTAAAGAATCAAAATAAGCAATTTGCTATCTGAGCAGAAATCTGCTCAAGCATGTCAGGTCAACTCCAGTTTATCTGCTGATTAAATTGTTATAAAATATTCGCGTCTTACATCAATTATACCCTGACCAGCATTATCGGTCGAATCTTTCACTAGTATATTACTCGTACATCCACACTTAACAAACGATAGTATGAATTCTGATCAGACTAAGTATTTAGTCTATACGTCAATTTGCAAACTGTTAACCAATCGGATCAAAACTAATTGAAGGCGCGAGTCACTGCTCCTTAACCCTTAATTATCGTGCTAAGCGGGACTTGGCTTATATTTGCAAACAATCTCGATTCAGATCAGATGCCGCGTTACATAGCGTCTGATCTGGATCTAAGCTGTTTGTCACTCGAAAAGTACCTTTTCTTTAGATTTAAAAAGATCAAAATCAGTTATTATATTTCGCAGACATTATATTTGAAGCAGACTACAAATCAGCAGGATAAGGGTTAATTTATGACACTTTGTTTCGTTAACTCATTCAACCATAAAATTGTTAACTGACATGTTAATTTCCAATTAAGTATAGTCCATTCTTTACTTTTTAGGGTTGATGTTAACAATATAATTGCAAAATGGCAAACAGTGTATGCCCTGTTCAGATGACTTATGCTAGCATACGACAAGTGTACATTTAGAAATTCAAATTCAAACATAAGTACGCTGTTTGTTAGTGAGAATGGGTTAATATTTTGTTATTGTTTTCTGATTGCTGATTGCCGGTTAAATTCTGATCAGATCAGTTACTTGCTGTTTGATCTGGATATACATTGTTTGCTTCTGTAATTCAAGTGGCATTCAGTAAACCAATGGTCAGCAGTAAAGAAGAGTCGATTTCGATTCTAATCTGGATCCAAACTGTTTGAAAAATATAACTGACTCTCTCTCCCTCTCTATGTGTATGTATATATATATATATCTCTCCCCTTTCTATGTCTCTCTTGGATCTGATCTAAATCCATACTGTTTGTAAATAGAACTCTCACTCTATGTCTAATCGGTATATATATCTCTCTCTTTCTCAGTATTAACTCTCTCCCTCTCTCTTGGATTACTTAAGGATCTGATCTGGATCTAGACTCATTCAAAATAGAACTGTGATATCTCTAAGAGTCTTGATTGTGTACTATTTGTCTGTCGGCTAATAGTATTAAATCAAATTCGTCAAATCAAATTACCCAGGAAGCTTGTATAAAAGATGTGGCAATTTTTGTTCATCACACATGGACATAAGCCCCTATAAACACACAGCGGTAACCAGATCACAGCCCGAGAAACTAAAACGAGTCTTACGAAAAATTACGACGTGATTTCACGGAAATAGCCGATCGTGTATGATGGATAAAAGGCTAAGTCCGATTTCAGCAACACGACATTTACCAATATTTAACTCAATTTGGATTTTTGAATTGTTAAGAAAACAGTCTTTCTCCTCATAACTGCATGCTAAAATATTCGCAGATGTTTAAAAGGATGCTTTATTCGCGTTCAAAATCAGCAAAGTACACGCTTTCACCCTTTTTTACTATATGTTTAATGTGTCCGACACATACCTTTTTCAAATCAAAATGGAAGCAAAATGTCATTAAAATAGAAAATTAAAATTTACACCATGTGTAACAGAAGAAAATGAAGTTTATAGCTATAACTGCTAAAATATTGTCAGATATATTCAACAACTTAAAAGATGAGTTTTAGAATTATTCCCCTATATATTCTATATAGGGAAGTCGGCCGGGAAATTGATCGATCTCAGTTTTATCGGCTTTTGCAAGGGGGACAGCCCACTTGATTACCGTGGTAGAAACAGTGGGGGAAAGCGGGACAGTAATCGCGGGGGTGAGTGGGGCAGAGACAATAGAGCGCAGAATAGTTATCGTGGGGGAGAGAGGAGTGCAGAGCGTGGAAGAGAGAGGGACGAAGATCACAGGGGGTTTCAGAGGAACGGGTACAGTGGGACACAGGGGTCGGATCGACAGGGCTACAGCAGCTTGTTCCATAGTGACAATAGAGGGGGTGCGAGTGGATCTGGTCCAAGAGGGGGACGGTACAGGGAGGGACATTAGTTAGTCGCAGGGTGTTGGAATGTTAATGGGTGGAGTACGAATACCTTGTCTGATAATAATTTTATTCGATCTACGTGTGTTGTTAACTTAGACACTGATATAATTGGTATTGTTGAGACCCATCTTTATGACTCTCAAAATCTAGCCGTCGAGGGATTTAAATGGTTTGGTAGAAATCGTGACACTCAACATATTAGAGCTCGAACTGGTTCAGGTGGGGTAGGATTTTTAGTAAAGGAAGAGCTTCTTTCTGCCTACTCTGTCAGTGTACTTGATGATGAGATAGAAGATATGTTATGGTTGCAATTGAAATGTAATGACTATGAATATAGTATTATAGCATGTGTATGCTACCTCCCGCCAGAGAACTCATCAAGACCAGTTGATGTTCACTCATTTTTTGATAATCTGTTAACTAGTGTTTACAGATATCAGGAAATGGGTGAAGTATTTATCTGTGGTGACTTTAACTCTCGTTGTGGTGCAGACGAGGACTATATTGCTGGTGTAGATAATGTTATACCACGTGAAGTTGTTGACTATACTACTAATAAGTATGGCCATATTTTCATTGATTTTCTCATCAACTGTAACTTCTGTTTACTTAATGGTCGTAAAACAACTAAGAATGACTTTACTTCAATATCTTCCAAAGGTTGCTCGGTTGTCGATTACTGTATAGTCAGTTACGATAAAATTGAATTGTTTGATAATTTTACTGTTTTAAGATCTTCAGATATTGTAAATCAGTGGTGCACTGGACGGGGGTTTTCACCGTCTGCAGTCCCCGACCACTCCTGCTTAATATGGAATGTAAATGTGCCATGCAAACGAGATGAAGGTATCGAGTCACCTAATGACGAGGCACCTGTGCCTTTTAGACGTAAATTTGATGTCACTACAATTCCAGATACATTTCTTGCAGAGCACTCTGTTATGCAAGAAATAGTTTCTGCAATTGATAAATTAGAGACAGGGCATAGATTGCAAACTGATATTGATAAGGCTTATACTGACTTTACAGAGGTTGTTAAACTAGATATGGAGGCTAAGCTTAAATATAAGAAGCAATATGTACAGTTTGGCTCTTCCAATAAGCGAAGGAGAGTCGGTAAGCCATGGTGGAATAATTCACTGTCATTATTGTGGAATGAGGTGTGTGAGAATGAGCGTCTTTGGTTACGGTGTGCTGAACCATCCAACAAGTCGTCCTATAAGGCGACGTATGTCAACACACGTAAACAGTTTGATCGCCTGGTACAACAATCGAAACGAGAGTATTGGTCCCAGCTTCAGAATGATTTACTGACAAATCTAAACACTGACCCTAATACATTTTGGAAAGATATTGGTAACGTGGGTATTGCAAATTCCAAAAGTAAATCTATACCCATGGAGGTTATCCTTGAGGATGGTTCAGCTACTCATGATAGGAAACATGTTCTTGAAAAATGGAAGAATGAGTTTTATGCACTTTATAATATTTTGCCTGACTCTGCAACGGATCAAATGATATATAGACCAGGTAATGAAATCAATCGTTGTGAGTATATAAATGAAAACATCTCTGTTTTAGAAGTTCGAAAAGCCATGTTAAATGCAAAGAAAGGTAAAGCTGTTGGTACAGATGAAATTCCTAGTGAGGTATTGAACAATGACACCACACTTATGTTTTTACACGCCCTTTTTAATGTGTGTTTTAGCTCGGGTATTGTCCCATCTGATTGGGGAAAGGGAATTATCAATCCCATTCCAAAGTCAAATGGTGCTGACCCGAGGGACCCGTTGGCTTATAGAGGTATTACCCTTACAAATAGTATGTACAAACTCTTTTGTTCTGTTATAAATGATAGACTTGCTGTATGGAGTGAAAGAAATAACATTATTGTTGATGAACAGAACGGTTTTCGGAAGAAGCGTAGTACAATTGATCATGTGTCGTCACTTACAAATTTAATTGATACTAGGAAAAAGATGAAAAGGTCAACTTTCTGTGCTTTCATAGACTTTAAAAAGGCCTATGACTCTGTTAATAGAGATATTTTATGGGGAAAGCTAGAACGATATGGTATCTGCGGTAAAATGTTATGTGCTCTCAAGTCTCTATATGCTAATGTATCCGCCTGTGTTCGCCTGAATGGACATATGACGGAATGGTTCAATGCTTCTTCGGGTCTTAGACAGGGATGTTCGATATCTCCAATATTATTTAATCTTTTTATTAATGACCTAGCGCTAAGAATAAAGGCCTTAGGGAAGGGTGTGAACACTGGAGATGATGTTATTGGTATATTAATGTACGCTGATGATATTGTGCTTATTGCTGAGAATGAAAATGATCTACAAGAGATGTTAGATGCGCTGTCGCAATGGTGTTGTAGCAATGGGTTATATATTAATACGTCAAAGAGTAATATTGTTCATTTCAGACCGGCATCCTTGCCTTTAACTTCATTTCAATTTATGTGTGGCACTGATAGTATTTCGATTGTTAACAAGTATAAGTATTTGGGATTGGTGTTAAATGAATTTTTAGATATGCAAATTACGGCTAAAATGGTGGCTCAAAGTGCTAGTAGAGCCTTAGGACTTCTAATTGCTAAGTCAAAGATTTTAGGTGGAATGCCTTATACTGTATATACCAAATTATATGATGCTATGGTGTGGCCCGTAATATCCTATGGAGCGGCTGTCTGGGGAGTTAGAACATTTTCTTGTATAGATGCCGTCCATAATAGGGCAATGCGCTTTTTTCTTGGCACTGGCAAATATACCCCTACTGCAGCCGTTTCAGGGGATATGGGATGGACAAGTTCGTTTACGAAGCAGTGGAAATGTGTCTGTCTTCATTGGCATAGATTAATGACGATGGACACATCAAGACTGAACAAACGTATTTTTATGTGGTGTAAGACTAACAGTAATTTGAGGTGTAAGAACTGGTGCTACTCTGTTAAAAACATGTTATCAACTCTTGATGTACAACAATATTTAAGTGATTGTAGCCATGTGAGTGGTAAAACGTTTGCAAACAAGGTATTCCATAAGCTAACAATTAAACATATGTACGACTGGCAAATTAGTATAGACCAGGAAACAGGACCTAGTCGCAACGGCAGAAATAAGTTGAGGTCCTATAAACTGTTCAAACGTTTCTATGGGGTTGAAAGATATTGTAAACTTAATATGCCTTTATCTCATAGGGCCGCCTTTGCTAAGTTTAGGTGCGGGGTGGCGCCTCTTAATATAGAAACAGGTCGTTATATCAACTAAAATGTTGAAATGAGAGTGTGCCCCTTTTGTAAGAATACTGTGGAGGATGAGATACATGCGCTAATCGTTTGTCCCGAGTATAATGACCAAAGGAAGCAACTCATGGATTTAGCGAACGATGCATCTGATGAGTATTTAAATATGTCAGACGTAGACAAGTTTATATTTGTAATGTCCACCGATTGTCTAGTGCGAATTGTTGCCAAAACCTGTGATGCAATTTTAAAACATAGAACTTCTTGTCTTTACCATTAAGATAGTGTTTTAATACGTCTGTGTATAGCGAGTTTTAGTCAATTTATTCAAGTTGATATATTTTAATGTATAAAAGTTTTTATAAATACACGTCTACTAGGCATTTTTATTGTAAAAGTATATGATATGTGTTAACCATGTTGATATTTTAACATAGTCTCTTATAATTCAAATCTGAATGGCATAGTTACTTTTAACCATGTGTTGTATTTATGTACATATGACTCTGTGTAACTGTGATGAGACTTTAATAAACAATAAATCTGATTAAGCCAGTCAAAATGGACTGAAAGTTGGGTATGGAAGAAAAAGTCTAAAAGAGATGAGGGCAAATGTCTTTTTGCATCTGCCAATTTCTCTTATAGATGTTTCACCTGCGTCTGCATTATTGGCTATGATACATGCATACAGTTGTGCCAAATAAACTGGCATATTAAGCGTTTCCGCTATTACAGAACTACTTACTGGCACTGTATCCCTTTAATATGCAAATACAACAAAGTGTTCATAAAAATGTCCAGGTATGTATAGGTTCAACTTTAAGCATCTATATCCCTTTACCCAATTGCCTATTTCTAGTATTGAAAATAAGGGACCACTTAAAGTAGGTTGAAACTAATGCAAAAGGCGCCTTAAGGCGATTTCTGCTTTACTTTCAGCCTGGTTTAAGCTACCATCTGCTAATATGTAGACATTATATCTTATGGCGCATGTTTAAAACTGTTTAAATAGGAACTTTTTTGTTCAGCGGAGGAATAAATTAAATACGCTAAAAGTCGCTTCTATGTGGGAAAGGGATACTATGTGTTTCTATCTCATGTAATAAAGACATTTGAATGATCTTTTAGCCTTAATTTTGTTTTAATCAACAACAAAGTACTTAACGACCACTCATTGTTGACTGCAAGATATGAATTGTTTCCGATGGAAATAATAGCTTAAACGCGTTTATTTGGAAAGAATAACGCCTTCTCCTCATTCTTGTATTATTATTATTATTATTATTATTATACCCGATTTCTATAGCGCTCTTTTCACACAGGAGTTGTGCGTTCAAAAGCGCTTCACATGTAATTATATAAATGTACCTACACAGCAAGAAAGACAAATAAATACATTCACAATAAAAAAGATACAATATTGAGATGCATGGAAACATGGACATTTTTTCAATATTATTACCAAGATTATAAAATTGTTATAGTAAATTTGTAAAATCATTTTTAAAATGAGTCAAATAATTAAAAGATCAATGGCATGATTAAAAACAGTGGTTTTTTGTTATTTAATGCATCCTACAAAAGGGAAATAGGCAAACAGTGTAGACTCTGATCAGACGCCGCATTATAGGAATTTCAATATCAAGCCAAAGGAAAATGAAAATTTAAACCAGGCACCCCTGTGCTACTCAGATTAAAACCATAGTTAACCTTTTAAAAGTAAATTTCCCCAGTTTAGTGCATTGCGTTTAAACGGAAAAGAATAATGTATCCTCTACTGTATATTACCACGGAGTAATTAGAGCGAGCTCTAATTACTCCGTGACATTACGCACAAAACTTACAGCTATCCGTATCTCTAACTGGATGTAGAGAAAACTCATCCCTTTTAAAGTTTTAGAATGTTCCAATCTAAACATAACTTGGACAGGTCAGAATCAAGCACTAATATAGACAAAGCACAGGTTTCAACAGCACACAAATATCTACACCACTATTATCTATAAATATAAAAAGTATAAACCGTAAAACGACATTTTTCTGATTAAAATTAAATCCCCCTCTCTATTATGACCACTAAAAGAAGGCTAATATTGAGTGTTTAAAGACAGATGACAGCTCAAGAAAGTTGACAGTGAAAAAGAAAGCTCTTTTTACTGTCACCTTGCTTTAAGCAATCAAACTATTGTAACACCCTAATAATTAACATAATTAAGTGGTTGTATTAGAGACGTTTTATTATTACTCAGAACAAACATACATGTATTTCAAAACTAAAGCTTTAAACGAAGTATGTATGTTTGATTTAAGCAAGCTTTGAGCATCGAACGCAGAAATAAAGCAGACCATTTTGGGAATGAGTTGGAACTGGAAGAACCCGACGACCATATGTCAGACTTCTATCCATTGATGCACTGTCCCCTTAAAGGAATGGTGCAAAGGAAACAAACTAAGTGACTTACAGGTATAACCAAGCACTCAAAGAAGCCGAGTGACTTACAGACATAGTCAGGCACTCGATTGCTGCTCTTGTAAAAGAGCAGCAAACGCACAGTCTAATTCACCCCGTCGGTGCAAAACCGGTGCATACAAATACAAATGACACCAAAGGCGTCAGTGATTACCCTTTCGGGAATCTATTCAAAGAACGCAAGTATTGCACTTTTCAATGAAATTGGCAGAAAGGAAATTTATGACATCTTAAATAAAACATTTCTAACTTTCAGCAAGTTAAAATAAATTCTGAAAGTAATACAAGAAGCTTTTAAATTCACATGGGTACGTGGAAATATATCATAATAATTAATTCTTCATTCAATCTTATACTAGCTGTGCTATCTGAATTAATTTTAATGAAAACTATAAAACGTACATCAGTCGTTTTGTACTCTGTATCGCCACTGGTACTAGATTAGCATATGAATAAAAGGTGTTAGGATCCCAGCACCCAGCTCATACATGTACCACTATTCTACTTAAGTGTTGATAGCCCAGTCGGTAGTGTGGTTGACTAACAATCAAAAGGTCATAGGTTCGAGTCTCATTTGAATCAAAACTTTTTTTTCCTTTTTTTTTTAAAGTCCAATGGTATTGACTTGTGGGTAAATAACGCAGATGAAGGACATGTGAATGTGCATGCTGAATATAAAAGGACGATGATTTGGTGGTGACTGTACTAGTCAATGACGTAGCAATGACGTAGCATGCCCAACTCTCTACAATGAAACCCAATGGGAGACACAGATTATGTATGCTGTTCAGAGGGAGTTGTTTTAGGGAGGGAAATTAAGACTTGGTTTATATTTGCAAAACAGCTTTAATCAAGATAATACGCCACGTGAAGCGGCGTCTGATCTGGAATCAAGCTGTTTGTTACTCGTCATAATATTTCTTCTGCCAAATTGTCAACTTATATGTAACTTTGAGAAAAACGGCAGACGACAAATTTAAACAGATTATAGGTCTACCGTAGCTGCCGAAAAAAATACAGAATCTGTTTAATATATACATATCTTCGACATTCCGCTTTTCCTGGCCTATCATATTGTTTCGGTAAGAATCAGTGAATTATATTCTCTCTTATCATTCCATCAACCAAAGTCCTTCGTCGTAAAATAAAATGGAAGGTGCTGACTGAATAGGTGCGCTTCTGGTGGCTCCATAAGCAGTGTAAGAGGTTCCAAAAGGTTAATTGGTTGTTGAAAGATATTTTTGAACGTCGATGGTTTTAGTACCTACTATACATGTATTTAGGAAGTCAGATTAGGGTGAAGGCCATTCATGCTCCTGAATGAGATCGTCACTCCACTCCCAAATATTTACATTCACCCAATTCAATTGTATTGGACAAAGTGACGTTCAATTTGTATACACGCTATTTCTCTAGGGGCGGAATTTGTGTATACAATTCCGCAGAGGAGGCGGGGCTTATTGGTCTGCTATCCGCGAATCATTTTGTTGCTTTGCTTCAGTAGTGCCGTTTCGGCTATTCCTTTCAAGGTACACATTATTCGTATTGACAACCTCTCATATGGATAACACATACATGCATCATGTCCAAGAATGCAGGACATATTTACATAGTTGTCTTCTTTGATCTGTCTTGATCGTGATACGTAAACCATTATCTCCCTTTGTCCGCGACATCAATTATCGATTCGTTAGGCATACTATCGGGCACCGCGCGCTCATCTTTAGCCTTGATAAGAAATCACGAATGCTTCGTTATCGCTCGGCTGCCTCCGGAACACTGCTTCCGAATTATTTCTTGTTCTCAGCGGGGTCTGGTGTATCAATGTTATCACCAAACATTCGCGTTTTACAACTATTATATCCCGATCAGCATTATCGATTGAATCGATCAAACGGTTGTATGAATTATGATCAATTGATTAGACTAAGTAGTTTGTCCATACGTCAAGTTGCAAACTGTTTACCAATTTATTAAATCAAAATATCCGGTACTCTGAAAGCATGTGTAATAGACATATGTTTCTAGGGTCCTTTACCCCCTATATATATATGGTATTTGTTTATCACACATGGACATCAGCCCCAATCAACACACAGCGGGAATCAGATGAGTGAGATCACTGCCCTTGAACGATTACGGTGGATTACGGAAATATCCGATTATGGGTTGGGGAAAATGACTAAGTCCGATTTCAGCATCACGACATTTGTCAATATTCAAATTAAATTGGAAGCAAAAAGACTTTATTCAAATTCAAAGCAAAAGAGATTTTATAACTGTTTTGAAAACATTCTTTCACCTCATAACTGCTAAACAATTCGCAGATATTAAAAAGGATACTTTATTTGCGTTCAAAATCAGCAAACTACACACTTTCATTTTTTTTACAATATGTTTAATGTGTCCGACACCAACCTTTTTCAAATCAAAATGGAAGCAAAAAGTCGTTAAAATAGAAAATTAAAATTTACATCATGTGAAAAAGAAGAAAATAAAGTATATTGCTATAACTGCTAAAATATTGACAAATATATGCAAACACCTTAAAATATGACTTTGAAAATTATTCCCCTATACATGTATATTCTATATAGGGCAGTCAGGCCAGAAATTTATCCATATCGATTTTATCGGTTTTTTGCAAGGGGGACAACCTACTTGATTAAGCCAGTCAAAATGAACTGAAAGTTGGATATGTTCTGTTTTTTTCATTTACGGACACTTCGGTTACATTGATTTATTATAGCTGCGAGTGTTAAATAGTAATGTGTCAGCAGAAATTAACTTCAGGTGTCGCTGGAACAGTTTTAAATCACGCTTCCACGGCGAGTCGGTAGGCAATGGCAGTGATCAGAAGCTTATTTCAGAGCGATCTTGCTTCATATTCGGAAGACGTTTGGAGAACTGAAAGGAATTTATCGTGCAAGTGTACTGGACCATATCTTACAATTGTTTTTTTTAACACAGGGATGTAAAATAAAACTAAATCTTACTCGTTTCGCTGGAGTGTGGTCTATGTCGTGACATTTTGTCGATTCGTTGATCGCAGCTTCCGGAAGGGATACACCGGAGTTTACATACTGTGGTATTCCCCACTGTATCAGCAGACTGTTCTATCGATGCGAAGTGGTTAAACCACCTCCGATACACGTATATAACTCTACTTTACATGCTGGATACTGTTTTCGTCTGCAAAAATTGCTGTCTGCAACTGTTCTTAAAATAGAATTTTCTAAATTTCTTTTTAAATCAGAGTCAGAGTGTCAACTTGACAGTTTGGATCCTGATGAGAGCGTAACGCGGCGTCTCATCTGGATCTAAAATGTTTGCAAATATAACCACTGTGGCACATATATCTGCCGCTAGCATGGTAAGAGATAAATAGTTAGAGTGGTGCGGTGTTAGTTCATTCCGTTTAAGCGACAAAACACAAACGTAATACAATTTACATGCATTGTTTTTAAATATATAGACGATTTATCAAACAGTTCGGAGACTTTTCAAACGCCGAATTAAGCGGTGTCTGATCAGGTGCAACACTGTCTACAATGGACATCGGGTTTTGACGCATAAACGACGCATCTGTTGAAACGAAATCCAATTTTAACGCATGCATTATATAGAGAGTTTACTTTCAATAGTGGATGTTGAAGACTAAGCAGGTCTACAAAATTGGATATAGTATAGCAGAAAAAACGCTACATATTTCAGAAAATAATATTATTAATCAACAGAGAACTGTGATCTGTGAGGGAAAATGAGGGGAAGTCTATTACTTGTTTTGGCAGTTGTTGCTTTTATTCTACTTGGTAAGTACGTGTTTACCTCTTTCACTGTCAACAGTGCCAAATGGTGACATTGCGCTCACATTTGTTTTACGGCGGCCGCAGAAACGTGAAATCGGGAAAATCTTGCGGCGGCCGCACGGCGTATCCATACATGGGCCGTTCCATGACAAAACCGGTATTAGTGACAATTTTTTCGAAATTTGTTTTTTCTCATTTTCTGAAAGACCATTATTTAAACTTTCGAATTCATTTGTTTTCTTCGGCAATATGACACATTTGTATACTTATTCAGACGTTACAACGTGATGCGTGGTTGATCGTTTTTAAAAAAAACCAGGATGATGTCAACGTCACGGTTTGCGACGTTAAGGTTTTCCCTTGTAGTGAAGATATGCCTATGGTACACACTTGTTAATGTAATAAAAATTACAAGAGTTAAGCATTTCTACATCCAATTAAACGAAATGACTATTGAGCACTGTTGACTTATTTGAACAATTGAATAATTTCGAGCCAGATGAAATGCCAAGTATCTCCGAATGGCGTCTAGAATCCAGTCGAAAAGTTCTGAGACTTTTGGTTTATTGTTTTGGGTTGGTTTATTTATCGCTGCCTTCAATTAACTTGAATGTAAATAAAAACTATTTTCGAAGTGTATGATGTTATATGAAAAACCAAACGTCGTTTAAACTATGATCTACTTTATTTTATTGGATAAAAAGATCCAAGCTGTGGTCTTTTTTTCAGAGAACTATAATTAAATTTCCGCCTGCGAGGTGCAATGGTTGGTTTAAGTCTGTATTGTTTGAAAAAAAATTGCATTCATGACTAGATCTAGATCTTTAATGTCATCGAACTGGAGAATTCATACATATCAAACAGTGAAACATTTTCATTTTACGGCTAGGTTTCGTCATTTGTATTTGTGACGTATGATTATGACATCATAACGGGCCTGTTTACTTGATGCAACCTACAATTAAACCATAGCGATACCAACCCATATAGAAATATATTATATTTAACTGGCCATAGAGCTCGCCGTAGGATTACAACCTGGAGTTATAACATTTTCTTAATTTTCTACGGCGGCCGTAGAAAACACACGCCGCAGAGTGGTGCTGCGGCTGCGGTACGGTAGCCGTACGGTCGCCGTGCGGCCACCGGAACTCAATAGTCAATAAACATGTATATTATCAAAAATTGAATTAAGATGTTCTTAAATGCTGTCCAAATATGTTCTTTGAGTTCACGGTGTAGTTGGACTGATATGAGTTGAGTGAACATGCAGCAAAACCAAATTGTGTAGCAGGAGTACGATTTTGGTTGCAGAGCATCTAGTGGAGCTTCCACGGCTGCCGTACAGTGGCCGTACGGCGACCGCCGTAGGTTTTTTAACCCCAAAAACTAAAAGCTCGCCTTTCGGCAGCCGCAGCAAATGTGAGCCCAACACACAGCGGCCGTAGGAATTCTGCGGCGGCTAGGGAATTGCTATTCGCCGTAGAAATAACAAGCCGTGCGGCCGCCGTACAGCAGCCGCAGCAAATGTGAGCGAGGCATTAGGATCCTGATCAGACGCCGCGTGACGCGGCATCCGTTCAGGATTCAAACTATACGACACTCGTATCATCATTTATTCAGTCAAAACAGCGTTAAGGGTTTATCAAAGTCATGCATTTGGGGAAAGTTTCAAAGTATATGAAAACACTCTTATGATGGTTTTAAATGAAGAGCTATTTAAGATGAATGAAAAAATAAGAAAAAGTGTACATTTTGGTGAACAACATTTGGCTCTACGGCCATGTAAAATTTACCCCACCCACTTTTTCTTATTTTGTCCTTTTCAAACAGCCCGCTTCAATAAAATCTATTTCAAATGAATACAAATATGATATTTTGGGTTTGTGTTATTTATTTCCTATCTATGGTAGTAATCTCTTCATACAAAAACTAATTTAAAGACGTATCTGGGAGTTTTTTCTAGCGCGGAGAATTTTTTTAAACTTTGCATATAAGTAAATTGATATAAATGAAAGTAAAAACAGTCTTCAAAAACATAGGTCGCTTTGCTACTTTTTGTATAATTTACTCTTTTTTAGAAGTACTATATTCCAATTTTCCGAAATTAGGCCTCATAAGAAGAAAGTCCACCAAACACACAAATATCGATACTTCAAGTCCAATTTTAATTAATTACATGTATATGGAATAGTGTTACAAATGAATGTAAAATAATTAGATTTGAGTGGCATTATACAGATTTTACGCATAAAATATGTGCAAAATGAACTCGAAAATCGTCAAAAAATCGAGCCTTTTTGCAAAAATAAAAAATTCTAGCGCGGAGAATTTCCTATTTTTTTCTATAACAGTAGATAATTATATAACAAGTATAGAACCAATGAGAAAACAGTACCTCGCCTTGCTCGTTTCAGAGATATGTTCAATTTTATTACCTCCCTTTATCAGTGAATATGCACTTTTTTAACAATTTTTTTTTAAATAGTCTAAATGTTATACTTTATAAAATAATACCCACAGCTATACAGAAATGTCTTGCATTGTGACATATATTATTCACTTTAGAAAGTTCTGTTGAAAAATGCAGTGTTGTCATCATCTCAAGTCGGAGTGAAAAATGAAATGCTCCCTCCCCCCTCCCCCCTAATTATGATGCTGATGGTGCATAATTCATTCATTCTTTATTCACAACTTTATGTTTATTTTCACACATATTTTCTTTGGCTTAAAACCCATTAAAGCTATATAATAAATGAATAAAGCTACATAGAGCTGCATGCATATTCATACATCAAAGGGAGGTAATACATGTTCAAATATTTCAGTTCAGAATGTAGGAAGTATCCATACTCAAACACTGAATTTGGAATAGGTAACTGGTAAGATATAGGATATATGCTCAGAACAAGCTTTTTGTAAAATGAAGGTCAAAGGTCAAGGTCACGGTGACCTGAAAATGGTATGCGACACTCCGCCATCCAAAGATGAACTCACACACCTAATTTGTTATCGGTAGCTGATGTGACAAAGGAAATATACTCTGGACAAAAAGTAGACCCACCAATAAACACATCTACAATCATTATTCAATGTGGGCAGTGAGTTAACATAACCATTCATAAGATAAAATATCATAACAAGAGCACTGCAGTGCGGCAAAACACGACCGTCATGGCCTCAGACCGACTGGAAAAAGTCGCCCGGAGTCTAGACCCGACTATCGATCTCAAAAAGACTATCACAGGAAGGGGCAATGTCAACACTCAATTCACTCCCTGTCACATTATGATTATTAACGCTGACTCGAGTCGGCGAGTTCCTGGTGAAAAAACTAATGTTTTCCAGAGATTTCGAGCACTTTTTGTCACAAATGATCCTGATTTGCGTCTCTTCATATCCCCAGGAATTCTAAAAGGTTTTTTTAACGATAGATAACGATAGTTGAGTAAATATTGTATTCGCGAAATCCGATGATCTAGACACTGTTGTGATCGTAAATAATTACACCCGCGATAGGAAAATACAGAAAAGAGCGGAAAGGACATGCGCGTTTGGGATGCGCAGTAACAACTCCCGGATACGTCTTTAAGAGAAAACAGGCAGCAAATGTGAAATTTATAAAGCTCTAAATATCATCGATATGGTACTTTTTTGTAAATTTTGTCAAGGGAGATAACTCTTTTTACTTTAATAACTCAAAATTTCAACACTGACCTTTCGATTTCTTTTCATATTTTGAACTGCCTAAGCATGGGCTTTCATCTGGTAGAATATAAGAAAAAGTTTAATACTATTTACTAATAACTATTTCATTTTCAAACTTTTTTATTTTTTTTCATAAAATAAAAATTCTAATAAAATCATGCCCTATAAAAAGCATATTTTTGATATTCAAGGATCCATATTGTTTAAACCTGGTGCATGCTTTGTCTAAATATTCATGGACTCTCGACACAATATAACTATAAAAAAAACAACATCAGCTGTAATTATCTTGGTACAGCGTGGAAGCTATTTCTGGCGTGCAATACTGATCGTGCATTTTTTACAAATGACACGGTTAAGCATTACACTATGTGGACTTGCACCGATGTCTGTGAATCACTAACATTTCTTCTGGATAATGTTTATTAACGTTTTGGGAGTACCATATACCGCCAAGTGATTGGTATTCCTATGGGTACAAACTGTGCGCCCCTTGTCGCAGACCTATTTTTGTACTGTTATGAGAGGGACTTTATGCTTAGTCTAAAACCTGATACACAGACAGATATGATCGAAGCCTTTAACAATACATCGCGCTATCTAGATGATATTTTTAATATAGACAACCCATTTTTTGATACGTTGTTTCCTTTTATTTACTCAAAAGAACTACGCCTTAATAAAACAAACGAGTCAAATTTGTCGGCACCATTTTTAGATTTGGATCTTTTTATAAATAACGGAATTGTTTCTTCTAAGATTTACGATAAACGAGATGATTTTGATTTTAGTATTGTAAATTATCCTCATCTAGATGGCGATGTTCCCCGTTCCACATTTTACGGGGTTTATATTTCACAACTTATTCGCTTTGCTAGGGCCTGTACCTCTGTTGAGGACTTCCACATTCGTAATAAAACTATTACTGAAAAGCTTCTTAAACAGGGGTAAAGATTTCATAAACTTCGTAAAACATTTTCTAAATTCTTTTATAGAAATCTTCCTCTCATTAACAAGTATAAATGTAACTTAAAGTCTTTTCTGCGGCAAGGTATTTCGCATCCGGAGTTTTATGGTGATGTGATTTACAGACTTCGTAAGATTCTTGGGCATATACATTTTCAAAACCTATTTGTGAAACGTATTAGATTTTTCCTCAGAAAAGATTATGATCCAACTATACTCAACAAAATAATTAAAGGGGCAAAGATATAAGTTCATATATATTTTTTTCAAAATTTCAAACATTTTCAAGTTAAAAGAGTGAATACGTGTTTAGATGCTTTAGAATAAAAAAATTAAGAAACAAACGTCACTTTGTGCCAAAATGGTCATGGTAGAATGAATTGAAGCGGACAAGTATCAAAACCACGGTTTTTAACGTCCACTGGATTTTTGCACGATGTGTCTGCCTATTCTTCAACGATTAGTTTTATAGCTGTTTTCATTATATCGAGTGCATATTTGTGTCTTAAGCAAAAATAGATTGCATATTGGTACAAAATTTGAAAACTATGCCCCTAAAGACGTCATTAGTCGTTTTCCAACGTCATGTTGCGACAGAGTTTAACGTTAGCAAGGGTGTCGTCGACATGTTGTGGTAGTTGTACCTGGACACTGGGATGGTTAATTGGAGATCAGGTCAAGGTCGTTTGCAGGTCATATTTGAAGTAAAGGACCGATGTTGTCACTTATGGCATGAAGTCAACGGCTCAATTCACTCGTTACGCTTAATAGTGTTTATAAACAGACGTGTGGTTACAGTATTTCTGTTCAGATCGTCGGGAATAGACTTCATGCTGCAAACCTATGGGCTAGAAGACCTGTCGAGTGACCGGCCTTGACCCCACACCACCGAAAACGTCATCTAGCGTTTTGCCAGAAACAATGCCATTTGAACGTTTACGTTTTGCGACGTATTGTGGACTAGTGCGTCAAATTTCATTTTGGATTTAAATGACGACTGCAGACGAATGTAAAGACAGCGAAACGAATGTTTCTTCGACTGTTATGTGGCAGAGCATGACGGACTCAGAAAGGGGTCAGGGCTCCTATGGGTGGGCATATCCTACAACGGCTGCACGGACCTTTACGTCATTAGGAACTGGACTCTGACTAGTTTGGGGTACAGGGACGATACCCTAGACGCTATTGCACGTGCTGAAGCTGGAGCTTTTGGTTCAGGCTTCATCGCGACAGACGACAAAGCTCGTCCGTACCGAGCACGTATGGTAGACCAGTACTTGGAACACGAGGACATAGGGCAGATGGACTGGCTAGCAAGGTCAACACACGTCGGTCACATTGAGGATGCTAAGGACATGCGGCAACGCCGGATATCCGGTCGAGATCGTCACCTTAGAGGCTAACAGACATGCTTATTGAAGAATGACACAGAATGTCCATTGTATACATCCTTAAGCCAATTCTCCGATTTCCATGTAGATGCAAGGAAATGATTAATGCACGTGGTGAACACATATGATACTAGCTGTAATTTAATAGAAGAACCTAAAAGCAGGGGCTCTTGGTCAAGTTGTTTGTTACCCCACCCACCTAGTCTGGCACACGGTAATTTTAGGGTGGTTGTGTTTGAAGGGGAACTGCGATATATATTTCTACTTTTCGAAATACAGTTATACTCTACAACGAAGTTAACATGTACTTTTACATGAAACTGTTAAAAAAATATTGTATGAACTTATTTTTATATATTGGGCCTACCCAATATATTTGCCCCTTTAATTGTTTTGTTGAGTATATATTGCTGCGCACTTCACGTTTGGTTATCGATCAGTCTACAATTGATAACTATGCTTTCCTCTTTGGTTGTGCGACGACAGACAGGGCTTAGCACAACATGATGATGTATCTCTAAAGCCGTCCTTAACCGGGAGAGTTATGTCGGATTTTCGTGCTTTGTTTTTTCCCTCCCTCTCTGTCGTACCCTGGACCCTTCCATGTCTTACAGTTGCTCGTAACTACAAACTAGTCGCTTGAGTACAATTTGACCGTTGCCATAGTGGGTTATTTTTAACACGGGCTTGAATGTTTAATTCTTTCCCATGTTACTAATGATCTTGTCATAGAATTTTTGTTAAATGTTTTACATGTATTTACTTACTGTGCTGGCGGTCATTTTGATTGTGAGGTTGTGGAACAGGGTTTATATTTTATGTACACTGTTCGTCTTTATAGGTGCATATAGGAGATAAGTGTGAGGTTGGGCGCCCCTAAACCCAGGTTTAACCCCCCAGTGGTTGTTAATAATTAATTAATTTATAGTTAATTATTGATTGCTACTGACCGTACCAAGGCGGGCTCCTATATTCACTTTGCTGTATGTTTGTCTTGCGTGTTGTTTTCTATTTAGTGTGTAGATGTAGGAATTGTATTGCGTGTGTGTGTGTGTGTTTGTTGTGGTATGACTGTGTGTGTGTGTTCTGCTTGAGAGGTGGGTGTATTGTTTGTGTTACGTTTCCTGCTTGAGTCTTTCGTATTTATTTAAAAAAGATATGTCAAATTTAGACTTTTTTTTCAAATTTTACCCATTCCGAGTCCTTTTAAGCTTCAGTAAAATCTATTTCAAAACAAAACAAACATGGTAATTTGGGTTTTCATTATTTATTTCATGTCTATGGTGGTATGTTCACATATAGGAACCAAATTTTGACAAAGCAAGCATGATAATATACATGTTTTATATTTATGAACAAAAGTACAAATACACAATAGGAAAAGTGACCATTGTCCAATCTTCGGGTGAATTCTATTATGGTTGGAATCAGACCAATAGGTCAATAGTTATATACCATTGAATTGCTGAAAATGCCACATTGAACGGTGTTCACAATCGAGAGGCCACAATTTTATCAAATCTTTCTCAAACTTGCTCAGATTGTATATGACCATAAGGTTGCAGATGAGTTTGATTATGGTTAAAATCGGACAAATAGGTCAAAAGTTGTCTACCTTTCAATTGCTGAAAATGCCATATATAACGGTGTTTACACTCTAGAGGCCATACTTTTTTATCCATGGTTGAAATCAGACCAATAGGTCAAGTGTTATCTACACTTGAATTGCTGAAAATGCCATATTTAACAGTGTTTACACTCTAGATGCCATAATTGTTATTCAAAATTTCTCAAACCTGCTTAGATTGTATGTGACTATAAGATCTCGGATGGGATCAAAAATGGTTAAAATCGGACCAATTGGTCAAGAGTTATCTGACCTTGATGTGTTGAAAATATCATATTTAACAGTGTTTACACTTTTTTAACTACAGTTTTCAATGGATTTTGAATATACTTGCACATAATGTATATATTAGTAGGCCTGTTAAGATACAAATTTTGGGCAAATCGTTCAAATTGTGAATATATTCTGAAATTTGGCACAGCAATTCATTTGGGTGTCAAAAATATGAAACGGACGGGTAGCCCAAAATCTGAGCCGGGGAAAGCGGCTATTTTGGAATTCAAAGTGGCGGACCCTAAGGTTAATGTTTTTAGACGTATCTCTGCTAAGAATGCACACAGAGTTCTGATTTCAGGTGCAAAATATTTGCTATTAGGGTCTACAAATTTTGGTACAACTTATACTTTGCTTACATGGCAGCCATTTTTTATTCCAAAATGGCGGATGTTAAAAAATTGTTGCAATATGTATTGCGTAGAGCCATATATTAAAGTACTACAACTGAGGCCCAATAACATGCTTAAATCTGACACGCACTGGTATCCCTCTATAGAAAAAGGTTTCTATTTACCGAAATGTATGTACAATGTTGTATATTATGCTAAGTTCACACCAACGGCGAATGCCGCGCTTTAAATCGGCGAGCAAAGCGTCCTCATTTTTGTTTACTTTTCCAAAAATATCACGATCTCTTACGCTCTAATAAGCTCTGATACGCTCTGATACGAATTGGTTGCCGCTTTGGGACGAGTTATTTCCCGACTTGTTACGGTTCCTCACGCTTTGGTCCCGCTTTGACCAGGCTTTGCTACGCTTGAAATCACGCTTTTATAAGCTTTATTACGCTTTACTACGCTTTGATGCGATTGTGACGCTTTAAATCAGGCTCTGACGCGATTATCAAGCTTTGTTGTGCATTGTTACGCTCTGTTCAGTTCTGTTACGCATTGGAAAATGTCAAGATCGCCGATTTCATGCCGCTTTTGATCCAGAGCCTAAAAAAGATACAGCAGATCCACAAAATCATTGCTTTTTGAGTCAAGAACACGATGTCAGAACAACAAGATCCAGAAGTTCCAGATGTACCAGAACCTGATCTATCTGAAACAATGCAATGAGTGGTACTCAAGTCGCAGCGCCATTTATAGGGATGGAGATAGAGCGTGAGTTTCGTAGGAGAGCATGAAAGAGCGTGAGAGAGCGTGAGGAAGCTTGCCAAGCGTAACAAAGCCTAACAAAACGTGTCAATCCTTGATCAAAGCGTCTCAATTCTTGAGAAAGCGTGAGAGTCCTTCATGAAAACGTAACAAAGCGTATCAAAGCGTGTCAGATCTTGATGAAAGCGTCTGACCTCGTATCAGATCTTCATGCCAAATCGTAACACATCTTGAGACATCTTAACGAAGCGTGTCAAGTGGTGACAGACCGTGAAGCCTGGGGTCCCCGCTTTCAACCAAGCTCTGTTAAGCTTTCCTACGCTTTGCGTCAAGGTTTGCTGAGCTTTGTTACGCTTTGTTAACCTTTGTTGAGCTTTGATACGCTATAGGCGCTTTAATCAATTCGTAACAGAGCGCCCAAAATTTTTAAACCGTTTAAAAAAATTTGGCGCTCTTGCCGAATGTCCCGCTTTACTCCAAGCTTTCCCACGATCTATTACGACCCTGACGCTTTAATCAAGCTTTGTTACGCTTTTGTGCCGCTTTGCACGCCGCTTTAAAGCGCCATCAAAGCGCCGTTGGTGTGAACCTAGCATTATAAAACGTTTTATCTTTGGGCCAACATTGCTATTCAATATGGTTTCCAAGATGGCCGCCACAAATATAAACTATCACGAACATACTATATATTACTATTGTTTTCAAATGGTTCGACTAACAGTGAGGACAATGAACTTTGAACATTAAAAAAGAGTCATATTATTCCCTTAATATAAATATTGACCATTTAACCCCTCTCCTGTCACCAACATATTCAAAATAGCGTCCAAGATTGCCGCCAGAAGCATAAAATATCACGCACACACGAATTTAAAAAAAATACACTTATTTTTAATAGTTATAATAAGAGTGATGGCAATTCATCCTGAATTAGTCATTTCAACAAAGTCATTATAGCGAGTATTCGCTCGCGAGCCGTAGACTCGCGAGTGGGCGAGTGCTCATGTTATCGCGTTAATTTCAAGTTAAATTTCAACTGTTTGTAGATATACCTGTACAAACGTCGAATCGATTTCCAGGAGTCGAAATTCCGTGCCTTTCGGCGGATCTACTTGCTAAATTATTTTCAAGGACTGGTTCTGTCTAATGGGGCCCTACCGCATTACAGAGTTATCCCAATTTTCATCACGAGTTAACTCCCCTGATAAGGAAAAGGTTGTTTCCGGTTTAGTTAACGCATCATTGAGACGGTGTCGATAACGGTCATAAACGATTCGGAAAAGAATAGATCGAATGCGGTTTATTAGTTTGATACCTATATCTATATGCAGTCAAGCTCCCGTTTATCCCTATATATTTTAATGTATTAATTTTGTTTAATGTCAAATGCGACGGTTATTTATTTCATCGTTTTTAGCAAACCGAAAGTAGCACTGATCATACTTTTTCTATATAACAAAGAAGCCGACTTTTAACAGACACGGGTTTTCACCTCGGTAAAAGAACGTTAACATGGATTAATATTTGAAACAATTGTTAATTTTTGTAACGTATTCTATACTGTTTATACCGCTGGAATGTGATACCGTGCATCTTACCTGGATCCAAATTGTTTGGCAAAAGTCGACATGAACTCTGTTGAGTCGCGCTTAGTGTTAATCCTTTCTTTACTTCATAGAAAACATAATAGACCCTGTTCAAAGAGCTCTTTTAGTTATAGGAGCCATCAGGTCAAGCTCTTATCTGTTAGCTTGCAAACAGTATTGGTCTTAATCTGCAAAAACATCAGTGTGACACAAATCTTTGTTGCTCATAAGACAAAGTGGCACCTTACTTCTTATCTTCCTTCTTTACACCAACAGTTGTGCATAGCTTAATAGTTACTACGTAAGTAGATCCTGATCAGACGGTTACTATATAGGAACAGTCTCTATAATCAATGACTGTCCTCTGGTTCTTAAATGACATTATAGGTCTATAAATGCTGCCTATTACAGGTGAAAAAGGGGATATGTATTAAGACATTACCGGTATTAAACATAAACTTTGTATTATTCAGTTATTAATAATGACATGAATATTCATTAGGCAAAGGGTTAAACTGATCTTTTAAAATATGTTGAATGGTAAACAGATTCTTCAAAAATGTATACTTTGTTTGTTCATTATATACCAGCAGATTTTAGTTGACAGAAATTTCATAGAAATAGTTCAGCCTGTCATGCTCATAGCGCACATGGATTTCACCTCTCAAGGCTTCTGCCCAGGGGCCATAAAGCGCAAAGCATCATCACAACTAACAACAGGAAGTAACCAATTAGCTAGAAATCGAATTGTATTCTGACCCCCCATTGGGGTGCAGCTGCTGTCCCATAATAGTCATATATACACAATGCCCCATAGCCATAAAACGGAAGCTTAAGTCTTGGGTACACAGGCTGGAATCAAATCACACCAAACTATTATTTTTTTTTTTTTTATATAGGATCCACATTGTTATTCATGTGGGGAATAAATTTTAATCTCCTATACCATGCCCTCCTTCATGTGCAAAAGCTTAACCCATTACCCCCATCATTATGCCTTTTACTCCTTTAATGAATTCCACCTTCATAAGCAAATAAATCCTCTTCATGCACTAAGCAGTCATAATTATGAAACATAGGTGATATTTTATGTCGTAGTGGGTGGTACCTTAAAGCAGGTTTAAAGTAAAGCAGGGTGCACCTTAAGGCGCATTATGTTTTACTTTCAACCTGCTTTAAGTGGTGACCTATATTCAATACTTAACACGGGCTGTGGGGTAATGGGTTTAGGTAATGGGTAAACACATTACCCGATCGCCTGTTCCTACCTGGAAAGACAGGTGTCCATTAAAGGTTGATTGAAAAGTACATGCTACTTTACTTTCAACTTGCTTTAAGCTACCATCTGCTAGGATATTCAATGTTTTTAATGTTGCACATTCATGCTAATAAAAACTTTGAATTAGAACTCTTTCCTTCAATGGAGGCATAAACCAAAGGCGTATTTAAAGGGTTAATAGGAAATACATACCGTTTTAACAACATAAATACTTTAGAACCCCTCTCCTATCATTAAATGTGTACTCTATTGAAAACTCAATGTTGAAAGTAAAGCATGTATTCCATCGTTTTAGTACATTAAAACTTTATTTCTGTTGATCTTTTACCAGTTCACTAATTATAATAGGCTTAAAACACTATCATTTATAAAAAGTTTGGAACCAGATAAGATGCAGCATATATACTAACAGGCTGATCAGGGGTAGAACTGTTTCACACTCATATATGTTTTAAGTCAAAATTAATATCATGTTCTAAACTTTTATCAAGAAAGTAGGCAGTATTTTTTTTAAATATTAACCCTTATCATGCTATTAGCATAGTTGGTCATTCCTACGGTATTTTTCCTTATTTAATCAGCTAAAGTAATAAATCAAATGATAGGTATTCATAGCGGGTAGGGTTTATGGTTGATTAACAGCAACCAGAATGTTGCTATGACACATCCATGTAACAGGGTTTAACCCTTTACCCAATAGATGGTATTAGTTTTGAAGATAGGTGACCCCTTAAGGCAGGTTAAGGTACATTCTGCTTTAAGCTATCGTCTGCTGGGAGGTATAACATATTTATTGAGGTGCAGATTGATGACTTATTTTTAGTTTACTTATTTTAATAAACATATGAATAAATGATATAGAACGGTATATCTATGGAAGTTTTTGTAAGTTTTATTGTAGGCAAAGTAAATGCCTGTCTTAATTCTATTTTTGAACAATATGAGAGATTGCGCTTTCAATAATGTATAGCCAGGTTCTACTGTATATAATATAAGCTCTACGCTAACACGCAGACGATCTCCTCAAATTCGTGTTTGAGGATAAAGGATTTTCGATACTATGTGTACTTCACTATTGAACCGGAAACAACCGCTCATTCAGGGGGCGCTACTCTAATCACACTTTCCATGCGGGGTAACTCTGTATATCGGTAGGGCCCCATTTAAAGGCTTTTACACTTTGGTTACAGTTTTTACATGTGAATGATTAGCTGATAGTGTGCGTCTTGATTGCTATCGTAAAATATCCGTGCACTTCCGGTTTACCTTCAAACAGAGAGTATTCAGCGTTGCTGGTTGGGTATAAAACCCGCGACAACTAAATGTGACCGGACCATGAGAACGCCAGGGAGTCATTTAGTCGTGGACGAAATACGCTTACCGAATTATGCACGGTTACCGTGGACGAAATGAGTATTTGTTAATTAAGATAGATATCGTTCCGTCATTTAAATTATACACTTTTTCTTGCTTTAACCATCGGGTTTAAAACCAATGAACATCGTTTCGGCCTAATTATATATTTTTGATTGATCGTGCAGTTTTTTTTATTCAGTAAATAAGGACCAAAAACGTTTTAACACTGAAAGCAACAAATTTTTCAGGGCTGCCATTTCTCCGGATTTTTCCTAAATCTTCGGATTTTTTTCTAGAACATGGTAGCTTAAAGCAGGCTGAAAGTAAAGTAGAATGCACCATAAGGCGCATTCTGCTTTACTTCCAGTCTCTATTAAGTAGCCACGTGTCAACAAAACTAGAAACAGGCTATGGGGTAAAGGTACGACTGGTAAATGCGCACTTGAAAAATGCAAATTTGGAAATCTTAGGATTTTTCATGTCAACTTATGGCAGCTCTGGCTTTTTCAAAAAATATTTTTAGCAGATAGAATAATTTAATGTTCTGTTCAAAAGTGTTAACTCTTAGGAAGAGAAGAAAATGGCTCCAACAGACTACAGCTGCAGTGGTTTGTCAACTTGCAATGTATATTCAGGGATATTAAGGCCAATCCTGAATTATGCAGTCCCCTCTCCACAGAAGACATTGTTTGGTGTTAAGTTGGTAACTCCTTCAACCCTAGTGGTGTCTATACTCATCATTTATACAAACAGTGTATATCTGGTTATTTAAAACCTCTTTGCTATTTGAAACCTCTTAAAAAAGAATGAAATCACATAACATGTTTATTACTGGTCAATATTCCTGACGCAAACAAAGACCTGTAGATGGGGTTCATAATCTGAGGAAGGTTTTTAAATGGACTGCCATGGTAATTAAATTTATTGGATATGCGAATAGAACTTTCAAGTAATTAATGTTTAGCTATCCTGTTGGAGTGTAGACCTTTGTTAAAGGGCTCTTAAAACGACTCTCAGACCAGGGTTTAGAACAGCTCTTAATAATCAAAACTTGGCTTGACAAAATTAGAAATGCTTAAATATTTTTCTGATAAAATGTCTCTGACCCTCAAATACAAAATTGTACTTTTCAAGGTAGTTGACGGGTTTGTGCAGATCATACGTTACGCAAAAATCAGCATTTTTGTTTTGGGTCGTTGGGGACCTGTTCCCCATTGAAAACAATGGTTTTTTCTCCAAAATTTACATTAACCGCTCAAATGTTATGACATTTTAGGGCATATTTGCCCCCAACTGAATAGGTACCAACCCATTCCCAAAGTGGTGAAGAAAAAACCTATTGAGAATTAACCCATTACTCCAAAGATATACCATTTTTACACCTTTAACTTATTTCTCCACTGAAGAAAATTGTTCCACTTAATGCAGTCATGAATCTCTGTACCTTAAGAAACATTTTTTAGCAATATCTTAGCAGATGGTAAGGTCAAAGCAGACTAAAAGTAAAATATTCTGCTTTACTTTCAACCCGCTTTTAGTGGCCATCTGTCTTCAAAAAAAGAAACTAGAGATGTAATGGGGTAACGGGTTAAACAAGCATGCATAGAATCAAATCCAATATATTTTAAAACTTTAAAACCATAAAATATTATGTGTATAACAATCAGTAGCTGGTGTTGTACACTATGTACAACATTGCATGGCAACCATTTGCGCATTCAAACTAAGTTTTTGTACAAAGTCAGTGGGTACATATGTCCTAAAACTAGTTGATTTTTGGGGGAAATTGAGTCGCAAAACGCTCAATTTGGGAAACAATACTGCCGTAAAATGCTCATTTTGAGAAAACAAAAACAACTTGTTTTCAATTGGGAACTGGAAATCACTTAGTGACAACTATTAGTGACAGTGACATCTGTGAACGCTTTAAGATCCAGCCTCAATTTCGACTAATTAATTATCCTATCTTATTATTATTATTTCTGATTATGAAGCGGGGCATTTAAGAGAAGATGTCCCAGGGACTGTACCCGGTCGGTCACTATATAGCCTGACACCGACAAGCTCTACCACTTATTACCATCAATTAATGACACTGCCAGATTGTTTTTAGTTTTCTAGTATTTCTTTTTACTTATCATCTAGAGTATTATAAGGTAAGCATACAGTATAGATGAGGAAAAAGACATGTGTTTTACTCCGAGATTAATAACATTTACAACAGCAAAATTTAACTTCAATTTTTACAGCTCTGCTCGCTTGTAGGCTGTGTCTATTTCATATTATGCACTAAATTTGTATAAAGGCTGTTAAAATCTTATAATATTAACAAGATGTTTAAAATGGCGTCCAAGATCGCCGCTACAGATATAAAATATCACGAAAACACTTTCTTTTAAATTTGTGTTCATAACTCGACTAAAAAAGATGACAACGCACTTTTGACAGTACAAAGAGCATTTGTTGTTCACTAAATGTGTATTAAGACAGTCTTTTTCCCATACTACGAACCCAATTGTCAAAAGTAAGGACAATGGGCTTTGACCCTTACCAAAAGAAACATATCATTCCTTATGCGTGGATCAATACCGTTTAAGCTTTCTACTCCCATCAGAGTATTCAAGATAGCGTCCACGATGACTGTCACAGTTATAGAATTTCAGGAACTACTACAAATATCTTCTTATGGTTTGACTTAAAGTGATGCCAAAAGCCTAAAACATTACAAAAGTGATAAGTTCTTCATTTCATGTGTATAAAATCTCTTTATTCCTTCTACTGCGAACAAAATATACAAAATGGCGTCCAAGATGACCGCCACATCATTAACCTAAAATACATTTAGCATACGGACTATTACAACTGGTTCCTAATGGCTTGACTAAAAGTGATGACAATTGACTTTGAACTTAACAAGATTGAGGTATATTTATAAGTGTTAATCCGTTTACTTAAAATAAATATTAAAGATGGCGCGCCCAAGCTATACTATCCAGCTGCATAGCACAGTGTTAGAGCGTGCGTTTACAGCTCGGGAGAACGCGGTTTCGATTCCCGGCCGAGTCACACTACAGACATTTAAAATTGGTAGTAAAGGCTTCCCTTCTTGAAGTCCAGGATTTCGGGTAAGCATAACGACTGGTTCGTCAGTCCGTAGTGCACCTCATAACTGCCCCCTCTCATAAGCATCTTTCTTGAAGGAGAGAAGTTATAATAAGAAAGAAAGATGGTCTCAACAAAATAGAGTATCATAGAGCATACAAAAAGACATGGTATTCATTTAATGTGTATGGCAACTGTTAAATCATTTTTATTGGAGACAAGTTATTCCAGATGCTGGCCAAAATAACCGCCAAATTTGAAAATATTTTATATCTGTTCGTTGTGGTTAAAACATTTCCTGTGCGTAACAAGGTTTGACGCCTCATGAGAAGCCTAGTTACTAAACGTCTCATCCACATCAAAGTTGTTTAAATATGATATGTAGCTTCAGAAACTGAATGATAATGATCAAAATAAGATGATACACCAACACACCGAGAAAAGGTATAGGACAACTTTTACAGTGTACTTCAGGCAGTTCTGAAATATATCAGAAGAAATGATGGCATACTGCTATTGGATGACTTCAACGCATAACTTGGAAGGAAAATGACTTTCCGAGAGGATTCCTAGGTTGAAGTGGAACAACCAACTTTACAGATAACGGTGAAATAATTATTGGACTATGTCAAGACGTTAACTTCACCATAGACGGTACACAAGACTATCAACAAGTTCAATTTGGTATCGCCTGACGGAAACATCAAAAATCAGATAGACCACATTATCTCTAACAACAAAAGGTGGTGTGAATTAAAGATAATCGAGCGATGGGATAAGCAAACCTTATATTAAACTTAACCTAGTAGTGGAAAAGCTTATCCTCACGCTGAGGTTGGAAGAAACAGATGGCGACGTTTAGATGTCTCCGAATTAACAGAACCGACAGTTAAGGATAGCTTCAATGTCCTGCTGAAAACCTAATTCAGTATTGTTCAGAAGGACAAAGTTATCGCTATTGACACCTTCAGAAAAGCCATATCTGAGACAGACCATGGCTTACAAAACCTTAAAATTGTTTAGTGGATATCTGCAGACACTTTTGAAGGCAATTGAGGAGAGAAAACAGTAGAATAATCATCTTCTAGATTTGATGGTAAAAGACGAAAGGCGATACCTATTTACAACTAGGGGTAAGACAATAGCGAATATTACCCCCAACATCTGCTGCATAAAAACACGTCAGGCGATCTATCATGCAGTTGTTTAACTGTCACTATCACATTTGTATAACGGTCTAGATTGCCATAGAGTTGACCATAACCAAGTGAATTGGGGTAGATGAAGGTGGAACAATATTTCTACTAGTTTTGAGCTTTCCGCCTAAACTTTCAAAGTCACCAAAGCGTTAATTCGTAGTTGACTGAATGACCAGGAATCTGTAAATGTAGAGAGAACATGTACCGAGTTGTGTGGTTGCCAGGAGAAATGCTAGATAAGACCTAACAATGGTTGAAGTACCGGTATCTCTATTAGTGATGTCAATATTTGTTTGTCATCGATGTTAATATAACATCTATAATGTTTATACATGTATTTTCTGTTTAAGATTATAATGGTGGTCATCTTTAATTTCAAAATAGCCACCATTCACTCATAATATAGATTGCAATTGCCTGTATCACTTTTTATGATACTCACCGTAAAAGAGGCCCTAGAACTCAGACATACGTTGAAATATAATTTTAACAACCATCTTGGAATTCGAATGGCCTTAGGCAATAAAAGTAAAAGATACACCAGTTTCTTTGTTGACTCAAAGTATAGCTTATAGAACAGGAGTAAAAGGGTCGTTAAAACATTAGTGAAAAGAATATCCTCTTTGTACTGTCCAAAATGCATTGGTGTCCTTTTTTAAGTCAAACCATTAAAAAATGTAAAAGACAGAATTCCATGATTTTTTTTATATACTCACATAGCCGCCATCACGGACGCCATTTCGAATATTTTGTCCATAGTATAAGTTTTGCACGGTCCAAACGGTTAAAAGGGATTACTGTGACTCTATTTTAATGTTCAGCGTGCATCGCTGTATCTTTAGTAAAGCAATTAGAAAAAATTGTCAAATTTAGTGTGTGCGTGATAATTTTACACTTTTGGCAGCCGTCTTGGACTCCAATTTGAACTGTTTGTTAGAAGCATACAATTTAAACAGCCTTTATACACATAAAGGGAATATTGTGACTGGTTTGTAATATTCAAGGTGTATACTTTCACTTTTTAAAACAGTTTAAATAAGTGTAATAGTAAGTGTGTGAGATTTTTTACGCCTCTGGTGACCATTTTGGACGCCATTTTGAATATTTTGGTCGCAGAAGAAGGGTTAAATGGGCAATATTTATATTTAGGAAATAATATGACTCTTTCGTTTTGTTCAAAGTTCATTGTCCTAACTGTTGGTTGAACCATAAGAAAACAATAGTAATATATAGTATGTACGTGATATTTCATGTTTATGGCGGCCATCTTAGAAGCCATCTTGAATAGCTATGTTGGCCCACAAATATCACGTTTCATAATATACAAACTTGTACACACATTTCGGTATATAGGAACCTTTTTCTACAAAGGGATAACAGTTTTAGTCAGATTTAAACATGCTATTGGGCCTCAGTTGTAGTACTTTAATATATGACTCTACACAATACATTTTGCAACGAATTTTTAACATCCGCCATCTTAGAATTAAAAATGTCTGCCATGCAAGCAAAGTATAAGTTGTACCAAAGTTTGAAGACCCCAATAGCATATATTTGCACCTGAAATCAGAACTCTATGTGCATTCTTAGCCGAGGTACGTTTAAAATCGTAAAATTTGGGTCCGCCATTTTGAATTCCAAAATGCCTGCCTTTCCCGGCTCAGATTTTGGGCTACCCTTCTATTTCATTTTTTTGACAACCCAATGAATCACTTTGCCTAATTTCAGAATATATTCACAATTTGAACCTATTCACAATTTGACTCTTATCGGGTCTACTATATAGCTTAAAGTTCTCAAAGGGATGCACTTATTGTTGAAATCTGATCATTGTGGCACGTGTTATCTGCCTTTGACATACTTTAAAATGCTAGAAAAAGCTTCAATTCAGTATTGTTTAGGCTATAGTTATCTGCCCTTGCTGTACTCAACTACACTAGAATAGGTTGTATTCCAATATTGTTTACATGCTATACTACAAATTTGAATGGATTTAGATTAAAACGAATGAAACTCAAAGGTAAAGCTAGCAGGCTTCATTACAACAAGTGTGGTATATCGGGGCATTCAAGGCCCTCTTGTATTGTTGTAGTTTCATCAAGAACTTGAATGGACATAAATCCTAATTAGCTACAACAATACATGTAGTTTGAGGAAATACACAATGTTTTTTAGCTAGCTCTTATTCTCAAATTCCAAAATCGAATTGCTTAAACCTGACTGGAGTTGCTCATTGACCAAATAGATAATAGGAAATATACTATGCATTCATTTCACTTGGAAAGTTAGATTGAATCAAGATCAAGTCACACAAAGATGTTACTGTTTAAAATTCATTTTATAGTTGTGAAAATATTATACAGACATACAAATTGCTGTCGAAAATCACTAAGAGTGCAATGAAGCATTATCTATTTAAGAAAGGCGATAGTTGTATTCTATATACAAAGCTATTTTTCACACATTGGGCATTCCAAGTGACTCATTAAGTGTTTATGTTGTCATCTGCTGATTATGTTAGGGATCCTGATTAGGGGAGATTTTTGAAGACTAACATATTCATGTCTGCTCAAAACCACATGATGTTACTTCGCATTGAAAATTTCTCTAAGACTTGATAATTCTAATGAATCGTCTAATCAATCAGGTAAAGTAATTTAATTTAATAATTACTTTTGGAAAAACAGAGTAATTTAACTGGTAATTTGATTATATTTTATTCAATTAATTGAATTTATTCAACTAATTGGTAATTTAAATAATTGCTTTGCAAAGTAATTGGCCCCATGTCTGTTCGCTTTTAATGTCAAATTAATCCTTTCTAAATGTTTACGGAAATAATTTATAATTGAGTGTAGAACAAATTGGGTCCTGGGGCCCGTTTTACTAAACAACTTACGCAAAATGTTTGCGTAAGTCAAAATCGTTTAAGGTGGTTCGCGGGTCAGCTTATTCTGTGTCAGAATTCTTTGAAACCTTGATTAAATTAAAATATACCATATGGAGAGTGAAAAATCGTTAAAATAAAAAAAGGTTACAGTGCCGTTTTTTTTCTGACAGGACCTTTTGTCGAGAAAAGCTCCTTTTTTAATAAACAGGAATATTTTCTTTATAGAATGATATAACTCTGTACATTCAAGTAAACTGTATATAGACTATAAGATATTGGGCAAACAAAAGTATTTCATGACATATTTTCTGGAAATATCAATATTTTAAAAAAGTCAAATTCTGAAAATCTCAAATCACAAAAAATCTAGCTGTTTAACATACACTTATTTTACTCTTATTAGATAGATATAACTTAATTCTACTAGTCACAAATGTTTAATGAAAATCTACAGTAGAATTTACATTTTATACATGATTTCCTGAAATTCTGACAAAATGTTAACACAAAACGAGTAACCTCCCTTGAGTTCAACTTTAAAATGCCTTCAGCTCTAAATAATACCATAAGTCAAACCTGTAATAATGGACCATTGAATACGGTAGCCTGTAGATCTTTAAAGGCAAGTGACTGCTTAATGCCTAACAAAAGTAATGCATAAAAGCTCCTTTAGGATCTATCTTTTAGCATAACTTTTGTCCTGTGTTAAGCTGCCATCTGTTATATAGGCTATAAATCCTCACAAATTTAGCTGTCACTTGACTATACTTGCATCTGATATTATTCATTATTACTAGACTAACCATAGCCTGTCCTTTGATCACTGCGTTATGAAGTGACTAGTCACTAAAATCGGACAATTTGTTAAAAAAAAGAAGTTTTGAAGCGAGTGGGAATCGAACCTAGAACCTTTGGATTGCAAGTCAATCACCGTACTAACTGCGCTAACAGAGAAGACACTGAAGCAGATCAAACCTTTCTTTATCTTAATTTTCTACTATAAGCACGTGCCGCAAAGATCAGGTGAAAGTCATCAGCATTTCCGGAACTCGAGATGCGGGCCGCCCGCTGTCGAACCACCTTAACTCTTATTTTTCGATCATAAACGTTTGCAAACAGCAAATAGCCAGATCAGAGGACGCGCTAAAAGCGCGTCCTCTGATCGGGCTATTTGTTTTTTTTAGCAAGTGATAATAAAAAATATATATTAAAATTTTAAATTTTGACTTACGCAAAATTTTTGCGTAAGTAGTTTAGTAAAACGGGCCCCTGATCAAACGAGTTAAATAACGTCTGAGTTTGGCTCCAAACTCCTCAAATATACTTTATGTTGCGACAATGGCGACGAAATAGTTATTTCATTTTTTTTAACTCTTTCAACTCCGCGGACCTATTTAACCCATTTGTGCCCACGATCCCATATATGGGACATAGGCAAACAGTGTAGACTCTAATCAGACGCCGCATTATGCGGCGTCTGATCAGAGTCTACACTGTTTGCTGATAGGAAATTCAATATAAACCAAAATGAAAATGAAAATTTTGACCAGGCATCCCTTTGATTAAAAATAGACTACTCCAATTTATAAACATGGAAAAATCCACTGGGTTAAAATAAACACCTTACATTTACAAAAAATGTTGACCCAGATCAGAGGGGAGTCTTAAAGGAGCCCTGTTAACAGGATCTACACTGTTTCCTAACATCTAAAGCAGTAATTGATGTTATTAATCTTCAAAGAATTCCAAGTAGACTGATTCATGTTTTGGAAACTAAAAGGCTCCACAAGGGAACCTTATAACCGACGAGAGTTACTTAGTGTTGAAAGAGTAGAATGTATAGTATATATACATGTATATGTACAACAAGTATTAATGTATATAACGAATTTATTTCGAATGCTTTCAGCTGGAATTCATTACCTCACGTCCTATGAGAACCATTCTTTGTCTTTCGTTGCTATGCCTGTAATACGAAAAGATCAGTCTGTACACGACGTCAACACAAAAGACGATGGAGAACAGCTATTGATACCAGATGACGCCATACTCCAAACAATAAATAATACGGACTTGCTCCGTTTATATGAAAGGTATGATAGTGTCATCAATTTTTACCTTGAAGAAATCGTTATTATTTTCAGTTTAAACGAAACGAAACGCAAACTAAATCCAGTTAAATTTAGAAAATGAAAGCTTTTTGAATATGTTGACTCAGATGTTCCTTTAAATCCGTATGGCATACAGTTTGGAGCCTGATCCATACAATTCAGTTGAATCGAATTCAATTTTATTGGCATTAAAATTATACAAATTATACAATGTACATAGCCATAATTATAACATATTGAAATGACTAACACTCTATATACTCTATAGTACTAGCCAGGAACTACAATTCCATTAGCTGGAGTAAGTATAGGTTAGACCATGGTTGCAAGCGAATAAACGATATAGTTCGAGGGGGCGTAGCCCCCGAGAACTATGTCGTTTATTCGCGCGCAACCATGGTCTAACCTATTTAGCACTGACTTGGGCTCGAGGAAAACAAGAAAACCATTCGTTTCTGATTTCTGTTTTAGACGAAAAAGTCATTTTGTTTGTAATATTTTACTAAAATTGAAAGGTTATTTCAAATGATAAGTTTGAGACATTAAGCATGCTTTAACAACAACATAAACAACGCTTATTGAAGCTCTATATGTAAGCACAATTCATTAGTAATTGTCTTTAAAGTCTAGGTCTCACTGTACAGTACTGAATCTTATTAAATTAACAATTTTTGCGATTCGCTTGCAATTCGATGGCAATTCGCTTGCAATTCGATGGCAATTCGCTTGCAATTCGCTTGCGATTCAAAGTACTAACTTTACCATCGGGTAAGTTTTCTTGAATGCTGTATCTCAAAAATGTTCGCAAATATGCCTTCGTTATTTTTTTCGATTCCATTTTTGTCACAACCGCTTCGGAAAATCCGCGTAAAAATATTCAAACGTAGGATTTGTTTTTTGAAGCGCGGGATTCGATGGCAATTCGATGGCAATTCGCTTGCAATTATCAATTTAATTTAATAAGGTTCAGTACTGTACATAATAAAACGTCATGAAGCGTGTGCAGTTCACCTCTGACCTCAGCTGTTTTTAGAATTGTGACGTCAAATTGCCTTGAGATGACGGAAGCGAGGAATAAGAGAACAGTTTGTTAGTTATTCCATAGTTTGTTGAAAAAAACGATATATTCACAGGTTTTTGAGGCATCTGATTGGCCGAGAGCTCCAAGCCATGTGCTAAAGTATGAAACATGCGAGACTGTGACGATTTAGCATTCCGTAGTACAGTGGAGAAAACGTTATTCTTTCCCGTTTAAACGCAAACGAAACGCAAACGCAAAACACTAAAATGTAGAAAAGGACAACTTTTTGACAAATCTGACTTTTCATTTCTATCTGAGTAGCACACAGTTTGGAGCCTGATCAGACGCCGGGTTTGCACGGGAAATAATAGTTTTAGCGTAAACGCGTTTATTGGGAAAGAATAACGTTTTCTCCACTGTATACAGCATAATACAGTGAAACCTCTCTATTACGACTACTACATGTAAATTAGGTTCATTATTAAGTGTTTACGACAGTTGACTGCTTAAATCAAGGGTTCATTAAAACAGAAAGCTCAATTTAGGAGCTTTCCGCTAAAATACTGTCACCTTGCTTTAAGCTGTCACTTGTCTTTCATGTTATCAATAAATCTTATTTTTAATGGTCGTAATAGAGAGGCTTTACTGTATATATTAACACTAACATTATATTTAAGATAAACTAAGGTCCTCAAAAAAGCACAAAACAACTAGACTTATATTTACTACATTCGCCACTTTGCTGTATCAATATTCGAATTTGGTGTTACATTCTTATCTGCTTCACATAGAAGCTATTACACATGAACTTTTACAAAGTAATAAGAAATACATATTATACATATCATATTTATCTCTTGATGAACATTCTGTACTGAAAAGTCTTAGTGATGATGAGACGATTATTATTAAATTAAGAAATCTGATAAAGGTTCTGTTACAGTTGTTATGAACAGGAAATATTATGTGGCAGCTAAATAATAGCACATACTATGACAAAGTTCTTGAGAATCTTATATAAAGGTTTAAACTAGATATTGATAGTGTTTTGAATGACATAGATTGTGATATTTCTTCATATGACACTAATGGTTTACTGACTGTTCCTCATGATGCTAGAACACCTCAATTTTATGTTCTGCCTAAAGTTCACAAGGATTTTAATAATGAACTGCCTCTTGGCTACCCAGGACGTCCTATTGTATCAGGGTGTAATTCAATAACTGAAATTAGCACTTGGCTTGGAGCTCTCGGCCAATCAGATGCCTAAAAAACCTGTGAATATATCGTTTATTTTACAAAACCATGAAATAACTAACACACTGTTCACTTATTCCACGTTTCCGTCATCTCAAGGCAATTTGACGTCTCAACCCTAGCAATCCTGCGAGCGGGCCACCGCGAAAACCTTTTGCCTGCACTGTAGGCTTAACGATAAAAAATCGGAATAAACACCAGATCAAGGATTCAAACTAAAGCAATACGGTAATTCCACAGTATCAATAATAGATCTAGATCTACCCCATCCCTTTGGACCTAGATATATGCATTGTTTCAGCTGTAGATGTAAAAACCGCGATATGCATTTCTAGATTGTCTTTACTATACAGCTTAGATCGGAGGGGAACTGCACTCGCTTGATGACGTCATATTATGTACAGTGAGACCTATACTTTAAAGGCAATTAATAATGAATTGTGCTTACATATAGAGCTTCAATAAGCGATATTTATGTTGGTGTTAAAGCATGCTTAATGTCTCAAACTACACATTGAAATAACCTTTCAATTTAAGTAAAATATTACAAATAAAAATGACTTTTTCGTCTAAAACAAAAAGCAGAAACGAAGGATCTTCTTGTTTTCCTCGAGCCCAAGCCAGTGCTAAATAGGTTAGACCATGGTTGCGCGCGGATAAACGACATACGCCCCCTCGAACTATATCGTTTATTCGCGCGCAACCATGGTCTAACCTATACATATTTCTCAATATATTGATGGCATCTTGAAGCCTTCATATGTAAAAGATTCCACTGATTTAATTCAAGACCTAAAGTCACTGCCTAAATTATCTTCAAATGCATTTCTAGTAAAAATGAATGCTAGCTCCCTTTACAGTAATATCCCCCATGAAGATGGGATAGAGGCATGTATTTTTTATCTGAATGAATCCAGTTTAGGTCATCAAAATCTGTCCAATGCAAGTATTTATGAATTGATTAAGTTAATTTGACTAAAAAGCATTTCCAGTTTAATGATGATAACTATGTCCAAGTTCTTGGACCTGCTATGATAACTCGTATGAACCCCAGTTTCGCTTCCTCAATAGTCAACAAACAATGGACTGCTTTATTATTGAACAGAACAGAACATATCTGTTATTAGTCACAGTTTACAACAGAGTGTAACAGCATGTGATCATAATACAATTTATTACCTAATGCTCTATATAACTTGTAATTCTTTATTTTTGACTGTTTTGCTGGGTTGTTCTGACATCGCCTAATTCGGGGGCAATAGTTTTAACTATTGCCCTCTAAAACGAACTGTTTACCCTGCACGAAACAGATGCGTAGAAGTTTTAAAAGCAGCGTCATTGAGTAGTTTTCCGGTACCCGGGTATGCCGTATTGTAATGAAACAGTTTTGAATAATTGTCATTGATTGGTGTCTGGTGAATGTTTAGTACTTTATTTCATGCTGTATTATTATTTATAACAATATTTTAATCAATGAGGCGAGTTCGCAATACACATCAAATTTAGCCGCTATCCTTTGTATACAGAAAAGCAAGACGGACCCGAACATTATATAATATGCGGATGTAAACATGCAAGTGCTTACACGAAGACTGATCGTTTCATCAGTCAAAAACTCAAAATGACTAATAAATTTGTATTTCATTTGTATTGCGGCTTAGATTAGATCTTTTTGAAAATCTAGTTATATAGAGTATTAGGTAATAAAACAGTTATTTCATAGTGTTGGGGAACAGTCAAAACTATTGTCCCTCGTTATCAGGGAAGACATTTCGAACTGTTGCCCTCGGCCTATCGGCCTGAGGCAACAGTTTGAAGGTCTTCCCTGATACCTCGGGAAAATAGTTTTGACTGTTCCCAAACACACATGTTTAATATTCAATATGGCAGTGGTAACATGGTTATTGAAAATTCACTGAAAGGTCATACCATAGGACCTCTATAGGTCAGACTAGCTCTGATGGGTTATAATTACTTTCAGTGTGGGGGAAGGAGGTAGACTTAAACATTTCGAATTAATGTTTTTTTGAAATTTCGAAAGTTTGGTTTCCCTGATGGATATATGGTAGCAGCCAGACACATAATTAAGTAGGAAAATTGCATAATCAATAACACTTCATACATGTACATTCAAACATTTAGTTCTAAAACATGTATCCTTGCTTCTGCTCTATTCGCCACTTTCTTGTCAATTCGCCACCTAAGCAACACTTAGAATTCCGTCACGAGCAGGCTACCGAGGATGTCCGAAAACTACAGAGGATAAGCGAATACTAGGACAGTTTCACTTAAGAAGATTTCAAGCGCCGAAAATGCAAAAGAAACGGGTAAAATAACAATAATTCACAAAAAGTTTCAAATCAAAGGACATTTTGGTAATTTTAACTCCACATGCCCGTTGTTACTTTTTTATTGTAAAGTTGTAAAAGTTATTATTTACTTCTAAAAAAAAAAATATTTAAAAATCATTAAAAAATGTTCAAATTTCATGAAACAAACTATAACATACTGACAGAGCCTACATTGACCTTATTATCGAACGACCAATCAGAGGTGGAGATAATCACGTGGTATAAACGTGGTCACGTGACTAAATCAACGCTCGATTTTAGGGTTTGACAACATTTTGTCAACGGAAAACATCAAGTCGTGATTCGAATAGAACTTGTTGACAAATATTCCAACTAACGCGATAGTTGCCCTGATTCGAATACGACCACTGATGAAGACCCTCTCACTTAATCGAATGGATCCAGATCGCATGGCATTGTATGCGTATCTAAAAATTGGGGGCGTTACGACTGTTTTATCCAAGTTCGACTGTAAGAAGTCCTTATTAATGGGGACATTTGAACAAGATTTCCTTGAAAACAATAATCGACATCCACTGCTCTGGTTACGTTTTTATTCATATGGGGACATAGTGAGGAAGAGCTTTTAATATGTATTGCTAAAATCAATAATGTCCACTCTACTATAAAATTCACTTATGAATATTCCAAAAATACAGCCACATTTCTTTATGTAAAAATTGTTAAAAGTAGTGAAGGCAATGTGAAAACTTCTGTATTTGAAAAGGCTACAAATTGTTGAGTTTTCATCATGTCACCCATTGTCTTGCAAGAAAGGATTCCACTTAGCTGCCATTAAGCGCGCATATTGACAACTGTTGCAAAAAGGAACCATAATTTACGCTTTTTCCATTCTATAAAAAAAAGAGATATGCAGGAAGGAATGTTGTTTTTTTCTTTTACAAACGTTTTTGCATATGAACTTTCTATTTTATCACCAAATTCGCGTGTGGAAATACATTACAAGCCAATAACCAAACGCTTAGAATGTTTATGCAAAACTCTGCAGAAATTGGAAGTGTGAAAGAAAGAAACTTTTGATTTACCAATAAAATGTTATACAGTATAACCTGATTTATCCCACATACTTCGGTAAAACTGATGATGTCGGATAAAGCAGATTAATGCAACTCACTTTGAGCTACAATGGTAATTTTCCATAGACCAAAATGTAACCTTTAGCATATTTTTTGCATCTATCCAAAAACCCTATGATATTGATATCAGCCTGAGCTATGTGACATTCTTTTGCTCTGCGACATTCTTTGGAATGTCATATAAGGGCAAGTAACGCTAATATCTTTTTTATCTCTGTCACTTTAAGACATTGCTGTCTGAGCTATTTGACATTCTTTTGAATGTCACATAGGGGCAAGTATGTTTATTGTTTCTTGAGTTTCTTTCTGTAATATTAAGAGCTCTTTGCTTTTTATTTTTTATAAAACACGAAAGAGACGATTCCAAAACCAGGATTGATAAGCTCGGTGAAATGAAATAAATATTAGATGGCATTTTGCGTGACATTCATTTGAATGTCACGCAAACTGCCCTCTAATATTTATATAATTTCGGTTAAAGCAGGTTATAAAAAAAAACCCATATCCGCATTTCAAAGTTAAAGCATTGCAAAGTCACTGCCAAAATACGGCTTTGTTCAACTTAGGCCAGCTTCAGATTAGAAATGCATCAAAAGAAATACGAGTTAGCTCGTCTTAAACGTTTTCGGGATAGCGAAGTTCGACTGTATGCCGTTCGACATTTGAGTCTGAAAATTATTTTCAGATAAAGGAGGTGTTTGGATTAACCAGGTTTCGGATTATACTGTAATATCATTTTCCCTTAAAGCGACTCGCAACCAGAAGGTTGCATTGCAAAAATAAAAATACTCAAATATAACCAAAAGGGTAGCATTATTGTGCATCTGGCATTGGAAAAATATGTCCAGTCTAAAAACATCCCCTAGAAAAGTCTTCAAATCTTAGTTTTTTTAGATATGTTCCACCGTTTTATCCATTGCGTCGAAAGACGCTATAGAAATTGATCACGGGCTCAGACAGAAACCCGAGCCGAATTATGTAGTTGTATGTACTCTCCATCACTACAAACTGAAATACGTTAAATATATCCCAGATATATGAATAGTTCCGTGGCCCAGTGGGTCAAGTGGTTTCCTTATTTTGCCTTATGTCCGCCTATGACGGATCCCGGGTTCGATTTCCACCAGAGCTCAATATTTTTTTTATTGAAATGCATTTTTTAACAGACTTTCTTATCCTAAACTAATCCTTACCAGTTTATATAAGCCTTTGTCATATATTTACAAATTACTATTTTTAATGCTAAATCTGATTGCGAGTCTCTTTAAATTCAGCAATGTAAACTTTGAGTCAAACGACTAACAGATGTGTTTGTAATCGAGGAGTATACATGTGTGTGGAGAAATATATCACGCTCACTTATTTTGACGTTTATAAGTTCAGTCACGTTTCAAATATTTACAATCGCCCAATTCAATTCCATTGACAAAAAGTGTGTTCATTTAAGGAATAATTCGAATATGTATTGTATTCATGAAGGTATGGAAAAAAACCTGGTCACACTGTATGAAACCGCGAAGTTATGAAACAAAAATTACAGTCAATCACAGCTAACCAAATGTAATGAAAACAAACAATATTAAATTATTTCATATAAACACCACTTTTCGAGAGGGCGGGACTTGTGGAAAAGTTTCGAAGGGGAGGCGGGGCATATGCAGTTTCATTCGCGAATTAATCTTAAGAACATGGGACAGCAAACATTTGGCGGAATTTTTCAAAATTTGTTCTTAACCGATCTATGCCTTCCTACATGTACTAGTGGAAACCATGATTCCCGACTAGATCTAATATTCTTCTTTATTAATGAGATAAGTTGCAAGAAAATTGACATAAGAATCTACCTTACAAACAGTTGGGCTATCTACGTTTCTTTATGACAAAAAACCCCCCGATATTTATCCTACTTTAAAATGACGTCACTTCCAATGACGTCAAAACTCGGCATTTATACCAATAAACATTTTCAGCAAGTTTGTGGAAAATAAGTAAAATATATTCGAGTTACAGAGCGGACAAAGAAAGGGTGACAGTCTGACTGACTGACTGATTGACGAAGGGGCGGGTGGAGGGACGGACAGTGCGTTTACTGTAGGGCCACATGATTGGGCCCTAAAATGCGCATATATGGGCCATTTTCAAAAAATGTACATATTTCATGGGTGGAACTTGCAAAAATTAAAAATGTATATAGTAACGTTTTATGTGCTTTATAAGCTTCTTTCAGCTTTCAAGAAACACGAACAACTGCAAACAACAACACACATAACTCAGAAAACGTTTTGGTTTTACTAAATAAATGTTTTGTTGGATATCACTGCCCATTGTGTTATCTATGAAAATAAATAATGTTTTGAAAGATAAAATTTACTATTACACCGTGTACCTATCATATGATATCAGCATGAATGATCCACACCATGTATTTAGTTCGCAAATCTTTATTTCAATCCCAATCTATTGCATGTACATTTTTATTGTATCAACCACTGTTGTACAGACAAAAGTATGATGTTTTATTTCATTATTAATTTCAGAATCAAACATTCAAGGCAGTATCTAGCTAGTTTCAGATACAATACAGTATAAGCTTGCAAATTATTTGCCATACTCCAAAAACATGCAGTTCAATATGTTGTGGTAACACCATGGACATCATAAATGTAACACAATGGACAGTAAAGTAACAAAATGGACTTCACACCAAAAACGTTTTGTTTTAACATTTCTATAACTTTAATAAGCTAAATGACTACGAATGTATTATTTATAGACATAGTTGTTCAGTGACAAGATAAAATTTGCATATAATACTACAATAAGTCCCTCGGATATTATGGTACGTTTTCTTTGTAAGTAACACAAATGACCTGAGATATAACTACATGGACATCATTAGGCAAAATTGAGGAAATAAGTTCTTGAGACATACTATTGCCAAAATTACACATTTAACTATTAAATTACATAACAGCTCTATTTTACTCATTATACTACAGTTAATTAATATCCACGGAAGAACGTGTTTATTGTAGACAATTTGGCTGTCCTATGTGTAACCTCGTGTCATTTGTGTTACTGTTCCATGAAATGAGATTGAATAATATAGCCAAGTCACATTTAATACAATGCACTATTAACACTGACGTCGGTTATACATGCATCTGTGAATTGTGTTATCTTACTAAAGACTATGCTATAAGGATTAAGGTAATTCGAGGCACTATATCAATTGATTGTCCATTGCATAACTGCAATATAGTTATTTGTGTTACACAGAATTGCATATTCTAACACCCAAGGAAGTTAAATATTTGCCAGCATTCAACTTATGAGTACGTAAAACCCCAGAGCAATGATTAAATTTTATATTTCTCTTATTTGGATCAATAACTAATGCATATATTTCTGTATATGAATATTCATTTTGTGTAAAGTTGTCCCTAGTATTACCATATCATGTCATTTGTGTTACAAATGTGTGTGTCATCAGATCATGTCATTTGTGTTACCATTTTGCGTGTCACTGTCTCAAAGAATAGCATCGCACTTTTTGTTAATCTTAATACTTGTATAGTGCAACACATTTATCATTTCTACTTATCAAACCAAAGTTTGAAATTCTTCATGCGTTTCCGAAGAATAAATCAATAAACATCTTTAGATGTCCTTCAACGGACCAAACTTGTCCATGTTGTTACGTAACACAAAGGACAGTAACACTAAGGATATATTCCATCTTAATTAGAATTATTTCATAAAATTATTGATCCCTAGCAACACATATATTTATAGAAACACCAGCACACTATGATAGTACAGTTATTGCATTTACAACAACCACAAGTTGCCAAAATGTATTTGAACATAAAGTAACAACATGGACATAGAAAAATATGTTATCTTTTTCATACATACTTTTTGATAGATATTTTCCCAAAATAAAAAATGCCCTCTCATGGTTAACCTTATTTTGACATCACAAGAAGTGATGTCATAAGGAAAAGCTGCTAAAAGATATTTATGACATAATCATAACTATTACAACTCCTATAGATCAAATGGTAACACTATGGACACGGTGGTAAGTTATACATTTTGAAAGTTTAACTGGAAACATCATATTGGTGTAGTAAACAGTATTTAAACTGCATAGAACTGACTAAATTTTCTTGCACAACATAAACATATGGCGAAGTCACAACACAATATAGCGTTTTAGGAGCTATAACAATGTTATTTCCATTGACATTAAGGTGTGCACAACATGTACGAGTTGCTGGTTTTACTGTATAAGCTAACACTGATAAGATGAAAACATAAAACTTTGGAAAATGGACACACAGGCTTTTGAAAATATGTATCTTTGAATTATGGTGGTTTTTTTTTAAATGGCCCATATACTTATCCTCGTTGCTTTCGTTTTACCACCGTTGTGTCGAAATGTGGCTCATTTTATAGCAGTATTCGCGATACGTTTGCACACAGTGAAGTTGATACCGGCCGTAGCACGTGTCACTAAGCCGTGTGCTATTGTTTTTGTCAGGAGTTCTAATTTCGGTTTATTATGGTTTTAAATATCCCTGTTTTTGGTGATTTAGGCCTGTCTCCAACATTTCATAGATCGGTTTGGCCCATAAGAATGTTAAAAAAGGTATTACTAACCGCTATTGTTTTCAGTAGAAAAAAGGTCTGAAAACACAATGGGACTTTGATCTGCCACAATTTTTCTGAAGCTTTCATTTTGTGTAAGATCCTTCCTGTGCTGAATTAATCACATAAACTGTTCAACATTATAAATCTGACCAGTCTATGATGGAATTTAGAGCTTTTTTTTTTAGAAAATATTTCGGAACAAATAAAAGCAGCAAAAATAGTGTATGCCCTGCTAAAGGCGGCTCCCTTTGATTTGTTTGGGGGAAAAAAATACATGTACGGATATCATGCATGGCAAGGGTTAACGACTGCTTTTTATATAAAAAGAAATTATTAATCGTGAAATGAGTTTTTCAAATCAATTAGAGCTGATGAGATGCGAAAAGTATGGCACTGTATTATGTTTGCTTTTCGCTGCAGGTATACCAGTTCGATGCAAACTTTATGCAGAAATATTCAGAGGACTGGGGGCATGTATGACGGGGGCAAGGAGGTGTGCATTGACAAATCAATGAAACCACAAAAACCGTGTATTGTGTATTCATTTGGGTAAGAGCTACAACACTGTGTTTGATACTTATAGTGCTACACTGGAGCAGACAGTATTCTTTGAACACTTTGACGACACATTTTAATTTGAGTGGCAAACAGTTTGTAGCCTGATCAGACGCTGAGTTACCCGACGTCTGATCTGACTACAAACTGTTTGCACTGGAAATAATAGTTTTAGCGTAAACGCTCATATTGGGAAAGAATAACGTCCTCGCCACTGTAAGAGCCACTTGGCGAACAAAGTAAACAGTTTGGATCCGATAATGCGGCGTTGATCAGGTTCAATACGGCTTGGTTCTCTTATCGATGTCTGTCTTACGTGCGCTTTTACATCACTAACAACATGTACAGTGGAAAAGACGTTATTCTTTCCCAATTAACCCTTTCACTCTCAATGACATCATAAAGAGCCTTTGCAAACAGTATTAATCCTGATCAGACGCCGCGTAACGCGGCGTCTGATCAGGATCAAAACTGTTCGCCACTTATTTTGAAATAACGTAAGTTATATTGCCTTTAATCTAACTTTGAAACGATATTACAGACAACAATGTTGAATCAGACAATATGGCGGTGAAGGGGTAAAACCCTTAAGTTAAATTTGATCATGAAAGGGTTAAAACGTTTGTGCATTAAACCATTTTACAGTAAAATCCAAACTATTATGACCACTAAAAAGAAAGCTAGTATTATTATATTAAAGACAGGTTACATATTAAAGCAAGGGGACAGTGACGCAGAAAACCCCTTAAGAAGCTTTCTGTTGAAGTGTTTTCTTGGTTAAGCAGTCACATGGCTTAAACACCTAATAATTCACACACGTTAGTGGTCGTAACAGGGCTGCCATAAGTTGACATGAAAAATCCTAAGATTTCCAAAGTTGCATTTTTCAAGTGCGATTTTACGAATCGTATACCTTTACCCCATAGCCTGTGTTTTGTTTATTGACAAGCGACTTCTTAAAGCAGGCTGTAAGTAAAGCAGAATGCGACTTCAGGCGCATTCTGCTTTACTTTCAGCCTGCTTTAAGCAACCATGTACGGGAACGAAATCCGGAGATTTAGGAAAAATCCGGAGAAATGGCAGCCCTGTCGTAATGGAGGGGTTTAACTGTATGTTTATAACAGTTTGGAGCTAGAACTCCGACTCTGATCAGACAGCAAATAGTTTGCCATTCAGGCATCTATGTGTGAGAGAAATAAAAGAGCTACATGTATGAATTGTTAAAAACGCTATAATTTTACATCATGTTATTGCATTGTGTTTGTAAACGTCTTATCTACCTACTATATATGTAAATGTATGTGAAGACAATATAAACATCTGGGTTTACGGTCATGTATCGCTGAATGTACTACGGGTCGGTTAATGCTTGATACTATGGTGATCCGTTGGGGTCATTGTGGTGTCGTGTTGTCGCCCAAAGGTCGGAAACGCGAGAAGGCGTATTATTGACGCCAGTACACGGTGGGAAAAATATCCCTTTTTTACGGAATCCTGTTGCAGTGGAGAAAACGTTATTCTTTCCCAATAAACGCGTTTACGCTAAAACAATTATTTTCCAATACAAACAGTTTAGAGTCAGATCAGACGCCGGGTAACCCGGCGTCTGACCAGGCTCCAAACTGTTAGCCACCAAGATAAACATGAATTATCAGAACTGTCCAAAAGTTGTACTTTTCTACGTTTTAGTGATTTGCGTTTGCGTACGTTTGCGTTTAAACGGGAAAGAATAACGTTTTCCCCACTGTCGTAAATGATTCATTCTCGACTTGCGACCTTTTTTCAAGTGTTGAGAGAAACGTACGAGAATGCAAAGTTGATTTTCGCAATCCTTTCTCAGACTCGTTTGACACCCATGCAGTGGAGAAAACGTTATTCTTTCCCAATAAACGCGTTTACGCTAAAAAAATTATTTCCGATGCAAACAGTTTATAGCCAGATCAGACGCCGGGTAAACCGGCGTCTGATCAGGCTCCAAACTGTTTGCCACCAAGATAAACATGAATTATCAGAATTGTCCAAAAGTTGCACTTTTCTACGTTTTAGTGCTTTGCGTTTGCGTACGTTTGCGTTTAAACGGGAAAGAATAACGTTTTCTCCACTGTATCATTGTAAAAATGCATACAATTCCAAAATTTTAATGTAAGAGATTTCCGGAAAAATCCGTAGGTCCGTAGAAATTAAGAACATTCAAAAAAAAAAAATCAGTAAATTCCGAAACCATTGCAGCCCTATTTTAATTGTCTAAGATCATTTGCATACCGTGGGAAATGCAACACAGTTTTAGTGGGATCAAAAACAACCTTTTATGCAGAGTTCCCATCTAATAAAATGGCTTTAATTAAGATATTCAGTGTTTTAAAATGAGAGCCAAACAGTTTGTATTCTGATCAAACATCACATCTGAATCCAAAACGACTTGTAAATAACCGTTGTACTCGGGGTAAGGCCGTGAATGGGGTTCAGTCAAATTATATTCTTTTTCAGATCGGCCAATAATTTTGAATTTGAAAAAGAAGTGATAAGCTTGTATGGGTGCGAAGTCAAAACATTTGATCCCAGGTAAGAACTTATAATATACAGTAGAAACTCGATACTTCGAACTCTCTGAAGTCGACGTATCCGTATTTCAAAATATGTTATTCTTAATTTCGATAACTCGACCTCGCATTATAGTTGAAAACATCCTTATTTCAAGGTTAAAACATGGCTAAGCAGAAAAGTTTGAACTATCGAGCTTCGACTACCGGTATAGTCGAACCAGGACAAATGGAGCTAGACTTTGACAAAACCATGTTCAGTCGACCTCGCTTCATTTTAACTTTGAAATACGGATATGTTTGACTAAGCGAGATTGATTTATCGAAATTAAATATATAAAATTCCGGTAAGGTCGATTAAAGCGAGTTCGATGTATATGTACCTGTAATTCTATATTCGAATGTCGAGCTCGCTGAAGCCCAACATAGCAGTATGTTAAAGATAAAACGCGACTGGACTACGTTTTAACCCTTTACCCCATAGCCTGTTTCTAGTTTTGAAGATAGATGGCTACTTAAAGCAGGTTGAAAGTAAAGTTACTTTCAGCCTGCTTTCAGCTACCATCTGCTTGAATATAGAAAATATTTCTTATAAAATATATCCATAACTGTACAAATTGGAACTACGTTATTCAGCGGAAGAGTAAAATAAATGTGCTAAAAGGCGGGAATGGGTTAACTGTATAATACGGGTATGTTCGACTTCATGAGAGAAAACTCGGGTTAGTTCGATTCGAGTTATAGATGACTGACTGTAAATGAATTTTTCTATATAACGCTAGTATTTTTTAATATGACAGGTGGTCGCGTTTAATTTAAAAACCTAAAAGCGACTCGCAACCGGATGGTGCATTTGCAAATATAAAAGAAAATACTCAAATAAAAGCAAATGTGTAGCATTATCGTGCATCTGGTATTAGGAAAATACGATCAGTTTAAAAACACCCTCAAAAAGGTCTTTAAATCTTAGTTTTTCAGATATTTTCCATCACTTAATCCGTTGTGTCAACAGACGCAACATAAATTGATTACGTACTCAGACATAAACCGGAAGGAATTGTGTACTATACACTGAAATATACATTAAATCGACCGACAATTATATGAATAGGCCGATGAGCTCATATTACTAATTAAGTGATAGTCTTGTTTTTATCTTCTTTTAAATTGGTGTCTCATTTGGATCAAAGTTATTTGAATTTCTGATGATTGAAACTCATTAATTAGAATTCGCTTAAGTCGAACTACCCCGTATTTCAAAATTAAAACCTGACTAAGCTACTTTTTTACTTTATAATACGGATATGTTCGACTTTTTCGAGACCGAGCTATCAAAATTCAACTTATTAAAGGCGTTTTAGATCGACTTAAGATAGTGCGAGGTATCGAGCATCGACTGTTTCGACTAGCACACTGATAGGCTGAATCTAAGAAATGTTGCAGACGACAAAATAATTTTGCAGACGATTATAACATAACATGCTAACGGTAAATTACATTGTTCTACAGCTTGCAAGGTAAGACGATTAAAAACCCGGACGGATGTTCATTTGATCCGATCGGTATCAGTGACAAGGACCAAAAAAGCAAACAGGGCTGGACCTTAAAATCGTTTTCCAACATCACCAAAATGTTTAAGCATACAGAGGTAATAATATGGTGTACCAAAGGGGTCGAAAGTATAAATGCTGCTCAGGCAGCATGATTATAAGGGTTGTTTTCTGCAAACTGTATTTTGAGAAAGAAAGGTCAAAATGACTGCCGATTTATGTACAATTTTTTAATGTACTAAAATATCAGCCATTTTTCATAAAATACACTTAATATTAGTAAAAAATCAAATATTTTGTTTCCTAATTGATATATGGAAAACACACTTTTTGTCTTAATGCTATTGATTCAGGAATTAGACCTTAATCAGATTTAACCCATGGAAGCGAAGGCAGCCATTTCTAAAATAGACGTCATTTCAATTTTAAATCCATGTAGCTCGTTTAATTACAGCGGTAGAAAGTAAATGTTGACATCTATACCTCAAACAGTTTGAATCTTGATTAGACGCCGCGTTACGCGGCGTCTTATCAGGATTAAAACTGTTTGCAAATAACAGTTGTACTAGGGGTAAGGCAATGTTTCAATGGTTTACTTTATCCATATAAGTAACGTCTTCCCATCCACTGGGTGCCATGTTTTATACGCTAGAACACGAGCACCTCAATAACAGAAAACAACTACAACTACATGTATCTGCAAAATGAAAAATCTATTTTATTAAAAATGGGTCATATATATGTTGTTTACAAAGACCTATATTACAAAAAGACTTTACCAAGTCGTAAACTGAAGGTGGAAACATAAAGCTCATAATTGCAAAACCGAATGAGAAAGGACTTGTAAATAGAAACAAAATATTTACCTTCTATATGCTGCACTTATTTGGGCATGAAAAGGGACATAACACCAACAATCGTATTGATTCCTGCAATTTACAAACTCATCCGTACCATTTGGAGAATGAATTGTCGTATCAAGTATATGATGAAACCGGCAAAATTTGGATCGAATTTTCGCATGAACAGGCAATATTTTCATTATATGTAACTTAATTCTCTAGATAATGCTCATATTTAGCCAAATGACAAGATCATCTTTGATTTAAAGGACAAAAGCACAACACGTACTGTATTTTAAACATGATTGCTTTTTTTAAATACAATACAAATATCGAGATGAATCAAGAAATATGAAGACGTTCTTGCTTTTCTACCTTATGTCTTTACTTGGCAATAAAGGAAAATATTCAGTCAAATATATTCAAAAGGTAGAAATTTAAGAAAGTGTTCAAACTTGGTAATGAAGCCAAGTGAATGCATGATGAAACTTGAAAAAAATTCAATGATATTTATAGGACTTCTTTAAAGACGATTGGCTCACAACATACTATTTTATTTACTCACGTCAAGGGTCATAACTCGGGCAAAAAAGGGTTTAGCATAACGCAATTATCAGATTTACAACAATATGTCATGTTGAACCATTCTGGGTAGATTTAACAAATGATAGACAGAACCCTAGGAGGAGTGGAAGTTTAGCCATTTAAAAAGCATTTATTTACTGACGAAAAGGGCCATAACTATTTTATATTTTGACCATACAGTACAACAAACATAAAAATCGTCGATTTTTTGTTAAATAGACATTTTTGAACATTAAAATATAGATATAGATACAAGAATAAGTTTTCTAGGATATCTATTAGCAAACATATAAAAACAGTTAAAATTTATGTCCGCCATTTTGAAAAAAATGGCCGCAATTTTGCCATAGAAGGAATTGAGCTGTGATCCCGTTTTTAAATGACATTGTATGTGCTAGGTGAACTGTGTGCCAAATTTTATATGTGTATAAAAAAATGCACGATTTTTTCCTTATCTTCCGGACTACATGTAGAACATATAGTACAATATAATGGTAACACAACTCGTCCTGCATATATGGATTGTGGGAACAATATACCTTCGAAACTGGTATCCCGCTGAGAAAACGTAATGCCTTTGGTGATATCTACTATTGCACATATATGTCGAACTAAGAAAAAAATAGCTCACCATGCTTCATACTCGATCCATAACCTGTTTATAATATTTAATCAACTTGACCTAACTACAAAATACAAATGTAAATTAGTCGATAGTTTAGTAGGCTCAATTCTTAATTATGGGGCTGAAATAAGTGGCACTTACGATAGTAAAGATATCGAAAGGTTGCACTATAAATTCCTCAGACAAATAATTTGTGTAAAAAAGTACACAAACCTAGATGGCATTTATGGTAAAACAGGAAGATACCCAATGCAGATCCATCACAAAATCATTCTGTTTAAATTTTGGTTAAAAAGTCTAACCCTCGATAATAGTTCTATGGTTAAGTCAATGTATAACATGCTGAAAACTGATGCAGATACCAACACCACTTACAACAAAATCTAAAAGGGCATCTCAAACTTTTAGAAATTTAAAACTATATTGTTAATCTGAGTGGCAAACAGGTTTGAGCTTGGTCAGACGCCGGGTTACCCGGCGTCTGATCAGGGTCCAGCCTGTTTGCAATGGAAATAAAGATTTCAGCGTAAATTTATGCGTTTATTGGAAAAGAATAACATATCAGTCCAGTTAGCGCATCGGTCTCGTGCTGCATGGAGATCATGCTTATCGCAAGTAGGAAAGTGAACGAATTTATATCAGAGGTTACCTTGCTTACATTTTTACCATTATAAACTAATCTGTTCTAAAAAATAACTCGGACAAGTCAGAAATATCGGATGATAGATGCCCACTTAAAGCAGGTTGAAAGTATAGCAGAATGCGATTTAAGGCGCATTCTGCTTTACTTTCAGCATGCTTTTAGCCACCATCTGCTAAGATATAAAAATAGTAGTTATGGTGCATATTAATGACTGCATACATGTATACGTAAATAAGAACTACATGTATTTTATTGGAGGAATAAAATACAGGCGTCAAAGGGTGATTTATTGGATAATGGGTTAAGGTAGCTTGATAGTTTTGATATTGCAAGCGGATTTTTCTTATTTATCATCATGATTTGTAATTTATTCCCCCATTTTATAGCTGAACGGTTTAAGTGGTACACATGTCACCACAAAATGTCTTTTTAAAAAAATTATTTTATTTTTTTACGATTTTATAAGACAAATTTAAAAAAAATTCAAACAGCTATTTCAAAGCCGTCTTAATTTGTAACGCCTTTAAAATTGCCCATAATACACTTCATTAACATATCTAGGAATCCGTGTATCAGATTTTTAAAATTCCCCTTCCAACTATTATTATGTAACATCAAAGTTATTTTACCGTTTAAAGTCGATTTCTATTACGTAATGCTTTACTGTGAACAGCTGGCGAACCTCATCAACATTCTGAGACACGGTTCCCTCGAGAAGATAATACCTTTAAACCGCAAGAAAATCGGATCCCAACCGCGAACACAATCGTTGTTCAAACATACCGCGTGTCTGAAAATAATGATGTGCCGAAAACGTCCATTAACTGATAAGCGTGTCATTTTGACTGTCTGACACAGTGCGAATACCCCGGGGTTCAACTATGTCCTTTTTGTTTCAACCAATAAGAAGACACATATATCGTAAGCGATTTTCCTTAGCTCCACCCTTAATAAAATATACCAATCATAATTCAATAATGATTTTAACATGCGAAACCCATAAATCGCGCAACAGCAGCTGGAGAACGCCTCTAGCTGGTCACGTGGCTGGACTACGGAGTGCTAAATGAGGTGTGATGTATTGATCAGATAGCCGTGTAATGCGTTTGGTTTGGTGTGGGAGATTTTGGTAAAATGTAGAACAGAATGTCGGCTATCAAAATCGGAAAAAAGGTTAAAAACACAATTTTTGTAGTTTTAAAGCTATCAAGACACCTTAAAGCGACTCGCAACCAGATGATGCATTAAAAATAGTAATTTGTAAATATGTGTCAAACGCTTATATAAATGGTAAAGAATTAGTTTAGGATAAGAAATTCTGTTTAAAAAAATGTATTTCAATAAAAAAAAATATTGGTCTCTGGTGGGATTCGAACCTCGGGGCCCGGCATTGGCGGGCAGAAGGCAAAATAGGGGAAACCGCTTAGACCAATGGACCACGGAACTATCCGTTTATCTCAGTTCGATTTAACGTATTTCAATGTGTAGCGATCGAAAGTGCATACAACTTCGTAATTCGGCTCGTGTTTATGTCTGAGCCCGTGTAGAGAAGCAACAACAACAACTATACCGTCTACTAGTCGGTATAGAAAAACGATGGAAAATATCTAAAAATCTAAGATTCGGTGACGATTCTGGAGACTTTTTTTGGACTGATCATATTTTTTTAATGTCAGAAGCCAAATAATGCCACAAATTTGTTTTATTTGAGTATCTTATTTTATTTTGACAAGTACACCATCCGGTTGCGAGTCCCTTTAAGAAACATTGGTATGAATGTCAAACTGTTTGCGAGCGATTTACGTCTTCAGCTCTATATTTATTCAAAATGTTTAATTAAACAAATCTTTACTGCAATAGCCGAAAACATTTACTCCGTAAGCATTGTGAAAGGAAATAATACGATTGTATTATACTGATACATCGATATAAAGCTCAATTAATAAGAAGTCATAGGGAAACACAAATATCAATATACTCACTAAGAGACAAATGCCCCAATTGCAGGAACATTGATACTTGTTAAAGTCTTATGAGGGACCCCCTGTCTCCCTTTTTATATCTGCACATGATGTATTTAATCACGTATTTCTGTAGGAAGATGTGCTTGATTGGTCTATCGGAATCTCAGTTAATTTGAGAAAAAACAAATGTTGCGGTATTTCATAAATGTATCAATCCGTTATCTACCATAATGATGCCTCGTAATTTCATTCGCTGCCGTAATTATTATCGTATATATATCGTAGTATCACAGGGCTGCCATTTCTTCTCCGGATTTTTCCTAAATCTTCGGATTTTTTTCTTGTACATGATAGCTTAACTCTTTCCTCCCTAACACTTCAAATGGACAATCCCAGTTTCATTTTAGTCTAGTTCATTTCTGACTTTTAAGGGTTGTTTTTTTCATTGTTTTGCATTATGACAAACAGTGAAGACCCAGATCAGAGGGCTCCGTAAGGAGCCCTCTGATCTGGGTATTCACTGTTTGCAAAGGACAAGTACACTTTTCACATGTGCACTGTTTGAAAAGGACGCCTATATGCGGGACTAGGGTTCAAAGCGTTAAAGCAAGCTGAAAGTAAAGCAGAATGCGCCTTAAGGCGCATTCTGCTTTACATCCAGCCTGCTTTAAGCATCCACGTGTCAACAAAACAAGAAGTAGACGATAGGGTAAAGGTACAGTACGAATCGTAAAATCGCACTTGAAAAAAGCAAGTTTGGAAATCTTAGGATTTTTCATATCAACTTATGGCAGCCCTGTAGTATATTTTTCATCTGCTTCCATTTATAAGATTGAGATTGGGAATTTATGTCAGAAACATTGACATGCGTGTCAAACAGTTTGGATCCTTATCAGACGTCGCGTTACGCGGCGCCTGAGTGGTATTACCTGTAGCGATGAAAGGGTTGATCTAATGCAATGAGTTTAAATCATGTATATTTTAATTTAACCGTTTTTAGTTGTCATGGCAACTATCGTGATAAGACATTTTCATTTTCCCACTTGTACAGACTTCATTCACGGGTTCCAATCAACACACGATTAGGCGACACTTTAGTTTCAGTTGTAAATAAAATGTGTCATTAATTTCCGCTTAACTCTTTCAAAACTTAGTAACTCTAGTGGGTTATTAGGTTCCCTTGTGGATTGTTTTACTTACCAAAAATGAACCAGTCTACTTGGAATTATGTGCAGTTCAATAAATACTGCTCATGATTAACGAACAGTGAAGACCCTCGTCAGAGGGCCCATATAGGTAACCTGGCGTCTTGTCAGGCTCAAAACTGGTTGCCACTAAGGTCGAAACAGTTTTCGACATTTTATTAATCAATGCGTTTGAGTTGGACACGATGACGTCTTCCCGCTGTACTGTGTATATGTTCTATGTGTTGTTTGTGTTTATAGAATTCTAACATTTATGTCCAGCGGTCAGACAATATTTCTTCCAAACAAAAGTGTTTTTGCTTAGATTGATATCATTTGCAAATACATGTACAGTAAAACTTCTCTTTTACGACCACTAAGTTGCGTTAGTTATTAGGTTTTTACGACAGGTGACTGCTACAATGTACATGTAAAAGCAAGGTGACAGAAAAACAGAAGCTACTTTAGGAGCTTTCTGTTTTACTTTCACCTTGCTTTAAATAAGCTGTCACCTGTCTTTTATACAGTCAATTAGCCTCGGTTTTAGTGGCCGTAATAGAGAGGTTTTATTGTAGTCGAGTAAATCAGAATTTATTAAATGATCAAAGATGTAAATAACCTGTCATATTTTACATTTGATTTACGGTAAAGAATGCCGTCTATCTATCGGTATACTAAACTCTATTTAAAGATCTTGGGAAAATATCAACGCAAAACAATGCTTTCTGTGCATGTACAGTGGAGAATCTGTTATTCTTTCCCGTTTAAACGCAAACGCAAAACACTAAAACGTAGAAAAATACAACCTTTGGACAATTCTTATAATTCGTCTTTAAATTGGGTGCAAACAGTTTGGAGGCTGATCAGACGCCGAGTTAACCGGCGTCTGATCTGGCTCCAAAGTGTTTGTAACAGAAATAATAGTTTTAGCGTAAACACGTTTATTGGGAAAGAATAACGTTCAATTTCTCCACTGTACATGTATTGCTGAAAAATAGCATTTAATTTTTTACAGAGTATCATTGACATTGTAAAAATGGATGTTGAGTCATCGGAATGGTTGGCCATACCTCAAATGATTCGAACTGGTTCCATAAACAACGTGAAGCAACTTCTTGTTGAGTTTCATTTTCCCACTAATGATGTTGCAGCCATGAGAAAATGCCTAACTGTCTTCAGAAACCTGTACAAAGCGGGGTTTAGAATTTTTCAACGAGAGAGAAACACCGCTTGCGGATGTCATAAGATGCTAGATGGACGACAGATTGCACCTTTGGTTGAAATAGCCTTTTTAAACATGCATTTTTATAGGCGGTCCTAATGCATTAGCTCACAGGGTTTTTACAAGGATAGTGCACCATGCGAGTATATCAGGCCTCAGTGTCATAAACCGTTTGAGTTAAGTCTGAGCTCGTTCTCAAGCATTTGATTGGTCAGATTTGAGAGAAAGCTCAAATCTGATCAATCAAAATGCTGGAGAACGAACTCCGACTCAGCTTTAATGCTTTATAAACTTGGACCCTGATTTCCATGTACTCTCGTAAAGGAGTGAAATTAGTTCATTACAAATGAGAGTACGTTTTGATTTCCCGCTTAAACGCAAACGAAACGTAAATACAAAGCATTTAAACTTCGAAAACTGTTGGAATCTAACTCAAGTAATCATTTTAATTTAAGTGACAAACAATTTTAAGCCGGATCAGACGCCGGGTTACACTGCACTGTCCGATCTGGATCCAAACGGTTTTACACGTGGCAAAGGAAATATTTGGTTAGCGTAAACGCTATAACATTGAAAGAATGTGATCCTTCTTATCCACTGTAGTGTTACAGTGGAGAATCTGTTATTCTTTCCCAATAAACGCGTTTACGCTAAAACTATTATTTGCAGTACAAACAGTTTGGAGCCAGATCAGACGCCGGGTAACCCGGCGTCTGATCAGGCTCCAAGCTGTTTGCCACCAAGATAAACAAGAATTATCAGAATTGTCCAAAAGTTGTTCTTTTCTAAGTTTTATTGCTTTGCGTTTGCGTACGTTTGCGTTTAAACGGGAAAGAATAACAGATTCTCCACTGTAGTTTGAAAACCTTTGACATTGCAATGGTTTAGAGCAGTACCAAACAACGAGATTCAATATCGCAATACCAGGCCCCGAGGTTATAAAACTTAAAACGAACTCTGTGCTCAAAACTCAGAACTTTTCTCAACTCATAATTCTCCGGCGAACATTTTATATACAACGAGTATTTGCATACATAGTTCTACGGTAAAGATAATTATATCCAAATAAGGAAACAGAAATAAGTTACTGCATGTTATGTAAAAACTAGAGCGTGAGATCAAAACTGAGTTTTGAGCACAGAGTTCGTTTTTAAGTTTTATAACCTCGGGGCCTGATCTAAGATGATTGGACTTTTTTTATTACTTGACTATCTATTCTTATTTGAGTGTGGTATGCTTTAACCTATTACCTAATAAATACGCCTTTTTTACACCTCTTATTTATTCTTCCACTGAAGAAAATAAGTCTTATTTATACAGTCGAGAACATGTGTCATAAACAATAGTTTATATATTCTAGCAGATGGTGGCTTAAAGCAGGATGAAAGCAAAGCAGAATGTGACTTAAGGCACATTCAGCTTTACTTTCAACATGCTTTAAAACTAGAAACAGGCTATGGGGTAATGGGTTAATACACTTTGCTTATATTGTTGTTGATCCTTTACTAAATATACAGCTAAGTATAGTCTCTATGTGGCTGGATACATTAAAATGGGTTTTCTTTAATACTCTTGATGATAGAACACTTGATAATTGTCATCAACAGGCTGGTCTAGAATATTTTAGTGCTATCTTAGAATTGGAGAAAGTTTTCCGCAATCTACGAATTCATGCACCTTTGTCCATCTCTACGATTTAACATCAGCACTTCCACGTCCACTACTGAGTCGCTACCTTCATCGTACTTTACCAGTGTCCCTTGTAGCCTTCTCTACATGTACATCACATTTCTTTGATCTGCAAAATTGTATAAAAAAAATATAAAAAAATAAGTAGACATACATAGAAACGGTTTTATTCAAAACTGTAGTTGTATATTTGAAGTGTCAGTGGTGAATAAGTTATGTAGATGCAAGTCCTACTTTAAGTTGACCTCATTACGTGGTCTAACTGTTTAACCCATTTGTGCCCACGGTCCCATATATGGGACATATGCAAACAGTGTAGTCTCTGATCAGACGCCGCTGTTTGCTAAAAGGAATTTCAATATAAAACAAAATGGAAATGAAATTTTGACCAGGCATCCCTTTGATAATAAAATTGGACTAAACCAATTTATAAACATGGAAGAATACACTGTAGTGGAGCGGATAGCTGGTAAAATAGTTCACTTGCGGAGACAAGCACCAAATTTGGCATGCTGGTTCCTTATCTTGTAACTGAATAGGAAATATCGTTGGCCATTCGGACTTTTGCCATTTTCAAGATGGCCGCCACGGTTTTCAAAATGGCGTCATTTTACATGATGTGTACCTGTGATTTGTTTCAAATGTCATTTGCATCTCTAAATTTCTTTACAAAAAGCAACTAAATACCCGTCAGGCTATGACTGTATATATAATTATGTATATGTGCAGTGCGCATGCGCTAAATTTGCCATTTTAAAAATGGCCGCCGAGATTTTTCATGGGTTTTGGGTGTTTTTTGGTCAGTTGCAACAATTCTATTTTATTTTGAAATACGAGGGTGTTTCAAAAAGTAATATACTAGATCAATAACTTCAATAGAATACGTGCAAAATTCATGAGTTATATATCATTATAAAGAGCAATATTTAGCCTACACGATGGTAAAACGCACGATAAGATCACATAACTCAATAAGTCACAACATGAACCTAAATGACCCTACTCCAGGGCACTGGACCTTTTTATGTATTTGTGAGGTAATATCTTGAACAAAATTTGATACTTTAATATAAAACAATGAATTTGAGGTTTCACTAAATAGATTCATTTTTATAACATTTTCAGTACGCGTTTAGTATTAGCTATATGTTCTATATTATATATAATTATGTACATTTAAAACTATTATATGCAGTGTGTTCATACTTGTCTGATGTTATTTGACAGAAAGTTTCATAAACTTATTTAAATAATAAAGCCGCAATAATAATAAAGATTCCAAATTTTGTTAAAAAAATACCTCAACAATACAGAAACTTCGCTATCTTTTCCAAACTAAAAGGCAACGGTAAAGCTTGCGACTTGCATAGCGATTGCCCCAAATTATGTCCTGCTTGTAAGACAGATATTTTGATATGCTCAGCAAGAGCAGCTTTTGAGGGAGGGATACCATTATGTGGAAGTTGTTTACAAGCAAAAAGGTCAAGACGAGCCTCTTTTACTTAACTGGTACGGCTGAAACGACCGTACATATTGACAACAAATTCTTCAAGTACGCCGATATCATTATCTTACAAAAATAAGTAGAGCTTAAGCAATGGAAAACCAGACCTGCTAAGATGCTGGTCTTTCCTTTGCAGCAAATTATTGACACGGTATCACACCCTCTGAATGCATGAATGAATGGCTTTCGATCTAGGACCTAGAGATCTAACAATCGAATGAATTGGTATCCATCGCAAATCTCTCCTTTCTACCAAATTTCATCATAAGCTGGTCCAAATGAAATTAATCAAACACAACCACACCTATAGCAACGTCTTATAAAAAAGGGCGCTGTTAACTGACTTGACCACCCATGCAGTGCTGCATGTTGTGCGTGCAGAAACATTAATGTGTCCGCTTCTTCATTGTTGCAAAGTGCTATTAAGTCGGTATCTATAGCAGTGTTGCTTACGGTCTATTCAGATACGACATGATCTTGTATGGGGCAGATCGTGCTGTATTGTGAAGACTTTTGAAATAAAACAAAGCTATCACTGAACCCCATACCGAGTTTAACGGCAACAAAGTGCACAACTGTGCCACGGTAGTGTATACAACCTACTCTTTTGTGAAGCTCACAACTTAATGATAATGATAACAAGATATGTTAATATAACACTATGCCCCCCCCTGATGTGACCATGACCTATAAATGACCCATACCTTTGCCTGACATAAACCTGTTCTGATTGCAACAGCTTCTAGAGTTGTGTAATACTACCAAATATGACGTCTCTATCACACGTAGTTTCCAAATAATGGCCAATGTAAATTTCAGCATATTTGACCTTTAAATTGTTGGACATGACCCTATCCGCATGGAGTTGAAGAGCTTCTTGAGTTGGGTACACATGCCAATTATGAAATAGAGCTTCTTGGGTTGGGTACACATGCCAATTATGAAATTTCTATCACATTTTAGTTCCAAAATTATTACAAATGTAAAACTTCGGTCTATTTGACCTTTAATTGACCTCTAAATGACCTTGACATTTGCGGGGAAATAAAAATATCTTGTATAAAGCTTAGGCATGTCAAACTATATTCATAAACGGCTAAACAATAATAAATATGACAACCTTTCGGAAATATGTGACGCTAGAGAGTATGAAATGTCCGCCATTTTGTTTTAGCGGCAGCCATTTTGAAAATGGCGGAAATCGCGATGGCCAACGATGATTTTTGAAACAGTATGGTCTGACAAACATGTGTGCCAAATTTCATGCTTGTCTCCACAAGTGAAGTATTTTGGTGAAATGTTGATGTTAGCCGCTCCACTACTGGGCACAAATGGGTTAATACATGTACATTTACAGTCGAAATTCGATAACCCGATCTCGCTTTAGTTCGAACATACCTATATTTCAAAGTTGGAATATGGCTTAGTCACAGGTATGTTCGACTTAAACGAGATAGATTTATCGAAATTAAACATATGAAATACTGTAATTCGATCTCAGCAACCTCAAATATCGAGTTTTGACTGTAGTTGAAAATAAATGCCGGAATTCATTAATTCTTGTTCTCTCCATGGGTGAAACGCGATTTTCAGAGGTTTGAAATAATGGCTCGTCTGTTACATTAACTTGTCAAAGGGTAGGCATATACAAATACAGTGAAACATCTCTATTACGACCACTACATTGATTTAATTAATAGGATTTTACGACAGGTGACTGATTAAAGCAAGTTGCCAGTGAAACAGAAAGCTCCTTTAGGAGCTTTCTGTTTTACTGACACCTTGCTTTAAGCGGTCACCTGTTTTTTACAACCAATTGGTCTTCGTTTTAGTGGTCGTAATAAAGAGGTTTTACTGTAAATCTAAAGGATGGCAAACATTCTCTGTTTCAAAAATTAAAATACAATCGCGTATCAGTAATTCCGTTTCGTTATCCAAAACAGATCAGTATATATCTCTTTCTTTGTCAAGTTTCATCGTCTGTTTAAACCCTCTTACCGCAAAAATATCTGCATTGGTAGTGTCGTCTGCAATAATTTCAAAGTCAGCTTTAGGGCTGTTATGACTGAAGAAATCTCGATACGAGTGTCAAACAATTTGGATCCAGATCAGACGCCTGGTTGCACGGCATCTCACCAGGATCCGAGCTGTTTGTAAAGTCGCCTTTTGGCGCCGTTGGAAGTGAAAGAGTTAAAAGGTAAATAATCTTAGTTTTAACCCTTTATCTATAACATATTGTACATGTAGTTGTTTAAGACATATGACATCTTAAAACAGACTAATAGTATTGCAGAATGCTAACATTGTGCTAGGGTATAGAAAATATTTCTTATGGTGCATATTTATGACTGTATAATGTGGAAATATTTTCTTCAGTAAATTAAAGGCGTAAAAATGCGTGTTTATGTGGTAAGGGGCCAACTTTGAAGAAAAAGGTTTGCTTGACTATAGTTGATATTCAACAGCAGAAGTACTTGTAAACACTGCTTAACTCTGACCTCCGTGAAACGAAACTCAAATAGACCAGTCCAGTCTACAGTGGAGAAAACGTTATTCTTTCCCGTTTAAACGCAAACGAAACGCAAACGCAAAACACTAAAACGTAGAAAATGTCAATTTTTAGATATTTCTTACAATTCATTTTTACCTGAGTGGCAAACAGTTTGGAGCCTGATCAGACGCCGGGTTACCCGGCGTCTGATCTTGCTCCAAACAGTTTGCAGAGGAAATAAACTTTTTAGCGTAAACGCGTTTATTGGGAAAGAATAACACATTCTTCACTATACTTTGGCTATTAGGTGTGTGAAGTTTGCACGACATTCGACAATTCGACATTCGACCTTTCACAAATGAAAGGTCGAACAGCTGTCGAATTTCGACTTTCGACAATTAAGCTTTCTCATAATGTAACAAATTTTGCCGATCGACAAGTCAGCTTTGCCATAATGTCGAAGTATTGTCGAAATTCGACGATCGACATTCAACATTTTTAAAACACATTACGTTGTCGAACTGATGTCGAATTTCGACGTTCGACACTTATACAAAGTCGGGAAATTGTCGAACTAGGGTCGAATTTCGACGTTCGACAAACTGCAAGTAAGGGGAAATGTCGAAATATTGTCGAAATTCGACGTTCGACATTCAATATTTCTTAAACACATTACTTTGTGGGACTGATGTCGAATTTCGACGTTCGACAGTTATACAAAGTCGGGAAATTGTCGACCTTGGGTCGAATTTCGACGTTCGACAAATTGCAAGTAAGGGAAAAGTCGAAATATTGTCGAAATTCGACGTTCGACATTCAAAATTTCTTAAGAACATTACATTGTCGAACTCATGTCGAATTTCGACGTTCGACACTTATACAAAGTCGGAAAATTGTCGAACTAGGGTCGAATTTCGACGTTCGACAACTTGCAAGTAAGGGAAAAAGTCGAAATATTGTCGGAATTCGACTTTCGACATTCAATATTTCTTAAACACATTCCCTCTGATGAATTTATGTCGAATTTCGAAGTTTGATTTGCCGGACCCGGGAAAAGTCGAAATATTGTCGAAATTCGACGTTCTTCTTTCAAAATTTCTTAAAGTCATTCCCTCTGATGAACTTATGTCGAATTTCGACAACTTGCCGGACCCGGGAAAAGTCGAAATATTGTCGAAATTCGACGTTCTTCTTTCAAAAATTCTTAAACTCATTCACAATATCGACCTTATGTCGAATTTCGACGTTCGACAAGTGGCCTGGCAGGGAAAAAGTCGAAATATTGTCGGAATTCGACATTCGACATTCAATATTTCTTGAACACATTCCCTCTGTTAAACCATTGTCGAATTTCGACGTTCGACAATTTGCCGGACCCGGGAAAAGTCGAAATATTGTCGAAATTCGACGTTCGACATACAAAATTTCTTAAACACATTACTATGTCGAACTCATGTAGAATTTCGACGTTCGACATGTGGCCGGCCAGGGAATATGTCGAAATATTGTCGAATTTCGACATTCGACATTTATCAAAAGTCGACATAAGTTCGAACTAGTGTCGAATTTCGACGTTCGACAAGTGACCAGCCCGGAAAATGTCGAAATCCTGTCGAATTTCGACATTCGACACTTATACAAAGTCGGGAAATTGTCGAACTAGGGTCGAATTTCGACGTTCGACAAACTGCAAGTAAGGGGAAATGTCGAAATATTGTCGAAATTCGACGTTCGACATTCAATATTTCTTAAACACATTACTTTGTGGGACTGATGTCGAATTTCGACGTTCGACAGTTATACAAAGTCGGAAAATTGTCGAACTTGGGTCGAATTTCGACGTTCGACAAATTGCAAGTAAGGGAAAAGTCGAAATATTGTCGAAATTCGACGTTCGACATTCAAAATTTCTTAAGAACATTACATTGTCGAACTCATGTCGAATTTCGACGTTCGACACTTATACAAAGTCGGAAAATTGTCGAACTAGGGTCGAATTTCGACGTTCGACAACTTGCAAGTAAGGGAAAAAGTCGAAATATTGTCGGAATTCGACTTTCGACATTCAATATTTCTTAAACACATTCCCTCTGATGAATTTATGTCGAATTTCGAAGTTTGATTTGCCGGACCCGGGAAAAGTCGAAATATTGTCGAAATTCGACGTTCTTCTTTCAACAATTCTTAAACACATTCACTATGTCGACCTAATGTCTACTTTCGACGTTCGACAAATGGCCTGGCAGGGAAAAAGTCGAAATATTGTCCAAATTCGACGTTCGAATTTCAACATATCTTAAACACATTCACTTTATCGAATTTATGTCGAATTTCGACTTTCGACAATTTGCAGGGCAAGGAAAAAAATCAAAATATTGTCGAATTTAGACATTCGACATTTCAACCAAGCCGGTAAAGTGTCGAATTTATGTCGAATTTCGACGTTCGACAAATTGCAAGTAAGGGAAAAGTCGAATTATTGTCGAAATTCGACGTTCGACATTCAAAACTTCTTAACCACATTACTTTGTCGAACTGATGTCGAATTTCGACGTTCGACATTTATACAAAGTCGGGAAATTGTCGAATTAGGGTCGAATTTCGACGTTCGACAAAGTGCAAGTAAGGGAAAAGTCGAAATATTGTCGAAATTCGACGTTCGACATTCAAAACTTCTTAAACACATTACTTTGTCGAACTGATGTCGAATTTCGACTTTCGACATTTATACAAAGTCGGCAAATTGTCGAACTAGGGTTGAATTTCGACGTTCGACAAACTGCAAGTAAGGGAAAAGTCGAAATATTGTCGAAATTCGACTTCAGTTCGACAAAGTAATGTGTTTAAGAAATTTTGAATGTCGAATGTCGAATTTCGACAATATTTCGACTTTTCCCTTACTTGCAGTTTGTCGAACGTCGAAATTCGACGCTAATTCGACAATTTCCCGACTTTGTATAAGTGTCGAACGTCGAAATTCGACATCAGTCCCACAAAGTAATGTGTTTAAGAAATTTTGAATGTCGAACGTCGAATTTCGACAATATTTCGACTTTTTCCTTACTTGCAGTTTGTCGAACGTCGAAATTCAACCCTAGTTCGACAATTTCCCGACTTTGTATAAATGTCGAACGTCGAAATTCGACATCAGTTCGACAAAGTAATGTGTTTTAAAAATGTTGAATGTCGAAAGTCGAATTTCGACAATATTTCTACATTATGGCAAAGCTGACTTGTCGATCGGCAAAATTTGTTACATTATGTGAAAGCTTAAATGTCGAAAGTCGAAATTCGACAGCTGTTCGACCTTTCATTTGTGAAAGGTCGAATGTCGAATTGTCGAATGTCGTGCAAACTTCACACACCTTTGGCTATTGAGGTTTGTATTTGTAAAATATTTACATTCGCCCATTCAATTCCATTGAATAAAATAAACACTTCTTTAATATTTGTTATTATAACACTGCTATATCTGAGCTATGTTTTTGCTGTATATGTTATGGGTCTAAATGGGAGTTCTGGAGTAGTATCTGGTTTATTGGTCTCTTATAGAAATATTTAGTTATTGTCGCATGCTGTTTTCCTAGTTCTGTAGTTCTGTTGCATTAGGCGGCCTGCATTGGGTGCTCTACTATTATTTCTTTTGGTCGGCAATCTTTATCCGGTCATTTCATTACTGATTGATGGGGGTAATGTGATCGCCGTTTTGGGGGCTGTCTTTTTTATGTTTATTCCTGTTTATTTTAGATATAATTGTAGTTATTTGTATTTTCTCGGCGGCCTGCATTGGGCGCTCTACTATTATTTCTATCAGTCGGCAATCCAGCCGGTGGGTTATTGCTGATTGATGGGGCAAAATAAAAAAGTACCTGTGTTTCCGGTAACCCGACCGACCCTAGTATTTTTCCCCGACCCTAAATTTTGTTTTCACTTTTCGAAAAATGTTTTGGCAAATGTCTGTCATTTTTGCGACAATCGTTGTCGAGGAGCGTGTAATAGCATATATTCTCCGTGAAATTGTTTACAAAGCTAATAAATAGACGTTTAAGTGTTTTAAAATTGATTTTTAAATAAGATTTAGCATATCGAAGTGAAATTTGCTCTAAATCAGTCATAAAGTAGCTTCCTTGAAGATGTGATATGCTAGTTAGTTAACCATAAACACATTCAACATGCAGTCGGCACATATCAATGACACATTTAGTTTAGACATATTTATTTCCAGAAGTACATATAATTACATTTACATGTATACATGCTAACGTTATCATACAATACTTAGGAAAAGGATGAAACGAGAGAATGAACTTATTGAGTTTCTCTCTTTAATAACACATTTAACATGCATACAACACATTTCAAAACATAATTCATTCCATCTGTCATATATGTCACTGCTTTGCCGTCTTGGTATATATATATTATAAACAATCATACCGATTTAGATTTTTAAGATGATTTTGGTAAAATCAAAAATATAAGGTTTGTTATGTATGGCCCAGGGCTTTGCATAATCGAATACATTGATGGATGTCCATGTAAAAATACTCCATCAGAAAGTTATATGTTTTAACGTATGTTTTTATTTAAAAAAAAAAATAATAAAAAATTGTCCGACCGTCCGTCCCTAATATTTTTGGGCATGTAATAGGAAACACAGGTATTTTTTTTATTTGGCCTGGGGTATTGTGATCGCCGTTTTGGAGGCTGTCTGTTGTATGTTTATTCATGTTGATTTTAGATCTAATTGTACAGTGTAGTTGTTTTGTCTTTTCTCGCTTTGTAGGTACATTTGTGTAATTTCATGTGAGGCGCTTTTGAACGCACAACCCCTGTGTGAAAAGAGTGCTATATACATGTAAATCTGGTATAGTAATAATAAAAGTAATTGAAAAAAAAAGACTTTTACATGTACTTCGTAGGGACGCAATTTCTCGATGAAATAATAAAAATACATAGTATGCCTTAGAAAATCTTACACTTTCATTTCGGTAGGATCTTCACAAGGGCAAATTATGATACGTTATTTTTTCATGACCGAAATATACACTGCACACCCTTTCTTCCGACTACATAATGTACGACTGTACTTATCTAGTGATACAGAAGATAGGGGGTCGGGATATATTAAGACCATGGCGCTGAGTTGCTACAACTCTAGTTGCAAGATATTGAATGTATATAAATGTTTGCAAATGTCTATTCTCACTGTAATGTTACATGTATATATATCTCCTGAAGTGGAGGAAATAAAATATTGAATTGAATTGAATGTAAATATAAGACATAAACTGAACTTTTTCGGCCTTTTAAGCGAAATAAACGACAGGAAATGATCGGAAAATTTACTATGATTAATGGAATTTGCCGATCATTTTCTGTCGTTTTTTTTCGCTTAAACGCCGAAAAAAATAAATTCATAAATACAGAGCAAAATCAGAAAAAATGGGTTAACTTTCAGAAGCCCTGTGATCTAGATCTACACTTTTTTCATAGGACAAGTCTACTCTTCGCAGGCACACTGTTTTGTAAGAGCAGATATATACGTCTATGGAATACAAGGGTTAACCCGTTACGCCATAAATACACCTTTTACGCCTATAACTTATCCCTCCACTGAAGAAAATTGTTCCACTTTATACAGTAATGAATATGAAAGTATGTACCATATGAACTATTTTATATGTTCTAGAAGATGGTAGCATAAAGCAGGCTCAACTTGTTTTAAGTGGTCTGCGATCTTCAAAACTAGAAACAAGCTGTGGGGTAATGGGTTAAACGAGTCTGAGTCAACCCATTTACGCCCAGTGGATTCTTCCATGTTTATATATTGGATTAGTCCATTTTTATCAAAGGGATGTCAGGTCAAAATTTTCATTTTCATTTTGTTTAATATTATAATTCCTATCAGCAAACAGTGTAGACTTTGATCAGACGCCGCATAATGCGGCGTCTGATCAGAGTCTACACTGTTTGCCTATGTCCCATATATGGGATCTAGGACACAAATTGGTTAAGTAGATTCGACTTTGTTTGTAAATAAATGTTTAAAACATGTCAAGGGTGCATTCATCCCTAATAAACAATGATGTTTCTTAAAGACATCTCCTGACGACCTTTTTGTCATAACACCTTGCCAGACAATTTCCTTGCAAAGAGCATGGGTCGTGTGAACATGCCGTTAGCAAAGAACCGTTGCTGGAAAAAAACCATGTTCAGGTTTGGCAAAATTCATATACTATGCTAACCTTTTACGAGACGAAACAATTAGGTAATGAATTAGCAACATGCACATTTTACTGGTTATATATATACCCGTCATACATCTATGTCAACTATGCAAATTATACATTTGTATTTACGCACTGCAATTGTATTGGTACTTTGTTTATATGCAGGTTTGTGTATTATGGGCCGGAGGCCTACATTACTAAATAAACAGTTGTCATTGTCCTTGTCATTGAACTGTCTCATGTGAGACCCGACCTTTATATTTGATAGTTTGGTTAGAAATAACCATAGAAAAGCACTAGAGCGTGAGTATAATCTGGTTCTCACCAGGTAAACTGAGATTGGTATACCCGCCGGCTTCACGTGCTGCACATGCTTTGCCAGTTACATTGACACCTCAAATTCAATGGGGGGGGGCTCTTTCAAAGGACTGAGGAAAAGTCTTTAACCATGTTTATGGTGTCAAGAGAAACATGATACTACGTCCCATGCGGGGCCACCGCCCATGAAAACTGACGCACAACGTTATTTTAAAACATTACGGAATTAACGAGAGAATTTGTGCCTAAAGTCGAGTAAATCAGCGTTTTATTTGAATCCATACTGCATAGCTACCATTAGTTGCTCATAAAAATCCTAAGAGTTCCAAATTATCAACCGCGATTTTACGAATCGTATATGTAACCATTTCGGTGCCAGATTCTGTAACACTAAAATAATAATGCAAAAAGTTTGGATCCAGATCAGATGCCGAGTAACGTGGCGTCTGATCTGGATCTAAACTATTAGACACCAATATTAATGTTTCCTAATAGGTAAAAATGCATAAATTTCCATAGATCCGGAGAAAATGTGAAAAAAATCCAAAGATTTCTGAAAAAACCCGATGAAGTGGCAGCCCTGAAACTGTTAGATATTCTGGTGATACTATCGTAGGGAAAATGCAGTTAAAATAACTCAAGAGTTGTTGTAGTCAGTATATTTCGACAATTACAAAGCATACCTAGAATTATCAACGTAGGTATCTTTAAACTTTTACACTCGAATATTCGAATATTGATTTTGGTGCACACGTATCGTATTCGCATGTTCAAGAGCCGAATAGTCGCCAGTACAAAACAAAAAGGTTCAAAACAACTAAAAGGGGTGAAAACTGCAGATTACCAACAATTTCCAGTACCATATTAATTAGTCCTGAAAACATTTGCTATGATGATTGGGTTTATCTTGACTTAAACAACTAAAACAGAAATGGAAGCAAGCAAACAAATGTACATCAAAATACTTTAATTTAAAAAGATAACAATTAAATCAAAGAATGTGAACAGGATAACCAGTAGTAATAGAGTATTAGAAGTGGTTTCAAATAAAGATCTACAGAGAAACTATTGCATTCATATTCGTGAATAATTATTCGTATTCGTCACCTTATACATGTATCGTGGTGTGTATTCGTATTCGCTACATGGTGTATTCGTTACAGCCCTACTTTAAACCATTTCACTGCCATTATGACATACATACCCGTCTCACAAGTCGCTTCCATATTATCGTCTGCTTATAATTTTCTTCTTTTTTGACTGATAAAATGTGGAGTTTTTATACGTTTTCGATTTGACAAACATTTGTGATACGAGTGTCAAATAGTGTTGATCCTGATCAGTCGCCGCGTAACATGACGTATGACCAGGATCAAAACTGTTTGTAAATAATAAGTAATATACAGTCGAACTTCAATATCTCGAACTCGCTTAATTCGAACTATCCAATTTGTCGATACATGGATTGCGTTATTTCTTGCTCGGTTAAGTCAAACATACCCGTATTTTAAAGTTAAAACGTGGATGTTTTATACTATACAGTCGAACTTCGATATCTTGAAGTAGGATTTGTCGAAAATACCCGTATTTCAAAGTTAAAACGTGACATTGAAATATGGGTATGTTTGACTTAACCGAGCATGGAATAATGCTGTTCATATGTCGAACTATCGCATAGTTCGAGTTAAACGAGTTCGAGATATCGAAGTTCGACTGTATAATGAATGTATCTGAATCTGAATGAATACGTCTCAGGAACCACGTCTGGCTTTAATGTGTATTCAAGTTGGGAAGACATCGATGGGCGAGTTCGCGGCTTTCGTACTTTCACGCTTGTGTGGCCACAGATGTCCATAAACTTGGTCTCATTGAATAAAGAAATTACCATTCTTGACGACCGGCTATCTTTTTTCTTTTTTTTATAAAGATTTAACTTGCTTTTAAAAACGAGTCGTCAACGTAACAACCAACTCCTCTAGGACACGATTGCAGGGCTGTCATTTCTCCGGATTTTTCCTAAATCTGCGTTTTTTTCTAGTACGGTGTAGCTTAAAGCAGGCTGAAAGCCTTAAGGCGCATACTGCTTTACTTTCAGCCTGTTTAAGCAGCCATGTGTCAACAAAACTAGAACCAGGCGATTGGGTAAAGGCACGATTCGTAAAATCGCACTTGAAAAATGCAATTTTGGAAATCTTAGGATTTTTAATGTCAACTTATGGCAGCCCTGCGGTTGGGCCCTGAGGTTATAAAAACAAATACGGTTTAATTTAAGTCCAAACACCATATAGCTGGGACCTGTTCCATAAAACTTCGTACGACAAATGCTGTCGTAAGTTAGCTATTAAAAGTTTCAATTATTATTTAAAGAGATGTCACAAGACATGATTAGATAGAGAAATTAGATTTTTTAAAAATAATATTTTGACTTACGACCCTTTCTGTCATATGAAGTTTAATGAAACAGGCCGTGTACCAGTAGTTTAGTTTAAACATATTTTATTTCATAAATATACAATGAACTGGGTTTGGGCCACAAGTTCTCACAACATTAGATTCAGCCAGCCCCCTTGTGTGTTAACATTCAGACTAGATATACAATGGCTCTAAACGAATATAATTATTTAGTAATTACAAATCGAGTGAGTTGTAAGTAAGAGAAGAGAAGAAGAAGAAATAAAAACAATAGCCTACTATACTTTAATTTGAGTGCCATTTTGGATCTGTTGGTCGTAGCAAAAATTGTACAGTCAGTCTGTATCCAAAAGATATCAAAGTAGATGACGTAGCCGAATGCAGAACAAAACTCACCACAGTAAGCAACTTCGTTTATGCTAATTTGCTAGATTCAGATTAAAATATTTAGGTGTCACCCTCCAACAAAACTTGAATTTGTATAAACATATATACTCTATTACTAGCAAAGCTAATCAATCCTTAAGTTTCATTATCGAAGATGTGTCTGTAACTGTTACAATAACAATAGTTGAGTGCAGGGATACATGTATTTCAAAGCATGTCCCTGTTCAGTGTCTAACATGCTAGACAATCTAGGCTGGCCAACACTTGAAACTCGTAGGACAAGAGCCCGCCTGATAATGTTCTATAAGATAGTGCACCAAATTGTCACCATCCATCCAGGAAGAACTTTCCTTATACCCAGTGATAATTAATTATAGAAATCAGATGAATGAGTCCTCGGGATGCACATTCTGTAAAACAATGAGTCCTAGAGACAAACACTGAGTCCTTGAGATGAACAATTAATCCAATATCCCATTACTTATTTCTAGTTTTGAAGACAGGTGACCACTTAAAGCAGGTTGAAAGTAAAGCAGAATGTGCCTTAAGCCACATTCTGCTTTACTTTAAATCTGCTTTAAGCTACTATTTGCTGATGAGTAATAGGTTAATAAATGCCAGAAAAGCTATGGGTCCATGGGACTCGTAACTTTTTAAATAATGAGTCCCTGGCAAATTTTATGAGTATAGGACTCGGGATGCACAGGTAAAAATATCACTGGATACCAACTTACCCCTGAACAAGATTTTAAACACCGTACAGCGTTCGACCAATCAGTTCATCTTAAGATGCTTATACATTTCTTTTTTTATCCTAGAAGTATTCCACAATCGAACTTACTACCAGTCACAGCCCAAATGGCACCAACAGCTATTGACTTCAAGACAAATTGTCAACATACCCGCTATAGTAGATCTAATCTAAACTACTACATGTATATTGGTTTTATTTGTTATCAATTCACTGTATATTTATCACTTTCACATTTGTAAATAATAATTTATGATATAACGCCTTCTCATAATCTTCATTCTTGATAGAGAGAAATGTCAAGAAGTAGAAGAAGAAGAAGAAGATTGTCCGTCGATTCAGGACCGACTATTAAACGTATATTTAGAACAATATACAGTAAAACCTCGCTATTACGACCACTAAAACGAAGGCTAATTGAGTGTATAATAGACAGGTGACAGCTTAAAGCAATGTGACAGTTAAACAGAAAGCTCCTATAGGAGCTTTCTGTTTCACTGTCACCTTGCTTTAAGCGGTCACCTATCGTAAACACCCTAATAATTAACATAACTTAGTGGTCGTAATAGAGAGGTTTTACTGTACATGTATTACATTAATATGTATTCTAAGTTTATATATTTTACAACAAAACGGTAGTGGAAGACTAATAATGTCCACGTTGTTTCTCAAACGTGCAGAATACGGTGTAATAACTAAAAGTAAATAGAACAAATCACATTTAGTTAACATGTTAATCAAATGTAAAAACGCTTTATTTCTTTTATATATCGGTGTACAGCATCAACTATTACAATGTTTTCACCATCATATGCAGTTACTGAAGTTGTTGCACCTATTCATTAGTAATTCTGACTAAGAGGATGAAACGATCTAATAGCATTATTTTAAATGTCTTTCTTCGAGCATGAAATTTAGCACATTCTGCATTTTCTATTTGGTTATAGTGGATACAGTTCGGATTGTTTGAAAATTGCATTGCTGCCATAAGTTGACATGAACAATCCTAAGATTTCAAAATTTGCATTTTTCAATTGCGATTTTACGAAGCGTACCTTTACCCAATATCCTGTTTCTAGTTTTGTTGACATGCGACTTCTGAAAGCAGGCTGTAAGTAAGGCGCATTCTGCTTTACTTACAGCCCGCTTTTAGCTTGTACTGGAAAAAATCCGAATATTTAGGAAAATTCCGGAGAAATGGCAGCCCTGTATACATATGAATATCGCTGTTTAAATTACTACAGTTTTTCCGCAGACGTGCAAACATGACTGATAGGTATCAGCTTCCATGTACATGTAAATAGAAAAAGTGTATTTTGATTATGTAATGTTTAGTAATATTTGCTTTAAAACTTGAAAATGAAAGAGCATTCTTGAGAATATGTGTTGTTTTATTCCATATTGTATTTGATGAAGGGATACATGATTTACGAAACATTTCTGTCCTAGCAAAAGGAACAGGAATATCATTAGCGTTTCTTAAGTTATAATTTCGTTCTAGTGGGAATTAGGGAAACAGTTCATTTAAGTAATCAGGCAGCATATTGTGAGTTGAATTGTACATGAAACAAGGACCTGTACCAGTCTAATATCACGGGAAATCTTGTACTGATAATTTCTTCAGATAATGTCTAAAACAATCTAGATACTTAAATATAGAGTTTGGTAAAAATCATTATTCTTGGGTTTAACTTCATGTATATTGTAGCAGGGAAAAGCAAGTGCTCCCTCTCTACAACGACATCAAATGGGGGACAAACAATGTGTGTGCGTTGTTCGGAGGGGTTCGTACTTATATTCTATTTCTATTTTCTATTTATTACTTCTACGCCATCTATACTGATGATTATGAGAAGGGGCACTTTTTAGGTGCACCATTGGGACTGTATCCGGCCGGTCACTTTATCCTGACACCGACGAGGGAGGGAAATTGGTTTACATTTGCAAATAGCTTGAATCCAGACCAGACATCGCGTTACGCAGCGTCTGACCTGGATTCAAGCTGTTTGTTACTCGTCACTAATATAAGTTAGTTTTTTCTGTCAAAATGTCTAATATGTAACTTTAAGAAAACAAAAGACGCCCGACAACTTCAAATAGGCAGACGGTATGACTAAACAGCGAAAGGAAGGTTCCTTCCGCGGAGGGAAGGTTCCTTCCGCGGAAGGAAGATTTGCAAACAAAAGGAAGATTTTATTTCTACTCCGCGTATACCCTTTTTAACGAATAAAACATTATTTTGAATAAAATTATGTTATGAATTGCTTTATTATATGAATACACGATATTAAAATGATAAAATCAGATGTTAAAACGTTCCCTCCGCGGAAAGAAGTTTTCTGCGTAAAGAAGATTTTCAAACAAAAGGAAGATTTTGTTTCTCTCGTGTGTACACACATGAACGATAAAAACATTCTTTTGAATAAAATTATGTTATTAATTGCTCTATTATATGAATACACGATATTAAAATGATAATAACAGATGTTAAACCGTTCCTTCTGCGGAAGGAAGATTTTCATACAAAAGGAAAATTTCTTTACATGTACTCCATGTGTACATATAATTATAGTTATTTTCGTTCATATTATATGAATGAAAATAACTGTATTTTGAATGAAAGTATGTTATTAATGTCTATATTATACGAAATCACGATATCAAAATGGTAAAATCAGATGTTAAAACGAATATATCTGAATAGATGTATATAGCCTGAATGCATTTCGATACCGTTGTTATCATAAGCAATATGAAGATTTTCATTCAAAATGGAAATTTTGTTGTTGTTTATTGTGTCATCTCCTGCTTTTATGATATATAAAATATCTAAAGTGTTGATACTCTCGGTCTCGAAAAGAAGATATTCATTATAGGGAAGGAAGCTAAAAAGTAAAACAGAATTCCCCTACACGGACATTCGGCGGTAGTGACCCAATGGTTACATCATTGGACTACGGTACCAGGGGTCGTGAGTTCGATCCCCCGCCGGACCAGCGGTCTGACTAGGTGATTTTTTCTAAGTCTCCGATGATGTACAGGAATGTCCTTGAGCAAGACATGTACCACGAATTGCTCCTCTCCACCCAGGGGTTAAAATGGGTACCTGTGAAGGGTCTGGGTCGGTACTGCGGCTGCATTTGACTGCGCCATATGTTAGCAGTGCTCAATATTGTAGGCAAGATGGCTCAATGATCAGGGGAGTATATGTACAGTCGGCTGAGCGGTCATTCGGACTGAAAGTAGACTTTAACTTGGTATATTATTACATTCTGTTCTACTTTTAGCCTCCGTTAAGTAGCCATCTGTATTACGTACTGACAGCTAGCTATGGGGACATGGTTAAACACACAACATCTATATAACAGTTAACCAGTGACAGCTTAAAGAAAGTTGAATTTAAAGCGGAATACTTTGACAGGAGCACTATGCTTTACTTTCAGTCTGCTCTTAGCTGACGTCTGCCATGAACCAATATAATATACTTGGAATCAATTTATTCTACGTTTGGTGCTGTGTTATGTTATCAGTGCCGTTCCATGCAATATTTTGAAATACAGTTCTTGCCTCTATCAAAACAATTACACCATTAATTGTTTGTTTTTTTGCTGTTTCGTTATAGGCCTATTGTAAAAATGTTTTTTCCAAATATGACACATTCTTTATTCTGCAATAATTACTGGCCGACAATCTCCCCGCTACTAGCCAATAGCATGGCGCGAAGCGGAGGTTCCCGAGACGCCTATTGACAGTAACATCGTGGGCGGAGCTATAGAATAGCGGCTCCATGCTGATTTGTCTACGCGGGATAACGTAAAATATGAATATTCATTAAGTGGCATATTACTTTTAAAATTTATATATTATATATCGGGAAACGTAATAGAGATCAATCCACTACACTACTGTTTAGTGTTATAATTTATGAATGTATATCCCCCCCACCGGTGTGGTATACCGGGACATATCCTTTTTGAGAGTCTGGCTAAATCACTAATACCGGAACATACACCTTTAATTAATATAATTTACCGTTTTACCGAAAATGCCTCGACCATTCACATTTGCATATACATGTTTATATCCAATTATCTTTAATTCATTTACCTACACTTGAATTCACTTAAAATTGAAAAACTAAAGAATCGGCTAAATAAAGAGAAGATATGCAGAAAGCTCCGATTGGAGCTTTCTAAAGTTTCTACATTACTTTTAAACAGAATTAAACAGGAGTATTTATAAAGGTGTAATGTCAGCTTAGTGACGGCAAATTTCCAAAAAGTAACACAGAAAGCAAATGCAGGAGCTTTCTGTGTTTCTTTCATCCAATTTTAAAACTGGCCAATGAATATGTGTGTCTCTTCTTTAATTGTTGAATATGTACGTTCTAGAAAATATGTCTATTGTGAAAGCAAAGCCTACTTTGATTGAACACTTTAAAAGGAGAACATCTATGTCATTTAATTCATTTGCCTACACTTGAGGTCATTTAAATTTAAAAATAAAGGAACCAGCTTAATGAGGAACAGAAGAAATGCAGAAAACTCCTATTGGAGCTTTTCTAAATAGGAGCTCTCTACATGAATTATATCCAGAATTAAGCAGGGGTATTTTTTGAAGATGTGGCGTCAGCTTAAAGCAGACTGAAAGTAAAGCAGAATGCGACTTAAGGCACATTCTGCTTTACTTTTAACCTGCTTTAAATAGAAACCTGTCTTCAAAACTAGAAAAAGGCTACGGGGTAATTGGTTAATTGAATAAAATCTTCATTTCGTGGGTAAATTTTCCTTTTGCTTAAATGAAAACACGTGAAGCTTTCCGAGCTGTTCATCTTCCTTTTCAACATTTAATTTTATCATTTTTATATCGTGGATTCATATAATATAACAATTGATAACATACTTTCAGTCAGCATAATATGTTTTCGTTCATATATGTACACAAGGAGAAATTAAATCTTCCTTTTGTTGGAAAATCTTCCTTCCGCTGAAGTTCCGGCTTTACATCTATTCCGGTGTATTCGTTTAACATCTTATTATCATTTTGATATCGTGTTTTCATATAATATAGCAATGGGGCCCTACCGCATTACAGAGTTATCCCAATTTTCATCACGAGTGAACTCCCCTGATAAGGAAACGGTTGTTTCCGGTTTAGTTAACGCATCATTGAGACGGTGTCGATAACGGTCATAAACGATTCGGAAAAGAATAGATCGAATGCGGTTTATTAGTTTGATACCTATATCTATATGCAGTCAAGCTCCCGTTTATCCCTTTGTATTTTAATGTATTAATTTTGTTTAATGTCAAATGCGACGGTTATTTATTTCATCGTTTTTAGCAAAACGAAAGTAGCACTGATCATACTTTTTCTATATAACAAAGAAGCCGACTTTTAACATACTTAACAGACACGGGTTAGAACGTTAACATGGATTAATATTTGAAACAATTGTCAATTTTTGTAACGTATTCTATACTGTTTATACCGCTGGAATGTGATACCGTGCATTTTTACCTGGATCCAAATTGTTTGGCAAAAGTCGTCATGAACTCTGTTGAGTCGCGCTTAGTGTTAATCCTTTCTTTACTTCATAGGATTGTTTTTTCACACATTTGAAAACATAGTAGACCCTGTTCAAAGAGCTCTTTTAGTTATAGGAGCCATCAGGTCAAGCTCTTATCTGTTAGCTTGCAAACAGTATTGGTCTTAATCTGCAAAAACATCAGTGTGACATAAATCTTTGTTGCTCATAAGACAAAGTGGCACATTACTTCTTATCTTCCTTCTTTACACCAGTAGTTGTGCATAGCTTAATAGGTACTACGTAAGTAGATCCTGATCAGATGGTTACTATATAGGAACAGTCTCTATAATCAATGACTGTCCTCTCTGGTTCTTAAATGACATTATATATAAATGCTGCCTATTACAGATGAAAAAGGGGATATTTATTAAGACATTACCGGTATTAAACATAAACTTTGTATTATTCAGTTATTAATAATGACATGAATATTCATCAGGCAAAGGGTTAAACTGATCTTTTAAAATATGTTGAATGGTAAACAGTTTCTTCAAAAATGTATATTTTGTTTGTTCATTATATACCAGCAGAATTTAGTTGACAGAAATTTCATAGAAATAGTTCAGCCTGTCATGCTCATAGCGCACATGGATTTCCCCTCTCAAGGCTTCTGCCCAGGGGCCATAAAGCGCAAAGCATCATCACAACTAACAACAGGAAGTAACCAATTAGCTAGAAATCGAATTGTATACTGACCCCCCACTGGGGAAAGCTGCTATCCCATATATACACAATTCCCCATGTGAATCTCTGCTATGACAAGCCATAAAACGGAAGCTTAAGTCTTGGGTACACAGGCTGGAATCAAATCACACCAAACTATTTTTGTTTATATAGGATCCACATTGTTATTCATGTGGGGAATAAATTTTAATCTACTATACCATGCACTCCTTCATGTGCAAAAGCTTAACCCATTACCCCCATCATTATGCCTTTTACTCCTTTAATGAATTCCACCTTCATAAGCAAATAAATCCTCTTCATGCACTAAGCAGTCATAATTATGAAACATAGGTGATATTTTATGTCGTAGTGGGTGGTACCTTAAAGCAGGATTAAAGTAAAGCAGGGTGTACCTTAAGGCGCATTATGTTTTACTTTCAACCTGCACTATTTTTAAAACGACGGGTATAGTCGTCGCAAGAATTGAATGCGTTAGACAGTGGAGGTGCAGCTTAGACGACGTATAAGTTTTAGCCAATACCCAAAATCTCAATCGATGTAAAGCTTCAATGCTGTATTTATTAATGAGCGTCTGGTGAGTGACAGTAGTCGTTGACAGGGAAGCCAAAACTTGTCAGAACGCATTGATTTCTGTTCTATTTTCCTGCATCAACGACCTGGTAGGAAATTTCTATCAATTTAGTGTGAAATGTTCGATGCTTTAACTCCTTTCTTCTGAAAATAAGGATTTCGCAAAACCCGAATTGAAATAAAGGCGTATTCGAACTTGCTCGCTAAAAATGCTGCTGTAAATTGAGGTACACTAATTTCCGGATACAACTAGTATAAGAAATTGATTTTAGATTTAGTGTTTCCTATTATTTCTATATACCTCACAACGAAAGTGTGCAGTCCCGGATTTACCGGGGGGGCACAGGGGGCACGTGCCCCCCCCCCCCCCCCCAGCTGAGCCGACTATTTTTTTTTTAACTTACTCTTTTTAACTTCTGAGAGACCACTAAGCTCTACCATGGAGAAAGGACAAATGGAGAAGTATCTTATACTCAAATCTGCATTTTCCCGAAAATGGTGTCGTCCGTTACCTGTATGTGCGATAACGCTTAATCGATCGATAATTCAACTGCACCGGTACGCCGATAGCGGGCTATCGCGTTTTTTATCGTGTTGAATGGTTACCTACTGTTAGTTTAAGTTACATAAAATCCTTAATTTTCACCCGATTTTCATTATAATGGTCTTAAAAGAAGGCTAAGATATTTATCTTTCACTTGTAAAAATAACAGATTTTATTTTTTAAAATTGATCCGTTTTATGGCGAGTTAAAGAGTGGTTTCCAAATGAATTTGCCGATAAAAGGGAGCAAGCACTCGGGCATAAATATATCACACCCCGTTACAAAACCTTTCATAAAACCCTCAATTTTCCACCGATTTTCAAAGAAATGGTCTTAAAGGAAAGCTTAGATATTTTTCTTTCAGTTGTAAAAATGCAAGTGTTTATTTTCGAAATCGACAAATTTTATGGCGAGTTAAAGAGCGATGGCCAAATGAAATAGTCGATAAACGAGAGCAGGCGATCGCGAAATATATACTACGTCCCGTTTCAAAAACTTGAATTTAATCCATAATTTTCGTCCGATATATATTATATATTTTAAAAAAAAAGGTCTTGGTATAAAGCCGTGACACTTATCTTTCGGTTGTTAAAATACCAGGGTTTTTCTTGAAGCGAAAAAAGTAATGATGACCTACAAAGGTTGCTGGCTAATGATATGACTAGACCAACTCGCGTAAGAAAAGAATTCCTTCCGTATAAAAACTTAAGCAAACTTCTAAACTTCTAAAAATGTGTTCATGCATTGTTACAATGTTCTACATGGAGGAAATATTTCCTTGGAAGCAAAAATAAAAATCCATTTTGTGTGTAATGAGACATTTGAAAGGAGTGCGCGTCAAACGGCCAAAATCCAAAACGGCCAAAGTTGTAACTGTATTATTATGTCGTATGTGATCATTATTATTATTGAAAGGAAAATTAGAATTATTAACATATTACTTCAAAAAAATGAATTTAGGGTTAGTTTTACAGCCAGACTAAAATATACATATTATCCGTCCCATTTCTATGAAAGAGGTAACAGTTTGCATTATCTTCAGAAATTAATTGCAAACATGATAACATGAGATCTCCGTTTCTTTCTGCTTTACTTATGTCTTATATAACGGAGTAAATTATAAAGCAGCCAATGCATTAAGCAATTTATTTTACTGACTGCTTAACTCTTTGCCTGCTGATCGCAACTTTACTTTTTTTTTTGCAAACAACTTGGATCAAGATCAGATGCCGCGTAACACGGCGTCTGATCTGGATCCAGAATTTTGACACTCGTCCTTAGCTTTATTTACTTACAAAATGTCTACCATATTACACATCACAAAGGAATGTGACACATTACGTAACCGTATACAGAACCCGCACCAAATTAGCAGGACAATTATCAGCGTCATAAAACTGTCCCAGCATGAAGTCCATGCTTCTTGAACATGCCGATTATCTATGAAGATGGACAGTCACACCAGCGGGTTGCTACTTTAATGAAAAAGATCAATGCTACCCGTGCGTGTAACTTGAACATGTGTTCTTGACTTCTGTAACCGCATGATGTTTATATATTATACAAATCACAAAAAATAAAGATAATAGAATTGAATTAAAAAAAACAAAATAAAAAAAACAACCCAACATCAATGCACCTGGTTTGGTTGATGACTGGATTAACCCTCTCATTACTGAATACCAGTAACATGATGACTATTGCAATTGCAAACAGTTGTACTCCAGACCAGGCTGCAAAAATGTCGGATTCATAGAGTATGTCTCTTGAAATATAGTTTACCCCTTTTTCAAATTAAGCTCTTTATGACACACTTTACCTTTTCTCCGCATGAGGATCATCAGAGAGACAGACAGACATTCATACAGAAAGATGGAGACAGAAAAGAAGAAGCGAGAGACTGACAGACAGAGATAAGAGAAAAACAGACAGACAGAGAGACAGTCACAAAGAGAAACAGAGACATAAATACAGACAGTGGCAGAGAAATATAGACACACACAAACTTCGTAGGTAAACGAAAAAATACGTTTTTCTCTCGTTTTCAAAACCTCACTAAACTATCAATTTATAAGCTATCGCCTCAAATTTTGTACTACGCGTAAGATAATGGTCTAATAAAACATCTGTATTAAAATTTATAACGATAAGATGACATTAAAAGCATTTATATTAACACCAAACTTCGTAGGTAAACGAAAAAATACGTTTTTCTCTCATTTTCAAAACCTCACTTAACTAACAATTTATAAGCTATCGCCTCAAATTTTGTACTAGTCGTGAGATCATGGTTTAATAAAACATCTGTATTAAAATTTATAACGAAAAGATAGCATTAAAAGCATTTCTATTAACACCAAACTTTCGTAGGAAAAACGGAAAATACAGTACTGTACGTTTTCTCTCTCATTTTCACAAACTCACTAAACAAACAAATTATAAGCTATCGCCTCAAATTCTGTACTAGTCGTGAGATCATGGTCTAATAAAACATCTGTATTAAAATTTATAACGAAAATATAACATTAAAAGCATTTCTATTAACACCAAACTTTCGGAAAAACGTTGTTTTCTAGCCGCCAGCGAGCGCCGCTGATTGAACGACACGATAAATCGCGAGCAGGCCGGATACTTCTCCATTTGTCCTTTCTCCATGGCTCTACGGTTCTACTGTATTGGCGTGTGCCCCTTATTTGGCCCCTACATTTTACTGTCTTGACACTGCGGGGTGCCTTCTTTATTTAGGTAACATTATAGCCCTGGGGCACATGTTTGGTAGTGGGAACAAACCCTTACACTGGTTTAATCATGTTTTCTAAGCGCTTTGTTTTACAGCTATTTCAACCTAATAAGCGTTTTAGTGATTCAGATCAAAGTTAACAGGTGCACCATGTTCCCTATAAGACCCTGGCAGCAGGAGTTTGGTTACTATGGAAATGAAAGTCTGGTTAAGTTCTTATAAGGAAAAATACAGATCACGCACTGTTACTGTCACCATGATTAGCAAGTTGGGAAGAATAGATTCATTCCAAAACTGCGACCATCGCATCGTTTACACTGGTTACAGAAAGATGAGAAAAGACAGTTACTTAACAGTTTACCCCATAGCCTGCCTTTAAATTAGTTGACAGGTGACTACTTAAAGCAGATTGAAAAGTAAAGCAAAATGTGCATTCAGGCACATTCTGCTTTATTTCCAGCCTACTTTAAGTTACCATCTACAATTATACTAGGTTATAAATACAAAATGTATTTCTTACGGTAAATATTCGTGACTGTCTAAATAAGAAATACTTTTTTCAGTGGATGAATAAATTAGAGGCGTATGTATGGGTTAATCCTTCAGAAGTCCTCGATCAGGGTCTACACTGTCTGTCATTATATAAAGTATTGTAAAAATCGTTTCTTAGTGTCACTGGATTTCCTCCCTGAAACTTGTCTTCAAATGGACAATCCCAGTTTCCATTTAAGTATAGTCCATTTCTGACCTTTAAGGGTTGTTTTTGTCAAAGTTTTGCGATATGACAAACAGTAATGACCCAAATCAGAGGGCTCCGTAAGGAGCCCTCTGATCTGGGTGTTCACTGTTTGCATAGGACAAGTGCACTTTTCACATGTATACTGTTTGAAAAGGACGCCTAAATGCGGGACTAGGTTTCAAAGGGTTAAGGGAGAATGATTTAAGTTTGAATTAACTGTAAGTAAACTGCAGTGTACTAGTGACCAGAACTCTTGTCCTGTACGAGCAATGCTGACCCAGACCAGAGGGTTTGTAAATGAACCCTCTTATCCCGATCTGCATTGAAACAGTGCATAAAGAGCTTCTGGGGCCTGCACTGTGTGTAATTTTGTAATAAATTGAATATGTTAAAAGTTAAATAGTGACTGGAAAACTTGTTCTGTACAAACAGCGAATATCCAGGTCAGAGGGCTCATAAACGCTCAGGTTCTGCATTGTTGACGTTTTGTAATAAATTGTATAAAACAACCTTAAATAAAGTAAAACGTGGACGAGTCTTAATTGGAATTGTCAATGTAATGTTTGTGGGGAGAGTTAGTTTCAATGTGCACTATGTCATTTTGTGATATATTGTAAAAGTAGAACCTTGAATTTAATCGTAAATAAGAGGGCATTGAAGGCATTGATACCGCTCACCTGTTGTAATGAAGCCTGATAGGTATACCTTTGAGTTTCACCCAAAATCGAAGTTAAAAAGCTTAATCTAAACCCATCCCAATTTGTAAACAATATTGGAATACAACATATATTTTAGTATAATCGAGTACATCAAGGGCCGATGAACTGCGCATTGAGTGTACATGTTGTCGCAATTTTATTAACTTCCCCATGAGCTATGCCCAATGTCACAGGGAAAGTTTATACTATGAATATTAAACATGTAGTATCATTATCTCTGAACCACTTTTGGGGTTTCATAAAGGATATTTACATCATTCATTTGAAGTAAACTTTCTTCTGAGAATATTCTCAGAATGCCACCAGAATGCACCATTTTATTGTTAATTTCAAAAGATTTCACCATATTATGTACTGTTTTCAGCGCTGGTTTTGTCAAGTATCGTTAAGAAAAGTTGCATCTTCTTTCTGTCTTATGAAACCACTTTTGGCATTTCATAAAGGATATTTCAATCGTTCTTTTGAAGTAAACTTTCTTCTATGAATGTTCTCAGATGCCACCAGAATTCACCGTTTTAAGGTTAATTTAAAAAAAAACAACTGTATTATGTACTGTTTTCAGTGCTGGTTTTGTCAAGTATCGTTAAAAATGTTCATCTTCTTTCCGTCTTTTGAAACCACTTTTAGGGTTTTATTAAGGATGTTTAAACCATTATTTTAAACCATTATTTTAAAGTAAGCTTTCTTCTAGGAATGTGCTCAGAATGCCACCAGAATGCACCATTTTATTGTTAATTTAAAAAAATATCGCTGTATTATTTACTGTTTGCAGTGCTTGTTTTGTCAAGTATCGTTAAAAATTGCATGCTTTTAAAGTAAACTTTCTTAGAAGATTGTTCTCAAATGCCACCAGAATGCACCATTTTAATGTTAATTTAAAAAAAGTTCCGGGTTTTTTCCCTCTTTATGACGATTGTAACTTCTTTCTGTCTTATAATACCACTTTTGTGGTGTTTGGATATTTACATCATTCTATTGATGTAAACTTTTTTCTTCGAATGCCCCCAGAATGTATCTTTTTGGTGTTAATTAAAAAAATGTCCGACCCTAAAAAATTTAGTTGTCTGAGAATTTTTCTTCTTCTCAAGTTTACGTTTAAATCTTCTTTCTGACTTATGAAACCACTTTTTTTTGGTGTTTCATAGGGATGTTTACATCATTCTAGAATGCCCTCAGCATGCACCATTTTGATGTTAATTTCAAAAAATTTCCGGGGGAGGTCCCCCGTACCCCCCTTATGGGAGGGGTTCCACCCCTCCCATACCCTCCCCAAGTGTGCCCCCCCACTCAGAAATTTCTGGATCCGGGCCTGGTGTGGGTGTTGTACTGGAATCAGATTGTCTATCCATCCCAATCATTCAATGCGGTGAGATGGGCAAGCGTGTAGCACATTTGATTTTAGTAAGTTAACTAACTGCATTGTGGATACAACTTTACAAGCCGCTAGGATCTCTACAATGGAACAAGCTGAATGTGATTAACTCTATAAAGTGGAACCATTTTGTACAGTGATAGAATAAATTAAAGTCGTAAAAAGGCGTATTTACAGGGTAATGGGTTAAGAACTAATATCTCTTTACAGATCATCATTCATTGGTCAATGAACACAGGTTTAACATTATTTTTCACTCTTTTGATAATTTGGGTTTTGGTAGGTGACCCATGGATGACACACAGAGAGATGGAAGTGACTCAGACTGGGACAGTGCCACGCTAGACTTTACATCACCAAGGCAGGTCGGTGTAGGACATATTCCAATCCAGTCCAAAAACTCTGAGATTGAAGATGAAGAGTCTGCATTATCTGATGAAAGTGACATAGAGGAACAGCCCAGTCTTGCACGAGACAAACCAGTCATCAATAATGGTATATATTTCAGGGCTCCAGATAAGAGGAGTTAATTTCAAAAACTAAAATCTTTATTTCTGAATTAAACCCTATGGTGTGACTACTCATTAGAATTGTCTCTTCGAGACAATTCTAATGAGTAGTCACACCATAGGATTTGGTGTTAAAAATATTAAAAATTGTTTGATTTATTCAATTCACTCCCTCTTATCTGGAGCCCTGTATTTACAAAAATGCAAGTACTGTTGCTTTTTGGAAATAGTGTAGAAGGAGCTGTCTAATCAAGGTCTGCTATGGTTTCTTATAGGATCAGTCTGTCATACTTTGCATACTTTTCCTTGGTGTGTGTGTGGGGGGGGGGGGGGGGTGTTTTCAGTCTGTTTAAGCCAGTGTTCCCACCGGGATTTTTTCCTGGGGTTTTTCAAAAACCCCAGTTGACCTCCATTTCCAAAAGTTGGGTTTTTTTCATGAAAACTGGGGGTTTTTAATAAAAATTTGGGTAAAACCATGTTTTTCTTTGCAATACACAGGGTGCATTGAACTATCACTTTGTATAACATTAAATGTTTAGTAGGCTATAAACGCAATAAAAATAAAGATTATAGAACACTTGGTTTTTAGCGCAACTGGCACGTAGTGCCAAGGTGAGCTTTTAGGATCGCTGGATGTCCGTCGTCCGTCGTTTGTCTGTCCGTCCGTCCACAATTGTTCGTTAACACTCTAGCAGGTTCAAATCTCATTGGATCTTGATGAAACTTGGTCACAATGTTTGCCTTAATGAAATCTATGTCAAATTCGATTGTGGGTCATGTCCGGTCAAAAACTAGGTCACTAGGTCAAATTATCGAAAAACCTTGTTAACACTCTAGAGGCTACAAATTTCATTAGATATTCATGAAACTTCATCAATATGATTGCCTCAATGAAATCTAGGCCAAGTTCGAATGTGGGTCATGTCCGGTCAAAAACTAGGTCACTAGGTCAAATCTTCGAAAAACCTTGTTAACACTCTAGATTCTACAAATTTCATTGGATCTTCATGAAACTTCATCAAAATGTTTGCCTTAATAAAATCTAGATCAAGTTCGAATGTGGGTCATGTCCGGTCAAATACTAGGTCACTAGGTCAAATTATCGAAAAACCTTGTTAACACTCTAGAGGCTACAAATTTCATTGGATCTTCATGAACCTTCATCAATATGATTGCCTCAATGAAATCTAGGCCAAGTTCGAATGTGGGTCATGTCTGGTCAAAAACTAGGTCACTAGGTCAAATCTTCGAAAAACCTTGTTAACACTCTAGAAACTACAAATTTCATTGGATCTTCATGAAACTTCATCAAAATGTTTGACTCAATGAAATCTAGGTCAAGTTAAAATGTGGGTCATGTCTAGTCAAAAACTAGGTCACTAGGTCAAATCATCGAAAAACCTCGTTAACACTTTAGAGACTACAAAATTCATTGAATCTTCATGAAACTTGAACAAAATGTTTGTCTCATTGAAATCGAGGTCAAGTTAGAATGAGGGTCATGCCCGGTCAAAAACTAGGTCACACGGTGTACATGGTTACATGGTTACCAGGTGAGCGATTTAGGGCCATAGTGGCCCTTGTTTTATTATTATTATTTCGTGCTATTCAGTGGGATCCAACTGCAGAACCCGGTCCATTGTTTGTAGACTGATATTTGGAGAGAGAGAAAAACAACATGGAACAAATATTGACAGGATAAATGGAATTTCCATACGATTTTGCATAGATTCAGCACGATAAACTAAAAAATATTCATTAAGTTTTTATTATAAAGTCAGGAGCGGTTGCTGAAATGTAACGCTAACAGATTCGGGATTTTCGTTCATTTATCGAGGACACTGATTCTGCTGAAGACTTGCAATACCGTAATTGTATCAGTTTGGAATGCATTTTTACACTGTGGGTGTGTAAAATCAGGTTACCTGCGTCTAAATGTGAGTTTCTCCCGATTTAAATTTTACTAGTCAACGGCCACCATTTTTCAGTACTCCCATTTTTCGAGGGATGGTCGGCCATTTCGGAAACATACATGTACGTCACATAACCTCTTACTACATATTCCAAATATGGAGTGTGTAGTAAAATCACCGCGCGTGTCAACGAATGGCGGGAAAATATCTAATACACGAATTTAAGCATTAAACTTGGTTTTAAGCTGCCATTGTTAACCATATTAGCAATAAAATAAATGTTTTAGTTTACCTGGGCAAAATAATCCTCGAATTCAATATAAATACCACATCTTAGAAAGTTTTCCAATAATGAATGAAAGCCTTATATGTTAACCGGAAGTCGTACTAAGCATGCACGGATTCTGTCTCGGCTTCGATTCTAGGGACTGGTGGCAGCCGCCAAGTTTACCTTGTTTGCCAATAATTTGTTAACGTGGGTTGAAACGATTTCTTTTCAGCCATGTCTTTATTAGTTGTCAATGATCGGAACCATGCTGTCGAAAGGCAGACGACACGGAAGTACGCACAGAAACCTTTGATATTATCTTACTGGGCAACATGTCAGAGAAAATGATATTCGGCATTTCCGAATCCTTCCGAGCGGCGAAAAATGCTAGACCAATCAAACAGTCTCTTTTATTTTTAGTTTGTGTGCATGACTGATAACCTGCGCAGACGTTTTACTGGGAAACCACGAAGGTTTGGAAAATTCCGTTGGATATCGTTTTTATGCGAGCGAAATGACTCCAAATCTGTTTTGTTGGTTTTAGTTTCCAAGTTTTTCTTTACGTTTTAAGAACATAGAGTGAAACCATTGCTTGAAAATCTGTACGTGAGCCTTGTCATTTGTACGTGAAAAACGTAGGATTCTACGTGAATGGGAACACTGGGGGCGGGGGGGTCCCTCATCTCATTTTTTATTAGCCATTGCAGTATAGATGATATAATATGTGAATATTTAGCAGGAGAAGGGTTAAAGATAATACAGGGCTGTCTCATTATTTTTATCCTACAATTGACAAACATAGATCAATTAAGATAGTGATGCTTAGTAACTTTAATCAATGGTCAAAATAATCAGTTTACCCCATTACTCCATAGCCTGTTTCCAGTTTTGAATACAGGTGGTCACTTAAAACAGGTTGAAAGTAAAGCAGAGTGCACCTTAAGGCACATTCTGCTTTATTTTCAGTCTGTTTTAAGCTACCATCTGCTAGGATATAGAAAATATTTCTGATGATATATATCCATGACTGTAAAAAGGGGAACTATTTTCTTCAGTTGTGGCAAATATTAAAGGCATAAAAAGGACTTTTATGGGGTAATGGGTAAATTGGTTGTTTATGATCAATCGTAGATCAACAAATGTGTTACTGAACCCATTACCCCATACACGTAGCCTGTTTTTAGCTCGCCTATTCGGAGAATGGGGGGGCTTATGGAATCACCCCGGCGTCGGCGTTGGTTTTTCATGGTTAAAGTTTTGGGGTAAGTGTTGTTATGCACTAATACATCATGAAATATTTGCATTAGGAAGCTGATATTTGGATTGGAGGTGCCCTGTGGGTTGGACATTGATGTTGTGTAGTTAAATTTAAAAAAAAGTTTAAATTTAGTCAAAATTTCACCTTTTGTGGACTTAGGTTTTTCGGCTGATTTCTCATGGTTAAAGTTTTGGGGTAAGTGTTGTTATGCACTAATACTACATGAAATATTTGTATTAGAAAGCTGATATTTGGATTGGAGGTGCCCTGTGGGTTGAACATTGATGTTTCGTAGTTTGAATTTAAAAAAAAGTTTAAATTTAGTCAAAATTTCACCTTTTGTGGACTTAGGTTTTTCGGCTGATTTCTCATGGTTAAAGTTTTGGGGTAAGAGTTCTAATACTACATGAAATATTTGTATTAGGAAGCTGATATTTGGAATGGAGGTGCCTTTGGGTTGAACATTGAAGTTGCGTAGTTATTTTTTTTTAAAAAGTTTAAATTTAGTCAAAATTACACCTTTTGTGGACTTAGAGTTTTGGGGCTGAAATTTCAAAGTTAGTTAAGGAGTAAGTGTTGGAATGCACTTATACTACATGACATATTTGCATTAGGAAGTTGATATTTTGAATGGAGGTTCCCTGTGGCTTGAATATCAATGTACTGATACACTTTTCTTTTGATAGTTACCTATTTAAGAAAGGTTTAATTAGGCGAGCTTTGCTGTTCTCCGACAGCTCTTGTTAGTTTTAAAAACAGGCAACCACTTATAACAGGGTAAAAGTAATGCAGAATGGGCCTTGAAATGCACATTTTGCTTTACTTTCAGCCTGCTTTAACCAATAAGCTACCATGTGCTATGAAATAGAAAATATTTCTTATTGTGCATATTTTTGACTATATAATGTGGAACTTTTTTAAATGTTGGAGGAATAATTTAAAGGCATAAAAAGGCATATTTATGGGGTAATGGGTAAAATGGATTACCATCTGCATTCTATGGGAAGTTTAAGAAAGTGATTCTAACATTTGTCTAGATTTAGTCTGTTTGTCACTTATAACTATAAATAGAAAATTAAGATCAATTGCCTGTATATTTTATTCAGTTCTTAAGCCGCAAGATGAAAGGAATGGATCAAAAGTACTTATTCAGAAACCAAACAATGTTGAACTTGCCCAAAAACAGCAACAGTTACAGAGCAAAGACAAAAGAAGGTACCAATTTCACTGCACACATTTATTTGTCTATGCTAATTTAGTTATGGTTATGACTCACACACAGTATGCTTCCAAATACTTCAAAACGTACATGTTCCGTCAAACCTGTGTTTATGTGTTTAACTCTTTCACTGCCAATGGCACCAAAAGGGAACTTTACAAACAATTTGGATCCTAATGAGATGCCGCGTAACACTGCCTCTGATCAGGGTAAAAACTGTTTGAAACTCATATCTACATTTCTGCAGTCAAAACATCCCTAAAGCTGGGGCCCGTTTCATAAAACTTCGTACGACAAAATCGATCGTAAGTCTAAACTTTCAAATACATTTAATTTCTCATTTCTCCATCTAATCCTGTCTAGTGACATCTCTTTGGAAGCGTCTTTTCCAGACGCTTCCAAAGAGATGTCACAAGACAGGATTAAATGGAGAAATAAATAATAATTGATACTTTTATAATCTGACTTACGACAACATTTGTCGTACGAAGTTTTATGAAACGGGCCCCTGACTTTTAAAATATTGCAGACGGCACTACCAGTGCAGACGATATTTTGGCAGTAAGAAGGTTAAAGCAGACGACAAAACTTGTCCGTGAAAGAGTTAATAACCATTTATAAAAGATGCATGGCGAGTCTTAAACACTTTTTCAAGCTTGTTTCTTTGAGCATTAAAGACAGGTGGTTACTGGATGACATCTCTTTGGAATCGTCTTGAAAAGAGGTTTCACAAGACAGGATTAGATGGCGAAATCAGAAATTAAATGTATTTTAAAGTTTTGATATACAACCGTTTTGTCGTACAATGTTTTGTAAAACGATCCCTGATCCTCAGCTATTTATCTGAAATACTTTCCAGACAATTCAAATGAGTAAATTTGGTTGAGAAATAAGGATTTTGACATTTGAAATCCTTACTTTATCTGGAGCTTTGATATACATCACAATTAGTAAGTTTTTGTTTTTTTTAATTTCACAGGTTAACTCTTTCAACACAATGGACCTGTAAAAATATACTCATTAAATTTACAAACAGTATAGACCCAGATCAGAGGGCTCCTATAGGAGCCATCTGATCAGGGTCTACACAGTTTGCTAATTTATTTAGAGCAGTAGTTATTGTACTACCCAAAATTCCCAGTAGACTGGTTCATGTTTTCGTGACTTAAAGATCTTTAAGGGTACCTAATGACCCGCAAGAGTCACATACAATGTAGTGTTGAAAGAGTTAACGATCCAGGTTTAACACTTAGTTTCTTCAGAGAAGTCAGTAAGATTTAGAAGTAATTTTGTCAACATTGGCATGACTTTTAGACTACAGTGCTCCCTCTCTTCAAAGACACCCACTGGGAGACAGAAAGTGTGTGTGTTGTTCGGAGGGACTCGTTATAGGGAGGGAAATTGACATATATTTGCAAACAGTAACCCGGCATCTGATCTGGATTTAAGCTGTTTGTCACTCACCATTAAGGTTTTTATGTCAAAATGTCCATTATGTAACTTTGAGAAAAGCAGCAGACGACACATTAAAGCAGACGATATTGCAGCAGTAAAACCATAAGATGTAATTGTCCTATTAAGGGAACTGCGACAAGGGTCGTTATAAGGAGGGAGTCATTGTTGAGAGGGCCGTTGTAGAGAGGAAACACTGTATATATAAATGATCTACAGTGGTAAATACGCTATTCCTACCCATTTACGTGTTAATCTATGTGTAAGAAAGGCATAGTGAACGGTTAACGAACGGTTAACGCCTAACGATTTTAACGCGTTAAAACGCGTTAATAAACGATTATACAAATGCATAAGAGGTCCGTTGGCTAAGTGATGTCCCTTTCATCCAGGCTTTTTTAAACGCGTAAAGAAACTGCTAGGAAACGCGTTTATCGAAACAGATAATAAACGCGTATGAAACGCGTAAAGTGGGTAGGAATAGCGTATTTACCACTGTATCTATCTAAATAACAGGAAAGACCAGCCAGCCAATCAACATGCACAGAGAAGTGACAACCAGGCTCCCCCATACAACTTTACAGATGCAGTAAATGGTAAGTACCTGTTTGCTTTTAGTGGTAAAGGTAGTATGAATAGTTGAATAATGTCAAACTTTTAGGTTAACCATTCTGCTTTCATACTGCCTGCTTTAACCCTTTGAGCCCTAGTCCCGCATATAGGCGTCCTTTTCAAACAGTATACATGTGAAAAGTTCTCTTGTCCTATGCAAACAGTGAATACCCAGATCAGCGGGTACAAGTGCGGAGCCCTCTGATCTGGGTCTTTACTGTTTGTCAAAATGCAAAAAAATGACAAAAACAACCCTTAAAAGTCAGAAATGGACTAGACTAAAATGGAAACTGGGATTGTCCATTTGAAGTTTTAGGGAGGAAAGAGTTAAGCTACCATCTGAGTGGAGAAATGAATTAAAGGTGTATTTATGGAGTACTAACTGACTTATCCTAGTTTAGCGTCCGTGATCCCTTTGTCAGGGGTTCGACGTTGTCTCGCTGTCTTAATACATTCTCTCCAGTGGTCACGGTCATGGGGGTCCACCATCTGCCACTGTATACGGTGATGCCTGATGGTTTCTCTCCAGGTCTTCTTTGGGCGTCCGGTTTTCTTCTGACTAGCCACTTTCAGATCAATGGGTTAAACATGTAACAATTAAATACATCTATTTATATCTTCAGAGAGGATCACTCCTGAGCCAGCTAAAAGGGGTCCACCAGGAAAGGACAGAAAGGGGACTACATATGACCCTGCCCCTAGTCCCACACCACGAGGGATCCCAGTGCAGCAGGGAAGCATAAGAAGTAAGCGCATACTAGTATATATTTGAGAAGCATTTGAAACCCATTAACATATACAGTAAACCTCACTTATAATGAACTCGGTTATAACGTACACTCGGTTATAAGGAACAGTTTTAAAATCCCCGAATCTTACCCTTCTTTGTTCTATATAAAATAATACATTTATAGCGTACTCGGTTATAACGAAATCTCGGCTATAGCGTACACCATTTTCCGGTCCCGATTCATCAAATTTCATTAAAATATCATCAGTTATAGCGTACCGTCGGTTTCGAGTGTTTCAACTGTATGACGCCGAGTAATTATCGATCAATAATTACCTCAAAGGTAAAATGTTTGTCAGCTATCGTCTTCATGCTTTGTGTGTAGGTGTGAGCTATATTAAGTGACAATTATTATGTTGGAATGACTTAAGATATGAGTGTCAAACAGTTTGAATCCTGACCACACACCGCATTGCGCAGCGTCTGGTCTGGATCCAAACTGTTAACAAAGTCAACATTAAGCGATAAACGAGTTGAATAAGTCTAAAAATGATCTCTGTGTTTGTTCCTCCTAGTAAAGTGGTTGATTTATTGATTAAAAATATTGTTGTGTCAAAAGTAAAACATGTATTAGTTATTTGTTGCCCGGTAATGCGGAAATGTTAGAGCCTCCTTTTCTGTATCTCAGTCACCTGCAAGTTTGGGTTTTTCCGAAAGTTAATGAATTTTTAGCCTGACATGAAACTGAGGCATGTATGCAAATGGCGACTAGTCGTCAAATTTGTGTCCGATAAACAATGAAAATAAGACTACCTCCGCACAAGCTGTCATGTTGAAGGTGAGCGAACTTGCAAATTACTGAAATACTATTTCGTTAAAACATAAATATTCTTGTTTGCCAAATTTATAATGTTTCATTTAAAGCCACTATATTTCTCCCACATAATCAGAATCGAACATTTTTCTAACATGAAATTTATGTCACTATCATAATCGTTCCATATAAAAAGAAGTAATACGTGGTGATATTTGAAGAAATATTGCTAACGAACAGTGAAATTTGTGGAAACAAGTAATCAAGTTTGTTTATTTTTGAATAGCGACAAAAGTTTACGGACATACTCGGTAAAGCTCATTTGCATAATTCTATACAACAAGTCAAGCGCTTTTCAATCAAAGAGAGACAACTCCTATAAGTTTGGCCGTTAAATGTTACACAAACTGATGCAATGTATACACATTGTCGCGGCTGAATCAATCACGTGACCTTTATGCAATATTTCTTAAGTTCTCGGAACCAGCCCGTAGTCATATTTGTAAACAAACCCGCTAATATGTAAACCAACAAGATAAGAATTCGACACATTTAGGTAGGATTCTTTACGAAGTTGGTGCATATGTCAGGCTTCTTACACCCGATTTCACTTAGTTTTAGTACATAGAAAATGCACACATATAAGAAATTGCGCATTTTAAACATCAATTTGAGCGGGATTGTGCCTTTAAACACATAGGTTTACACATATACACAAGTACATGTACATGTCTGGTGTTCGTTATAAGTCCGATCAGTTAGTTATACTAACCTCGCCTATGGCATACTAGTTCGCTATACGGTTATAACAAACTTCGGCTACAGCGAACACTTTTTTGAGGTCCCGAGGTGTTCGTTATAAGCTAGGTTTACTGTAGCCTGTTCTTGTTTTGAAGACAGTTGACCGCTCAAAACTGGTTGAAAGTAAAGCAAAATGTGTCTTAGGGCACATTCTTATTTACTTTCAGTCTGCTTTTAGCTATCACCTGCTAGGATATAGAAAATGTATGTCTTATAAAACATATTCATAACTGCATAAAGAGAAACTATTTTCTTCAGGGGAGGTATAAATAAATTGTGTAATAAGGTGCATCTATAAATTAACATGTGCAAAAGTTTTGTTACTTAAACCCGTTACCCCATAGCCTGTTTCTAATTTTGAAAAAAGGTGACCATTTAAAGCAGGTTGAAGTCAAGCAGAATGTGTCTTAGGGCGCTTTCCGCTTTACTTTCAGCCTGCTTAAAGCTACTATCTGCTAGAATATAGAAACTGTTTCTTACAGTACATATTTATGACTGTATAAAGTGATACTATTTTCTTCAATGAAGGAACAAATTAAAGGCGTAAAAAGGCGTTTATATTGTGTAATGGGTTTAATTGTTTTGTTATTTAAATTGCCATCTTCAATTTACACTCATTGTGAGCCTGGATGTATTAAGTTGTGGAAGTAAACATCTGCTTGTTTGTCTGTCAGTTCTTGACGATTTTGTGTTTGTCTTCTATCTTAGTGATGAAACTTGTAAACCTGCATACGAGCGAAATTGTCTTGGCCAAATTGATATAAGATAAAATCAGCATAATATCTCTAGCTGTAATATAGTTTGCAAAATAACTTTTCTGCTCCCTAAAATGTGTCATCTCTTATGGCATCCGTCAGTCGAAAACGACTATGGAGTTGTGCCTGTTGAGGTAGCCGTGGAGCATCGCCTTGTGTGACTGTACAGTCCAATTCTGGATTTGCATGTTCTGTTGCAGTCCTGGCATACAAAAGCTGTTGCATCCTGGCTGTCTGTCTGTGCACTTTGACTGGCTTTACGTCTACTTCTGGTTTATTCGTTGTGGTCTCTGAAGGCCAATTCACCTTTGACCAGGCCCTCCGAAACATGTCTTCTCCACCTGGGTCTGTTTTCCGCTGTTGTTTCCCAGGACTCTAATGCAATGTGGCATGTGTAAAATGTGTATCTACACACCACAATTATAACCTATGCAGTAAACCAATTACCACATCGCCTATTTCTAGATTTGAAGACAGGTGGCCACTTAAAGCAGGTTGAAAGTAAAACAGAATGTGCCTTAAGGCGCCTTCTGCTTTACTTTCAACCTGCTTTAAGCTATCATCTGCTAGGATATAGAAATATTTCTTTGGTACATGATTATGTCTTATAAATTAGAAGTATTTTCTAAAGCGTGAGAATAAACTAAAGGTGTATTTATGGGGTAATGGGTTATATGTGATGTTCTTCTTTCTTCCATCTTGCTTTTAATATCTGCATTTAAAAACACGCTAGCAGTAAAATGATGATCAACTTTGCTAACAGTTTGGATTCTGTTGAGACGCTGCGTAACATGGAATCCCATCAGGATCTTAAGTGTTTGACACTCTGACTCTGTTTTGAAAAGAAAATATGAAAATGCTATTTTTAGAACAGTAGCAGACGAGAATTGCTTCAGAGGAAATAAAAATTACCCAGCATGCAAAGAATTCACAATACCAGTGAGTCTTCTGTAGAGTAGTTATATTTACTCGGGCTCCAGATATGAGAGAGAAAACCGAACAAATCAAACATTTTCTCATCCGTTTCAGCACCAAATCCTATGGTGTTATCTGTCATTAGAACCGTTTCAGAGAGACGATTCTAATGAGTACTGACACCATAGGGTTTAATGCAGAAATAAAGATTTTAGTTTTTGAAATACTCCCCTTATCTGGAGCTCTGTACTGTACAAAGTTACAAACACATATAACTGTAATTTATCGCAGGCATTGGATCATGGGATGATTCTGACCCAGATGAGAAGACCTTACGAGACGTACGCTCCAATTATAGGCAAGAAAAACAGAAAGAAGAGAAGAAAATACGTGAGGCAGAAGGTACTGATCAAACATAATCTTGATAGGATTGCTTGTTTTTTTTTAAATCTGAAACAATGGTTTTAAAACTGCCATTGGCTGAAATAGTCAAATGTATATTAACTGTTTCAACACTAAGTAACTCGTGGGCTATAAGTATAAGGTTGCCTTGTGGATCTTTATATTTATAAAACATGAACCAGTATACAAGGAATTATAGGTAAGTACTGGTCTAAAATAGCAAACTGTGTAGACCCAGATCAGAGGGCTCCTATAGGAGCCCTCTGATATGGGTCTCCAGTGTTTGTAAATGTTTTGATTGTACTTTAAACAGGTCTTTGGTTTTGAAAGTGTTACGTCACTGTTCAATATAATGACCTGTCTGTTATACAGAAGGCTTCTATTTGCAGAATGATTATAATGCAAAAAAACTCTTTCAGGAGCTTTCTATATTATTCTTGCCCAGCATTTAGCAGTAACCTCTTTAATTATGTATAGGCTTCTTCAAGGAAAGATTGCTTAACCCATTACCCCATAGTCTGTGTCTAGTTCTGAAGACAGGTAACCACTTAAAGCAGGTTGAAAGTAAAGCAGAATGTGCCTGAGACACATTCTGCTTTACTTTCAGCTTGCTTTAAGCTACCATCTGCTAGGATATAGAAACTATTTCTTACGATACATATTAATGACTGTATAAATTTGAACTATTTTCTACAGTAGAAGAATAATTAAGTGATGTATTTTACAGTAAAAAGGTTTATTATATACCAACAGATGATTTATAGAGATTTCTCAGTTAGATAAATTTGATATCATCACTGTTGATATCGTCACTCCATGTAGTGACGATATCACTTTTGCCGGAACTACTTTTTTTAGTTATTTACTTTCTAAGGGACTTCTATTGATGACAATCGCAGCAAGTAAGGTATTATGCTAAAGCTAGATCTACATGAAAAATAAAATGAACACTTACCAGAATATAAATAGGATTTCCTCTCCTCTAATCCGCTTTGAGTGATAGTCTGGTTTTCTTCCTTTTATGGAACCTTTGCTTTTGTCTTTTCAAGAGAAAAAGAATCTAATGCAGCTTTGCAGATAATAACATTTTTCAAGTCTAAGATGCAAGAAATTATATAACAAGCATCCAAGAGCAAGAAACATATAAAATTCTGCTTTCAAAATCCTCTCCTCAAATGGCCTATTGTACAAGTCTTGTATCCAAAATCCTTCAATCCTGGTATTTTTCCTCCTTTTTGAAGCCTTTATTTTGTCCTTTCTGGTCCAAAGATATTGCAGCAATGCAAATTTAAACACATTTTTCAGTCAAAGATGCAATAATTTATTCTAACAAGCAACCAAGACCAAAAATGTATTACTTTTCCTCCTTCACTGGCTGCAGGCGTTTTGTCTTGTTCGAATCCCATCCTCGTCGCCAATATTGTAAATATGCTCAAATAAGTAAGGAACTTACAGTGTCAGGGGTTCCTGGTGTCGCCTGCCGTAGATCCCAAAGGTATCTGAGAGTTCACCAATACTGGGTGTTGTAAACACGACTGTGTTGTCTAAGGTCATAAACTGAAGTGTACGCACTCACCTGCCCGGGTCGTGACGTCAGATTGTGCTAATATGACGTAGTGTCAAAACATTTTCCTGTCATTTTGGAACTTAACTTTTATTAAGTTAAATTGAAGTGAATTGAACATTTTCCTTTGTTTGTCACTATTTTATTATTCACCGGGCTCCCAATAACAATAAGTAAACTGTTTACATGTCAGCTAGTAAGCAACAAATAAATGACCTTGCTACGGTAAGCGGGTAGGTTGCGACATTTCATTAGACGATTCCAACCAGAAGTGACAGTCACACCTAAGGGTTAAGTGAATGATTTTGATTTAGAAATACTCCCTCAGCTCAAGATAAGAGCCTTCAAAAAACTAAAACATGGATTTCTGCAATAAACCCTATGAATATGATGTTACTACTCATTAGAATCGTCCGGGACGATTCTTACGGGTAGTTCCACAAAATGGTTTGGTTCTTAAATAAGTGAGAAAATGTTTAATGTTGGAGTTGTGTCAAGTTTACTCCTTCTTATCTGTAGCCATGTACTCCCTTTATCTGGAGCTCCGAAATTTCGCCTTTCCGAATGCTCTCGGTTAGAATTGAAACCTTTCGGCTTTCCGTTTCGGTTCTAAACACCGGTAAATATGATTAGTGAATGTTGTTTACACTGTAATTTCCATATCCACATGAAGTCACAACATCCTTGAATAAACGCACAATCCATAATGAATCATTTAAACACAAAATCACTGATTATCAGTTGTTTTAAAACGGTAATATCCAGCCATTTCCTCTGAATTTCACCACACGCTTCAGTAACAAAATGGCGTCCTCTCGATTTTGAATTAGGCGGTCAGGATGTATTAATACGCGATAGGGGCATGGCTTACTTTATCTAGCTCTACCATTCTGTCAAAGAGTCCATTTTTCGGTTAATACGTTTGCTGTTCATAATCTCTGTAAAACCGTTAAATGGTATATAATAAATAGAATAATCAATTCCTTTTAGATTGATATGAAAAATAAATCACTCGAATGGGTTGTTATCCTGTTAAAAAACTCGTCCTGCAGCCTCATTTTTTAACAGGATAACAACCCATTCTCGTGATTTATTTTTCATATCAATCCGAAGGAATTGATTATCCTCTATATATTTAATGGGTTAAAATAGTTTCGGTGATACAGTGCAGAAAACGTTATTCTTTCCCAATAAATGGGTTTATGCTAAAACTATTATTTTCATTGCAAACAGTTTGGAGCCTGATCAGACACCGGGTAACCCGGCATCTGATCAGGCTCCAAACTGTTTGCCATCAAGATAAACATGCATTATCAGAATTGTCCAAATGTTGCACTATTCTGCGTTTGAGTGTTTTGCGTTTCGTTCGCGTTGAAACGGGAAAAAATAACGTATTCTCCACTGTAACATCTAGTCATGTCTTGTACAAAGTGAGCTGATAACTGTGATAATGTCTATGCACTGAATCAATGAAGTGTCTCATGTGTTAAGCCCGTTTCTTTTTAGATGGTTTGGTTTGTAAACTTAATTGAGATGTCTTTGTCACATGCTTCATGCTTTTACAGTTACTTTCACTCCTATTGAGAACAATGGGAGGGTTGAATCAAACAATGGACCAGAGTTATGTCTTTAAGAGTGATACTTATTTTTAGCCATTTCTGTTGTGTGTTTTGTGATGCCGTGAACTTTTCATAGTGAAAAAGCAAGTTCATGCTTCAACCGAATTCTGATAAAGAGCTACAGCTTTAAGCTACCACCTGCTAGAAAATAGAAATAATTTCTATATGTTAGATATTTCACAACTGTATAAATTGAACTACTTTTTTCATAGGAGAGATAAATTAGAGGCATAAAAGGTGTATTAATGGGGTAATGGGTTAAGCAAACTCTTGTTTTAAATATTGAACACAAGCTATATTGGAGAGGTTAATATAGTATAGTCTGACACTTACAGAGCAGCGGTCCGTGGCTGAGGATGCCCCTCAGACAGCCAGATCTGAAACCACATGGAGAAGCTGGGCAGGCAACAAGTTTGGTAAAAAGTCCAAGTCAGCTCAAAACTCACAGGTAGGACATTAACTTCTTTGCATGCTGGGTAACCTTTTTCATCTGCAACAATTGTCTTCTGCTACTGTTCTAAAAATAGAATGTTAAAAATTTCTATTTTATACAGTCAGAGTGTCAAACATTAGGGTCCATACTGTTTGCAAAAGACAAGTGTACTCTTCACAGGAACACTGTTTGTAAAGGATGTGTATACATGACACTTAGGTTTAATGGGTAAATGCATAACTCATATATTATTCAAATTCTACATTTATCTTATAGAAGCCACGTTTTAACTTTGAAATAATGGTAAAGGCAAACTTGGTTATCTCAAACTTGCTTAAATAGAACATATCCATATTTCAAAGTTAAAACGTGGCTTAGCCACGTTTTAACTTTGAAATATGATATGTTTGACTTTAATAAGTGAGGTGGAAAGAATGAAATTAAATTGTAGAAATATACACAAGTATACAACTGAAGCGAGTGAGAGATATAGAGGATTGCGGACAAGTTTTTTTAACCAGATGACAACCCATTCTCGTGATACATTTTTCATATCAATCCAAAGAAATTGATTATTCTATTTATTATATACATTTTAATGACGTTTTTACAGCAAAAACACAAAAATTGATTACCGCGGCGTCACTAAACTAATAATGAAGTGACGTCACAAAAAGTGATATTATCACTACATGTAGTGATGATATCCTGAATACCTGAAAATACCTGAAAAGCGACGTTCGCACACGCTGTTTTTTATTCAATTCAATTCAATTCAAATTTTATTGGCATTAAACATATTAAACATACCATTGAAATTTTGAATTTTATGGTATACAAAATAAGATAATAATTCCAAATGAAGATGAGGTCAATTAGCTGAGTCATAATAACTACTAGTAAATATACAAAAGTAAATATTTAGAAAAAGTATATTGTAAAAGGAGTAAACCCAGATCAGATGGCTTATTCCAAACCCCTCTGATCTGGATAAGCACCGTTTGCAAACTATAACTTGGTTGTTCTATCAACAGTGACGATATCAGATTTATCTAACTGAGAAATCTCTATAAATCATCTATATGTATATGATAAACATGTATTGCAGTTCGACTGTAGGTTCAAATTCAGTGAGTTTGAGTAATTGAGGTTCATACAACTGTATATCTATTTATATACATGTTTCAACTTGTTTATTGCATTACATGTCTACTTTTTGGAGATTTAATGAAAATATTTTCATTTATTAGATGTAGATCAAGTCCATTACAAATATAGAGTGTACTCGGTGCAATACTATTGTATCTGCGAGAAACGTTACTCACAGATACGAAAGTGTTACACTGAGCTATTGAATTATATTGTTTTCTGATTTCATAATACAGTTGAACTTCGATATCTCGAACTCGGTTAGGTCAAACATTACCTGTATTTCAAAGTTAAAACGTGGCAAAGCCACGTTTTAAATTTGAAATACGGGTATGTTTGACTTAACCGAGCATGAAATAATGCACTTCATGTGTTGACAAATCGGATAGTTCGAATTAAACAAGTTACAGATATCGAAGTTCGACTGTATGTAAGTACATATTTTACAGTTAAGTTTAGATTTGCTTTCTGGCAAACGGAGAAGACAATGATCAGACAGTCTTGAGTAGCTGTCTGATCAAGGTTTACTGTAGTTAGAAATAGATCTAAACGAAATGTGTAATATCTATATGAATAACTAGCTAGATTGTCGTATAACTGTTTAGTCAGTCATCTTAACATATTTATTGAAATAGTAATTTCCTAATGGACTTGTTAGTCTAAAGGTGAAAATAAAATCTTATCTCATCTGTCTTACTTTATCTTCAGGCATCACAGGCCCCTACACAGGCTCAAGTGCAACAACAACAACAACAGCTGCAGCAGCAGCCCCAAACTAGGGGCAAGGCGTACCAGTCCCAGGTTGTGATGTCATCAAGGGCTCCAGGCAGACAGGAGCCCATATCACCACCACCCATTGAAATCATTGATCCAAGGTGTGTGCTTTAACTCATTCACTCCTGAAACTGTTAATGAAAAACTCAAATTTCAAAATATGTCTAGTCCATTATTGACTATTTAGGGTTGATTTAAACAATATATTTCAAAATGACAAACAGTGAAGACCCTGATCAGAGGTTAAGGAGCCCTCTGATCAGGGTCTACACAGTTTGCATGGAGCACTTGTAATCCTCACAGGTACAGTAAAACCTCTCTATTACGACCACTAAAAAGAAGGCTAACTGACTGCATAAAACAGCTTAAAGCAAGGTGACAGTGAAACATAAAGCTCCTAAAGGAGCTTTTTGTTTCATTCTCACCTTGCTTTAAGCAGTCAACTGCCATAAACACCCAATAATCTACAAAATTGAGTGGTCGTAATAGAGAGGTTTTACTGTACATTGTTTGTAAATGAAGAATATACTCGTCACTAGGGTTGAATGTTTTAAGCTTATACTCTGTGTAGGAATAAGTCTATCCATCTTAGTAACTTTTATTTCAGGCATTTATCTATCTCTGTAAAAAGTGCCTTTTCATGTTTCTGCTCTTTCCTGATAATGAGCCATTGGAAATGTGTGTATGTTTATATTCCACACCAAATCATATCAGATAAATCAATGTGCATGTGTATCCATGTGGTCAGAAATGAAAATATATTTGGGAGTAACCTAATCTTCTTTTTAAAGATACGACAACCCAGCACAGTTGATGGCCCAAGCTCCGGGCAGAGAACCGTTGTACTCTTTACCTTATCGAGGCCCTTCTCCGCTGCCAATCCGTTCCCCTGTGCTGTCCCAGGCCCCACCACTACACCAGCCCCCAGCCTTGCCCGCTGTCCCCTACATACCAACTAGTGTCGTATCAGCCCCGGAGTACCACTACATGCAAGATGATTCATTTGAGGAGCCAAAGAAACTGTTTGATAAGGATGAAGACAGAGGAAGGTAGAGAAATAATATGGCTCATGTATATTGGGAGTTAACACGATTACGTCTGAAACTTCAAATAGACAAGTCCAGTTTATATTAAAGTCTAGTTCATATTTGTCTAATTAGGGTTAAATTTACCATGAATATTAAAATGATAAATGGTGTGGTCCTGGTCAGAGGGCTCCTTACTAACAGGAGTCATTTGATCATGATCTACACTGTTTGCATAGGACAAGTGTTATTTGCATGTATAAACTGTAATGGATGAGTATACTTGTTGGGTTCAATGAGTTATTTAAACATGTTCATTTTCCTCTTCCAATCTCCACTAATTTTATGTTTTACTCATTAGAATGGTCTCTTTGAGTATATAACATTTAAATTACATATGTTTATCTCAAGTTATAGAAATAATAATTGCTTTTATTCTAAGACTATATTTCTGTCTAATACATGTATCTCAAATCATATCCCTTACTGTGCAGAAAAGCAGTATATACATCTTTGTAAATGGTGGAGACCAAGATTAAAAGTGTTTTTTAAAGAGGTTTTTATCTGAGTCTGCATTGTTTGTCATGTTTTGATTGCACATACCCTTCAGTTTTAAATGGTCATTTATTCAAATGTCCATTTACAAAAAGGGACACAATTTGCTGTAATACTGAAAATTAATCCCTTTTTAGTGGTCATAATAAAAGGGTATTACTGTACTTATTTAATATTCAATGAGCCAACTATTTCTTATTCTCTTGTTACAGGTACATGTATTATTTCGGGCATGGCAACTTGCACTATTTTGAGGTCAACGAAGATTATGATGAAGCCGTGCTTCCACAGATCGCAGACAAGTAAGTCTTTGTATTCCTTTATTCATGATTCATACCACATTGCAAGAAGAATGGACACTTAGACACTGCATACTGATTTAGTTTTGTCCATTTCAGTAGAAACTCTCTATTATTATCATAGAAACATGGCTGCCATTTTTACGGATTTTTCCTAAATCTTCAGATTTTTTTCCAGTTTATAGTAGCTTAAGGTTCATGTAATGTCCCTGTACGAGAAAAAATACCCAAATTTGAAAAGTTGCAATACTCAATAACTATACCACATTGGCTAAAAATATTTTCACACAGCATAAATAATTAGTCAATGAAAAGGAGCATGCCTAAATTTTCATTAATATAAGTATACTTGTGATGTCAGAAGATCCAAAAGTAGCGAACTTGGAGTGAAAATAGCCTCTTCAGCAGAATATATCAAATCACTTAATGACACGTATTTTCGGAAATCTGGTAGAATACATACAAAGAACCCATTACATACTGGGTACTCCTACACAGAATGTCTTACAAAAGTCAGAAAAAACCCTTGTAATTGGCCCTTAGAATACCCCATGCTTGATTCAAGGGCAGCCATTTGCATTTTACAAATTTGTAGAAGTTTGCTAACATTTAAGGTCCATTTACTCCAAATCTACAAAACCGATTGACAATTGTTATATACGTGCGGACAGAGAAAAGAACAAGCAATATTATTGATGGAATGTCACTCACCCGAATCACTGCAGTTAGACAATATATCCGTTCAATTATATCAAGGTCACCGAAATATGTCATTTGTCGACTTTTCCGATTAATCCGCATTTTCTCATTTTTTAATATCCATATTTTCAACTTTTATTTCAGTACACTATTGTTGTTTGATACATAAACAATAAAATAAGTGCATTGCGCATTCCTTTCGATCATAAATTTCTCCGGGTGTCACGATTCTTCAGCGGACTACTTGTCGGAAACTAATTTCGTCCCTGTACAGCTGACCTTTGTTTCAGGAAAATCAAGAGTTTGTCCCTTTAAATCACCTTTTTACACCCATTCAAGTATTCCACATCTTTCCGACTATTGTAATGTTGATTAATATTTCACTTTGCATTGCGATCTCTATCATATAAAGCTTACATTGTTGTGAAACTATTCAAGCCTTTGGCAGGTACAGGGTAAATGCTCATGTACAGTGGAGAATGTGTTATTATTTCCCAATAAACGCGTTTACGCTAAAACTATTATTTGCAGTGCAAACAGTTTGGAGCCAGATCAGACGCCGGGTAACCCGGCGTCTGATCAGGCTCCAAACTGTTTGCCACCACGATTAACATGAAATATCAGAATTGTCCAAAAGTTGTTATTTTCTACGTTTTAGTGCTTTGCGTTTGCGTACGTTTGCTTTTAAACGGGAAAGAATAACAGAGCCTCCACTGTATATACTATTGCACGAGTTGGACAAGGCTTTCTATGGTGTCCTAGTAGGGACACAACCGACGATTTCGTTGGGCAGAGACACACAATTCTTTTTTTGTCCTTACTACTTTTTTCACGTATATTCTGCTTCTGCATTTCACACATACACACACATTAAAATACTGTAATAGTTCATGAATTTAATTATGCAACTACCACCCTGATAGCCTTACTTCAGTAGTTGTAAGAATTTAAAACCAATCATAAGGGCACAGATATTTGAAAATTTAGTCAGAAACAATCATATATTAGTTTATATGATGCTCAATTTGGTTTTCGTTCTAGGGGATCCTGCGTTTTACAATTAATTGAATACATAGATGATTAGTCACATTACATTGAGGGTGATAGAATTTGGGAAAATATATTGTATTTTTAGATTTTGTCAAAGCTTTTGAGAGCATAGTACATTAACGTTTTCTCGCAAAGTATCAGTATTTGGTATCAGAGGGCCAGTTTTGTCATGGAAACGTGACTTTTTTACTGGACGTAGGCAATATGTATCTGTGAAAGGACCCTGGTCTTTTTCGTGGGAAGACATTTTAAGTGGGGTACCCCAGGGAAGTGTCCTGGGACCCATATTATTCATGTGTTTATAATAGATGACCCCTACCCCTGAAGTTATACGTAGTATTGTGAAATTATTCGCTTATGGTACCAAACTATACAACAAAGACATTAGAATTGGTATTATCCAGCACGACTTAGATGCCTTACACATAGTCAAAGTGGCTGTTGCGTTTTAATGTGAAAAATTACAGAACCATACACTTTGGAAGAGACAACCAATATTACCAGTATACTTTGAACTTTGCGGACATTGAGTCTGCTAGTGAAAGGGGGATTTAGGGGTAATATTAGGATTAAAAAGTTAGTAGTCATATAGCTGAAAAAGATAACAAATCCAACAGTGTATTATCCTTAATAATCAGAATGTATGATTACATTTCGAAAAGCTATTTCATATTTTTGTACAAAGCACTCGTCAGGTCAATATGGAAACACTATTATCATGTATTATGGTATATATTCTTAAAAGAAGTGTTTAAAATTATGTAAGCCTACTAATAAGCGTCTCCTGGATTGTCAAACTTACATGTACCGAAAGATTGGTTTTCAAAAATAGCTTGGTCATCGACGAAGCCGTGGTGATATGATACAATGTTGAAAATTATTTTAAGAAATGGAAGATATACATATAGAAAGATTTTACATTAAAAATATTTTTCGAATTAAAAAAACATCATTAAGTTTACAACACTTTTCACAGAGAATTATAAACAACCGGATCTCACTTCAGTTTATATAGAATTAAAAATAATAAACTTTGTTGATACATTTATATGCCGGATGAATTATTTTTGTAATCGAAGCTTCAATGTCATAGTCATGTGTTTGTGTACTTCATTGGATTAGAATCAAATATTGCGTACTGTTTAATAAATAATTCAGTTGAGAAGGGTCGAAATGGAATATTCTTAATAATTAGAATGACCAGACAGCATCTTGAAACAAACATTTACTTGATGCGCATTTAAAATGATGTTTAAAAAAGCACTAGTAACCACTGTTCCCTCCATTTTACGGATACATTGCAGAATACGTCCCCTCATTGATTTTACGTAACGTTTCAAATACGTTGGCATTCCAACCAAAATGCACTTGGAGGTCATTATGGTATAAATTTGATGATTTGACCCGACCTTGTTATCAAATACATCCGATATGTGTTCTATGGGGCTCATGTCCGAGGATAAAACAGGCCAAGGCAGAACATTAATGTATTTTAGCAAGAAATTGTGTGGTGATACGCGCCGTGTGATGCTTTATACATGTATTGTCAAGCTCAAAATGCCAGGTCCTTCCTTTCTTTTGCATGAATCGAATCACTGTGTTATTTAAAACATTGATGAAACGCTGAGCATTGGCATTTTATTGAATAATAACCAAGTCAATTTCCAGAGTTCCAATTTTCCCAAACCAAACCATAGCGCTGCCACCACCCATTATGTCTCTCTCAAACATATCGTTCTCCACGGTCACTCCTCCTTTTTGCGCATTGAGGCGAGCGGGCCGTGGCGAGATTCTCTTGCCTTCGCGGTAATGAATGTAGCGCTGTTTACAGCGAAACATCTGTATCTGCGCACGTGCAAAGTAAGGAACACGTTGGCAAGCTTAGACGCATAAAGAGACCTGGGATTTGAATAGCAATTGTGTAATCGTTATACGCAATGAAGTCATTATAATCATGTATGTATCTTGCAACATGCGTAAAAACACAGTTATAGAAGAATTCTAGGAAGAGGATGGGGTTATAAAGAAGCAGATCCTCCCGCGAGAGCCCAACAACGATTCTCAATGTATTCTCAAGGTATAATTCAGTTAAAAAAGGATGAAAAAATAATACAGCCTGCATATTTATACATGTAATAATGTTTGACAGAGGCTCGTGTTGCCCACCATACTTTGGAAAAAATAAGTAGTCCCCCATTGCAAAATAGTGTTGTCCTTGAAAATTGTCAAATATTCCATGACTTCTTCTGTTGTTATTTGAGTGGATTTCGTCAGGATTTTGGTCCTACTACCTCATGTAAAGCATATTCTTCAATATAGAGGAAGGATTTGTTGAATTTCAGTGCAGAAAATTTGCTTCACATTTTGGTGCAAATCCAAACATATTGTTCAAAATCAAGATACACAGTTTTCCTTTCAAATTGTAACCTATCTCATAAGCTTGTTCATTTCAATACGAACATTTTGATATGAAATTATGCAACATTGCTCCATAAATGACCAAAAAATCACCTTTCAAAAATGCACCAAAAAACACTTTACAAGAACCTTAAAGCAGGCTGAAAGTAAAGCAGAATGCGCCTTTAGGTGCATTCTGCTTTACTTATAGCCTGCTTTAAGTAGACGTATGTCAACAAAACTAGAAACAGGCTATGGAGTAAAGGTAATACTATGATTCGTAAAATCGCACTTGAAAAATGCAAATTTGGAAATCTTAGGATTTTTCATGTCAACTTATGGCAGCCCTGTAGAAATGAAGGATAATTGACTGAATAAAAGACAAGTGACAGCTTAAAGCAAGGTGACTGTAAAACAGAAAGCTCCTAAAGGAGCTTTCTGTTTTATAGTCACCTTGCTTTAAGCAATCACCTGTCTGACACTTGATAGTAAATACAGTTGAAGGTTGTAATAGAGAGGTTCTACTGTAGTTGGTCTGCACTGTTTGCACCACTTGCACACAAAATACTGTTAACTGTGTCATGCTTGGATTAACTTTTCTCATGTGAAATATTCTGCCCTCTTTAACATCTATCGTCTTAACTATTACTTTGGCTATTAAACTGAGGAATATTTATCCAAGGAAAGAGTGCAAATTTAAGTCTGAGTCATTATGCCTGTGCAAACCGTGTAGACTCTGATCAGACTGCTCTCGAGGGATGAGTCTGATCTGGGTCTACACTATTTGCTGAGGCCTACGTGAACAAATACAATGGATCTATCATCATTTTGTTCTTATTATTATCAGGAAACCTCTCTTTGCTTTCCATCTTATTCTTCCAATATGACATTTCTTCCTTCCTTGCCTTTTACCTCCATTCTTTCATCTAAATGTCCTCTCAACTCTTTCATTTCTTTCTTTCACTTCTTTTTTTTCTCTCCTTCCCTGCAACTCTGTCTATCGCTCATTCTGTCTTTTGCCTGTCTGTGCAATTAAACTAAAGCAAGGGGCCTAAATATTATCTGTAAACAATCAAGTGGCCATAATTATATAAGAAGCCATGACCCTTTGTATTTTAGCGTAAAATAATAGAAAGGGGGATTTACAATATGTTCAAACAAATTCTAAAATATGGCCCTTTATGTGCCCATTCAAATAAAGGACATAGACAAAACACTGATGGAATAGTTTGATAAAAATGAAGGAAGGGACCTTTTTATTTGTCAGTTAACAATCAAGGGGCCATAATCAAGCAAGGGGCCATGACCAAAAGGTATTGTTCACCCATTAAAACTTGGTCTGTTGCTTCATTTAAGTTGTTTGTCCATCTGTCCTCTCCCCTCTCTACTGTATTTCTTATTTCTCATATTGTTTATTCTATCAATGTCATATAACTTTCAAGAGGAAATGTTGTCAATTTAAAATTCTTTGTATTCTCTCTTTGAACCCTAGTCACGCATATATATGCACCATTTTCAAACAGCATACACTTGTCCTATATGCAAACTATGTAGACCCTGATCAGAGGGCTCCTTAAGGAGCCCTCTGATCAGGGTCTACACTGTTTGTCATTTGGACATATATTGTAAAAATCAACCCAAAAAAGTCAAAAATGGACTAGAGTGAATTGAAAATAGAATTGTCCATTTGAGGTTTCAGGGAGGAAAGGGTTAACTTAATTATTTTCTTTCTACAGCTTTGTTCAAGGTACAAGTGCAGTGTGAAGAGTTCTTTTTGCTGCTAGATACAGTAAAACATCTCTGTTACTACCACTAAATTGTCTTAATAATTATTTGTTTATGACAGGTGCCTGTTTGAAGCAATGTGTCAGTAAAACAGAAAGTCTGTAAATGAGTGTTTTACTATCACCTTGCTTTAGGCTGTCACTGGCTTTTATACATTCAATTAGCCTTCGTTTTTATGGTTGTAATGGAGAGGTTTTACAGTTTAAGATTGGACATTTCTGTTTTAAGCTCAATCAGCTTGTTTGAATGTTGGTGTTTGTCTTAGTCTTGTTATAACGCAAATTGATACTGCCAAATTAAAGAAATGTGGACTTTTCTAAAAAGAGGAAACTACTTAATGCAGGATTTAAAAAATGCAGAAAATTCCAATAGGAGCTTTATGCATTATTTCATTTCTGCATTAACCATTTGAACCCTAGTCCCGCCTATAGGCGTCCTTTTCAAAAAGTGAACATGCCAATAATACACTTGTCCTTTGCAAACAGTGAAGACCCAGATCAGAGGGCTCCTAAAGGAGCCCTCTGATCAGGGTCCTCACTGTTTGTCATAATGTCAAACATGGACAAAAACAACCCTTAAAAGTCAGAAATGGACTAGACTTAAATGGAAGCTGGAATTGTCCATTTAAAGTTTCAGGGAGGAAAGAGTTAAGCAACAAATCACATCAAATATTGCTATATATATATGTCTTCTTTTGATTGGTTGCTTAACCCATTACCCCATAGCCTATTTCAAGTTTTGAAGACAGGTGGCCACTTAAAGCAGGTTGAAAGTAAAGCAGAATGTGCCTTATGGCACGTTCTGCTTTACTTTCAGCCTACTTTAAGCCATTATCGGCTAGAATAAAGGGAATATTTCTTATGATACATAGTCATGATTTTATAAAATGGAACTATTTTCTTCAGTGGAGGAATAAATTATTGGCGTAAAAAGACGTATCTATGGGGTAATGGGTTAATAAACTATTAAGTGTTATTGATGTTGGTGTGATGTGTAGGTGAAAAGAGACAACAGTTTGTAAATAGTGTAGTAATTAACATCTCATCATTATACATATACTATTGTAAATACCCTTAGTATCACAGATATATTAATCCATTTGTGCCCACAATTCCATATATGGGACATAGGTAAACAGTGTAGACTGTGATCAGTTACCAAATTATGCAGTGTCTGATTAGAGTTGACTCTGAGTTTGTTCTCATGCATTTGATTGGTCAGATTTGAGCCTTGGCTCAAATCTGATCAATCAAATGCTTGAGAATGATTTAAGACTCAATTCAAACTCTAAATATAAGCATGGACCCAGTTTACATTGACTCATTAGGAGTTTGTCCAAAAACTGTTTTACACTATTGCAATATATATTTCCAATAACTTGTCACATGTTGAGATTGTGTTGCTACAGTTTTAGAATATTTTATCTTAGCAGTGGTTTACTTTTTATATGCCCTTTGCAAGGACTCTTATATGTGATCATTATTAGTGGGCCGGCAAAATAAGAGGGAGTCAACCGAACAAATCCAACATTTTCCAGCTAATTTCAACACCAAATCCTATGATGTTACTACTCATTAGAATGAGTAGTGACACCATAGGGTTTAAATCAGAAATAAAGATTTTAGTTTTTTGAAATACTTCTCTTATCTGGAGCTCTGACTAAATATACATGTAGTAAGAAATTAAATTTTAATAAACATGTTTATTGGGAAAGAATAAAGTCTTCTCTACTATATCGTTTGAAGCTTGAGTAACAATGATAATGTTTGGGGTGGTGTATGGTTGTAATGTATGCTTGGTTTGAAACAAATGTTTACTTTAATAGTGCTAGCAAAAATAAAACTACCGTAGCATTTGTAAACAGTGTGGATCTAGGTTGATGACATCACATCTAGATCCATACTGATTCATATATACAAGTAATCCATTAAAAATGGTATTGAAGATTGTCACAAATTCATAAGTTTCATAAAGAGTTTTTTTATGGCAAAGCTTTCTTTGTTAGCCCATTACCCCATAAATACGCCTTTTTACGCCTGTAATTTATTCCTCCACTCAAGAAAATAGTTCCAATTTATTCAGTTATGAGTATATTTCATTAGAACTATTTCATATATTCTAGAAGATGGTAGCTTAAAGCAGGCTGAAAGTAAAGCAGAATGTGCCATAAGGTGCATTCTGCTTTACTATCAACCTGCTTTAAGTAATCACCTGTTTTCAAAACCAGAAACATACTATGGGGTAATGGGTTAAAGGTATGTTATATACTTATGTTGTCAACTTTTTGAAATGGCTGTCTGCTAACTATCCCATTTACCCATAGCCTGTTTCTAGTTTTGAAGACATGTGACCACTTAAAGCAGTTTGAAAGTAAAGCAGAATGCGCCTCATGGTGCATTCTGCTTTACATTCAGCCTGCATTAAGCTTCTATCTACCAGGATATAGAAAGTATTTCTAATGGTACATATTCATGACTGAATAAAGTTGAACTTTTGTCTTCAGTGAAGGAATAAAGTAAAGGCATAAAAAGGCATATTTATTTGGCAATGGGATGTAGCATAAACAATTATAAACAAGTCTGAATTTAGCTTGCAAGCTTAATGTGTCTTATACTGTATATAGTGTAGTCCTTAATTTCATAGCTTGTTTCGAGTGTTCTAAGACAGGTCACTGGTTAAAACAGGTTGAAAGTGAAGCAGAAATCTCCCAAAGGAAGATTTTTGCTATACTTTAGGCCTGTTTTAAGCATGCAGCCACCTGACTTAAAACACAGAAAAGCATAAGAGAGATACATGTACATGTATTTCTAATACTTGAGTTACAGACATAATTTCTTTTTTATTTCAGGTTTGACAAAATTTCACAGCGAGTGTGGCGAGAGGTTTTTGCAGGTTTACGAATTCTACTCAGTGTTGTTATCTGGTTTATGGTGGAACTGTTCCGCTTTATTGCTCATCATCTTTTCCAGCCCCTGATTCTTGGAATTGTGGTAAATCTCGGTGACTTCTTTATCAAGCCGCTCTTGTCTGCAGTGTTCAATGGTTTTGTGCAACCCACTTCAATCTTCTTTTGGAATGTGTTCACAGGAATGCGGCACATGTTCCAGCCTATTGGTGATATTTTACGTCGAATTTTGGAACAGTTTGCTATGTTGTTCCGGGCAATAAGGTTATGTGATCTGACATGGGTGGCCACCACTCAGACTATGCCAAATACAGTGCAGAATATCTGAGAACTCATCCACAATAAAAACTTGTGTTCTGAAGCTACTCAATGAGGACATATGGGGATCTATGAAATGAGAGGTCAATGCTTAATGTACATGTACGTAGGACAAAAGTTATGCAGAAAGGTCATACAGCCCTTTTTACATTACATTTGTCCTGCATTGGGATGCCACTTTTAACCCATTGTATGCTGGGTAATATTTGGCGGCCATTTTAAAAAGTCGTCTGCAGCGGGTATAACTCAAAATTTGCAAAAGATTTTAGCTGTTTCTTATAGAATATTGACTTAGTTGCAAATAGTTTTGATCTCATCTGAGATTAAAACTGTTTGCCTAGAGGTACACCTAAAAGTGTATCCCACATAAAATGGGTTAAACAGCAAAGAGATCTCTTTAAAGACAGGTCAACACTTAATGCAGGATGAAACATGCAGATAGTTCCTACAGGAGCTTTCTGCATTAATTTTGTTCTGCTTTAAGCTGCCATGGGTCTGTAAGCCTTTAAATAGCACAATTCATTTTGAGTGGCAAACACAGGTTAAAGTGTCAATATTATAATGAAAGTAGATACGCAAACTTCAACATTGAAAACATTTCATTAGAGTCTTTTCCTTGACCTTGCCTAAAGATCAGATGGATTCAAGGTCATAAAAAGCATTTGAGTTCAGTCTGAAGTCGTTCTCAAGCATTTGATTGGTCAGGTTTGAGCATTGGCTAAAATCTGACCAATCAGATGCTTGAGAACAACCTCAAACTCAACCTTGGAGCCAGGCTAAGATTAGATGCAACTCTCCAATATGGAGGCTCAGACCTGGGTTTACAGTGCTTGCGAAGTCCAAGATTCTTTTTCTCCATGATATGAGCTCATTTATGTCATTGAGTCACATTGGACAAGACATTATTCTTTCATGGTTTAACCCATTATCCCATAAATACGCCTTTTTACGCCTATAATTAATTCCTCCATTGAAGAAAATTTAAACAGCCATTAATAAATATCAGAAGAAATATTTTCTTTATTCAAACAGATGGTAGCTTAAAGCAGACTGAAATTAAAGCAGAATAGGCTTTAAGGTGCATTCTGCTACTATCAACCTGTTTTAAGTGGTCACCTGTCTTCAAAACTAGAAACAGGCTATGGGGTAATGGACTAAATCCAAAGAAAACATAAATGTGATGCAATTAAATGTTGAAAAATACTTTTTTCTAATCCTAGTGGCAAACAGTTATGCTACTTAACCCATTACCCCCAGCCTATTTCTTTTTTGACAACAGGTGACCCCTTAAAGTAGGTTGAAAGTAAAGCAGAATGTGCCTAAAGGCACATTCTGTTTACTTTCAGATCATACCTATTCATAACTGTATAAAAAGGAACTATTTTTTTCAGTGGAGGAATGAATAAAAGCCGTAAAAAGGCGTATTTATGGGGTAATGGGTTAAGCACTGTCCATGTGATATTTTTATTGTGAATTATAGCTTATGCGATTCTGTTTTAAATTCTTGCAATCAAAAGTTAGACACAGTTGCACAATAGTGTTAATCAAAAGCAGAGTTAGATATAGATTATGACAGGATTTTGGAAAAGTTTTTTGTAGAAACTTTGCCCTTACAAATGCAAAATGAAATGTACAACCTTCTTAAATATTTTGTGGCTTGGGACTCATACAATCATTTTGATTAATTGAGAAAAGAGTAATGTTCAATAGTAAATGTGTGAATATTAAAGTCACTCAAGTTCTATTTCCTAATATGAAATCTGAACACAGACAATTTTAACTACTAGACTCATGTATAATATAAGAGAAATATGGTTGCTTACAGCAGGATAAAAGTATAACAGAAAGTTCCTGTATTAATAAACATACTATTAAATAGATGCTTTCAAAATCAAGATCAATTGTCTATCGAAATAAAAGATATCAATTGATTTTCAATTATGAATGATAATTTGGACAATACCAATCAGAACTGAATAATTACTGTATACGAAGGTTGTTATTTAAGTTCATAGACTTTCTATGTCAACAATTATGTGGTATTTCCTGGTATATTATTGATATATAAAATCTTCTTGTTCCGAAGATACTTTCTCTTTCAAGAAAATAATTTGCAAGTAGCAATAAATTGTCTCCATTGCAACGCTTACCGGGGCACGCCGTTTTCATATTTTCATCCAAAAAGCATTCCGATATAATTGTCCTTGCACGTTTATATTCAGCAGGAAAACATGTATCACAAGAACAACGTTATAATGTCGTGCCTTTAAAATTTGATAAAGATATATTGTAGCATCCTGTTTGGACAAAGATTTTATTTATTGCCGTAAGCATTCTGTTAAACGAAAATGACGTCAACAGGCAACGTTGAAACAAGAGCCGTGATTAAACTTTGTGTTCAATTAGAGAAATCACATGCAGAGACTTTGAATATGATTCAGAAAACTTATATGAACCAAATTGGTGTCTCTCAATTTTTTCAAATGTCATTGACAGTTTAAAAAAAGATGAATATCATTTGAAGACAAAGTGTGATGTTAGCCTTTTTCAACTGTAAGACGAACATTTGTGTAATTTGACTCAGAGAACAAATTAGTGAACAGTACAAAGAGCATTGTATCAGTCTTAAACCATTACCCCATAGCCTGTTTCTATTTTCGAATATTAGGTGGCCACTTAAAGCAGGTTGAAAGTAAAGCAGAATGTGCCTTAAGACACATTCTGCTTTACTTTCAGCCTGCTTTAAGCTTCCATCTGCTAGAATAAAGAAAATATTTTGTATGATACTTATTAATGACTGTATAAATTGGAATTATTTTGTTTCGTGGAGGAATAAATTAGACGTAAAAAGGCGTATTTATGGGGTAGTGGGTTAAGTGGACAGTGGAATAGAGACATGTATGACAAGTGGCTAAAGCACCATGAGAAATGTATCCTACTTGCTGGAAGTTATCTTGAAAAAGGTGAACCTTTAAATTGTTGTAAATGACCCTTGACATCATTTTGACATTGTTTTCTCTTGACCATGCCCCAGTTCTGCTAAGGTGCCTTTATTGAAATTCCTGTAACTTTACAATTGCTTTATGTACTAGTATGAAATTATGTCTCATGATTGGAAAATGGTGCTTGTTTCATTTTTCAGCTATGATAACAAAAGCTTTTGTGAAAAAAGACTACAAACTTAAATTACAACCCTCTTAACTGTATAATTATCAAGTTGTTGGTATTTTGTTTTTTCGTTATTTTTGGTTGTTTTTTCAGTTTTGCAAGCTTACTTCAAGAATATAACAATCATGTATGTGTAATATTATTCATGGCAGATGGCAAGCACTGTATACAGTAAAACCTCTTTATAACGACTACTAAATGATGCCTTGGATTTTAAACTGAAGGCTAAAAGATTGTATAAAGGTCAGGTGACAGCTTGAAGCAAGGTGACAGTAAAACAGAAAGCTCCTAACAGAGCTTTCTGTTTTACTGTCACCTTGTTTCAAGCTGTCACCTGTCGTAAACATCTAATAATTAACACAATTTAGTTGTCGTAATAGAGAGGTTTTACTGTACATACATAATAAACATATATCAAATTGTTTATTGTGCCTTAAAACATATACCTTCTGTACAATAGATGTTAACATTAGAGATGCTATATCAATGCGTTTAATGAACAATGCCAATTTCCAATTAAGTTTATTTCATGACTACATGTATTTAGAATTGATTTTAACAATATATTGCAAAATGACAAATGGTGCATGCCCTGATCAGGATCTACACCTTTTGCACAGGACTACTGTACTTTTCATAGGTACACCATCAGAATATTGATAATGGTGTCAGAATGTGTTTTGATGGGCTAATGGGTTTATCTAGCATAAACTTACTAAAGCACCATGACTAAGTCTATGGTTATACTTTTCATCGTTTTGTGATAGTATTTTCTCATTACACCCAATAACACTTCAACCCTTTACCCCATAGCCTGTTTCTGGTTTAAAAAATTGATGGCTTCTTAAAACTGGTTTAAAGTAAAGCAAATTGCGCCTTTAGGTGCATTCTGCTTTACTTTCAGCCTGCTTTAAGCTACCTCCTGCTTGAATAAAGAAATATTCCTTATGATACATATTCATGACTTTATAAATTGAAACTATTATCTTCAACTGAGGAAAAAACAGAACCTTTGGGAAAATGGTTAATATTTTAATCAGGGCCATTTCAGTATTATTTTAAATCAGAAAATCAAGTTCATACCTTAACTATACAGTAAAACCTCGCTATTACGACCACTAAAACGATGGCTAATTGTTTGTATAAAAGACAGGTGACAGCTGAAAGCAACGTGACAGTTTAACAGACAGCTCCTGAAGGAGCTGTCTGTTTTACTGTCACCTTGCTTTAAGCGGTCATCTTACGTAAACACCCTAATAATTAACATAACTTAGTGGTCGTAATAGAGAGGTTTTACTGTAGTTATAATTGTTATTTAGAGAAACAATTTCAATACATTTAACTTTAAGTTACTTAAACCATTACCATTATCACTAGTTTTGAAGACATGTGACCCCTTAAAGCAGGTTGAAATTAATGCAGAATGTGCCTTAAGACACATTCTGCTTTACTTTCAACCTGTTTTAAGCTACCTACTGCTAAGATATAGGGAATATTTCTTTGTTAGATATTCATTACTGTATAAAATGGAAATATTTTCTTCAGGGGAGGAATAAATCAAATGCATAAAAATGAGTATCTATGGAGTAATGGGTTAAAATGATGTATGGACACTGGACAGTTGGCTATTTAAACTGTTACCCCATAGCCTGTTTATAGTTTTGAAAATGGGTGGCCACTTAAAGCAGGTTGAAAGTAAAGCAGAATGTGCCTTAGGCACATTCTGCTTTACTTTCAGTCTGCTTTAAGTTACTATCTTGTAGTATATAGAAAATATTTCTTATGGTATACTTTCATGACTATATAAAATGGAATTTATTTCTTCAGTGTATGAATAAACTAGAGGCGTAAAAAGGGTGTATTTATGGGGTAAAGGGTTAACCCTTCTCATGCTGTTTATTCATATATAAATCTTCACCCACAATGAACATCTATCATCTGAACTATTACATTGGCGCACACAATCAGGAAAAAATCCCAAAGAAACTGTGCTGACTGACATGTCAAACTGGTCATACAAGAAAACAGTGCAGCTTCTGCAGGAGCTGTCTTATGGACTACACTATTTTTAAAAAAAAATGTCATTATAAGCTAATAGCATGAGAATTTCCTGGTAAAGCAAACATTTTTTATTTCTTTTATGCTTTTTACACAGTTACATTGTATTTGTTTGTTAGGTACAGTACTGAACCTTATTAAATTAACAATTTTTGCAATTCGCTTGCAATTCGATGGCAATTCCCTTGCGATTAAAATAGTAAGTTTGCCTGAATGGTGTATCTCACGAATATTCGCAAATATGCATTCGTTAATTGTTTCGATTGCATTTTTGTCACAACCACTCTGGAAAAGTCGCGTAAAAATATTCAAGCATAGGATTTGCCTTTTGAAGCTCCCGATTCAATGGCAATTGGCTTGCGATTCACTTGCGACTATCAATTTAATTAAATAAGGTTTAGTACTGTAATGTTGTTTTTTATTACTTTTTGTCTCATTCACTGGGTATTCTGTATGTTTGTTCTTTTTACCTAGGTTCTCCTCTTTTCTACCTCCTGTGATGCAATAGATTGTGCAAATAATTGTTGATGTAGTTTTCCTGATGTTTTGTTTATTGGTAAAATCAAAAATTTGTTAATTCATTCGCCCCTGAATCTACAAATAGGCCGTGAGCCGGAGGGGTTTGTTGGTACCAATCGAGTGAATAAGGTTCACTATGATTTTCGGAAAGATCAATGTGTGACTAGTTAAGAAATGTATGATAGCAGTAAAATCATGGCAGCTTTGTTGACTTTTTAGGCATTTTTGTTACCCCACCCACCAAGTTTAACATTGCAAAAGGACCATCATTATCACAATCATACTTTTGGTAATGCATGAATTTTTATTGAAGCATCATATTGAAAATGTATTGTAAAATGCCACTTGACATTATTGGAATTGTTTAAGTAATTTACTTTGGCAAAAAGGCATATTTGTTACCCCACCCACCAAGTTTAACATTGTAAAAGGACCATCATTATAACAATCATACTTTTGGTAATGCATGCATTTTTATTGAAGTATCATATTGAAAATGTTTTGAAACATGTCATTAGACATTATTGGAATTGTTGAAGTAATTTACTCTAGCAAAAAAAATAATTGTTACCCCACCCATCAAGTTTAATATTGTGAAAGGACCATCATAATCACAATCATACTCTTGGTAGCGCATGCATTTTTATTGAAGCATCATTATAAAAATGTATTGTAACATGCAATTAGACATCATTGGAATTGTTGAAGTAATTTACTCTAGCAAAAAAGGCATTTTTGTTACCCCACCCACCAAGTTTAACATTGTAAAAGGACCATCATTATCACACTCATACATTTGGTCATGCATACGTTTTTTGAAGCATCACATTAAAAAAGTATTGTAACGTGCCATTAGGCATTATTGGAATTGTTTAAGTAATTTACTTAAGCGAAAACAATAAATTACGTCATCCTTTTCATAACGAAAAATCCCTGTTTTGGCTCCTGGAATCTATTGATGCAGGTGGCATAATTAAAGTAATCGCCCTGTTCGTTCGTACGAAGTCAACCATATCTTAACATTTTATCTAGCATGAAAACAGCTCACTAGAATGATTTTAAACTTCTACAGTTGTTGCCTTGAACCATTCCCAGCTATGTTTGAGCTATTTCTTGGTAAAATAGATTTTACCGTTTCTCCAGAGTTATTACTTCTTTCTGGAATGATTTGATCATTGCATACTGAATACATTGAACCTTTCGAAATCCAGGAATATCACCAAAGCTCGGTTTGGCCTTGGACTTGACCTAATTTGGACCTTGAAAAAAATCAGAATAAACAGTACTGCTAAGGGTGCCTCCGGGGTTCACTTAAAGCAGTAATGTTCTAAGACATTGTTACTCTCTTCTTATGCTAAGGCTAATATTGTACAAATCCTTGACTCTGCAATTTTCAAATATACCTACTAGCACATAACAGATGAAAAACATATATTTCGGGTCAAAGGATTTAAGTTTAAAGGCAATCTATTGGCGTTAACTTACAAACCATTGACAACAGTGTTATGAAAATGTCTAAACATCAAGTCGGCATTGACGAATAATCAATGCATTACAACCACTGACGTGTAGGTTGTAATTCTTATGTAAGAATACCAATTCTCACATCTCCTTCACTCTCAATGTTTTCAGCCTCTTCCAGTGGATGTTCTTCATCATCTGATTCTGTACTAGTTGCCTGATTATCACAGTTAGGGAGTTTGCACATGTTCGTACTATTCAAACCATAAGAAATGCATACACATTTAGGCAAAGTACATTTACTAGCACAGCTCCCGCTAGTAGGTCTAGCATCTACGTCGGACCTGTTTTCTATCCAGCAAGTCGTCTAATAGCTGATCAATCTCACCCTCTTTCACAACTTTCCAACCTCTTCCTACAGGACTTGGAATATCATCGACTCCAAATAGTAGCCTTGAGGTTAGCTCTTAAAGTGTGCTTATCTAAAACAGTCCAGACATTCCTATCTTGTTGTATTGTTGTGGGTTAATTGTCATACGGAATTGTTTCTCTTTGTTAGAACGAGATTACCCCCTCTTCTAAGAACTAAAATTAAGGAAGACGGGTAGTTGGTTTTGATCTTATTTGCTGTTTTGCAAAGGACGAAATTAGTCAAAATCATCTGCGCGAAGTCATCGTCATCATCGCGTCTCATCATTTCCCCATCATTCACTGGCGCTTTATGACCCATTTTGTGGCGCAGTGCCGTAAACCAAAATAATTTATCCATCCATCCAGGCATGAGTTGTAGCTGGTGGCGCTCTATCTTACCCTATGTGGTACATAATAAGCCGTACCGCTGATCATTCACTTTTGTTGATGACGCTTACAGGGCATAGAGCTGACGTTTATATCTCAAGTCTGTATAATTATCAAAGCAGGAGGGGTACCCCTTTCCTATTCAAATTCTGGGAACATTTTTGAGCGCGTGTTTTATTCTTACCAGCAAATGCGCTGACCGTGTCACACCATGTTAAACCATACATTCAATTCAGTGACTTGCAAACATCAGTGTCAATCGCGTCCTCAATTTTCAGGATATCATATATAACTTGTGCATGTCTTTGTCCAGCATTTCTTAAATACGTTCATTTGCTTCTTCTTGGCTGCTTCAAAGACCCTGTACCTCCTCGCACCCATTGTTTTTTTATTTTGAAGCATTTGATTTCAACGTAAGGTGCGATATTTCCCTCTGTAACCTAGGGGCCTCCGTGGCCTAGTGGTATAGTCACTGTGACTTACATCACTAAGCTCCCCACCGCTGTGAGTTCGAATCCCAGTAGGGTCGTTCGGATTTCTCATGTTGGGAAGCCTTCCAGCTGGCTTACGGAAGGTCGATGGTTCTACCCAGTTGTCGATTTGTGCCTGAAACAGTGCATAAAGGACTTCTGGGGTCTTCCTTCACCTATAATTAGCTGGACGTCGCGATATGACTGAAATACTGTTGAAAGCGACGTAAATAAAAAGGTCAAATCAAATCCTCTGTAACCTTTGACTGTGCTCAGTTTTCATCCATTGATGCACCAGGAATGCTATAAGAATATTATTATTGACCATACTGCTAAAGAAGCGTCTCCCCTGTATATATATATTATATCACTGTCACTGCCGCCTCGAGTACCATCGATAGAATAGTGCTTGCGCAGCCACAAACATGCATTGGTATCTTTTGACTCTCTATACGAGGTTCATTCCGTCAATCACAGAGACAGTTTTTTTCGGGACACCTTCAGCTAAGCCAAGCGTTTTCTGTTAGCTCAATGCAAATGCAGCATTGTTGGATTTCTTAGCAAACCATTTGATGTTGAGAAAGACTATTGCCAAAGAGCAATAAGTAAAATAATGAAATTTTTCCGGAGATTGCGTGTGTGTGCCATAACTATGATGCGACCGAACAAAAGCATTATCAGCTATAAGAACTGCCAGTCTTCCACTTGATTTAACTTTCATGCTGCTTGAGGTCTAAACTTTGTTGCTCTTCATTCCATCATGGTTGTTCTCCTTTAAATTGTGCATACGAGCATTGACCAATAGCATCATTTACCAATCGCATGCGCACTCAGAAGGTCTTTTGCGATGCCTCAAGGTACTGCATTAACGGTGGATATGCTAATCAGATCTTGATTTATTTCAAATGGGTTGAACCAGCCTCTTATAAGATATGTTAATTTAGTAACGTTTTCCTCGTATTTCTGCATTTGTGACCTTTTCAGCTGTGTGTGAGAGTTCTCGTGTTTCGTATCATCAAGAATGTCTCTAAATTGGCTGATAGATGCACTGTTATATAGTAACGCTTGGTGGCACCAATGTTCAAGCGGAAGTGTATGGTCCCAATGCGAGTTTGTGTGTCCTTATTGACAGTGATATCTGTGGTATTATCAAGGTAAACACAAGGTTGGGTGATATGGATAGATTATGAATGGTACAAGGCGACAACTGTATATGTATCCAAGTATTTGATTAAGCGTTGCTAGACGAAAAGATAACATCTATTTAACCTTGACATAGCACATAAAACATATTCTTAGTCCACAATAAGGTCAAGGTCAATGCCAAATTAAGTTTTGTTGATACTCGTTGATTGGGAATTATCGAATGTAACAATTGTGCAAGTCTCAAAGCATTCTAATAAAAGTTGTTAATGCTAGATGAAACGGTAAAATCTAGTTAACCAATAAACATCCCTTATAACAAGTCCGAATTCAGTCACGGTCAAGGTCAAAATGGAGGTTGGGTGATATGGTTGAACTGAGAATGATTCTAAGCCATAACTGTGAAAGTTTCATAGCATTCTAGTATGCGGTAATAATGCTAGACGATGCGGTAAAATCTAGTTAACCAATAAAACAGCCTTTATAACATATTTTAGTTCCAAATTCGGTGAAGGTCAAGGTCAAAACTGAGGTAAGGTGATATGGTTGAATTGGCAATGATCAAAAGCAGCAAGTATCAAATCATTCTTATATGCGGTATTGATGCTAGACGAAACAGTAAAATCTAGTTAACCAATAAACAACCCTAATAACATATTCGTAGACAAAATTCGGTCAAGGTCAATGTCAAACTGAGGTTGGATGATATGGTTGTATTGGGAATTACCCTAACCAACAACTGTTTAAGTACCAAAGCATTTTATTACACGGTGTTATTGCTACAAGAATCGGTAAAATCTGTTTAACTCGTACGCACCGTCAGTAGGATCACCATATGCCATCCACATCAAAAGACATTTGTCTAAAGGCATAAAAAGGTGATTTTTTCGTTTAAAAAGGTGATAAAAATTTGGTTTTAACCAAAGTTAAAACCTTTAATAATGTCAATAACATTTAATGGCATGTTGCAATACCCGTTTTGATATTAGGCACCAATAAAAATGCATGCAGTACAAAAAGTACGATTGTGATAACAATGATCCTTTTACAACGTTAACTCGGTGGGTGGGGTAACAAAAATGCCTCAAAAGCCAACAAAGCTGCCATGAATTTACTGCTATCATACATTTCCTAAAAGCAGAGGGTTTGGGCTTCCTGAAAATCATAGTGAACCTTATTCACCCGAATGGTACCCGTACCTCAAATTTCAGGTGCCTGGCTCACGGCCTAAAATGGACAGTTCCTGTTTCCAATAAAGTCTTCTCCATTTTTGGTTATTTTTGTAAAAAATTGCAAAATGACAAACAGTGCAGACCGTGTTTAGAGGGCTCCTTCAGGAACCTTCTTATCGGAGTCTGCACTGTTTGCGCATGACAAGTATATGCTCTACAGGTACACAGTTTGTAAATGATGCTTTTACACATCACTAGGGGTAATGAGTTAAGCATTTCATTAAAAACAATAAACATTTAGTCTTAAATACAGATAGCAGCTTAATGTTGGACAAAACTGAAATCTCCTACATTATCTTTCTGCTGTTTTTCAGTTCTGCATTCAGTCACCCGTCTTTTAAAAGATTCATTCTTTTTACAAAGAGTGACCACTACAAGTTTAACGGTACTTAGGTTCTCACAAGATTAATGTTTTCTTTCCTGCTGTTTTCTAGAGTAAAGATTCGTTGTATGGTTAACCCATTACCCCATATTTTGTTTTTAGGTGACCACTTAAAGCAGGTTGAAAGTAAAGCAGAATGTACCTTAAGGTGCATTCTGCTTTTCTTTCAGCTTGCTTTAAGCTACCATATTATAGGATATAGAACATATTTCTTATGTTATACATCAGCTACTGTATAAGATGAAATATATTAATTTCTGTATAAAATGAAACTATTTTCTTCAATGGAGGAAAACATTAAATACATAAAGTTGTGTATCTATGGACTAATAGGTTAAGATGTTTGCATTTATAGTCAAGAATGCCACAGGTCTTCTGTATACCATGGGTCATTTCTAGTTATTTCTTTTATTTTCTGCAATTCTTGTTAGTCAACTTAACCTTTTTTTCTGTACAACAATTTTGCTTTTTACAACTTTACACATATATTTCTGACTTTTCAAGAAACAAATTAGAAATGCTTTTCACTTAATATGTGGAATACTTTCTTGTGAAATTTATGACATACACTCAGATCATTGATAGACACAGTCAAACCTTTGGTTAGAGATAATCAAAACAATATGTATATTACGGATAACAAGTTTTATTAACATCAGGCTGAAGGTAATACAATACAATCAAAACCCTTTCCCTATAGTGTTTTCTCAGTATTTTCAATATGCTTGTTTAACCCTTTACCTGACATCTTAAGGAGCCCTCTGCTCAGTGTATTCACTGTTTGCAAAGGACAAGTGTAATCTTTACAGGTACACTGTTTTTTAAATAACAAGTATACTTGTCGCTAGGGTTGAATGTGTTAAAAAGCTGTGAAAAAAAGTGATATTTTTATTTGCTTCTCATTTCAATCTAGATACTTCTAACATTATACTCTATAGTGCAATAATCTGTTCTCATCTTCTACAATAAACGGTATCAGTTGAATCAGAGAAAAATAGAGAAGATTAGATATAGTGATACCTCCGAAAACCAAACGATTCTGGACTGAGTAAAAGCTTTGTCAAGAGAGGTTTACAGACTAGAGTGGTTAAGTAGCAGTCATTCGAAAGAAAGACCGGTGAATGTTTAACCCATAGTATGCTGGTTCATATTTGATGTCCATTTTAAAATGTTGTCTGCAACGGGTAAAACTCAAATATTTGCAAAAGATTTTAGCAGTTTCTGATAGAATATTGACATCGCTGCAAACAGTTTCGATGTGGGGCCTGATCTGAGATCAAAACTGTTTGCCTACAGGTACACCTAAAAGTGTATCCCACATAAAATGGGTTAATGCAGAATAAAAATAATATCCTATTGGAACTTTCTACATTGTTTTTTACTTTATTCTGCAATAGCCCATTACTCCTTATTAGCTTTTTTCTAGAATGCAAATGTTTTGTTACTTAAACCCATTACTCCATAGCTAGTTTCTAATTTTGAAAAAAAAGGTGACCAATTAGATCAAGTTGAAATTAAAGTGCAAAACGCTTTAAGGTGAATTCTGCTTTTCTTTCAGCCTGCTTTAATCTACCATATGCTAGAATATAAAACATATTTTTATGGTACATATTCATGACTGTTTAAATTGAAATCTTTTTCTTCAGGGGGGGGGGGGGGGATTAAATGCATAAAAAGGTTTTTCTATGGAGTAAAGGGTTAAACAGTAACCCGTCTTTAAGATTTGTCTTGCTATTCTCATTAGTGGTTGTTGTTGTTTCATTTACAAATGTTTTTAAGATTGTAAATATCAAAAGTATCCGTCCACGATTGTGTTTACATATTTCAATGTTTTAGATATTTGTGTTGATAATCATCATTGTTTATGCATGTTTCTGTCAATGTTTTAGATATGTTTGTTGATAATCATCACTGTTTATACATGTTTCTGTCAATGTTTTAGATATGTTTGTTGATAATCATCATTGTTTATACATGTTTCTGTCAATGTTTTAGATATGTTTGTTGATAATCATCACTGTTTATACATGTTTCTGTCAATGTTTTAGATATGTTTGTTGATAATCATCACTGTTTATACATGTTTCTGTCAATGTTTTAGATATGTTTGTTGATAATCATCACTGTTTATACATGTTTCTGTCAATGTTTTAGATATGTTTGTTGATAATCATCACTGTTTATACATGTTTCTGTCAATGTTTTAGATATGTTTGTTGATAATCATGATGACTATCCATTATTATGTGCACTTATTAAACAAGAAACTAGCTAAACAGTATTTTAATGTTTGTGTTTTGATTTGTTAACATATTGGTCATCTACTCATTGTTTTAATACAATGTATATAGACATATAACCAGACTTGTTGTTTTCTTAACCCTTGTCCATCTGACTATTCATATACAAGACTGCACTGACTATGTATAACTTTATAAACTGATGTATTACATAGGCTAATGAGAGAGGGTAGTTTTAACCCTTTACCCTATAGCCTGTTTGTATGTTTGAAAATATGTGACTTCTTAAAGCAGGTTGAAAGTAAAGCAGAATGCGCCTTGGGGCGCATTCTGCTTTACTTTCATCCTGCTTTAAGCTAAAATCTGCTAGGCTAGATAAAATATATGTAATGGTAATTGTTTATGAGGGTATGAACTGGAACTATTTTCTTCAGCTGAGGAATAAATTAAAAGTCACTTCTATGGGGGAAAGGGTTAACCATATCAAACTGATCATATAAGAAAATGGTGCAGACCCTGATCAGACAAGTCCATCCTATATTATTTAAAAAAGCATCAATATATAGTGGATATGATGCTATTCTTTCCCAATAAATGGGTTTATGCTAAAACTATGTTGTCCATTGCAAACAGTTGGAGCCTGATCAGACGTCGGGTAACCCGACGTCTGATCTGGCTTCAAACTATTTCCCATTTAGATTAAATCATAGAAACTTCAAAAAAATTATAGATCTTATTGCATTGTGTTTCGTTTGCTCTATATTATACACATGCAGAAAAGGGATAAATTACCCCTACAAGTAATGAAAATATCTGATATAACACTTTACTCCATGGCTAGGTTTCAGTTTTAAAGACAGGTGATTGCTGAAAGTAAAGCAGAAAGCTCCTTAAAGAGCTTGTTGCCTTTCTGTCAGCCTGCTTAAATCTACCAACTTGAAAGGTGCTGGAAATGTCTTCCTAGCTGGGGACTTATTTCCCTAGTGTAGAATTTAATTAGAGGCGTGAAAATGTGTATTTAAGGAGTAATGGGCTATAATGGATCTATATGGTGCAAGTTTTACAGAGGGAGACAACTGGTTACATGTTGCAATTTGGCTAGCATTCAAACCTGCTGCTTATCTCCCTTTTTGTTAGGCGTTGAAGGCTGGCTGTTACACGAACAGCTAGGTTATATCAAGATGGCATATAGAAGAAACTTACGAAAGTCCTCTCTTTCCTTTATTAGTTATACAGTTTCTTCACAGTGTACATGAGGATTTCTTCCCGGCTGAGGTAAATCATGTTGCCCGAGCCGTTAGGTGGGGGTTACATGATTTTACCAGCCGGGAAGAAATCCTCATGTACACTGTGAAGAAAATGTATATCGAACTTATTATACTACAAAGTTTTCACTGTTCAAACGAAATATTTCGGAATTTGCTGTGTACAGCGCTCATTACAAACTATAAAAAAAATCGCGCCAAAGCAGATAACTTTGAGCGTAATGACGTCATGTTTCTGACGTTGACATGGATTCATAAGAAAAATGCGCATACTCGTAGACTTCGACGTCAAAGTTTCCAAGAAATATCGCGACTGTTGAAAGTTCCAAACACCGAATGATTCTTAGCCGAAATGGACTTAAAACGGAGGATGCACGATTGAATGCACTCAATCCTGTCGAGCAATCGGCCATCTTACTGTTTTCTGCAAAGCAAGACCCAGGGACCTGTCAGCCAATGAAAACAGCTGCATTTCCATGTACCCTGTCAGATCACAGGGTACATGGGATTATATCTAGGGCTTAGTGACCAATGAAAAGTAAGGAATTTACTTTGCAGTATAATAAAACACATTCAACCCTAGCGACGAGTATACTCGTCTTTACAAACAGTGTACCTGTGAGCAGTACACTTGCCCTATACAAACAGTGTGGGCCCTGATCAGAGGGCTCCTTAAGGAGCCCTCTGATCAGGGTCTACACTGCTTTTCATTTTGAAATCTATTGTTAAATCCAACCCTAAATAGTCAAAAATGGACTAGACTTATTTTGAAATTGAAATTGTCCATTAAATGTTTCAGGGGTGAATGAGTTAAATATATATTTTATGGTTGTGACTGCAAGAATGGTCAGAATTTCTCAGCGTTTTCTGTCAGAAATTGCCATGACTAGGGGTAACGTGATTCAGATGAGATATCGAGTCACATAATTATTTGTGTGTTTAATTCCGTAATCGAGTCACTGTGGAGAAAACTCCCAATAAATGTGTTTTACTAAAACTGTATTTCAATTGTAAACAATAGATCAGCAGATGGTTCAATTGTTTGTTACTCGATATTTACAAACATTCTACGTGTTAAGAGTACGTGTACATGTCCTATACTAACAGTCTACACCCTGATCAAATGGCTACTGATGGAGCCCTATGATCAGGGTAAGCATTAATTGTCATTTGCAATATATTGTTAAAATCAACAATTTATATTAAAAAATCAACTAGACTTAATTGAAAATTGAAATTTTCCTTTAAAGGTTTCAGGTTAGAATAAAATTCAGATAGAATGATTGTAAATATTGGCCCCTTTCACTTGATAGGCATCCGCCTGTTTACTGTATACAGTTGAGAAGACGTTACTTTTTCCCCTCAAATAAACGCGTTTATGCTAAAACCCGTAAAGAATTGTCATGGAAAACAGATTGGAGCCAGATCCGGCGTCTGATCATGATCCAAACTGTTTACCATCCAGAATAAAAAGAACCGTCAATATTTTATCTATTTATTTATAAAAGTGTTATTTTCTATGTTCTATTGCAATGCGTTTGCTTTCAGTTCCGTTTAAACGGGAAAGAAGAACTGTCCAAATTATCGACACCCGACGTCCGCTTACATGCTTATCAAAACATTGGGTTACCCGTTTTATTGAACTCTATTTATTTAACTATCATTTTATCTACAGCTAAGTCGATAATACATACACCCAATTCTTACTGTAAAAGGCTTACAAATATTTACTCTTGACTGATAGTGTAATACCGTACGACAAAAATAATAGACAAACGCAAACGGTCTTTGTTACCCGTTCCACTTCCATGACGTCATCAATTTCAAACAATTGTCGTCTGCTTTTATTTCTTAAATTAAATATTTTACGTATTTTGACTTAAGAAATATTGAAATGCGTGTCAAACGCTTGAATCTTGATCAGACGCCGCGTTACGCGGCGTCTGATCAGGATCCAAACTGTTTGCAAATAAACATTGGAGTCGGGGTAAGGCAGTGCAGTGGTTAATGTTCCTTGTTGACGTTTATTGCGTAGAACTAACTAATTCAGGAGTAGATCCAGGTTCTCGGACTTGGCAAATAGTAGGGTGCAACTATGAAACTTCTTTTACGTAGTTTTCTTTTATTTTAATTACAGTCCAAACTCGATAGTTTGAACTCGCGTTTGTTCAAACATACCCATATTTCAAAGTTAAAACGTGGCTGAGCCACGTTTTAACTTTGAAATACGGATATGTTCGAATTCAGTGTGATCGACTTATCGAAATTCAACTTATGGAATACTGGTACGATCCATTTTAAACGAGTTCGAAGTATCGAGTTTCGATTGTATTATGATTACCATTGATACTAGTTTACTTCTACCGACTAACCTATCAAGTCGCTGCTGTGGGCTTTTCTAGTGCTACAACTTTCACAACTCATACTGCTTCTTCTGTTACTACAGTGTTCCCTCTCTACAACGGCCCTCCGAACAACGACTCCCTCCTTACAACGACCCATGCCGCTGTTCCCCAAACAAGACAGTTATATGTCTAAAACTTTCACTTCTGCAACATCGTCTGCTGTCGTCTGCTGTTTTCCCAAAGTCACACATTTGACATTTTGACAAAGAAACACAATGACGAGTGACAAACAGCTTGAATCCAGATCAGATGCCGCGTTACGCGGCGTCTGATCTGGATTTAAGAAGCTTGCACATGTAAGCCACTTCCCCTCCCTATAACGACTCCCTTTCTACAACGCACACATTTTTTGTCTCCCATTGGGTGTCGTTGTAGAGAGGGGCGCTGTACTTTTATTATACATGTACCTGCTTCAGGTACTAGTTCTACCACCTCTACAACTACTAAAGAAGTGGAAAAGTAGTAAAGAAGCATATAACCTTACTATATGATAAAATGGCGTGGGATGGAAGTAATGCATACACCCCAAAGTAACCAGTAACCAAGAGATCAGTTCAGGGTTTCTTTTCAGAGGATTTACTGTATATACAGTTAGCACCACCACTCTATTTGAAAGTGATGCACTGGTGGATAATTTAGCTTTGTATATTTAGCTCACCTGAGCTAGCTCAGGGTGAGCTTTTGCAATACTTGAATGTCCGGCGTCCGTCGTGCGTCGTCCGTCGTCCGGCGTCAACAATTTTAGTGTTTATTCTCTAGAGGCAACAATATTTATCCAATCTTTCTCAAACTTGCTCAGATTGTATATTACCATAAGAGTTCGTATGAGTTCGATTATGGTTGAAATTGGATTAATAGGTCAAGAGTAATCTACCTTTGAATTGCTGAAAATGCCATATTTAAGGGTGTTTACACTCTAGAGGCCACAATTTGTATCCAATCTATCTCAAACTTGCTCAGATTGTATATGACTATAAGAGTTTGGATGAGTTTGATTTTGGTTGAAATCAGACCAATAGGTCAAGAGTTATCTACCTTTGAATTGCTGAAAATGCCATATTTAAAGGTGTTTACACTCTAGAGGACACAATTTGTATCCAATCTATCTCAAACTTGCTCAGATTGTATTTTACCATAAGAGTTCAAAAGAGTTTGATTATGGTTGAAATTGGACTTATAGGTTGAGAGTTATCTACCTTTGAATTGCTGAAAATGCCATATTTAAGAGTGTTTATTCTCTAGAGGCAACACTATTTATCCAATCTTTTTCAAACTTGCTCAGATTGTATATTACTATAAGAGTTCGGATGAGTTTGATTATGGTTGAAATCGGACTAATAGGTCAAGAGTAATCTACCTTTGAATTGCTGAAAATGCCATATTTAAGGGTGTTTACACTCTAGAGGCCACAATTTGTATCCAATCTATCTCAAACTTGCTCTGATTGTATATGACTATAAGAGTTTGGATGAGTTTGATTTTGGTTGAAATCAGACTAATAGGTTGAGAGTTATCTACCTTTGAACTGCTGAAAATGCCATATTTAAGGGTGTTTACACTCTAGAGGCCACAATTTGTATCCAATCTATCTCAAACTTGCTCAGATTGTATATGACTATAAGAGTTCGGATGAGTTTGATTATGGTTGAAATCGAATTAAAAGGTCAAGAGTAATCTACCTTTGAATTGCTGAAAATGTCATATTTAAGGGTGTTTACACTCTAGAGGCCACAGTTTTTATCCTATCTATCTCAAACTTGCTCAGATTGTATATGACCATAAGAGTTTGGATGAGTTTGATTATGGTTGAAATCAGACAAATAGGTTGAGAGTTATCTACCTTTGAATTGCTGAAAATGCCATATTTAAGGGTGTTTACACTCTCGAGGCCACATTTTTTATCCAGTCTTTTTCAAACTTGCTCAGATTGTATATGACCATAAGAGTTAAAATAAGTGTGATTATGGTTGAAATTGGACCAATAGGTCAAGAGTTATCTTCCCTTGAATTGCTGAAAGTGCCATATCGAACAGTGTTTACACTCTTGCAACCACAGTTTTCAATGGATTTTAATTTTACTTGCCCATGCACAAAGTATATACCCATAAGTTCTCAAAGGAGTGCAATTATTGTTGAAATCTAATCATTGTGGCAATGATATAATTTGAAATGCTAGAAAAGGCTTCATTTCAGTATTGTTTAGGCTCTAGTAATTATATTTGCACACAATGTATATAGCTATAAATTCTCAAATGAGTGCAATTATTGTTGAAATCTGATCATTGTGGCAAGAGTTATCTGCCCTTTATATACTTTGAAATGCTAGAAAATGCTTCATTTCAGTATTATTTAGGCTCTATTTATCTGCCCTTGATGTACTCTACTATACTAGAGTAGGTCGTGTTCCAATGCTGTATACATGCTATACTACAAATTTGAATGAATTTAGAATGAAACAGGTGGAATTCAAAGGTAAAGCTATCAGGCTTCATTACAAATGGTGAGCGATATCAGGGCCTTCAGGCCCTCTTGTCATTTATCTAATTGATTCTTCTTACCAAGATTATGTTGAGACGCCTGAAAATAAGCAACCTCTCTCTTTATCTCTCTCTCTTTCTCTATGTCCCTTTCTCGCTCCCCTCTATTTCCGATAGTATTTGTATTATTTGTGAAACTGTAGGGGGAAAACCGACTCTAAGTTGGTGAACTTGTGGTCCAACCCATTTTCCTGTAAAACAAATTGGAAATCAATATGTTTAAAGTAAATAAAGTTGAAGCTAGTAGAAGTAGTAGAAGTAGTTGTAGTAGTAGTAGATGCAGTAGTAATAGAAGTAGGGACCGAGTCAGTTGTTGAAGTTGTAGCACTAGAAACGTCCACAGCGGCCTCGATAACATTTTCGGTATTACACTGAAATTTTAAAATACATATACTTTCTAATTTCTTCATCAAATCCTGTCTTGTGACATCTCTTTGGAATCATCTTTTCAAGACGATTCCAACGAGATGTCAAAAGACAGGGTTACACGGAGAGAAAAAAAGATAATTGAGAATTTTAAAATTTGACAATATTTGTCGTACGGGGTTTTATAATAGGAGACCCCAAATCCGCCCCTGCCTACCCAATTTTAAATGTATCGATCATACGTATACTCTTTATCATAATGATCAGCTTTCCTCTGGACATTTGTCTAATATTTATCAAAATAGAGTGCGCCTATAGATCATTCAGATCTATGATGATTCACGTGGTCTATGAAACGATTTATCAATATCAAACGTGTCCATATAAAGTCAAACCTTTCAGGAGCGCCCAAATTTTCCCCCTTTTTTGACGTAAGCTTCAACCCAACCCCTGTTCATTTTTGGTGAATGGTTGTTAGGTACAGAGTTGGTTGTACAGAGTCAATGAACGCATTAACCTCTTTAATACAGATTGTCTCCTACTGCATGATAGCAATAATGGAGATTGTTCATGTATGAGCTTTCTGTATTGTTTCTATCAATGGCAAACCCGTCTACATGTACTGAATGGATTGTTGGTTTTGACCCATCTGTGCCTAGCGTCCTATAAAAGGGACATAGGCAAACAGTGTAGGCTCTGATCAGACGCAGCATGCGGCGTCTGATCAGAGTCTACACTGTTTGCTGATAGGAAATTTCAATATACAGCGCTCCCTCTCTTCAACGACAACCAATGGGAGGCAACAATTGTGTGCGTTGTTCGGAGGGAGTCGTGTGAGGGAGGGAAATCGGCTTACCCTTGCAAACAGCTTAAATCCAGATCAGACGCCGCGTCACGCGGCGTCTGATCTGGATTCAAGCTGTTTGTCACTCGTCATTATGGTTTTTTTTCTGTCAAAATGTCTTTTATGTTAGAAAAACAGCAGACAACAATTTTAGGTAGATGATGATGCATCAGTGCAAGCATAAAACATAATTTTCGTGGGAACAGCGGTCGTTGTTCGGAGGGCCGTTGTAGAGAGGGAACGCTGTAGAACAAAACGAAAGTGAAAATTTAGACCAGGCACTTTTTAGATAAAAAATGGACTAATCCAATATATAAACATGGAATGATCCACTGGGCGCAAATGGATTAAACTTCAAGTGAAACTTTAACTATGGGTGATTTCGATGCATTGAGTTTTGTCTGCAACTTTCCAAGATAGCACTATTCTAGCATCCTCTGCGTTTCTTTGTTGAAGGCGAATACCTTAGATTTGTAATATTTAAAAGAAGAACCTTCAGTTCAAGCAAATGCAGATTGCGAAATAATTACATGTATAAAGATGTCTTTCTACAAATACATTCAATCTATTAAGCGAGCACTAATTGAAGAAACACGGGGATCTCTAATAACAGCGGGGAAGAGTTCCCTTGCAGGACTACCTTAAGTTGCTAATAAAAATCCTAAGATTTTCAATGTTTCCTAAGAAAAAGATGCATAACATTTCAAATTTAAAAAGTAAGAGAAAAAAATCGAAGATTTCGGAAAAAAATCTGTAGGTCCGGAGAAATTAAGAAAAGTCCGAAGATTTCGGAAAAATACGGAGAAATGGCAACACTGTCCTTGCCCTACTTTATGCAAACAAGCTCCTATTTGAAAAGGTATTTGACATCTCTTTTATGTATTTCATGTTAAGGACTTCCTACCTGTGAATTGCCTGGCATCTGATCTGGCTCCAAACTGTTTTCAATAGAAATAACACAGACGCGTTTAAAAGGAAAAAAATAGCGTCTTCTCCACTGTGTCATCTACTGAAACTCAACTTTTCGTCAAAACCATGGTAACGTACACCAAGCAGTTTAGATCCAAATCAGCCGCCGTGTTGCCCAGCATCTGATCTGGATTGAAACTGTTTGCAAACGTCAGGCATGTACATGTATATGTCGTTTCTCCGAAAGAAAATAAAACTCAGCGTGACTGAGTGTAAAACAGTATATCCCGGTTAGATGTCAGGTTTCTCTGCATCTCATCTGAATCCATACTGTCTTCATATTACAATACTATTAGGTTTAGCAGTAAAGGGATCAACCCTTACTCGTATAAGTAATAACGCTGAATCAGGAATCAGTTTCAGTTTTGATTCCGATCAGATGAGTCACACTGTGTCTTATAAGAATCCAAACTGTTAGACTTTAGTCATATTGTTGCCATGGTAACACAAATAATTAAAATCGGATTTAATGTTTTTGCAGACGACAATTTCAGAACAGACGATGGAATATTGTAAAAGGGTGTAACCCCTTAACTGTCTTACCCCGACTTCAATGATTATTTGCAAACAGTTTGAATCCTGATCAGACGCCGCGATACGCGGCGTCTGATCAGGATTCAAACTGTTTTGCACTCATATCGATGTTTCTGCTGAAAAAAAATGAAATTAATCAAAATTTGAGAAATAAAAGCAGACGACAATTGTATGACGTCACGAAAGTGAAGGGTTTATAGGCACTGGCACATTGACAAGCGAGTGACCACTGTTGACAGTATAACTTACATTGTTTTGAAATAGGTCAATGGTTCCAATATTCCTATTTCGTCTGCTTAACGTGAATTGACTGAAAATTAGCACGCAGTTTAGATCCAGATCAAACGCCAATTAACTGGACGTCTGATCTGGTCACAAACGGTTTAACACACATTATTGTATTTCGTCGTGTTAAAATTTTACACATTTTTAGACTGTTTAAATTAAACTCGCATACGACAGTTTTGAAGCAGACTTCAATAACCTTTATATTGCTGAACTGTCGTCTGCTTCAAATATATCGTCTGCGAAAAAAATAAATAATTAAAGATTTGTGCCTTTTTTAACTGGAGGAAAGTTGAATATGAGTGACAAACAATTTGAATCCAGACCAGACACCGCGTTACGCGGTGTCTGATCTAAATCCAAAATGTTTGGAAATGTTAGTTAAGTCGCGCTTAGTACGATAAGGTTTAAGTTGTAAAAGTTAAGTATTGGCACATATATATTTACCCAGAAGCTAGGTTTTACCGAACCTTTTAAGTTTTAACCCTTTCATTATCAACTTATTAGGGAGATTTTTACTCCTTCACCGTTTAATTGTCGTCTGCTTCAATTGTGTCGTCTGCAATGTCGTTTCAAAGTTAAAAAATAAGGCAGTGTGACTGAAGTAATTTCAAAACGAGTGTCAAACAGTTCGAATCCTGATCAGACGCCGCGTTACGCGGCGTCTGATCAGGATCCAAACTGTTTGCAAACGCGCTTTGAAGCGCTATATTGAGAGTGAAAAGGTTACATGTAAACCATTCACCAGCGTTGACGTCATCTATACTTTATACATGTAATTGTCGTCTGCTGTTATCTCTTAAATTTAGTTTTTAGGTATTTTCAATTAATTTATTTTTAAGATGAGTGTCAAACAGTTTGGATCCTGATTAGACGTCGCGTTTCGCAGCGTATGATGATGATCAAAACTGTTTGCAAATAACCGTCGTACTCGTTGCAAGCCAGTGATGGAGTTCACATCATATAGATCTAGATTTATTTAAAATTGCTGGCTGGACGGTAAAAATGGAATTGAAATTTTATTTTGTATTTCTTTTTAACGTGTAGATGTGTCAATATTAATGTAAAATTATTTTGGAGTCAGATCAGACTTAGAGTCACTCGGCGTCTGATCTGAATCCAAACTGCTTGCAGTCGGCTGGCAACTACCGTTTACAGTAGAGAAAACGTTTTGCTTTCCCATGAAACGCGTTTACGTTAAAACTATTATTTACATTGCAAACAGTTTGGAGCCAGTCCTGACACCCGGAAACCCGGCGTCTGATCAGGCTTCAAACTATTTGCCCGTTGTATAAAAATGAATAGTAGAGTTGACATAAAGTTGTTATTTTGAACATTTTATAGCAATGCGTTTGAGTTTTGTTTGCGATTAAACGGAAAGGAATAACGTTTTCTCAACTGTACATGTAGTAGTGTACGGAATACCAACTTAAGTGAATATATTAAGCAATGAATTAGTATGTAAATTTAAAAGAAATGGTTTCATGTCGATGAAAACTCTTCAGGGATTTGGACCTAGTTTATACAAACTGTTGACAAAAACGTTATTTCGAGTGATCTTACAAGATGTTATACAGCTTCGCTGCCTTTTTACTATTAAAATTTAAATGATCAATTCAACTCCGCCGTCATTAGACCACCTACATGTATTTAACTTTTACTGTAATTCGTCGTCCTCTTAACACGTTCTGACGCTGTATATGGAACACTAAAGTAGACTTTGCAAACATTTTGGATCCAGATCAGACACCGCGTGACACAGGTAGTACATGTGTAGACATTTTTCAGTCATACTGTCTTAAATCTAACTCTGAAATTACTTTTCAGGCAGCAGTATTAAAGAGGTCGACATTTTGTCTATAAAAAGGCTTAAAGCAGATACGGCAATGGAACTTTTAATTAAATAGTGTCGTCTTGCATTTTTCTCTCAAATTCAGTTACTCGACAGTTTAAGTGAAAAAAACAACAACAAAAACAACAACAACAAAATGTATACAAGTGTCGCAAAGATTTAATTCTTGCCTAACGCCGAAATATACCGATACAGTAAAGAAAACGTTATTTTTTCCCATTTAGCGCGTTTACGTTAAAACTATTATTTTTATTGCAAACAGATTGGTGCCAGATCAGACGCCGGGAAACCTGGCGTCTGATCAGGCTCCAATCTGTTTGCCACTATTATAAAATGAATAGTCAGAGTTGTCAAAAAGTTGTCATTTTTCTACATTTTATTACAATGCGTTTGCGGTTTTTCGTTTGCTTTTAAACGGGAAAGAATAACGTTTTATCCACTGTACATGTATCTGTGCGAGGGCTGAATCTACCTATCAAGCCGTACAAGTTGCAGACCATTTGAAAACTGAAATGGCTCCAAACCTTTTGGAATGGATTAATTGTTGTGTTTTTGGCACAAACATGTGTGTTGGGGAAAGAAATTAACATCTTCTCTGCTGTATCAAATAATTATATTGTACAGAAAAAGTGAATCCAACATTTTTAAGCAGAAAGCATTTTCAGTCGGTCACTTAAGTTAAATGACACACTTATTCAGTACAGTGAAACCCCTCTAAACCGGACACGTGTGGGGACAAAAATAATGTCCGGTTTAGAGACGCTTGTTTCTAGTATGGAAGATACATGTATATGATCACTTAAAGCAGGTTGAAAGTAAAGCAGAATGCGTTTGGTGGCGCATTCTGCTTTACTTTCAACCTGCTTTAAGCTATCATCTGCTATTCTATAGAACACATTTCTGATGGTACATATTCATGAATGTATTTTCTTCAGTGAATGAATAAATCTAAAGCATAAAAAGGCACATTTATGGTGTAATGGGTTAAAATAAAGAAGGGTTGGAAACGGACCAAAGTTTTTGTCCGGTTTAGAGAGAATTCCGGTATTTAGAGGTTCCGGTTTAGAGGGGTTTCACTGTACATATTTACTAAGTACGTATTTGCTAGAGTCAGCTGCCTAGCATTTGTATAATGTAACAGGTTGAATCAATATCAAACGATGGGCAACTCGAAGTCTGATCAGGATAAAAACGATTTGACACTCACAAAATAAAAGATTTGACAAAAAAAAATATCTTTAAAAAATCATTTTTCAAGTAGACTGCAGTATAGTGGAATGATGGTTTAATTCATATTCAAATCTTGTTTTTGATGTACTGACTGCATGAAGTCTGAAGAATTGATTTTTAATAACTAGGTGTTTAACCCCCTTCACTGCCTTGGCTCGAGTGCTCTGATATTTGTTAATAATTTGAAATCCTGATCAGACGCCGAGCTACACGGCGTCTGATCAGGATCTACTCTTTTTGGCGCTCTCATAAAATGTTATTCAGGAAACTTACGGAAAGTCAAAATTTGATAAACAAAAACGACAAGCTATTTTCAAGCAGAAGATATCCATGCAGTGGGAGGGGGTTGAGATCTATACTCCTTTCACGAGCTCTGAAAGCAGCAGGCAGAGTGGAATAAGTTCCGGTGCTCTGGAACCCTTTCACTCTCAATGACACTTAAAAGCGCGTTTGCAAACAGTTTGGATCCTGAGCAGATGCCACGTAACGCGGCGTCTGATCAGGATCCAAACTGTTTGACACTCGTTTTGAAATTTCTTCAGTCATATTACCTAATATTATAACTTTGAAACGACATTGCAGACAACAAAATTGAAGCAGACGACAATAAAGCGGTGAAGGGGTAAAAATCTCCCGAATAATTTGATCATGAAAGGGTAAAATCCTATCTTACCGAAATAGCTTCCGCTTTGAAAATGTCGCTTGCAACATTGTCAAATTTTAATTTATGAATTTTAATAGAAGAAACCTAAATTCGAATGTCAAACACTTTGGATCCTGATCAAACGCCGCCTTATGCGGCGTTTGATCTGGATTCAAACTGTTTGTAAATACCAATCGTGATCGGCAGACAAAGAGTTAACACTTTCACCGCTATATTACGTCTGCTTGAATATTGTCGTCTGCAATGTTTTTTATAAAAAATATCTAAAAAAACTCTCGTATTCAAATGATGAAAAATGCATTCAAATGTCAAACAGTTTGTATTCTAATCATGTGCCGAGTTATTCGGCGTTTGATCAAGATCCAAACTGTTCACAAGTGCCGGTGAATTCGTCATTGGCGGTGAAAAAAAGTTGAATTAATATGCAATTGCGACACGCTAGAAAGTTTAGTCCGATGGCTAGGACTGAAGCCCGTGCACCTAACCGAAAGTTGAGACTATACATGTAGTCCACTGGAGAGGGGGTATTCATTCTTTACAAACCAATGCGTTTATAATGCAAAAAACCTTATATCCATTACAAACCGTTTAGAGCCAGATCAGCTGCCGGGTCCAGTTTAAAATGAATCATTAAACATGTTTTAAAAAAGCTGTCATTTTTTATATTCTTTTGCAATGTTTTTCGTTTAGTTTCGTTTAATCGGGAAAGCATAAGATCCATCCGTTTGGTCCGTGCCCATTTGGTCCGTAGAATATTTCCTATACCACATTCCTATACCACATCAGGTAGGAATACCAAAGTTGATGTGTGGGTGCAATCTTGTGTAGAGTAACACTTCTAGGTTACTTTGACATCAACCTTGACCTTTCATCTCAATTTTAGAAATAAAACAGAAAAATCTTGTCCGAAGGACTTTCCAATACAACATAGCTTCAGTTATCAAAATTTAATGTATTGTAAGAGTACATCTTTGGATGGCGGCGTGTCCGGTAACAGGTCACTTGGACATTGACCTTTCCGGTTTGGCATCATTTACACAAAAACTTGATCTGGAAATTATTTGCTGCACCACATAAGTCAGATATACTTAATGTTGTGTGATAGTGGAACAATGTGACCTTGACCTTTCATCTAATTATAAAAAAAAGCTTATCTTAGGCATAATATTACTATCACATATCAGCTAGGTTTGTCAAACTTTGTGCTTGAATACATCTTGGGATGACGGAGTGTTACATACATTTTTCACTCTATCATGACTCACCTTCCGCTAGATGAAACATATTGTCGTTGGTTTTGCACGCTGAGGGCAATTTTGTAAACGTTTGGATATATATCAGACCGGCACTTGTTGAACCTGATCGATGTTCAAAAATTTGAATTTCAACTTCATTTTTTCGACAAAAAGACTTTAGGAAATATAACAAACGATGAAATAAGATTTGGACAAACAGCACAAACATTGATCAGCGCTGAGCCACAGGTGCCTGTATTGTATGTATGTTTCCCCTATGTATGTAGATCTAGATCGTTTAAAAAAAATTTTTTTTTTTTTAGTAGACTACGGTAGACCTTGTATATGTAAAATAAAAATACATATTATACAAGGTCTACCGTAGTCTTCTAAAAAATATATATATATATTTTTTTTTTTAAACGATCTAGATATACATACATAGGGGAAACATACATACAATACAAGCACCTGTGCGCTGAGCTAACGAAATATTGATATGAAAACGCTAATAAGATATATATGTGTATATAAATACAGTTGCGTAATTGTGTATATGTAATCTGATATGAATATGGGTGGATATACATATGTGATTGAATATTCTTGAATAAAATAAATAAATTTTAAAACAAGAAATATCTTCAATCGGAAGTAATGCTGTAAATGGGTGTCAAAAATGTATAAAACTGAGTGTTTAAAAGAATTGTAATACCTTGAATTGAAAAGCAAAACATTCAATTACAGTAACTTTCATGTAAACTATAGCTACTAACAGTCTATCCTCTACAGAGTATCCTGCTGCTCATAAGATTCTTGCAAAAATCTACTGTTCTATCACTCTTCAATTTTTCAATAACAATTCACATTCAATTACAGTAACGTTCATGTTATATAGAGCTACTAAATTCTATCCTCTACAGAGCTACCAAACAATAATTTTAACTATATCCCGCTTCTCACAGATTCTTGCATAAATATACTGTTCTATCACTCTTTATTCATGAATGGAGTTTCTTAGAACAAAGATGTCATATCTAAAAATGAAAAACATGCTGTCATAGCACTTTCAGACTGTGTCTATAATTTTGTACTAACAATTCATCTCCAGTAAAACTTGTAAATGGGTACAATAGATCAGTCTGTCCCCTTATCCAATCAGCCTATTCAGTTTTAAGCATGTGACTTTCAACCTAGCTTTCTGACCAGTTATCATTCGTTGAGAATTTGCACATGATAGGTCTAAATATAAACCATACAGCTCCGCTGAAAAAGTGTTATGTACAAATTTCAGTAAATAGTTACCTTGACTTTGACTCTTGACGTCAGTCAAAGAATAAACTAGTCCATGCGGCATACTCGTATTTCCTATACCACATTCCAATACCATATTTCCGATACCAAATTTTGTGTGAGAGTACATTTTGAGGAAGTATTGTGTGGTGTTCTTTGTTTAGGTCACGGTAACCTTGGCATTGACCGCGACCTTTGACCTCAATTATAAAACCTAATTGTTAGGAGAATATTTTCTATGCCACATCCGCTAGTGAAACCAGCGTGCTAGTACAGTAGAGAAAATATTATTCTTTCCCGTTTGAACAATTCATGGTAATCTGAGTGGCAAACAGTTACCCGGCGTCTGATCTGGCCCCGGACTGTTTGAAATGGATATAATAGTTTTAGCGTAAACGCGTTAATTGGGAAAGAATAACGTCTTCTCCACTGTGCATCTAAGGATGGCAGAATTAGGCACACTATGTTCAGGTTCCCTGCAGTATTACAGTGGAGTAAAACTTATTCTTTCCCAATAAACGCGTTAACGCTTAAACCATTATTTGCACTGCAAACAGTTTGGGGCTAGATAAGACGCCGGGTAACCACTCAGATTAAAATAAGTGGTCAGGATTGTCGATAAGTTGTCTTTTTCTACGTTTTAGTGTAATGCGTTTGCGTTTGCGTAAGTTTGCGTTTAAACGGGAAAGAATAACGTTTTCTCCACTGTAACCAGTCTTTTTCAAGTTATAAAAAAGTTTGTACTAATCATTTTTTCTATACCATATCAAATAGGGAAAAGAAATTATGTCTGAATATATTTTGGGATGGCGGAGTAACGTTACGTACCATATTGACCTTTGGCCTCATTTAAAGCAAAATCCTGTCCGGATCATAAATATTATGTCCATTACCACAACAGGTAAGAAAAACCAGTGTCTCTTGTCATTCTAGGGTCACTGTGTCCTTGATCCAGACCTTTGACCTTACTCAGGGCAGCGCATTTGGTATGTGCGTACTGTGACTTTAGTTATGACCTTCAACTATAATCATAGAGAAAAATAAAATCGAAACTTTACAAAAGCATATTTCCTGTGCATGTACTTTATCAGCTACGGATACCAACTTGGAATTGTGAGTACATCTAGAGATTGGGTAATGTAGCCTTCCGTTTGAAGGTCACTGTAATATTGACCTCGACTTTTGAACTCAAAGAATATGCCCAACACGATACCTTTCTATACAACATCAGTTAGGAAAGCCAAATAAGTTGTGCGAGTACATCTTATGACGGGGACTATTTTCCATAGTGTAGCATTAATGTGTAATAAGGTATATTTATTAAGTAATAGTCTGGACTAAGGTCTTCGACATCGCTGTAGAAATAGAAAAGAAAAGAATCAACTCAAAGATTTCGTTTCTATATTATAGTTCCATCATAGTATCAACATAACATTTATATGAATTAATCTTTAAAAAGCATTAGTAACCTATATAAACATATTTTCTCTTTTCAGATTTATAACTTTGTATGCACTATAAATGAACATGCAATTAAGAATAACTTACGACGTACAAACAAATTACAAGAGGTTTAATAAATACACAAGGAATATGTTGTTGATGATGTTGGAAAAGTAAATCGATGTCTAATAAGCCCCCCCCCCCCAACTGTCTTCCAATCCGATAAATCTAAGTCACTGGCATATTCAGGACGTTGCCATGTTTACATTTTAGTGTATAGTCCTTGCGTTTAGTTTCATTTGGACGGGAAAGAATAACTCCAAACACGAAGATACATGTACAACATATTACACTGCCATACTGACGTAAAACTAACACAGTCACTGCCATATTATCGTCTGCTTATAGTTTTTGCCTGCTTTTACTTATATTATTGTTATTATAATATTATTATAATACCCGATTTATATAGCACGCTTTTCACACAAGAGTTGCGCGTTCAAAGGCGCTTTACATGAAACTATATAAATGTACATACAAAGAGAGCGAAAAGACTAATACATGTACATACATTCACAATAAACATACATTATGGAAAATTATTGGAATTTTAATTATATATTAGTTGAGAAACATTGGTAGCAGTGTCAAGGCAGCCTTGAACCAAGTTGTTTGGTAATGTCAGTGTTGTCGGACTTGGCAGTAAAAGGGTTAATACACTAAGAACAGTGACCCGTTTTATGAAACGTCGTACGACAAAACGGTCGTAAGCCCAGCCTCAGGTAATACAAAGAATTCCGAGTTATATTGGTATGTTATATCCAGATATGGATAAGATGGACAACAGAGTCCTTACAATGAAATTGTCATGTTTATTATATTAGCAATCCAGTGTATCATGTAACAAGAAACATGTTTATGTTAACGTTACTTAATATAATGTACGAATCTTGTCAAAACTTTAAAATACATATAATTTGATCTCTCCATCAAATCCTGTCTTGTGACATCTCTTTTGAATCGTCTTTTGAAGAGATGTCACAAGACAGAATTAGATAGAGAAATAAACAATTATTGATAATTTTAGAATCTGACTTACGACCAGTTTAGTCGTACGACTTTTCATAAAACGGGCACCAGAACTCCCGAAAAACGGAAGTCTGATCAAAAGTCCCTGTCGCAGAATATTTGCAATACAGCGTTCTCTCTCTAGAAACCCAATTGGAGACAATATTTGTGTGCGTTGTTCGGAAGGAATCGTTATAGGGAGGGAACTTTGCAAACAGCTTGAACGCGGCGTCTGATCTGGATTCAAGCTGTTTGTCACTCTTCGTTAAGATTTTTTCTCTCAAAATGTCCATTAGAGAGATTTTTTAGATTTAATCTTTATTTGAGTCTCATCATGGTTACATTACATATACATATATACATTGTATCATATTTTATTTCACAACATGTAAACCATGCCATTCTTTAAAGAATTATAAGAGACTATTATCACCATATAACACTATACATCTTACATTACACTATTATGTAACTTTGAGAAAAACAGCAGACGACACTTTTAAGCAGACGACATTGCAGTCGTGAATAGGTTGGATATACATGTAACTATCCTGTTCAGGGAACTGTGACAAGGGTCGTTGTAAGGAGGGATTGGTTGATGGGAGGACCGTTGTAGAGAGGGAGCATTGTATATGCTTATCAATCTATCACATGAGACAGGTATAGTGGAGAAGACTCTATTCTTTCCCGGTTAAACGCAAACGCATTGCAAGTAAAGTAGAAATTTACAACTTTTTATCAATTCTTACTATTCGTGTTAATCTGAGTAGCAAATAGTTTGGAGCCTGATCAGACGCCCGGTTATCTCCACTATGATGCACCATCCAATTCCTCGTGTTGTGCGAAGTCAGATTCTAACTGTTTGCAACTAATCACTGAACTCGGGGACTAGTGCAGTGAAGAAAAAGTTATTCATGATTTCCCGTTTAAACGCAAACGAAACGCAAACGAAAAGCACTAAAACGTAGAAAAGTACAACTTTTGGTCAATTCTGATAATTTATCTTTATCTTAGTGGCAAACAGTTTGGAGTCTGATCTGGCTCAAAACTGTCTGCATCGGACATAATAGTTTTAGCGTAAACGCGTTTATTGGGGAAGAATAACGTTTTCTCCACTGTTAGGCAGTAAATGGGTTAAAAAAATTGTACTTGGAAAAAAATAGTTGATACACAAAAACATGCACACAATCACACACTAACTCGCACTCACGTACGCGCACTCTCACTCTCTCACACGCGCTGATTTTAAAGATACGCACATAGAATGGTTACGTTTGAGTACTTGTATTTAAGTTTAACTACGTGTTTTCGGCTTAACCACCGGACTAAGTAAAGAAAATTAGCGAACGTTCGAGTGCTTTAATCTTACCCCCAATTCATACCTTGGATATATATCGCTTGGCTAACATTGGCAGCATTTTATTAGGTGGAATTTTAAGTGAAAGGTATTACACCTAATCTGGCCTGTATCCAAGCGCCAACCTTATAGTAACGACAACAAGGAAAGAAAGTCAGGTATTAATTTTGTCACTTCTATATACATGTCTTTTGTTTTTGTTATTCTGAAAACTAACATTTTATACTATTTTTAAAGTGCGATCCGTAGCATGTTTTGAGTTTTGTATACGAAATTATTCATTCGTTTAATGTAACAGTGGAGAAGGCACTAGTTTGTTCCCTTTAAACAAAACTTTACTGCAGTTCAATAAAAAGTAGCGATTTACATATTCTTTAAAAAATTACAAATTCTGCTTATTAGCTGAGCGGCAAATAGTTTCGAGTCAGGTCAGACGCCGGGTTACCCGGCGTCTGACCTGAATCAAAACTGTTTGCAATGAACATAATTGGTAAGCGCAAATGCTTTTAGTGGGAAAAATAAAAGTGTGGCCGATGTTTTATTTATATGAGTGGCATACAGTATATAAGTCCGATTAATCATGGAGTTAATCGGAGACAGATCTGGTTCAAAACATTGTGCTAATAAAATCATTGCTCGCACATTTATATAACCATGTTTACTGGTAAAGAATAATGTACACATACACCTATTGTAACGTATTCCCTTGCGTGTTGTCGTTAGGGAATAAATTATTTTGAATTGTATTAAAAACAAGATTCGTAGAGTTTTGTGAATAGCGTCTGTTTAAAAACTGTCGTCTGCAATTTTGTTTTTGTTTGATTTTTAAATTAAAATTTTGGATTTGTTGACTCAGATATAGATGTGTCAACCATTTTTGATCCCATTCAGCTGATGTGTTTTTCGGCGTCTGATATGGGTACAGTGGGGAAAACGTTATTCGTTCCCGTGCAAACGCAAACGAAACGCAAACGCATTGCAATAAAATGAAAATGACATCTTATTGACGATTCCGCCTATTCATTTTAACATGAGTAACAAACAGTTTGGAGTCAGATCAGACGCCGGGTAACCCGGCGTCTGATCTGACTCGAAACTGTTTGCATAGGAAAATATAAATACGCATTTATAAACGCGTTTATTGGGAAATAACAACGTCTTTTCCACTTTACCTGATTGCGAATTCCGGTGTAGTAACTGTTGTTGGTAGAAGACTCTATAGCCTGCTTCTAGTTTAGAAGACAAATTACCACTTAAAGCAGATTGAAGGTAAAGCAGGTTCTTACTTTCAGCCTGCCTAAATTACCATCTGCTAGAATATAGAACATACCTTTTTTATGGTACATATTCACGACTGTATAAATTGGAACTTTATTTCTTCCACGGAGGAATAGATTGAAGGCGTAAAATGTGTATTTATAAGTAATGGGCTAAATAAGTTTGAAAGGATCGGCTTGTGACTTTTATTACGGTCATCAGGACTCAATCCTTTACAAAACTAAATTAGATCTATCGAATAAACTAAATTAATCCTCTAAAGGTACAATGGTATAATGTAGAAGTCAATTTGAAAATACCGATATCGGTCAAATAAGTACTCAAGGACCATTCATGTAACCCTTTACACCATAGATACTCATTTTAACGCATTCTATTTATTCCTCTACTGCAGAAAATAGTTCCACAGTCATGAATAATTATGCACCATACGAACTATTCCATATATCATGGCAGACGGTATCTTTAAGCAGGGAAAGGGTAAGGAAGAATGCTCCTTCGGGATCATTCTGCTTTACTTTCAGCTTGCTTTAAATAACTATCTGTCTTCACTACTTTAACAAGTTATGGGACAGGGTTTAGCAGCCTGGCTCTTTTACAGATAGTTGAATGCTTAATGCGAATCAAAACTAAAGTTTTCTGCTTTATCTTTGCTCTGCCTAGCGGCGAGTGTTTATGCATCCTTACATACAGCGTAAAAGTACAGAGTATATTTGTCCAATGCAAACTTTGTAGACCCAGCTCAGAGGGTTCCTACATGTATAGGAGCCCTCTGATCAGGGTCTCATTGTTTGTTATGTTGTGTAATATACAGTAAAATCCCTTTTATTACAACCACTTAAAAGAAGGCTGATTGACTGCATAAACGACAGGTGACAGCTTAAAGCAATGTGAACGTAAAACAGAAAGCTCCAAAAGAAGCTTTCTGTTTTGCGTTCACATTGCTTTAGGCAGTCTTTAGGCAGCCTTATACAATAATTTTCACAATTTAGTGGTCGTAATAGAGAGGTTTTATTGTATATTGTAAAAACAGCTCTAAACAGTCAAAAGTAGACTTTTATGTAATTAAAATCGAGGATTGTCCTTAAAAGGCCCATGGGTAAACGAGTTCAGTTATAATTTAATGACTGCTCACGAGTGTTCATTCTTTTGACGGGTAGGATACAGTGAATATTTCAATTTTAACTAAACGCAAACGCAGGGCAATAAAATGGTATAAAATAACATTGAAAACAATCTAACGATATTTATCCTAGTGGCAAACGGTTTGGAGCCTGATCAGACGCCGGGTTACCTGGCGTCTGATCAGGCTCCAAACTATTTGTCAATGTACATGATTTTTTCTAACAACAAGTGTATTTATTGGGAAAGAATAACGTTTTCTTCACTGTTATAATAGTTTGACTTTTTAGAAAATGAAAAAATAACATAATTGGCCCAATTCAAATGTTTACACGCACAGATGAATCGTTTGTTGCCGATATGCTAATACAAATGAATGTTAACTTTCCATAAATCGTTTGTTAGTGGTTTGTACTTTTGTTTGCGTTAGTCAACATAGCCTTGAGTTTTCTGTGTTAAATTGACGATTATCCTGAGAGCTTTGTCAATCCTCTTGTGTATATTGGAAGCCGTTTTAAGATTAACCTTTCTACCGCCATAGGTGGCGACTATAGCCGACTTTACAACTAGTTTAGATCCTGACCAGGCGCCGCATGACCGCAAGCATCTCGAACTTTTTTCAATAATTTGGATTTAAAAACACACTAACAACAGCTGACAATTTTAAAGCCAGATATTATGGTGATACATGTAAAAGGCTTAAAGCAGACGATCACGTTTAGTGATGAAAAGGTTAACAGGTCAAGATAATGCTCTAAGAGTATTAACCCCTTCACTACCCCACCCCGAGTACAACGGCTATTTGCAAACAGTTTGGGTCCTGATCTGACGCCACATGACTTGGCGTCTGACCAGGATCCAAACTGTGTGACACTCAGTTATATATTTTTCAGTCGAAATATCTAAAATTTAGATTTAGAACTAAAAGCAGACGGCAATTGTTAAAAGCTGATGACGTCACGACAGTGAAGGGGCTAAATGACAGGTAGGACAGCTTGTGTAGGATACTCGTAAGACGTCTTACAGTCGAGAACACAGTTAACTTACCCGTCGCAAACAAATTGCAAGCGCATTGCAACACAATTTAGAAGATAACATTTGTTTTAAATGTCTTACTACAGTGGAGAAACCGTTATTCTTTCCCGTTTAAACTCAAACGAAACGCAAACGCATTGCACTAATGCATATAAAATGACAACTTTTCGACAATTCTGACTGTTCATGATGGTCTGAGTGGCAAACAGATAAAACCTGCTCAAACGACGGGTTATCCGGCGTCTGATCTGGTCCCAAACTGTTTGCAATGGAAAAAATAGATTTAGCGAAAAAGCGTTTATTGGAAAAGAATAACGTGTTCTCCACTGTATATGTATTTATTTCAAGTTCAATGACAAAACAGTTTTTGAGCCAGATCAGACGCGTTCGTACGGATTTTAGCAGAAGTAATACAATAATCCCTATAATTAATGATGAAAAACAGCTTACGCTGTCATGATATCGTCGGTATAATAATATTGCTGATCAAGTTTCGCTTTGAGACATTTTCCTTAACTAAGAACCATGCAATTTCAAACAGTTTTCAACTTAATCAAATTAACTTCTGATAATCAGAGTAACTCGGCTTCGGGTCCAGATCCAAACTGTTTATTTATGCCAGTGTAGTCATGTGTGACCCTAAAAGGTTTAGTGGTGAAAATAGTTTTGTCACCTGTCAAAACAGAATTGAAACAAATATGTGTCGGGTTAAGCTTTATCCTGTTAAAAACGACAATAAAACGTTTGGTCCATGAAAGCTAATCACTTATAAATAAGGGACAGCAAAAACTCGCTTTTGCAAGCACTCAAATGTAAATATTGTTTTCTGTAGCTAAAACAAAGTCTTAAAGCAGGATGGAAGTGAAGCAGAAAGCTCCGTTAGGAGCTTTCTGCTTTACTTCTGTCCTGCTTTAAGCCACCATCGATATCATATACAGCTAATTAACATTCTATTGAGTAATTTGTAATAGAGGTACAGTACTGTGCTGTTGTTGTATATGGGCCAGTAATCCGCTCATATCTCTTCACACATGTTTAAACCCAGTGTTTTCGGTAAAACATTTGCTACATAATAATAAACGAATTTACACGGCCTGATTGATTTCTTTTGAGGACGAACAGAATAACAGAAAGTTATTTTAGAGCAAATTGTTGAACGGGTGCCATGCTTGTAATACAATGTATGTATAATATGTATAATGCATTGTCCTGTTGCCTGAACTTTACCAGTTCAAGAAGGCAGTAGGCAATGTGCAGCATTTCTATTAGTTAAGCAGCAGTGTTTTTATCTTCCTTTAACTGTATATTCTATTCTTGCTACAGATTAACAAGATTTTTAACTATATTTCAACTTTCTCTTCTATCATAAGTTCTTTTATAGCAAATTGTTGAACGGGTGCCATACGTGTAGTACAGTGGAGAATCTGTTATTCTTTCCCAATAAACGCGTTTACGCTAAAACTAATATTTCCACTGCAAACAGTTTGGAGCCAGATCAGACGCCGGGTAACCCGGCGTCTGATCAGGCTCCAAACTGTTTGCCACCAAGATAAACAATAATTATCAGAATTGTCCAAAAGTTGTTCTTTTCTACGTTTTAGTGCTTTGCGTTTGCGTACGTTTGCGTTTAAACGGGAAAGAATAACAGATTCTCCACTGTATGTATCCGTTTGTTAATGTTAAATTTGTCGTAATACATGTACATGGCAGACAATGACAAGAAGACAGCACAAACAACCATCAGTTTGTTTTTACATCTATTTTTTTTTTTTAAAAAAAAAACAACTTCTACGAGTGCATGTAAAATAGTATTTAAACAACTATTAGTAAACAAGCACTAGTATTATGTCTATGATTCTTACTTCTACTGCTACGTTTCAAAATTTCCACTGCTACTTCAAAAACAACTACTACTACTATCGCTACTACTGCTAGTTCTTCTTCTACTACTACTATTACTACTACTACTACTACTTATTTTACTGCTGCTGCTACTTTTTGCTTCTAGTACTACTACTACTACTACTACTTCTACAAAATTGAAATTGATTTTAAAAAGTTGACATTATTTGGTCAGTTGTGTAATCTTAGCTCAGCTTCACGCATTAAAGATGTCTTCTTGATGCGTATGTCATCTTACATTAATACACAAGGCTGCCAAACAGGATATTTTAATGATATTTTTAATGTTGCAACATTATATAATGTTGATAATTACGTGCATAACTTTATGTGCAATAGAGTATTTCCAGGTAAATATGAGTGGAAAAGAATCTGTAAGATGGCAGTAAACAATGTGGAGGAGTATCTGTGGTATACTCGTACTACGTAATGACGATAGTTTTTATCAATTCAGATGTATACATCCTGAGTACAAAGCTAGTATTATCTGGTCTGTGTGCAAGACTTACCCATTTCTAAACGAGCACTGTCGAAATTTTATAGGTTTAATATCTCGAATGAACTCATACCAGATAGAAAAACTTTGCTGTAAGTGTGGTGAGTTATTTTCTGGCGATGTAGGTCATTGTCTCTTTGGATGCTGCTACTTACAGGGTATCCGAAATGACTTCAAACAGTATATCGATACAGAATTTGGATCTCCAGTTCTAGAAATACTTCATAATTTGCAGGCAGATGTATACATAGGGGTGATTCTTGGATCTCATGACAATTCTATAGCTGATTTACTCGATGTTAAGTATGATAAGTTCTTGAAAGCAGGAATAATACATGTAAGTAAATTATGGTCTAGTTTCATTCACTAGTGTTACATGTATGTATGAAGCTATGCACACATTTTTTTTGAACACTTAACCCTAGCGACGGTTATACTCGTCATTTACAATCAGTGTGCATTTAAAGAGTACACTTGTCTTAGGCAGACATTGTAGACCCAGGTAAAAAACTCATAATTGAGTCCTCGGATCAGGATCTGCACTGTTGGTAATTTTGAAACACACTACAGAAAACAACCAGATCTAGCTTTATCTAGATTTAATTTAGAATCTGGATTCATCCATTTAAAGTATTAGGGATGAATGAGTTAGTCACGATCTTCACTGTCGACATGTCTCGAATTTCTTGGATATTTGATGTGGTCGACATGTCAAGATGTGAGTATTATCTCATTACAATATTCATATATATTATTATTTTGCATATTTTTGCATGTATATATTTATTTCTGATTGCTATGTAAATATGTTGTCTGTTTGTATGCTTGAACTCTTCAGTATTGGAGGAAATAAAGAAACTAACTACTTCTACTTCTACTACTACTACTACCACTAGTACTACTACTACAACTATTACTACTACTATTACTTCTTCTATAACTACTACTACTACTACTACTACCACCACTACTACTACTACTACTCACCTCCCCATATTAATACAACTGCTTCCAGCACTGCTGCTACATTTATGTACTACAATGTACTGCTTATCAAAACACAAATTCGATTTATTCATGTTGTGTTCCATAGATTATTTTATATCGATAATGGACTTTTAATGCCCTTTGCTTTTTAACTCATTGAGCCCTAGTGACGCATATATGCATCCTTTACCAAATGTGTTCCTGTGAAGAGTACACTTGTTCTATGCAATCAGTGAAGTCTCTGATCAGACACTTCACTGTTTGTAATGTTGCAATTTTATTACCAAAAACAACCCTGAATAGTCTAAAATGGACCGGCCTTTATTGCAAACTATAATCGCCCATTGGAAGTTTCAGGGGATAATGCGTTAACGATCTATATTTTTTTATTCTGAATAATTTTCTTAATTTTGTCAATTTGCCATATATTTTTGATTAGTTTTTTAAACCTGGTTCCTTTCAGTGCCGTTAAATCTTCTGCTTTAAATTATCGTCACAGTAGCTTTTTGAGATTGCCGATCTACCCTACACTGGAAAAGACATAATTATTTCCCGTTTAAACGCAAATGAGCTGCAATAAAACGTATAAAATTACAACTTGTTGGTAAATTTTACAAATGATTCTAATCTGACATCAAAAGGGATACCGGCGTCTGATTTGGCTCCAAACTGTTTACACTGGAAATAAAAGTATAAGCGTAAACGCGTTTATTGGGAATATATAACAGCCTCTCCACAGTATGCATATAAAAGCCGTTACATCCCCGGGGGAGTTACAGTAGAGCAAAAGTTATTCTTTCCCAATTAACGCGTTTAGTGTACGCTAAAACTATTATTTCCATTGCAAACAGTTTGGAGCCAGATCAGACGCCGGGTAATCCGGCGTCTGATCAGGCTTCAAACTGTTTGCCACTCAGATTACAAACAAACAAACAAACAAATTCAACCAAACAACATGGAGAGTATTGATTTAAACATTCGTTTTACGATTTGTGAACTACATGTGTACTCTCCGGCTCTACACTGAAACAAACAAACAAACAAACAAAAAACCACTCTGTTTTTAATCATGCCATTGCTCTTTTAATTATTTGACTCATTTTAAAAATGATTTTATAAACTTACTATAACAATTTTATAATCTTGGTAATAATATTGAAAGAATTTCCATGTTTCCATGCATCTCAATATTGTATCATTTTTACTGTGAATGTATTCATTTGTCTTTCTTGCTTTGTAGGTACATTTATATAATTACATGTGAAGCGCTTTTGAACGCACAACTCCTGTGTGAAAAGAGCGCTATATAAATCGGGTATAACAATGATAATAATAATTACAATGAATAGTCAGAATTTTGCAATGCGCTTGCGTTTCATTTTCGTTTAAACGGGAAAAAATAACGTTTTCTCCACTGTACTATTTGAATTTGGTTAATTAATCCTTTCATTAGCGTCTGTTTAAATCCTTTAACAGTCATGAGACCGCCTGCTTTAAAATAGATTTAATGCGGCGTGGAATATAAATCATAGCTACAAAAGAGAAACAGTTTGAATCCTGATATATCAGCCACCGAGTTACTTTGCGTCTGATTTGGATACATGTACAGTGGAGAAAACGTTTTTCTTTCCAGCTTAAACGCAAACGCATTTAAGCACTTAAACGTAGAAAAGTACAACTTTTGGACAATTCTAATATTTCATGTTTATCTTGGTGGCAAACAGTTTGGAGCCTGATCAGACGTCGGGTTACTCGGCGTCTGATCTGGCTCCAGTCTGTTTGCACTGCAAATAATAGTTTTAGCGTAAAAGCGTTTATTAGGAAAGAATAACATTTTCTCCACTGTACAAACCGTTGGTAGGCATGGTCTATAGTGGGTTTGAATAGAAATTAAATCCTACCAAATGTGATTGAAACGTGATTTATACAAGTTGGTTAATCGATATCGAACCAATGAATACCACTCACAGGTTATACATGTACATGTACTCACGCGTCTTTGTGTATAAGCACTGGAGGTTCCAATGCTTACCATAACGTACTTTTATATAGACTGCTTCAAAATTGTACAGTGGAGAAAACGTTATTCTTTCCCAATAAACGCATTTACGCTAAATCTATTATTCCTATTGCAAAGAGTTTGGAGCCAGATCAGACGCCGGGCTACCCGGCGTCTGTTCAGGCTCCAAAATATTTGCAACCAATTTTGATAAACATGAATTATCAGAATTGTCCAAATGTTGTACTTTTCTACGTTTTAATGATTTGCGTTTGCGTTTCGATTGCGTTAAAACGGGAAAGAATAGCGTTTTCTCTACTGTAGCACCTGCATTTTCTAAAGATATGTAATTTAAACCCCTTTAACCCATTATTCAATAAAATTATTACATAGAGGATATTGAATGAGTGTTTTTTAAGTAATGAATTTATTGAACGAGTTGGATAAAATGAAATTTTGCGAGCCTTGGCGAGCAACATATCATTTTTATCCAACGAGTTCAATAAATTTATTACAGAAAAAACACGAATTTAATATCCTATTTATCACATAAACACCAAATGACACGAAAATCCGAAAGGTCTTACTTTCACTTTTGCCCTCGGCTCTTAGGTAAACGATTCGTCATAGGTGTTATTCGGTTTTATTCATCAGTAGATAAAAACACAAATCATATTAACGTGACGAAAATCAACACCATTACGTTTTGAAAAGACTTCTCTGATATCATATTCAAATTTTAAATTAATATTTAAATTAAAGTTGTTCTAATTGACTAAAAATGATCATTTGACATTAAGAATCTAATTTCGTTTTCAAAATAACGTCAAGACGTAACATGACGTCATTATCATTGTAACGGCTAACTTTGAAAAACAGTTTGAGTCACTGTTTATACTAAAGTCTACGTGGTATTAAGTTTAGCCTGATTTGCAGCCTGAGTTTGCGAGACTGCTAGGGATAATGTTTCTAGGACACTTCAAAATGTTTCAATACCTAGTGGTGATCTATGTTTGTCTAGATTCTCTTAACTGATTTACAGTCGGCGTAGTAGTACATTATTTTGGTGATTCGAAAATTAGTATAAAATATATGCCCAGTGGGCCATACGATTTTTACGGCCCTCTATATTTTGCACGTTTATGTGATAAACCCTTTTATGCCTTTATTTAATCCCCGAAATGAAGTAAGAAGTTCCACTTTATACACCCATAAATATGAAAAATAAAAAAATACTTTCTTTATCCTAGCAGATGGTAGGCGAAAGCATGCTGAAAGTAAGACTGAATGCTCCTTAACCAATAACTCCATAAAACGCCTATTACGCTTTAATATTTTCCTCCACTGTAGCAAAATAGTCCCAATTTATACAGTTATGAATATGTATCATAAATGAAAGACCTAAGAGGACTGATGGTGCTATATGGCACTGCATGACACTGTTTATCATATTACTATTATTACTTGGCACATTTCTTTCTCCATGTATTGTTATACTAGGCCCTAATACGCTTTCCTGTGGGACTCCACTAGTGACTTTTTGCCATGAAGATTATTTTCACCCCTACCACTACTCGTTGCATTTGACCTTTCAGAAAATGTTCTAACCAAGCAAAAAGTTTACCCTTTAATTCCAAAGCTTTTGATCTTTTCTAAGAGTCTTTTATGTTGTACCTTATCAAATGCAGCTTTGAAATCTAAATAAATAATGTAAGTTTCCTTGTTTTCATCAAATGCTTTAGACCAGTTTTCAATACATTCTAGCAATTGGGTGTTACATGATCTATGCTTTCTGAATCCGTGTTGGTATACTGACAGAAGGTTATTGGATTCCAAATGATTCATTATTGCATTTCTTACAATTTTTCAGAGTAATCTACAGCAAATTGATGTTACGCTTATAAGCCTATAGTTTTCTACTTATTTCTTTTTTTGCCCTGCCTTATATATGAAACTGACGTTAGCTTTTTTCCATTTATTTGGGAGTTGCCCTTCATCTAGTGATTTTCTAAATATCTTGCATAGGGGTATTACTATTGTTTCTCTACATGCATGCATGACTCTCGGGTGGATGCCGTCAGGACCCTGTGCTTTACTTGTATTGAATTGTTCTACTACAGACAGTACGATTTCCTCATTTATTTCCAAATCATTTCCGTTACAATTGGGATAATGGTGTCCTTTTTGGTAAATATGGTTACAAAGTGATTGTTAAAGGCCTCTGCAATTTGCCTATCTCCTTGTTTTGTTTCCCGATCAACTTCTACTACATCTACCCCCGAGGGAGTTTAAAAGTGGCGAACAGTTTTAATCCTGATCAGTAACGCGGCGTCTGATCAGGATCAAAACTGTTTGCAAATGCGCTGTATGACGTCATTGAGAGTGAAAGGGTTAACTGCCAACACTTTGGAACCATATCGGACGCCGGATAGCCGGGCGCTGACAACGGGCTCCAAACTGTTTGCAATTCAGATTTAAATAAGTCGTCAACATCTTTAAAACAAAAATGTACCCTCTTCTCTAACATTGCATTGCGTTGAAATATCTTTCAAACAAGGTTGAAAAACGTCTAAAAAAGAATGTCCATTGCAAACAGTTCGGGTCAGACGCCCGGTGTCCAAACTGTTTGTCATTTAGGTAAAATAGAATATAGTCAATTTAAAGATATAAAGTTATAAACAATAACTCTGCTTGTATTTTCAGATTGAATTTTGATGCGTTTGCGTTAAGTTTGTTATAACTGTTTACTTATTAGATACACATTTCAATCCCCCACTGAAGAAATGTTTTCAATTTACAGAACAAAATGTGTACCATACGATATACTTTCTTTATCTTAGCAGATGTAAATTTAAAGCAGGCTGAAAGTAAAGCAGAATGTGCCTTAACCCTTTTCGTCTCTATGACGCTTAAAAGGCGTTTGCAAACAGTTTCGAGCCTGATCAGACGCCGCATAATCTGTTTGACACTCGTTTAAAATTTTCTTCAGTCATATTGTTTTTTTTTTGTCTCTTTGAAACGACGACATTGCAAACAACAATACCGAAGCAGACGACAGTAAAGCGGTGATGGGGTAAAACTCTCCCGAATAATGAAAGGGTTAAGGCGCATTCTGCTAAACTTGTTTTTAAAGTTAGCTGTCTTCAAAACTAGCAATACGTTATATATGCGTTATGGAGTAATAGGTTAATTAAACGACAATAAATTACGTCTTCCTCCATTGTATATTTATGTCAGATGGATCAACGACGGGACAGAGTGCCGTATGTAGCAGTCGCAGCGAAGCTGAAGGAACAATTACATGGAGATACTTTCAAAACAACCTATGGCGACTCCTACCATAATACCAACGATGATAGCAACTTCCAGGCTTACAAGAACTTTTTCTTAAAACACCCAACCGAGGACTTATCCCCATACCCAATGGCCCAAGATCACACGGAGCATATCTTTCGTAAACCGTATCAAGTGGAAGCAGAACTTGAACAGATCAGAGAACGTCGGAAACGCTTCGAGGATGGTTATGAAGAGCAGGTCCGTGACAACTTACATGTAAGTACAGGTTAACCCCTTCTCTGTCTTACCCCGAGTACACTAGTAATTTGAAAACAGTTTGGATCCTGTTCAGACGCCGCGAAACACGGCGTCTGATCAGGATACAAACTGTTTTACACTCATTTCAATATCCATAAGTCAAAATAACTAAATATTTAATTTTAGAAACAAAAGCAGGCGACAATTGTTTAAAATTGATGACGTCATGGCAGTAAAGGGGTTAAGGAACATCAAATAGACTGGAAGTGCTTCATGGTCCAGTCAAAAGCAGTTCCCACAGATACAGTGCCATTTTTTTATTTGCCTCAGAATAGCATTTGTCATCAGACATTCACTGTTTTATGCTTTTGTTGTAAAATATAAGTGCTAGAGAATAGATGCAAGGCATGTCTGTGATCCTAGCAGGGGTTTATGTACAATTTATGTGGGGTGAAGTGACATTATCCTATTTTAGTCGGTGCCTCTGTCAAAAGGTAGCAGAACACCAGTCATGTCATTGAAGTTTTACTATTTTTCTTTACATGACACTAGTATGTTTGACTCTCATTTTTGTGCAGGAAAGTATCTTTGGGGAAAATATAAGGTTACATCTGACTTGGTTGTAAACGTTTACAAATTTTGACCATGAAGATGACACATTTTCTATGAATTACATAGGAAAGCCTACTTGGTGTTCCATACCCTATAGACTAATATCCGAACACCTCTTAAAAAGTCTCTTAAAAACCGGAAGTCTCTGTAAAAACGGAACAAAATATTTCGATTCAATCCAGAACTTGTTCCATTTCCTAACTAAACATTTTAACATAATAAATGTAATTCAATGTGTTTCTTGGGATAGTTTATTTGTTAATTGAAAATGTTCTTTATCAAAAATAGCATACACTTTAATTTTCTGAAGCATTTCATTTTTTGCCACTACATCATCTGAGTATGACGAGTGAAGGACAAAATATCACTCGCCTTTTTTTTCTACATGTACCTGTATCTTTTCTTCATCAGTTATTTGCTCAGTTGATATGATGTGAATTTGTCCACCCATGCAAAGTCATGAAGGGCATTTGTCGGTGTTGGAAAAATGACGAGGGGTATTTTGTTCGGGTTGTGTTGTAAACTCTATTGTGATTGAAAATCATGCCAAATGTCGGAAAATACCGAATGTGCCAAAATCATTGTTTTATCTCTTTAGCTCGGCACGACCCGTCAGTTGACGAGGGTAGCCGATTGTTCTACCCAATTACCCCATTACCTGTTTCTAAAGTTAAAAATAGTTGACCACTTACAGCAGGTTAAAAGTAAAACTGAATAGGCCTTATGGCGCATTCTGCTTTACTTTCAGCCTGCTTTAAGCTACTATCGGATTGGATATAGACTTTTTTCTTATGGTAACTATTCATGACTTTATAAATTGGAACTATAGAAGAATAAATTAATGGCTTAAAAGGCGTATTTATGGGGGAATGGGTTATAGAATATCGATATTGGTCGACATTGGCCGGATCTGACGTAAGAGGCAAGGCTAGCATTTTCAGATAAACGCGTTTGTGCTTAAAGAATAATTTCCATTGCAAACAGATAGGAGCCAAACCAATCGGTGTCCAGGGTCCAAGGTTATAAAGAGTGTGAGTTGAGTCTGCTATCATTCTTAAGTATTTGATTGGTCAGATTTGAGCCTAGGCTAATGCTTAAGAACGAACTCAGACTGAACTTAAACTCTTAATAGCCTCCAAACTGTTTTGAAACATCAAAATGTGTCCAGTGTCCCGTGTCAAGTACCTGTGCAATAACTAGTCAGAATTGTTTTTATAAAACTGTCACTAAACAAGAGCAAACTTTTGTAGGTTTATGATACAGTAGAGGAAACGTTAGTCTTTACCCGTTTTACCAAAGCATACGCGTTGCTGATACCGAGTAACACTGTGTTTGATCTGGATCAAATTTGTTTGCAAATGCCAGTAAAGACATTTTTAGCACTGATACAGCTCAAATTAATATTGAAACATAATGGAATAACATTTCATTGTCAAAATTGTCTTGATGTTTTTACCTCTACACCGCCTTATTGTCGTCTGCTTCAATAATGTTGTCTGCAATATCGTTTCAATGTTAGATATCAGGGAGTATGACTAACGAAATTTCGAAACAAGTCAGTGACAAATAGTTTTGATCCTGATCAGACTCAAAACTGTTTGCAAATGCGCTTTATGACGTCTATTAAAAATGAACTGATTTTTTCGGGGTTCAAGCGAAAGAAACGACAGAAAATTATCGGCAAATCGACCATGAATCGCCGTAAAATATCAGTTCATTTCTTACATTTACAATATATTTGCTGTAATTTCTAACATTAAATAAACAATTTGTTAGTACGCATTTATGTTTAATCCTTATTAGAGGTTGATAACACGAATAAGGCGTACCCTATAAGGAACAGCCATGACCGAATTATAAAAACTGTGTACATTCGAAAGCAAAAAAATAGTTCCATTGTTTACATTACATGTATAAAGTCAACCACTTGTCAGTTTGGCGCAAAAATGGCGATTTGACGTAATTTGGAATCGTCGTCATTTTTAAAGTAGGATAAATATATCGAATATTTTGTCATAAAGAAATGCAGACAGCTGCTGTTTATAAGGTATTTCAATTTTCTTGCAGTTTATCTCATTAATAAAGAAGAATGAAAAATGCATATTCACCGCCTCCTCTGCAAAACTTATCCACAAGTCCTGCCCTCTCGAACGATAGCGTTTACACGAAATGAACGCACTTTTTTTCAATGGATTTGAATAGGGCATATGTAAATATTGAGATTATAAGGGTTGATTTGTGTTCCATTCAGAACCAACCGCCATCCAGGGGATCAGAGTTTCGTCAGGACGAACGTCAGGCTGTAATGCAGAGCTATGACCGAGAACAAAGTCCAATGAAAACCCCTTTATATGAAAGGTCAGATCCTAGACATCAGCAGTACTTTGGGGAAAGCCCAGTAATCTGCTGCGACAGGTGTTACGACAAAACAAAAACAAAGGTAAGTTTCATGTTTACTAGAGTATTGTTCTACGGTGATAATGACCTTATTCTTTTCCGTTTAACCCTTAGGTAATACTTTGTTCCCTCCCGACAACGACCCTCCGAACAACGATTCCCTCCTTGCAACAGTGTGTGTAGCGGTTCCCCCAAACAACCACTTCACTGCTGCAATGTCGTCTGCTGTATTATGAAAGTTACATATTGGACATATTGACAAAATATACATAATGACGAGTGATCAACAGTTTGAAATATCAGCGGTTTTTGGTCTCACAAAGTGAGATGTCAATTAAAGGTGTTCTTTTATCACACAAACAGATGTCTCCCCTATTCGTCCCCTTTCCAATACACCGGTGTGCAATGTCTGTATGAGCACATGTAAATGTAAGTGAAGAGGTAGATGATACATATACTTAATCTAAACTGATTATGGGAGAGAACTGAAAAAAACCCTGGTCCACCACAGCTCATGCTAGTGAGCATTCCTGGTGACCTTGGTCGTAGCATTTTCATAGATATGCACAACACAACTTTTGTCAATTGTCATAAATCGGGGAGACATAATAATAATCTTGACATAACATGTATACCGATATCAAACAGTTTGGACCCTGATCAGACGCCAGGTTACCCGGCGTCTGATCAGGGTCTAAACTGTTTGCAAATGTCAACAACATGCAGAAGAAAAGTTTAACCCGTTGTTATTTGATCTGTTGTTGTTGTTTTTCTCTCTCTCTCTCCAGTTTTTGAACATGCAGAAGAAAAGTTAAACCTATTGTTATTTGATTTGTTGTTGTTGTTTGTTTCTCTCCAGTTCTTGAACAGGCTGATGTGTAATCACCTATACTGTGATGACTGCCTACTCTCGATCCCCGTCCAAGACCGACAGTTCCGCAGCTCTCTCTGTTACTCATGTGAACTCTGCCATGGCCTAACCCCATATCGCAAAACTGTTCGCCTTGATCCTGATGGACAAGTACTGGTAAGTTGTACAACGAAACCCCAAACATTCAAACACTCCCCAAAAAGTCCAATACAGTCAAAGCTAGTTATGTCGAACTCGACTTTAAAGTCAGACTAGCTCACATTTCAATAGTTGAGATCTCACTTAGATCGAATATACCCGTATTGCAAATTTAAACGTGGCCGAATGTGGAAATACGAGTAAGTTCAACTTAACCCTTTTAACCATACAGCCATCTGTAGAGATAACTGATTACAAATGCAAACAGTGCAGACCCTGATCAGAGGGCTCCTATAGAAGCTCTCTGATCAGGGTCTGCACTGTTTGATAATTTCATTGTTTTTTGTTGTTATACCAAAACTGTAACAGAAGACTGGTTCAAAATACTTTATTTTGCTAGTTTTGAGGTGTTTTGCTAAATAAAATATGCAAAATGACAATCAGTTCAAACCCTGATTACATGTAGAAGGCTACGGTTTGCATATGACATGATTTACTCTTCACATGTCCACCAGTTGTAATTACGAGTAAATACGTCACTTGTGTTCCGTGTAATAAGAGTTTGGTGGTCTGATCTATGAGGATACGCGATTAGAAAGCTACATTACATTTCTCCAGTTTTTGAAACATGGCAGAATTATGGAACTATCTTGCTACTTAGGGTTAATCCCATACGACCGGTCTCTGTAAAACCCTTCTTGCATGGGGACCAAGCACTCGACGATCAAACAAATACTGTTATAGGCCGATGTTATTCAACTGGCAGGGCGGAGCTAGCCTTTGGCAAAGATAAACTAATTTACTTTTAATTTTAGGGTTGATAGGTCTAGTTCTGTATTATATCGTTATTGTCCGATACTTTCAACTTGAAGAAACACAATATATGTGTGCACCATTATCCACGTGCAATTGGTACATGTATATACAGTGCTCCATCTCTACAACAACATCCAATGGAAGACAAAGATTGCGTGTGTTGTTCGTAGGGAATTGTTATAGGAAGAGACATTAAAACTTGGTTTACAATTGCAAACAGCTTGAATCCAGATCAGACGCCGCGTTAGGCGGCGTCTTATCTGGATTCAAGCTGTTTGTCATTCTTCATTATCTTCCTTCTGTCATTATGTCCATAGACATGTAATATTGAACAAAAAAACCGACAGACGACAACAGTAAAGTTCGATAATAAAAGAGCGTGCTGTCGGCCCCAAAGTTGAAATGCAAAGGTCCGTATCGAAACTCCACCCTGCCAGGTCAATAAAATCGATGTTTATATCCAACGAAGTTCATAAATACATTCACAGTGGTGCGGTAGATCTCTTCGGGGCCTCTAACAGGTACAGGATTAGCACCCAAATGTTACAGGGCTGCCATAAGTTGACATGAAAAATCATAAGATTTCGAATTTTTGCATTTTTCAAATGCGATTTTACGAATCGTACCTTTACCACATAGCCCGTTTCTAGTTTTGTTGACATGTGACTATTTAAAGCAGACTGGAAGTAAAGCAAAATGCGCCTTTCAGCCTGCTTTAAGCTACAATGTATCAGAAAAAAATCCGAAGATTTAGGAAAAATCCGGAGAAATGGCAGCCCTGAATTGTTATATCTCCATGTTATATCACAAATTAAAATTTATTCTTCATTTCATCATATGTTTTTTTGTTTTTCTCTTTTCTGAAAATACTGAAATATATCGAAATAAAAATGAGTCCCTAAAATTGTTCATTTTGTATATGGTAATGTATGTCACTAAGAGCATGTACTTCATTGCCTGGGGAGATGATAATAATAAGCAGCAACGCTTTCGATCAAATCCTTTTTTCTTTATATTGTATGTAATGTACATGATTGTGTACTATATTATGAAATACATGTAAAACATGTTTAAACTAAATCAATATTTAGTCAGAGCATATTAGTTGATTCCAACCCTGGTGCTAGATAACTTATCTTAAGCTGTGCTTGTATAGGGAGATCTGTTTCGGCCCGCATGGTCTATGTCTACACTGTTTTCTATGTCTACACTGTTTTCATCGCATAACTTGCGGTCTGAGATTGGCATAAAGTCATAACATGTATATAAATATCGTATTTCACTACTAAACTATCTTTTTGCATTGTGCTCCGACCAAACTTGGTCGTCCACAAGTGCTGCATGTGTTTGAAAGTTTTATGTGATAAAAATAATCTCACATTCGTGCTCATTACTTATCACTTTTAATGCACTCGTTGACTAAAATTAATATGATGCTTGCGTTATATTATTTTACTCAACTCGTTATTAAAAATGATAAATAATGAACACTCATTTAAGATACGCTATGTATGCCTTAATCGTTCAATAGTCGATTGATATGTAAATTAAGAAGAGGAACACTGAAACATTCTGGTTTTTTCGAAAGAGTACCGATATTGACCGGTATTAGCCGACATTGGCCGACATTTGTCGATGTTTCCCAATGTCATTAAAGATTTATTCTAACATAACACGTGAATTCGTCTCTATAAACAAAGAACGGGTCTATCGTGGTATACCTAGACTGCTTTACCACGCTGTGCAAATAGTCCTTTTACACAGGCTCTTCCTGTACACTCCCTACGGTAAAGCGCAGTTTTCAATGAAAAGTCATGTGACGTAAAAGGTCTTTTCTTTCATGTTTTTTTTTACTGACTTGTCTCAGATATATTTAATCTGACTAATACTATTAGTAACACGGTATTTCGGCCGTACACTCTGTCAAAATGCCGTGTAACGAATTTATTTCCAGTCTAGATCCAATACAAGAAAGAAAACATGTATACTCTGACAAAGTTTTACTGACTTGACCCTAAAAGATGACACATGAAATTGACAACAGTTCACTATTCGCCGGTTTTAAAGTACAAAAAACTATGCAGTTAAACTTCGATATCTGGAACTCGCATAAATAGAATTTAACCGCATTCCTTAATTTTAATGCCATAATTTCTAAACCGCATATGTCGAACACATTCCGTATTTCAAATTAAAAGTGGCTACACCACTTTTTAACTTTGAAATACAGATATCGGTTCGACTTAAATGAATTCAAGATAGGCCCTAATGTAGTTCGATTGTTTCTATCATGGTTACGTCATCACATTGGAATGTGGACATCTTTTAAATGTTCATTACCAGGATATTTCAAACGAATAGTTCGAGGAGGACATTTACGTTTTATGAAATACTGTAAACACGATAAATTATAACAAATGAACGGAACTAATCAAGAGCGAACAAATAAACACGTAAGTCAGTAGCTAGGCATATCGAGTTATTGTCTATTTCGGTTGAGTTTGCTAAACATATTGATCTAAATCTATCTTAATTCAGTGTCAATTTCATTATAAACGAGTGACAAGTGCCGTTGCACATTGAAATGTCCATTTCACTTCCAGTCATTTGTTTACCATGGTGACGACGCGGGTGGGGTAATCAGTGAAAACACAAAACTAGCATAAAATCGATATCTGAGTTACATGTACATGTACGCATAATAATAGATTCAAGACAGTTTTTAATTAAGATTTCTTTTTTATTTCGTGCAAAACAATTGCTTAATAAACAGAAAAAGAGAGATTGTTTACGCGAATCGATCGAGGAGAAAAATTCTAATCAGTCACACGTGATCCGTACTACTCGGCTAGATCAATGAGTACGGTCTCGTACACATTGGTCACATAAGCAGTTTCAGTCTATCAGAGTCAAAGAATTTATGATGACTGGAAATAATAAATGGTTCTATGACAGAATAAATTTATTTTTTTATTTTTTTCTTATATATGAAGTACTGATATTGGTTTCATGTAATAGCCCTACAAGGGAAGTAATTCGGTCGAAAACTGCACCAGCAGAGGAAATAAGCCTGAAAGATTTGCTTGCATTTCTTATGATTTTTTTTAAGTTAGTCATGTATGTATGTATGTTTGAGTGTGTGCGATTGTATATATTTTTAATCTTTTTTGTATACAAATGATTAGTCTCGCTCAACTGGAATGATACGAACTTGACACTTCATATATACTAACTCTCCACTCGTTTCATGGAGCTAGTGTATATGCGTGCTATATAAATGGTTTATAACCTGATTTTCACTCTGGCCTAAAGATAAAATTGTTATGTGTACTTGCTTACACCTTCGAATCACATAAGCTATAGTATATTTTGTGCACAGGCACTGTGTATGACTCCTGTTTCGTTTCGTTGGAGTCATATGCGAAATTGATTAAAACTGAATATACAAAATTATTTCTGTCATGGTATCAATTAGGCACTGACACAGTTTATATGACTACTATTTTGTTCTTCCATTTCTTCCCTTTGAGTCATTATGAAAAAAAGTGAATAAGTATTGTCAACTCTATTTACTATGCTAACTAGTATGCATGTATGTATATATGTTTTGTGTGGTATTGTTTTGTATTGTATTGTATTGCATTGCATTGTATTGTATTGTATCGTATCGTCTCATATTGTATTGAACTGTATTGCATTCAAATATGTGTATATGTATATATGAGTATGTAGGTATATGTATATATGTGTTGGTGTGTATGTTCATATATCAAATATATAATTATGTAGATAAATGTATTTTGGAAACTTGGGTATATTTTGTCACTTCAGTTGTTAAACATTTACATTTGTATATTGAATATGTTATATGTCAGGGGCCGGTGGCCTACATCATGAATAAACATTGTTGTTGTTGGGAGTTGTGATGCGCAGGAATTGACCACGAAGGCCGAAGTTGTTAAAGGGTATTCTACAACGGTTAGGAGTTGTGATGCGCAGGAATTGACCACGAAGGCTTCGGCCTTCGTGGTCAATTTCTGCGCATCACAACTCCCAACCGTTGTAGAATACCCTTTAACAACGGTAGAACATCGATTATTTCTTAAATATACCTTACTTGCATGAACTCCACAGTCCTCCGCTCGTCGCAGTCGCTAGGCAACGTGTAAGTAGTTTGCACAGTCTTGCACGGGAATGGAAGACGGTATCTTACACCCGGGACACATTTTATATAAAATTGGAATAATCCAATATATAACATGGAAACGCGGAATAACTCAATTGACAAGAATGGCTCATGATATTTCTATTTAAACGTATTCTGCCATACTACATGTTTAAGCTGCGTTAAATTCTCGTCAACAATTATGCTTTCAAATATAGCTTTATTATTTACTGATATTGTCCCAATAAGTACGCGCTGCGTTGTGCACGGGCTTCGTTCTGGGTGTACTTTTCGCTTTGCATACATGTATTTGTATAGTGGAGAAAATGTTATTCTTTCCCGTATAAACGCAAACGAAACGCAAACGCATTGCAATCAAATGTAGAAAATTACAACGTTTCAACGATTCTGACTTTTCATGCTTACATGTATCTGAGTGGCCAACAGTTTGGAGTAGCCCGGCGTTTGATCTTGCTCCAAACTTTTTACATTGGAAATAATTGTTTTTAGCGTAAACGCGTTTGTTGGGAAAGAATGATGCCTTATCCACTGTGTTACGGCAAACACTGTCTTGCACCGACACATGTTTCCAGTATGTTCCACTGTACCAAGACTGTATTGGAATGCTATTAAGTGTTACATCCCACAGTTAAGAGACCAAACGCTGTGTGGCTATTCTATCTACATCAACTATTATTGTCGATGCTGTTTGAACTGACACTCTATGCATATTCCGCCCACTTAACTATTATCATCAAACGTTTTGCTACGACAGTTTATATGGGTATTATAATAGATTGTTTTTCTACGAAGGCAACTATGTTTTTTTCCAGTATCTAGACTGGCTTCGTATGAAAATCAGTTGTCTAATATACCCATATATTTACAATCGCCCATTCAATTCCATTGGAAAAAATGCTGTTCATTTCGTATAAACACCACTTTTCGATAGGGCCGGACTTGTTGATAAGTTTCGAAGGGGAGGCGGGGCATATACAGCTTTCGTTCGCGAATTAATCTTTGGAACTTGGACAGCAATCATTTGGCGGATTTTTCGAAATTTGTTCTTAACCGATCTATGCCTTCCTATTAGTGAAAACCATGATTCCCGACTAAATTTCTTCTATATTAATGAGATAAATTTCAAAAAAATATCTTATACCTTTATGACAAAAAACCCGATATATTTATCCTACTTTAAAATGACGTCACTTCCAATGACGTCAAATATCGGCATTGTTCGCGCCAAACTGTCAAGTTGTTGACTTAGAATGTAAACAATGGACTTATTTTTTCTGCTTTCGAATGTACACAGCTTCAGTAAATCGGTCATGGCTGTTCCTTATAGGGCACACATTATTCGTGTTATATACCTCTAATATTGATTAAACATACATGCGTACTACATGTACATGTAACAACTGTTTATTTAATGTTAGAAATTACAGTAAATATATTGTAAATATAAGAAATGAACTGACTTTTTTCGGCTTTTCAAGCGAAATGAACGACAGAAAATTTTGCCGATAATTCTATGTCGTTCATTTCGCTTGAACGCCGAAAAAAAATCAGTTCATTTCTTAAATAAATTGTCATAAGAATACATTTGATAATGATACGTATAGTTGGCCCCCATTTTGATATACAATACTCCCTCCCCATAACGACCGTCTGAACCACGATTCCCTCTTTACAACAACGCTTGTCGCTGTTCACTAAACACGACAATTATGTCAAACCTTTGCAGAGCTGCAACACCGTCTGCTTAAAATTGTCGTGTGCTGTTAAAGGCACATAATGGTCATTTTGACAGAAACAAAATATAATAACGTATTGCAAACAGCTTGGATCCAGATCAAACGCCGCGTCACGCGGCGTCTGATCTGCATTCATTTAAGCTGTTTGCAGACGTTAGCAAATCCCCCCATAACAACTCCCTCCGACAACCACACCAAATCTTTGTCTCTCATTGGATGTTGCTATAGAGAGAGGGCACTGTATTTAACTGTATATGTACCGACGATTGTCAGTTATACTATTTACATTACAAGTAAACCATTGCTGGAAAACGTGTGTTTACGGTTTATTGAGCAATTGCCATTAAATAGTTATTAAAGACTTTTCCTCAGTCCATTGAGAGACCACCACCCCACTGTTCTGGAGGTGTCAATGTAACTGTCACATCATGTGCAGCACAATATAAGTTTACCTGGTGAGGTCCAGATTATACTCATGCTCTATTGATTTTCAATGGTTATTTCTAACCAAACTATCAAATATAAAGGTAGAGTCTCACACGAGAAGCTTCAATGGTTCTTGGCTAGCGACATGTCCATAATATCCATGATTTTTGCAAGGAAATTGTCTGGCAAGCTGTTATGATCGAAAGGTCATCTAGGGATGTCTTTAAGTTCTTATTGCACTGCTATAGTTAAATTTTATTTTCCCAGACATTTTCGCGAACTGGACTGTTTTCTTGGTCACTGGCAATTGATTCGCGGAAACTGTGGTTAACTTCCCCTTATATTGCTACCGGAAGTGGAATATCTGTAAATTCCGCGAATCAGTCGCCAGTGATTAGGCGAATGATCCAGATCGCGAAACTATCCGGGCAAATAAAATTTTCTTAAAGTAGTTCAATAAGAACTTACTGATTGCTTCAATGGTATTACAGCGTTCCCTCTCTACAACGGCCCTCCCAACAACGACTCCCTCCTTACAACGACATTCACCGCTGTTCCCAAGAAAATTATGTTTTATGGCTTGCACTGATGCATCATCGTCTACTTAAAATTGTTGTCTGCTGTTTTTCTTACATAAATGACATTTTGACAGAAAAAAACATAATGACAAAAGACAAACAGCGCGGCGTCTGATCTGGATTCAAGCTGTTTGCAAATATAAAATAAGTTCCCTCCCTATAACGACTCCCTCCGAACAACGCACATAATCTGTGTCTCCCATTGGGTGTCGTTATAGAGAGGGAGCGCTGTATTCTATTGTATTACATGTACACCTCACATCATTTCCAATTCCCCACATACAAATATCCCATATTTGCACGTGTTCATAACAATATTACTCCATATATGTTATAGTTATACTATTCTTTTCAGGACTGCCATTTCTCCGGATTTTTCCTGAATCTTCGGATTTTTTCCCCAGTACATGATACATGTAGCTTAAAGCAGGCTGGAAGTAAAGCAGAATGCGCCTTAAGGCGCATTCTGCTTTACTTCCAGCCTGCTTTAAGTAGTCACATGCCAACAAAACTAGAAATAGGCTATGGGATAAAGGTACGATTCGTAAAATCGCATTTGAAAAACGCAAATTTGGAAATCTTAGGATTTTTCATGTCAACTTATGGCAGCCCTGTCTTTCTACAGTGGAGATTGGAGAATACGTGATTTTCCCGTTTTGACGCAAACAATACACATACCGGTATTAACGTAATGCAATAAAACGTGGAAAATTACTATTTATCAAGTCTCGTACGCTTTATCTTTATCTGATCGGCAAACAGATTAGAGTCTGATCAGGCTCCACGCTGTTTGCTATTAAAGTAATTGTTTTTGCATAAACGCGTTTATTAGGAAAGAATACCATCTTCACCATTGCACATCCATGATTCTAACCCATACTATATAATTTGTTATTTTCAGGACAGTTATGAAGATATGAAATGGTTTGTAAATGGAGGTGTCAAGCAAGGATATTCTACGTGACGAACAAACCAGTAACGTGCAGATTAACTTTGGTGTACTTAGGAGTTCTTTTCTCGATTAATTGTTCATAGAAACTTTAGCCGTTCAAGTGCAATTAAATGAATATTGGTAGTTGCAAACAGTTTGAATCTAGGCCCAGCGCTTATAAAGAGTTTGAGTTGATGCTGAAATCGTTCTCAAGCATTTGATTGGTCAGATTTGAGCCAATGCTCAAATCTGACCAACCAAATGCTTGAGAACGCACTAAGACTCAACTCAAGCGCTTTATAAACGCTGTACCAAATCACACTTTGAGTGCCTCTTTATCTGAAGAGGATTCCAACTGTTTGATAAGCGGAATGATATTTTTTCTCTGTTCAAATAAGAAACATATAAATATTCAATTTAGGTAAAGATATAACTTTCTTGTTCTGCAGTAAAACCTCTCTATTACGACCACCGAGTTGTATAAAGTACCAGGTGTTTAAAGCTGCTCATAGCGAGGTTAACGTAGAACAGAAAGGAGCTTTCTTTTTTACGTTCGTATTGCTTTAAGCTGTCAATTGTATTTTATACAATTAACCTTCTTTTTAGTGGTCGTTATAAGAATGTTTTACTAGATATTATATATAGTTATAATAAGGCTTTATAGAAATTATTAGTTACCAATGTACAAAAAAATATTGAAGTTTTATTTGCCTCATATAAAACAAAATCCAATAACTCAACCAAATAATCTTATGTTGCTCAATATCTACCATGTAACTGAAATATATAAAGACACCTAATAAAGTTAATTGGTTGCTCTACATAAAAGTTGTTGCGCTAATGCTTATAGTGGAAATTGTGTTATTTTTCCCAGTTTAAACGAAACGCAAACGAAAAGCAATAAAAATATCTAAGGAAAATAGAAGTTTTGGCCCTGATGAGACACTTGTTTATACGGGGTAAAAATAGCTTATTTTCCATTGCACATTGCCTATCTGAGAGATAGTTCTTTAGAAACAGTGATCCCTCGATTGTGAGTGTTGTTCAAAGGGAGTTTTTTATAGGGGGGGAATTGGCACACATTTGCAAACAGCTTAAATCCAGATCAGACGCCGCGTTCGGAAGGAGTTTTTATAGGGAGGAAAATCGGCTTACATTTGCATACAGCTTAAATATAGGTCAGATGCCGCTAACCGCGGCGTCTGATCCGGATTAAATCACAGGTACTTGACACATTTTGAATTTTCATTATTTTCTTCGGCGGAGGAATCAACTCAATGCGTAAAATTGCGTATCTGTGAAGTAACGGCTTGACGGGTTCTCTCAGTCTACACAGTTTGACAATATCAGTTTACATGTATACATTGTACTTAGATTTTGTACCTTGAATTGATTTTTTTAATGTTTATTTACGATTATATACATGTATATTTATTGATAATCATTTATCTCATACTGTGGGTAGACGTTATTGCTTCCGGTTAAAATGAAACTAAACAAAACAATAAAATGCAGAAAATACAGTTTTTAAAAAGAAAGATAAATATGCTATGATTTATTTCAATATGAGTAGCTTACAGTTTCGGCCTTGTCAGACGCCGAGTCACAAAGAGAAGGAATAACGTCTTCTCCAGTGTACAGTGGAGAATCTGTTATTCTTTCCCGTTTAAACGCAAACGTACGCAAACGCAAAACACTAAAACGTTGAAAAGTACATCTTTTAGACAATTCTGGTAATTCATGTTTATCTTGGTGGCAAACAGTTTGGAGCCAGATCAGACGCCGGGTTACCCGGCGTCTGATCTGGCTCTAAACTGTTTGCAATAGAAATAAACGTTTTAGCGTAAACGCGTTTATTGGGAAAGAATTACGTTTTCTCCACTGTACAATTTGGGCCTTGCAGGGCTGCCATACTTGAAATACAACAAATCTGGAAATCTTAGGATTTTCTTGTCAACTTATGGCAGTCCTGACATGGTCAGACGCCGAGTCACACAGAGAAGGAGTAACGTCTTCTCAACTGTAGTAGTTGACTGACTGTGATAGCCTTTTGTCCGTCTTACGAAACGTCGTACGACAAAAGCAGTCGTAAGTCAAAACTTTAAAGCCGCATTGTGCTTTTGAGAAACCTGCATAAAACGGTTGTTTGGGGTCCCATTTGAACTACGTGGGACGTGATTCTTTCACAAAAACCGGTTTTATCTAAGCAATTCGCTTTTTAAATTTTATTTATAATATTTTTGTGCTAGCACCAATTAAAAAGCCTCCCTTGTGAATGGAAAGAAGGACAACTCTGTAAATACAGGGCTCCAGATAACGGAAGTATTTCGAAAACTTAAATCTTTATTTCTGCTTTTAAACCCAATGGTGTCATACCCATTAAAAGTGTCTCGAATAGACGGTTTAATCAGTAGTAACACCATAGCATTCGGTGCTAAAATGAGTGCGAAAATGTTAGATTGGTTCAGATTACTCTCGCTTACATGTTTAGCTGGAACATCTGGATAACCCTTATTCTGCTGCACAGACGTCTGCTTCGACATTGTCGTCTGCAAAATGTGTTCAGTTTAGATTTATGCATTGTTTTAATTAAACAAACCTTAAGACGAGTGTCAAATAGTTTGGATCCAGATGAGACGCCACGTTACGCGGCGTCTTTTTAGATTCAAATAGTTTGTAAACTCCGTAAAGTAGGCACAGGGTTAAACACTATGAGATTCAATAACAACGTGTACATATCTTTCACTGTGGGTAAACGGTCAAATAAACCTATAGAGAATGTATACCTTGAGCTTGCTGAAAATGACTGTTTCAGCCTTGTCCGCTCTCTAACTCAAACATTTCCTTTTGGATCTTCACCAAACTTGCTACAAATGTTTATTAGTATAGAATCTAGGTCAGGTTCAATAACTAGCAAAATCGAATAAGGCATGTCTGAGTTATTGCTGAAAAATGCTGAAACAGTCATTTTTTAATACATAAAGGGCAAAAACTCAGATATGCCACATGCGATTTTTGTAATAATCAAACTAAACCTAAATTTTATATACTTAAACATTTTCAGCAAGTTTAATGAATATCCGATAAAAACTGTATGTGTTAGAGTGCAAAAAGTGACTGAAACCGTCATTTTTCATTAATAAACAGGCAATAACTTAGATATACCTTATGCGCTTTTAGTAGTAATCATACTAAACCTTGATATTATATCAATAAATATTTTCAGCAAATTTGGTGAAGATCCAATAAAACGTATTTGTGTTAGAGAGCAAACCTTGCTGAAAACAGTCATTTTTTAATACATAAAGGGAAAAAATTTAGGTATGCCACATGCGATTTTAGTAATAATCAAACCAGACCTGAATTTTATATGAATAAATATTTTCAGCATGTTTGGTGAATATCCGATAAAAACTGTTTGTTTTAGAGTGCAAAAATGACTGAAACAGTCATTTTTTATAAATTAACAGGCAATAACTCAAAAACACCTTATGCGATTTAGTAGTAATCAAACTAAACCTTGATTTTATATCAATGAACATTTTCAGCAAGTTTGTGGAAGATCGGATAAAAGATATTCGAGTTAGAGAGCGGACAAAAAAGTGTGATAGTCTAACTGACTGATGGATCGACCGTCGAAGGTAATTGCGGTTGCACACGGTGATGTTGACTCCGGCTGTATCACGTGATACTAAGCCGTGTGGTAAGGTTTATGGCAGACGCTCTATTTTCGGTTTGTTATGATTTTAAATCGCCCTTTTTGGTGATTTAGGTCCGTCTTCATCATTTCATAGATCAGTTTGGCCCATTAGAATGTTCAAACATTATTATTAACCGTTATTGTATTTCAGACATTATGAAAAGGTCTGAAAACACAATGGGACTTTAAAATACATCTTATTTCTAATTTCTTCGTCTTATCCTGTCTTGTTACATTTGTCGTGAGACGTTTCTTAAGACGGGCCCCTTGTTTATTTGTTTGTGATACATGTACTATTATCTTGTGTTCTCATGGTTATGTCTTGTGTTTTAAATGCGTTATCTCAACAACATTACTATCGATTGTAAAATGAGCTTACACAGTGTATTAAGGGTTCTACTTTCCCAACAAACGCGCTTGTAAACACATACGCTAAAACTTTTATTTCGAGTGCAAGCAGTTTGGAGTCAGATCAGACGCCGAGTAAATCTAACCCGACGTCTGATCAGACTCCAGACTGTTTGCCACTCAGATTAAAATAAATGGTACGAATTGCCAACAAGATGTCATTTATTTCCTACATTTAATGGCAATGCGTTTACGTTTCGTTTCCGTGTAAACTGGAAATAATAACATTTTTACCTCCGTACACGTGTATAATATTATATAGATTCTGGTGAAGAATAAAGAGGTTATTCTTTTCCGTTTAACCATTTCCCTGACAAATTGTACGTGAGAATTTAACCCCTTCACCGTTTCATTGTCGTCTGCTTCAAATTTGTTGTCTGCAATGTCGTTTCACAATTGAAAAATAAGGCAGTATGACTGAAGAAATCTTATAACAAGTGTCAAACAGTTTGGGCCCTGATCAGACCCCGCGTTACGCGGCGTCTGATCAGGATCAAAACTGTTTGAAAAAGCGCTTTTAAGCGTCATTGAGAGTGAAAGGAATAAATGCAATTACAAAACCGTTACAAACGCATTAAATTAAACAAATTGAAAAACGACGAAAGTTTGAAAATAATTATTGACGATTCATTTCATTCTGAAAGGTAAACAGTTTGGAGCCTGTTTAGCCACGTTTTAACTTTGAAATATTGGTATGTTTTAACTAAAGCAAGTTCGAAGTATCGAAATTCGACTGTATATGCAAATCAGCAATGGAAATCATATGTGTTGGAAAACCGATGACTGTTTATTTGTTTTGGAAGTACAAATGTACATGGCAAAATTTCATAGACTTACACTTTTTTCCAGGGAACGTTTTCATAAATTTGTGTTTACAGAGACATGTACAGTTTCTTTTATGTTACATTTATAAATAAATATATAAGAAAAATAATTTAGACGTCTTATCTGAATATGGTCCTGCCTCGTTTAAACTTTGAAATACGAGTAAAATCGACATAAAGCCAATTATCACATACAGTGGAGAAAACGCGCAGTGGTCAATACTTAAATGATACAGGGGTTGAGCTTTTTTCCAAATAAATGCGTGTTTCAACATCGTTTTTAAAGGCCAAGTTTGCGTTCAATTGCATGTATGGGATTCACTGGTTTTCTTATATGAAGGGAAATTGTAAATAGTCAAACATTAAATTGGTGAGAGTATCTTTGAAAACAATCTAAAAGCTATTCAACACAGATTCATTTAAGTGTAGGACATATGTAAGAGAATCATCTCTACAAAATATCTACAAATTACAATGTACGTATGTTACGACCCGTTTTGTAGTAACGTTGCAAATTGTAGTAATTACTACAAAGTGCGTTACTACACTTTGCGTTGAACCCTCACGACCCGTTTTGTAGTAACGTTGCATATTGTAGTAATTACTACAAAGTGAATTGACAGTGCTATTTCAAAGTGTAGTAAAGTTCTATAAATCATGTCATAGATGTCAAATTGCAACGAATTTTAGAGTTAACCTTCACATTGACATTATATGTGTATACAAGAAATATGATAATGATAGACGACCTTTTTGAGAAATTATCTCCAAAATGATTTATAAAGCACCTTGCGAACCGTTTTGTAGTAAAGTTGCAAACTGTAGTAAAACACTAAAAAGTGGGTTCTTAGATATATTTCAAAGTGTAGTAAAGTTCTATAAATCATGTATTAGATGTCGGATTGTGACGAAATTTGGACTAAACCTTCACATTGATACTATGCGAGTGTACAAGAAATATGAAAACGATCAATGCAACTTTGGAGGAGATATCTCATAATATGACAAATAAAGGGTCTTGCGACCCTTTTGGTAGTAAAGTTGCAAACTGTAGTAAAACCACTAAACATGAGTTCACAGAGATATTTCAAAGTGTAGTAAAGCTCTATAAATCATGTCATAGATGTCTGATTGCGACGAAATTTGGAGTGAAACTTCAAAAAGACATTATACGAGTATACAAGAAATATGATAACGATAGACGGCCTATTTGAGAAATTATCTCGAAAATGATTTATAAAGGACCTAGCGACCCGTTTTGTAGTAAAATACTACAAAATGAATTGACAGCGCAATTTCAAAGTGTAGTAAAGTTCTATAAATCATGTCATAGATGTCAAATTGCAACGAAAGTTGGGGTAAACCTTCACAGTGACATAATACGAGTATACAAGAAATATAATAATAAAAGACGACCTATTTGAGAAATTATCTCCAAAATGATTTATAAAGCACCTTGCGACCCGTTTTGTAGTAAAGTTGCAAACTGTAGTAAAACACTAAAAAGTGGGTTCTCAGAGATATTTCAATGTGTAGTAAAGTTCTACAAATCATGTCATAGATGTCCGATTGTGACGAAATTTAGAGTTAACTTTCACATTGACACTATGCGAGTGTACAAGAAATATGATAACGATCAACGGCACATTTGAGGAGATATCTTATAATATTACATATAAAGCACACTGCGACCCGTTTTATAGTAAAATGCTACAAGGTGGGTTGACAGTGCTATTTCAAAGTGTAGTAAAGCTCTATAAATCATGTCATAGATGTCTGATTGCGACGAAATTTGGAGTATAACCTTTACATTGATACTATGCGAAGGTACAAGAAATATGAAAACGATCAATGAAACTTTTGAGGAGATATCTCATAATATGACATATAAAGGGTCTTGCGACCCGTTTTGTAGTAAAATTGCAAACTGTTGAAAAACCACTAAAATGGGTTCACAGAGATATTTCAAAGTGTAGTAAAGTTCTACAAATCATGTCATAGTTGTCCGATTTCAACGAAATTTGGAGTAAACTTTCACATTGATACTATGCGAGTGTACAAGAAATATGATAACGATCAACGGCACATTTGAGGAGATATCTTATAATATTACATATAAAGCACACTGCGACCCGTTTTATAGTAAAATGCTACAAGGTGGGTTGACAGTGCTATTTCAAAGTGTAGTAAAGCTATATATATCATGTCATAGATGTCTGATTGCGACGAAATTTGGAGTAAAACTTCACATAGACATTATACGAGTATACAAGAAATATGATAACGATAGAAGGCCTATTTAAGAAATTATCTCGAAAATGATTTATAAAGGACCTTGCGACCCGTTTTGTAGTAAAGTTGCAAACTGTAGTAAAACACTAAAAAGTGGGTTCTCAGAGATATTTCAATGTGTAGTAAAGTTCTATAAATCATGTCATAGATGTCTGATTGTGACGAAATTTGGAGTTAACTTTCACATTGACACTATGCGAGTGTACAAGAAATATGATAACGATCAACGGCATATTTGAGAAGATATCTTATAACATTACATATAAAAAACACTGCGACCCGTCTTGTAGTAAAATGCTACAACGTGGGTTGGCAGTGCTATTTCAAAGTGTAGTAAAGCTCTATAAATCATGTCATAGATGTCTGATTGCGACGAAATTTGGAGTAAAACCTCACATAGACAATATACGAGTATACAAGAAATATGATAACGATAGACGGCCTATTTGAGAAATTATCTCGAAAATGATTTAGAAAGAACATAGCTACCCGTTTTTAGTAAAGTTGCAAACTGTAGTAAAACACTAAAAAGTGGGTTGGCAGTGATATTTCAAAGTGTAGTAAAGTTCTCAAAGTGAAATAAGATATTGACGTTTAATGTAAACGATTTTAGAGCACCCAGGACGTAAAATGTCTTTGACGTTAACGTGGTATTTCACGTTGGCTCTGAACACAACATTTCGAGTGCTCTTGTGATTACATTGTAGTACAATCCGCATTTTCGACATGTTAAATGTTTTTGTGTTAGGACGATTGATGAACAACAAATAATCAAAAACCGTGTTTACCAATGTCCCCATACACGTTTCGCACGTGCAAAATACTTAAATCGTCGCTATTGGAGGTGTGACGTAACGTAGAGAGAGACTCAAAATTCAATAATTCGATTCAATGCACATTCAACGTAGTATTTGAAACAAAACTGATTACGTCAGTGTGTCATTTCCTGTTTCGATAAATTTGAGTTTAAAAAGTGATCGGTTAGAAGATCCTCTGAGTGTACTCCAAATTCGATTGAAATTGATATTGCAAAGCAAAGTACCACATAGACCTTCCTACTTTGCCGCAGTTCTATGGCTTAATTGTCAAAGGGAATTGTTTCTGTTTATTATACCGGGATTATTCCCTCTGCCAAGAACTAAAAGGAAGGCAGGTCGTTGGTTTTGATCCAATGCGCTGCTGGTCAACGGATAGAATTAGCCGAAACCATCTTCCTGAAATCATCATCATTTCATTTCATCACCCCTCATCAATCATCGGCTCTATATGACCTATTTTCTGTCGCAGTGCCGTAAAACCCAGCTCATCATCATCATCAAAGCGTAGTAAAGTTTAATAAATCATGTCATAGAGGTCAATCTGACAGGCTCTCTATCGTTATCATATTTTTTATACATTTGTACAACATCGATATGAAGGTTTACTCCACATTTTGTCGCAATCGGATATCTATAACATACTTTTTTTTTAAACTTTACTACACTTTGAAATATCAATGTCAACCGAAGTTGGAGTATTTTACTACAGTTTGCAGCCTTACTACAAAACGGGTCGCAAGGTCCCTTTTAAATCATTTTGGGGATAATTTCGCAAACAGGCCATCTATCAGTATCATATTTCTTAAACACTCGTACAGCATCGATAAAAATGTTTACTCCAAATTTCGTTGCAATCGGATATCTATGACATGATTTGTAGAACTTAACTACAGTTTGAAATAGCACTGTCAATCCACTTTGTAGTATTTTACTACAAAACGGGTCGCAAGGTCCTTTAAAAATCGTTTTAGGAGATAATTTCTATGACCGGCTCTCTATCGTTATTATATTTCTTATACATTCGTAAAACATCGATATGAAGGTTTACTCCACATTTTGTCGCAATCGGATATCTATGACTACGTTGTTTAACTTTACTACAAATATCAATGTCAACAGAATTTGGAGTATTTTACTACAGTTTGAAACTTTACTACAAAACGGGTCGCGAGGCCCTTTATAAATCATTATATTAAATTTCTCCTCAAATGTGCAGTCAATCGTTATCCTATTTCTAGTACCCTCACATAGTATCAATGTGAAGGTTTACTCCAAATTTTGTTGCAATCGGACATCTATGAGAAGATTTATAGAACTTTACTACACTTTAAAATATCACTGTCAACCCACTTTGTAGTATTTTACTGCAAAACGGGTCGCAATGTCCTTTATAAATCATTTTTGGAGATAATTTCTCTGACAAGTCGTCTATCTTTCTCATACTTCTGGGACACTTGCATGGTATCTATGTAAAGATTTACTCCAAATTTCGTTGCAACCGGACATCTATCACAGGATTTATAGATTTACTACACTTTGAAATATCAATGTCAACCCACTTTTTAGTGTTGTACTACAGTTTGCAATTTTACTACAAAACGGGTCGCAAGGTCCTTTATAAAACATTTTGGAGATTTTTTCTCAAACAGGCCATCTATCGTTGTCATATTTCTTGTGTACTCGTATAGTGTCAATATAAAGGTTAACCCCAAATTTCGTTGCAATCGGACATATATGACATAATTTATAGAACTTTACTACACTTTGAAATATCACTGTCAATTCACTTTGTAGTAATTACTACAATATGCAACGTTACTACAAAACGGGTTGTGAGGGTTCAACGCAAAGTGTAGTAACGCACTTTGTAGTAATTACTATAGTTTGCAACTTTACTACAAAACGGGTCGCAAGGTCCTTTATAAATCATTTTCAGAGATTGTTTCTCTGACAGGCCGTGTATCGTTATCATATTTTAAGTACACTCGAATAGCTTCGATATGAAGGTTTTCTCCAAATTTCGTTGAAATTGGACATCTATGGCATGATTTATTGAACTTTACTACACTTTGAAAAATCAATGTAAACCGAATTTGGAGTATTTTACTACAGTTTGAAACTTTACTACAAAACGGGTCGCGATGCCCTTTATAAATCATTATACATGTATTAAATATCTCCTCAAATGTGCAGTCAATCATTATCATATTTCTAGTATACTCATATAGTATCAATGTGAAGGTTTACTCCAAATTTTGTTGCAATCGGACATCTATGAGAAGATTTATAGAACTTTACTACACTTTGTAATATCACTGTCAACCCACTTTGTAGTATTTTACTACAGAACGGGTCGCAAGGTCCTTTATAAATCATTTTTGGAGATTATTTCTCTGACAAGTCGTCTATCTTTTTCATACTTCTTATACAGTTGCATGGTATCTATGTGGAGATTTACTCCACATTTCGTTGCAACCGGACATCTATCACAGGATTTATAGAACTTTACTACACTTTGAAATATCACTCCCAACCCACTTTTTAGTGTTTTACTACAGTTTACCACTTTACTACAAAACGGGTCGCAGGGTCATTTATAAATCATTTTGGAGATTATTTCTCAAACAGGCCATTTATTGTTGTCATATTTCTTGTATAATTGTATAGTGTCAATGGGAAATTTTACTCCAAATTTCATTGGAATAGGACATCTATGAAATGGTTCATAGAACTTTACTACACTTTGAAATATAACTTTCAATTCACTTTCTGGTAATTACTACAATATGCAACGTTTCTACAAAACGGGTTGTGAGGGTTCAACGCAAAGTGTAGTAACGCACTTTGTAGTAATTACTACAATTTGCAACGTTACTACAAAACGGGTCGTAAGGTGCTTTATAAATCATTTTGGAGATTATTTCTCAAATAGGTCGTCTATCATTATTATATTTCTTGTATACTCGTAATATGTCAATGTGAAGTAATACCCCAAATTTGGTTGCAATTTGACATCTATGACATGATTTATAGAACTTTACTACACTTTGAAATAGCACTGTCAATTCACTTTGTAGTATTTTACTACAAAACGGGTCGCTAGGTCCTTTATAAATCATTTTCGAGATAATTTCTCAAATAGGCCGTCTATCGTTATCATATTTCTTGTATACTCGTATATTGTCTATGTAAGGTTTTCCTCCAAATTTCGTCGCAATCAGACATCTATGACATGATTTATAGAGCTTTACTACACTTTGAAATAGCACTGCCAACCCACCTTGTAGCATTTTACTACCAAACGGGTCGCAGTGTCCTTTATATGTAATATTATGAGATATCCCCTAAAATATGCCGTTGATCGTTATCATATTTCTTGTACACTCGCATAGTGTCAATGTGAAAGTTAACTCTAAATTTCGTCACAATTGGACATCTATGACATGATTTATAGAACTTTACTACATATTGAAATATCTCTGTGAACCCATCTTTAGTGTTTTACTACAGTTTGCAACTTTAATGCAAAACGGGTCGCAAGGTCCTTTATAAATCATTTTGGAGATAATTTCTCAAATAGGTCGTCTATTATTATTATATTTCTTGTATACTCGTATTATGTCACTGTGAAGGTTAACCCTAAATTTCGTTGCAATTGGACATCTATGATATGATTTATAGAACTTTACTACACTTTGAAAATGCACTGTCAATTCATTTTGTAGTATTTTACTACAAAACGGGTCGCAAGGTCCTTTATAAATCATTTTCGAGATAATTTCTCAAATAGGCCGTCTATCGTTATCATATTTCTTGTATACTCGTATAATGTCTTTTTGAAGTTTCACTCCAAATTTCGTCGCAATCAGACATCTATGACATGATTTATAGAGCTTTACTACACTTTGAAATAGCACTGTCAACCCACCTTGTAGCATTTTACTACCAAACGGGTCGCAGTGTCCTTTATATGTAATATTATAAGATATCTCCTCAAATGTGCTGTTGATCGTTATCATATTTCTTGTAGCCCGCATAGTATCAATGGAAAAGTTTAGTGCCAATTTCGTTGAAATCGGACATCTATGACATGATTTATAGAACTTTACTTCACTTTGAAATACCTCTGTGAACCCATCTTTAGTGTTTTACTACAGTTTGCAACTTTACTACAAAACGGGTCGCAAGACCCTTTATATGTCATATTATGAGATATCTCCTCCAAAGTTGCATTGATCGATTTCGTATTTCTTGTACACTCGCATAGTATCAATGTGAAGGTTAACCCCAAATTTCGTCACAATCCGACATCTATGACATGATTTATAGAACTTTACTACATATTGAAATATCTCTGAGAACCCACTATTTAGTGTTTTACTACAGTTTGCAACTTTAATGCAAAACGGGTCGCAAGGTGCTTTATAAATCATTTTGGAGATAATTTCTCAAATAGGTCGTCTATTATTATTATATTTCTTGTATACTCGTATTATGTCACTGTGAAGGTTTACCCTCAATTTCGTTGCAATTTGACATCTATGATATGATTTATAGAACTTTACTACACTTTGAAATTGCACTGTCAATTCATTTTGTAGTATTTTACTACAAAACGGGTCGCAAGGTCCTTTATAAATCATTTTCGAGATAATTTCTCAAATAGGCCGTCTATCGTTATCATATTTCTTGTATACTCGTATAATGTCTTTTTGAAGTTTCACTCCAAATTTCGTCGCAATCAGACATCTATGACATGATTTATAGAGCTTTACTACACTTTGAAATAGCACTGTCAACCCACCTTGTAGCATTTTACTACCAAACGGGTCGCAGTGTCCTTTATATGTAATAATATAAGATATCTCCTCAAATGTGCCGTTGATCGTTATCATATTTCTTGTACACTCGCATAGTATCAATGGGAAAGTTTAGTGCCAATTTCGTTGAAATCGGACATCTATGACATGATTTATAGAACTTTACTACACTTTGAAATATCTCTGTGAACCCATCTTTAGTGTTTTACTACAGTTTGCAACTTTACTACAAAACGGGTCGCAAGACCCTTTATATGTCATATTATGAGATATCTCCTCCAAAGTTGCATTGATCGATTTCGTATTTCTTGTACACTCGCATAGTATCAATGTGAAAGTTTACCCCAAATTTCGTCACAATCCGACATCTATGACATGATTTATAGAACTTTACTACACTTTGAAATATATCTAAGAACCCACTTTTTAGTGTTTTACTACAGTTTGCAACTTTACTACAAAACGGGTCGCAAGGTGCTTTATAAATCATTTTGGAGATAATTTCTCAAATAGGTCGTCTATTATTATTATATTTCTTGTATACTCGTATTATGTCACTGTGAAGGTTTATCCCAAATTTCGTTGCAATTTGACATCTATGATATGATTTATAGAACTTTACTACACTTTGAAATTGCACTGTCAATTCATTTTGTAGTATTTTACTACAAAACGGGTCGCAAGGTCCTTTATAAATCGTTTTCGAGATAATTTCTCAAATAGGCCGTCTATCGTTATCATATTTCTTGTATACTCGTATAATGTCTTTTTGAAGTTTCACTCCAAATTTCGTCGCAATCAGACATCTATGACATGATTTATAGAGCTTTACTACACTTTGAAATAGCACTGTCAACCCACCTTGTAGCATTTTACCACCAAACGGGTCGCAGTGTCCTTTATATGTAATATTATAAGATATCTCCTCAAATGTGCCATTGATCGTTATCATATTTCTTGTACACTCGCATAGAATCAATGGGAAAGTTTGTCCAAATTTCGTTGAAAACGGACATCTATGACATGATTTATAGAACTTTACTTCACTTTGAAATATCTCTATGAACCCATCTTTAGTGGTTTTAAGAACCCACTTTTTAGTGTTTTACTACAGTTTGCAACTTTACTACAAAACGGGTCGGAAGGTGCTTTATAAATCATTTTGGAGATAATTTCTCAAATAGGTCGTCTATCATTATCATATTTCTTGTATACTCGTATAATGTCAATGTGAAGGTTTACTCCAAAATGCGTTGCAATTTGACATCTATGACATGATTTATAGAACTTTACTACACTTTGAAATAGCACTGTCAATTCACTTTGTAGTATTTTACTACAATATGCAACGTTACTACAAAACGGGTCGTGAGGGTTCAACGCAAAGTGTAGTAACGCACTTTGTAGTAATTACTACAATTTGCAACGTTACTACAAAACGGGTCGTAACAGTACGTACACGTACATTCAAGGAAAGTAACTCAATAAAGTTCCAATACAATATTCTGCACGGTCCTGGGGCCCGTTTCATAAAACTTCGTACGACAAAAACCGTCGTAAGTCAAAACTTTAAAATACATTTAATTGCTGATTTTTTTTTATCTAATCCTGTCTTGTGACATCTCTATGGAATTGTCTTTTCAAGACAATTCCAAAGTAGTAGTAGTAGTAGTTTATTTCTTCCTCCATACATGGAGATCTATAACATATATACAGGTAACAATGAGAGAAATTTATAAACATATACATGTATGTGATAAAACCTTTGCTATTCAAGCAGTATTACATTTGAATCAATATTCAAATTAGATGTGCATATAATGGTATTTCTCTACAATTAATGCAGCTACACAGTAACAGTTCTGCTCTGTTCCGACATAGAACTTGATATTCAAATAGTATCACTGCCTGTAATATTAGCACATTTACAACGTAGATATACAATGGGGAAGACGCCATTCAGTCCCGTTTTAGCGAAAACGAAGCATAAACGCATGAGCCTACAATGTATAAAATTAACACTTTAATAATCCCGAATATTCATTTTACATGAGCGACAACCAGTTGAAAGTCTGATTAGAAACCGGGTTAACAGGAGTCTGAGCAGGCTACAAACTTTTGCAATTAAGATTTAACGTTCAAGCGCTTATTGGAAAGAATACCGTCTTCTCCAATGTATGACTATACAAATAATACACTATATATATCACCACTGATCATATCAATTGATAACTGCGTTCATCTATAATCTATTCTTATACTGCATGCATTTATAAATACCAGATCTATAACGTGCGCATCATTAGCAAAATAACAGACGCCCGTGTATACCCTCCTTCAAAGCGAGCGAAGGGGAAGTAATACGGGTATCCATGATTTCACAACAACAACCACAAAGCATACATTCATCTATGACAGAGCTTCAGACAAAGGGAGTTAACAAAAGTTTGCAAACATGTACTTGGATGTCTGTAGCTAACCCAATGGGGTGACGACCTATCAGAACCTTCACAAAAAAAAAATTCTAATGAGCCGTCACGGCATAAGAACGTTAGTACTTTATGATATTCACCTTTATCTGTAGATCTGCTATAAGGAATGAAACAATATGCACCCATGTATACTCTCCAGCGAAAGGCCAAGTTTGCGTTCAATTGCATGTATGGGATTCACTGGTTTTCTTATATAAAGGGAAATTGTAAATAGTCAAACATTAAATTGGTGAGAGTATCTTTGAAAACAATCTAAAAGCTATTCAACACAGATTCATTTAAGTGTAGGACATATGTAAGAGAATCATCTCTACAAAATATCTACAAATTACAATGTACGTACACGTACATTCAAGGAAAGTAACTCAATAAAGTTCCAATACAATTTTCTGCACGGTCCTGGGGCCCGTTTCATAAAACTTCGTACGACAAAAACCGTCGTAAGTCAAAACTTTAAAATACATTTAATTGCTGATTTTTTTTATCTAATCCTGTCTTGTGACATCTCTATGGAATGTCTTTTCAAGACAATTCCAAAGAGATGTCAGAAGACAGGATAAGATGGAGAAATAAATAATAATTGAGACTTTTACAATCTGACTTACTTCAACATTTGTCGTAGGAAGTTTTATGAAACGGGCCAATGGTGAATTCGTGATACGTGTTTACAATGGAAAAAACGTTATTATTTTCCAGTAAACGCGTTTACAATAAAACTATTATTTCCATTGCAAACAGTTTGGAGCCAGATCAGACGCCGGGTTACCAAACTGTTTGCCACTCAGATTAAAATCAATAGTCAGAATTGTCAAAAAGTTGTTATTTTTTCACATTTTAGTGTATTGCGTTTGCGTTTCGTTTTCGTTTAAACGGGAAAGAATGATGTTTTCTCCACTGTAACTGTTACAAATAGTTTGTTGAGTAATTCCGTGTCTCATTTGGATAAACTCTGTTTGATATACAAAAGGACTTTTCTGACAGAATATCCAGATAGACCAAATGATAGACCTGTTGCATACGACAACAGTAAACCTCTCTGTTACGACCACTAAAACGAAGGCTAATTGGTTGTATGAAAGACAGACATGTTAAAGGAGCATTCTATTGTACTGTCACCTTGCTTTAAGAAGTCACCTGTAGTAAACAACTGATAAAAGAGGGGTTTTATTATACATGCCATGCTTAATTGCTCCAAGTGCCAAGTACATACGTAACACACAGGCGAGTTCAACACCAGAATGGTCAAAAACATTAAGGCATGTGTCACATAAGTAAGTGAAACGACAAATTAGTTTAGCAAGTAGTAATTTGAACATAGCATAGCAACCTTGAAGTTTAAGTATACTTTAGTTGCGAAGCAAAATGCTCTCACAATCTTTGGAGAGAAACACGTTAGTATTATATATATTAACATTACCATCACGTCTTAATCCATTTGTGCCTAGCGCATAGATATCTTAAAATAACCTAGATCGGCTACAGGCCAATCAGCGACGGTCATCGAGAAGCCATTTTGGGACGTGTATGCCATTCACATTCCAATGGTCTGGTGCACGTCGTATTGCGGTAGATGAATGACGTTACATTCTATGCGCATGTAATCCCGTCTATGTTGACGGTGCGTCATTGACTACAGAAGTTGCTAAGAAGCGTTCCATAGTTGCTATGATTAAACGATGGTTAAATAGTCAGTTAAATAGGAATTAACATCATTTTGTGCTTATTATAGTTTGATTATCGTTTTACGGTGCATATGTATGTTACAAGATGTATGTAGTACGTATTCATTCTCAAATGAAAGTAAATCATATTTTGTCTCCGGAGGGAAAGTGTATGATACACGTACCAAGATGGCGTCTCTCAGACCGTCGACCAATGGGAGCTCAGCGCTAGGTGGCCGATCTAGTTTCTTAAGATATCTATGGCCTAGCGCCCCGTACAAGGGACATCGACAGATAGTGTAGACCACAGGTTTTCGGCGCGTAAGCTATGACAACCCCCCCCCCCCCCATAAATCTTTCAAAATGAGTCAAAATACATCCATATGTTCAACAAACATCCTTAAGAAATGTTTCAAGAAGTTTCAAGAAGTTTCAAAAAAAAAAAATGTTTTTTCGTATCATGTATGTATACAATGAAAAGGTGGATGTGTATTCAGGGCCATCAACTTCCCAATCTTGTCATTTTGTCATTTCTGGGCCGATTTTGACAAATGATGGCTTATTATTTACATTTAACAGTTCTGTTCAAAGAAAGTTAGCTCACCGCCCAAGCAAGACACGAGCACAAGTGAAGAAATAAAAAGTTCGATAGGCACCTTATATCGGAATCCTTCTGTCACCTTAATTTTTGGACTTGTTCGTCAGTCATTCACTGATTCAGCGATTAACAAGTGCATTTGCGACCATGCATTACACCATGGTACGGTTAATTAATAGAAAATGAAATATATAATAAATACCTTTTGAATTATCGGTAAATGAGCATTTCTGTTACGAAATAAATTTCTAGATAACTTTCGTTTAGTTTCGGTTGACAAACGGATATGATATCATTGGTCGTATTCGAATCATTCAATTTGTTGTCAACGAAAACTAGGCGGAGCAAATGCTCGAAGATTTACTGATGACAACGTTTTTGACCCGACTCGAATCGAAATTGTGGTCAACGATTTGATGGTTTGACAACATTTTGTCAACGGAAAAACATCAAGTGGTGATTCGAATAGAACCTGTTGACAACACGTCCAACTAACGCTTAGTTGTCCTGATTCGAATACGACCAATTGGGGCGCTTGACTTTTGCGTCATTTCCTGCTTTGAAGCTGGTTCTCGGGTTCGCTAGAATGATAATAGTTTGACTGGGCAACCAGTCGTTTGTTTGGGAAAATTTTGCGTGACAGATGGTTTCCGAATAAGGGGTCACCCCACCCTTCGAGTCCCCTTGCGCGTGTTCGCCGATTGCTTTGAATTTTTTACCAATTATCGTCAAAGAAAACTGTTTGCTGTAAACAATGAGCCATCATCTGTCCAGATCGTCCAAGATTTGACAAAATGACAGGGTTGGGAACTTGAGGGTTGCTTCTGCAAGGCGCTTTTTCATGGCAGCCTTTACTATTTTACTTATAAATTAGCGAAAAAAATAATTTTTTTTTAAATTTCACGAAACTTCAGGAAATGTTCTTTTATGATGATTATTGGATGTATGGATAGATTTTAGGGTATTTTATCCACGTTTGGTGGTGGTGGAGGGGGGTTATAGCAGCTAGTGGTAGTGTCATAGCCAACGGGCCGAATGCCTATGGTGTAGACTATGATAAAACGCCGCATTATGCGGCATCTGATCATAGTCTACACTGTTCGCTCATATGAATTTCAATATATAACAAAATGTAAATAAACAAAATTAATATATCAGACACCTCTAACATAAAAAATGAACAAAGGAATTTAAGGAATTAATTTTTCGGTTGTTTACAACATTATTCTTCAATTCAAACCTCAAACCTGTCTGCAAAGTCCATCTCACTGTTACGAAAACGAGCTACTGAGTTACCGTTGAGTACATGATTCTATTCTTTGGTGTATCACCCGGAAGTTTGTCACAAGGGTAGTAGTCCCGATAACTGACTATAAACCACCCAGTGTGGTTACAGTTGTTGTTTCCGTGAAGATTCTGTCCTACAACCCACCGGTATCTCCCTTTCCTACAGTGGAGAAAACGTTATTCTTTCCCGTTTAAACGCAAACGTACGCACACGCAAATCACTAAAACGTAGAAAAGTGCAACTTTTGGACAATTCTGATAATTCATGGTGGCAAACAGTTTGGAGCTTGATCAGACGCCGGGTTACCCGGCGTCTGATCTGGCTCTAAACTGTTTGCATCGGAAATAATTGTTTTAGCGTAAACGCGTTTATTGGGAAAGAATAACGTTTTCTCCACTGTATATCCATCCATAGACATTAGTCCTGCAGCAGCGGACGAGTTCAAGTCTTCCCAAGAACTTTCAAGGATATTTTCACTGGAGAACCAATTCATCATTGTACTATTCGTGCCATTGAACATTAATTAATTGACAACCCTTTTGTATTTAATGATTTCAATGCGACTCCTTTTCTGAACACTTGACTGCCAGTCGATGAAAATGCTAGAGTTTCGAAACTGGTCCGATACTCGGCTGTCATAAGTGACAGTACATGAGTCCCTTCTCCCAACATTCACGTACAGGTATGTGGTCGTCCATATAGCTGTATATCATTCGAAATGGAGGTTTTGGCATGATATATCACCCCGAAACAGTTCTATTGGACCACTTTCCGTTCTGGAAAACGCATTTCATTCTTTCAATTTGTAGTACATGTAACTCATGTCCAACGTTACATGAAAGTACAAGTTCATTGGCTATATCGCTGATACAGTGGAGAATCTGTTATTCTTTCCCAATAAACGCGTTTACGCTAAAACTATCATTTGCAGTGCAAACAGTTTGGAGCCAGATCAGACGCCGGATCAGGCTCCAAACTGTTTGCCACCAAGTACACGGAAGAATTTATTTCTTAAGAATTAAGTCATAAAGATTTTACCCGGTTATCTGTTCCCTTCAAGTCAACCAGTTTAAGGCGAAAAACAAGTTGAAGAAGGACTGAGCATTACAGACAAACCTTCGCACAATAGGGCTTCATTGAACAGGTAACAGTCTTTGTTTGCACATTTCGCAAGGTCACTTAGAGTGAGCAACCAAATCCTTTATCACCCGGATATAAACTATCAGATCCATAACCCAGGGTACACACTAGAGGAAACAGGCAATGCATGCTGTTTAACAAGAGACGCCGTTAAAATCATCAAAGGCTCTGAGGTCCGTTTCATAAAACTTCGTACGACAAAAACGATCGTAAGTCAGATTATAAAAGTCTCAATATTTATTTATTTCTCCATCTAATCCTGTCTTGTGACATCTTTTTGGAATCGTCTGGAAAAGACGATTCCAAAAAGATGTCACAAGACAGGATTAGATAGAGAAATCAGAAATTAAATGTATTTTAAAGTTTTGACTTACGACCGTTTTTGTCGTACGAAGTTTTATGAAACGGGCACCTGCGTCTTAGTATAAGCTTAAGAAACAGTAGTAACACTACGATCAAGTACCTAAGAAAGTGGATAAACCAACAGTTAGCTCTGAAAAACAAAGGAGAATGGATTACGGTTCAGTTCATAAATTTGATTCAGTGGCAACGCTAACAGGGAAAGTACGGTATTAACATTTTTGCTACCAGGTCACAATTATGTTTAGGAGGGGAGAGATGTGCACAGATAAGATAAGGAAGAGATCCAAATGTTATGATTGTAAGCACAGACAATCCCATGCAAGTGAAACACCTCTTATGACGTATGAGAATAAGCGTAATGCTCCAAATGCATATTCATCAACTGCTACCAAAGTCCACACTATTACGTTACCCAGGTTTTGTGTGAGATGCTTGCTTACGACTGTAAAGAACTGATATTTCTTGCTAGACAGAACAATCTATGAGAGTCTTCTACGTCGAGTTCGATAAGAAGCTTTTGGACAGCTGTTGGTCGGAGCTCATTGAAGTGTACGGGGAACCGGAAAAACTAAGACCGATGCGTTTCTAACAAGTAGCCAAAGACTTACAGGGACATTTTAAGCAGTTTACTGAAAAGAATGTGAAGCCTGTCATGGAGTTTCAGTCTTGCCCGGTTGTAACACCTCAAACAGATGAAGGATGGAGCAGCACGCAGCCTTCTAGAGATACCTATATCCGACAGCTACGAGAATTTCATGTCGGTGCCAAATGACCAGTATACGTATCTGCCACGGTGCCGTTAAACCCAACTCAGTTAGTCAATTGACATATTGCAAACTCCATTACAGGGAGAATCTAGCTAGTGACGGGACAAACACTGTTATGTGAAGAGATCTGAAAACACTTTTCAATAGAGATCAATCTCATTTGCGTGGTTTTAGGGATATTATGTAAAATAATAATTGGGACGATAAATATATTTGTATAGTCTATCAAACATTCAGTTGCATCCTCAATCCACTGAAAGACATACACTTTTCCGCTATAATCATTTATCGTTTGTCTGTGGTACGTAAAACCTTTGTATCTGTGGTAGTGTTACCTTCGCTATTTGAGAATATGTGGTACGTTGTGGCTATTATGGCATTACCTATCGTCTAAAAACCCAAAATTTAATCATTATTTTATTCATCTGGTTGGTATGCTTCACATACGTGGTAGATAACTGTATTTAGTGTTAAACTATATCACATGTATGGCAGTTTGACCTGCTATTTGTCTATTTTGAATGGTTTTGGTGTAGAATTCGGGCTAAATGTCGACAAATCAAACTTTAAACCACTCAAATATACGTTTGCGAGCAATATTATTCTCCGAAATTTCGTCAAGATGTGAAACAAATAGTAACCTTCTAACACACGCTTTAGATCGGTTGATTGTAGTTTTCATATTCAAATTCTGTACCGAAAACATATATACCTGTCTTATCGGATTTTTCTTGTAGATATCTGTGTTATTAAACCCGTCTGTGGTAGAGTTATCCGGATAACGGGTGTGTGATAAGGTTAGCAGTTTGTGTCCCGTGTGCAGAGTATAGTAGAGAAAACATGTTCTTTCCAAATAACCCCGGTTACGCTTACTCTATTATTTTCATTGCAAACATCTTGGAGCCAGATCTGAGGCCGGATAACCCGGCGTCGGACCAGGCTGCAAACTGTTAGCAACTCAAATTAATACTGGTAGTCGGCTTTGTCAAAGGTTGTCATTTGCTATATTCCATTGCAATGCGTTAGCGTTTGAAAGGACGAATAACGTTTTCTCCACTGTATTTCAGACCGGTAGCCAACTTGCAACGGTACATGTAGATCATCGATTATTTCGATTCTAACATGACTGACTTTAAAAAAAATCATAAGAAATGCAAGCAAACGTTTCAGGCTTATTTCCTCTGCGGATGCATTTTTCGACCGAATTACTTCCCTTTTATGACTTTAATATGAAAACAATATCATTACGTCATTTATAAGAAAAACAAAAGTGACGAAATAATTTATTCTGTCATAGAACCATTTAGAATTAGTCAGATTGAATATATCAGTGTAGCAGATTCCCATTTCGGCATCTGCTTTACTCGTCATAGTTTGTGTATACTGAGTATTGGTTACGTTCAAGACTTATCTGTAGTTTATTTCTATATTTGCCTGGCATCCCTTCAATAAATATGTTGTTAAGAGTTTAATTACTTTGTTGATCAGTCTAGAATCAGGGTAAGTGTACACTGTCTTCATTTTAAGCTGTCATAATAGCGCTTGTCGTCCGCTAGTATTTTGTCCAATGATACATGTATTGCTTTATAGGACACTTAGGAATAAGGTGAGCTGTTGCCCAGCTTCTTCTTACTGAAGAAGGGTTTCGGGAACCGCTCTATTCGGGTATTGTTCGACAATATTGACCTGACGTTGAACTTTATGCATGAATGAATTATAAAAAGATGACGCAGTATAAATCAATATTCGATAGCTTACGTACAATTTCGGGTTGTTTCGGCTGATTACGTCGAACTTGTTACAGTTGTAATCCGCAGTGGATTACATGTAACTCTCCACATTGAGCAAGTTCAAAAGATTATTGTTGATAAACTATTATTCCCGAGTCTCCTAGTATAATCGCATCTACTAAAACGCACCATGTTACGCTTTCGAGTGGGTTTTAATCCAGGTAAGATCAATCGATGTTCTCACCTGCGACTGTTGCCAATATATACCTAATTTACAACCCCAGATGTAACTAATCTGCAATAGGTGTGTCGTTAGAGCAAGGGATTTGTAACATCGAGGTTCCGGGTTCGAATCCCGATAGAGGGCAAACTATTTTTATCTTATAAAATGTTATTTTATAGACCAAACAGACGCTATGACATAATGTTTTTAAAAATAACAAAAGAATCGTGTTCCAATCGATATAAATGTTGTATGATAACTTAAAAGAAACAGCATAAATAGTAAAAAAAAAATGTACGAGTATTGCATGGGATTCGAACCAATGACTGTACGGAAAAATAATCTATAGTCATCTTCCTTACCACTTGCGCTAAATACCTGTCGATATTTGTAGAACCGGGCAATGCTTTTTTTTTCTAGGTGACGATGTGGTTACAATGTGCGTTCTCGTATAAATGATAACGAAGTGTTCCGAACCTATATTTAGAAATGCAACAAAGTGTGTAATTATGCTAATAGAGTCACCAACGTCAGGTCAATATTGTCGAACAATATATAAGCGGGAGCAAAACGTATTTGCATCACTCCAGACTGGGGACAGCTCTAATGAACGAACCAGTAGCGGGACAACTCCCGAAATCGCACATGTGCTTCCCTTGAAATCAAAGTAAAGCAAATTGAATGCAATAGAAATATCTACCTGGCCTTATAATTAGTATTATAATCACATTGAATTACTATTAATTACATTAAATACATTTATTCGTTTAATCTCGCCAATTAGATGAACATTGTGACTATCGTTGATAGTCCGTTTTGTTCAATGTTGATTGTCGGTGACGTTTAGATTCGGTGGGATACCGAAAGATAAGAGAAATAAAAGACTGAAATATAGCAGCTCGTTGGTCACTTGTCCAATTCTCTGATACCTATACATTGGGGTAAAACAGTATCCGATACGGAGCTTCGAGGGAGTAACCGCCCTCGTGGGAATCTCATATGAAACGGGGATTGAACCAACCACAAACACCCGTTACGGTTACATCTGAGACAAATCAGTAACAAAACATGAAAGAAAATACCTTTTACGTCATATGACTTTTCATTGAAAACTGCGCTTTACCGTAGGTGGGTACTGGTAGAGCCTGTTTAAAAAGACAATTTTCACAGCGTAGTAAAACACACTAGGTATACCACGGCGAACTTGTTCTTTGTTTATAGAGACGAATTCACGTGTCTACATTGTTTACTGATTTGTACCCTCTGTTGGATCTTCTTTTATTGATTTGGTGGCCTGTAACCGTCGATATAATTTAGTGGCCTGTTCCCTTTTCATCTGTGTCTACATTGTTTTCTGGTCTGTATCCTCTGTTGGATCTTCTGTAGATTTCGGTGTGTCATCACCTCTTCATTTAGGTCTGTGTTCTTTACTGGACTGTGTCCTCTCTTCGATCTAGATATCACGTTATCAATCTCTGAAGCGTCTCGGTGAACTGTAGCCTGAACGTCTCTGAAGAATACTTCTGTCTCTGGCTCTGACTCTGAATCCGCCATTCTCTAATCAAGACGAGGTGTCGATCACTGGATCTAAGATAATAATCAAAGATCCCACCCAACTGCCAACCACAAATGCCACGTGCCGGGCGGTAGTTCACGTCAAGTTTGGGGTCTGATCTGGATCCAATTTGGTAGCGTGATTCATGATCGCCCCCTTTCTTGACTTCTCTCTCTCTCTCTTTCTCTCAATTAAATACTTACTAAAATGGACTCTCTCGTGCGGCAAATAAATAAAAAAGTAAAGGCTTAATCAAATTTTACGTGGTGCTTTATTTATATCCTACTCAATAATAAAACCTTAAGTCACTAGACTTCTTCTATTTCTAAATAATTATATTCTAAAAGATAAGGCAATAAGGTACCGCACCGTTGAAATCGAATTTTGAGAGTCCTCGCTCCGTCTGCGAGCGAGCTTTTTATGCAGAAAGTAAGGTCACGTGGTGTGCAACAAATTTCTGGTGCGCGCACCAGAATCTTGGTGCGATTTTACATTAAAAGCGCAACAAAAATCTGTTGCACATAAATCGCACCAAACTGTGCACACAAGAATCGGTGTGATGACGTCGCCAGAGTACCAAATATGGTATGCAAAGACGCTGGCACTGCACCGGCCTAAAAATGACTGAAATAGTACCAAATTCCCTTTCTAAAAATACAAGAATGTTATAAACATGAGGGGAAATATATTTAAAAGGGACACACATTGTTAAAAAGTGGAATAAATTACTTTTCAAAGAGCTTTTGTGGATTAAAGTCTTGCCGCTACTGTACATGTAACCAAGACTAACAACCCACAATGCATTACTTCAGTATAAACCAAGATGGCTTCCAAGCACTTCCTTCTCACTATTATGAACCATAACAAATACAAATACATGCTGAATAAAAGATGCTGCGGGAGCTAACACGACCTAGAGGTAGATTATATCGTAACTATTACAATTGGGAATATGAATGCTGACTAACAACAAACGTGTTTGTCAACCTAAAACCAGAACCTTACATTATTTTACTGTCACTCCAAACACTCGTGTGATGGGTACGCCATCTTGGTTAAACAGACCGAACCATGGCGAGGAACTGTTCTATGTATTTGGGGGACATGCTTTTTATAATGTTGGAGATGTTGGTGAGTTTAAAGACTGGTAACAAGAACTGTCGAACACTTTAATGACAATGTGGGAAAACTTTGCGAAGACCAGAAACCCTAACACCCCACGCCACACGGGTGTAGATTGGAAGCCGTACACTTCCGCCAATCACAGATAATTTTGGATACTGTGACGAAAGAAAAACTTTTAGAACAAAGGACTCATCTATGGAATAAAGTTCTTCCTTTTATCAATGCAGAAACTTCCACAAGCACCTGTGACCAAACGACTTCCGGTGGAAGCGTCTATAGCACTGAATTATTTTGTAATGGTCTGGTATTGACTGCTGCCATTGTAGTAAATCGTTTTAATTAACCCTTTCACTCTAATGACGCCTAAAAGCGCGTTTGCAAACAGTTTGGATCCTGATCGGATACCGCATAACGCTACGTCTGATTAGGATCCCAACTGTTTGACACGCGTATTGAAATGTTTTAGTCATAATACATTGAATCTTACTTTGAAACGATCTTGCAAACAACAAAATTGAAGCAGACGACATGAAACGGTGAAGAGGTAACAATCTCACGATTAATTTGGCAGCGAAAGAGTTAACATCGTCAATAGTCCGGCCGCTTAACTGAAATATTCTTCGCTTTGTGATGCAAGCACCAAATTTTGCACATATATGCTTCATGACATGCCGTTTTGGAAAAGCGCGAGATATAATGGCTTTTAAGGTTCCGCAAAACTGATCGTATGTCACACATTTATCATTCAAACTTTATATATATTTGCATTTTCGCAAACAAATATGGATTGCAAATTATATTAACTGCACCATTCGGTGTTCTTTAAACATGCGCGTTATTAGATATCTAAAGAAATGTGTTACAAGTTAACTAATTAAGGTGTGGTACATGTATGCAAACTGTGACAGCTGGAGCGACCGTTACATACTTTTTGTCTCGTCGTTTGTAGTATTATATATTTACATTCGCCCTATCTCTTTCCATTGTTAAAATCAGTGTTCATTTCTTATAGACACTCAAACCTTAGGAGGCGGAGCTTAGGGTTAAGTCGCTGCGCATTAATCTTCACTATTCTAAAAGTAGAAATCCACGTTGTATTTGACCTAGAGTGAATCTAGTTTATTTCCCAATCTTTTTTTTAAACACTAAATACCAATATATATATAGATTTTATATTCATATTGATATAAATTATTTACACTCATTGTGAAAAAAAATGCAGTAGGAAGCGCTCCGAAACTTTGTCCGTCTGCTACGAATTTATTTTTATCACAACAATGATGCTCGAGATAAGATTCTAACTCGTTTTTATGAATTCTGAGTGTGTAACTGGTCTACAGTCGCTCCTTTGTTTGCGTTTACAAGTATAACAATTAGCGGTCACTAATTTGTGACGCTGGACGTTGGCGCATATTTATGTGAATCTAAAATATGTAATATAATTTTAATATTTACGATAAAACAGGCTTTAGTTTTGCGAATTTATCGGAAATTAGTGCAATAGATTTGAACAATTATTTTAACAATTTTTAGTTATAAAATATATGGAATATGTACTAGATCTACATTAAGTGTACATTTAAGAAAGCTATTACTGCTGATGCTGAAGAAAAAAACATTAAAGGGGGTAATAAATGCTGCGCCACTGCGTCAGACTCGAAAAAAAAATATAAAAAAAGCTCAAACCCCCCCCCCCAAAAAAAAAACCCAAGAAGACGACACAATTTGCAGTCTACGTTAGGTTCTAGATAGATCTAAATAATGTTAGTCAATTAGGTCGGCGCCATGTATATGAACAATTTATATGCGTACGGGTACCGTGAAACCCCAACTCAATCAGACCAACTAGGCAGTATGATTGTATGGGAGGGGGGGGGGGGGGGGGGAGTAGAAACGGACTTTCGAAACATTCTCTTAGTACTGAACAGGATACAAAAGGAGCTCGAATACGATGTACATGTATACAGATATATTACATGTATGCATCAATCTCAATCAGGTCAGATTTATAAACAGGATTAACGTCACTCTATATTGAGTTATCCTATCATGCTGATGGCACCGAAATTGGTTACTTTAGTTTTGGGTTGAGGTGCAAAGATAAGCATGATTTTTCCACTGCTGAAGTAACCACCGGTTCTTTGACATGCCCGGAATCAAGATCTAATACATGCATATATCAACTCGGATTCAAGCTACATACTAAATACTAGGGCGGAGTTAACTTCGTTAAAGCTGTTCATTCAAGTTTATTTCTTCGACGTACTTTTCCTTTTTAAACCCAATTTCTCCTTTAATAACTGAAAGTTTGAATTTTTTTCATAACAAATATAAAGATAAAATAATGTAAATATAAGAAATGAATTGATTTTTTTCGGTGTTCAAGCCAAATGAACGACAGAAAATTATCGGCAAATTTACCATGAATCGCTGCTAAAATCAATTCATTTCTTAAATATACGTTCACTATATCAGACATACTTTACCAGTTTCCCGTTTAAACGAAACTAAACGCAAACAAAATGCCATGCAATCTACAGAATGAAAATTGTTTGAAAATGTTACAAAGTGCAAATGCATACATTATTCTAACATGATACGTGAATTCGTCTCTATAAACAATGAACAATGCCCCCCCTTCCCCACCCCCAGCTGGCCTGAATTTTGTTTTGCTTGATTCATATATTAATCATTTATTGCCCCTGCCCCCCCCCCCCACACTAATAATTTTGCCAATACTGGCCTGCTTAAACTTAACTGGAGCTGCTGCAATGGCTTGTGTCTCTTATCTCGGGCCATCAAATCCTCAGCATGCCTGGTCTGTGTTTGAACCTTACTCACACACCGTAACAGGGAGGGAGGGGGGCACGGCAGTGTGCCCGGCCCTCCCCCAACCAAAACCAAAAAGCCCCTGTGCCCTCAATAATTTTGCAAATACATGTGTAGGTTAAAGTTACCTAGATCTTTACACAAATTCGTGCAAGTATTTTACCTGTTTTGAATGTGCGAAAAGCATTCAGCGCGTACACCAAATGGTCTGGGTAAGCCTCAGGCCTGTGCCCCCAAATTGCACATCCTACAGGTCTGTTAATCCAAAATGAAAATACTTAAGGGTAATAAAAAGCAAAGGCAGTTTTGAATGCCTAACTACATAGATGATGAATAATACCCAATTAACTGACGCATGTAGGACCAGGGTGCCCCCCTCCCCCTTCCCTTAAATAATTTTGCCAATATTAGTTTCAGAATATTTATATAGATTTATGTATTTATATTATTATTGTTACTGTTTCGAATGTGCAAAAAGGCCCCAGAATGCACCAGAGACCATCTAGAAATTAAAAAGTTCCCAGGGAGCATGCTCCCGGATTCCCTTAGTGACAGTGTGAACAATAATCAGAAGGGGTAGGGGTAGGTTTCAGGTTAACGGCCAGAAAACAATCTGTCAAAGGTATTATCCTATATTAAAGAATTTGATATAAATGTTATTTTGAATCGAATATTTATATAGATTTATGTAGTATTTTACCTATTTTGAATGCGAAATAAATCCCATCAGAACGCACCATTGATAATCTGGGAATATTTTTTGTCCAGGGGATGGGACGAGGGGGCATTCCCCAAGCCCCCCCCCCCCTACTAACAGTGCATATGAATAGGAGGGGTAGGGTTAGAGATTAATGGCTGGACGACAACCTTTCACCATAGAATGATTAAATAAACAAGACTGCGCGTTCAATAAACGCTTAGGTGGCATCCTTGACAATATATTCTGAATCTTTTCTAAGTCAAAATAAGGTCAAGGTAAAATTGAGCTTGGGTATTATTGGTGAGTTGGTAATGGTCCAAGGCAATAACTGTATAAGTATCATAGCATTGTAGTGAACAGCGTTGATGCTAGACGAAACGGTAAAATCTAGTTAACCAAGAAAGAGCCAATTTAATAAGTTCAAATTAGGTCAAGGTCAAGCTCAAAATCAAAATTTTGTGATATTGATGGGTAGGGAATAGTCAAAGGCAACAACTGTATAATTATCAAAGCATTGTATACAGTTGTGTTGATGCTAGACGAAACGGTAAATTCTAGTTAACCAAGAAATAGCCTATTTAAAATATTCGAAGTCCAAATTAGGTAAAGGTCGAAATCAAAGTTTGGGGATATTTATGGATAGGGAATGGTCCAAGGCAACAACTGTATAGGTATCCAAGCATTTGGGTAAGCGGTGTTGATGCTAGACACAACGGTAAAATCTACTTAACCTTGTTACGGACGCACATACACACATGCACGGACCGTCGGACGGACTGACGGACAGGACAATTACTATATGCCTCCGCATCTGTCGATGCCGGGGCATTAACAAATATTCAGACTCGATTTTTTACATAGATTTATGTTAGTGTTATACCTGTTTTCAGGCCCTCAACCTTTCCTACTTTTTCCTACTAGTTTCCAACTTTTTGATCACCTTCCTACTTTTTCCTATTTTTTACCAAAATCTCCTACTATTCCTACTTTTTGCCTAACAAGTCTTCAAACACCCTCAGTATGGCCAAGAATGCAGGAAATGAAGCGCTTGATTTAAAACGAGAAACCGCCAAGGTCGGTATGGCCGGATTGTCTGCACTTTTGGTTTGTATATATATATATATATATATATACATGTATATAATATAGTTACCCATGGCATGTGATGATGACCTCACTACAACTGTACTTGCCAAATTTGGTTGCTGTAGGACTTAAATTTGACTAAAACTGACACTAACAAAAAGGTAAACCAAAACACAAACGAAAAAGTTAACCAAGAATTCTCTAAGTCATTGGACCTTGAAATCTAGGTCACAGTAAACTAGTTACCCATGGCATGTGAAGATGACCTCACTTCAACTGTATGTGCCAAATTTGGTTGCTGTAAGACTTAAACTTTGACTAAAACTGACACTAACAAAAAGGTAAACCAAGACGCAAACGAAAAGGTTAACCAAGAATTCTCTAAGTCATTGGACCGTGAAATCTAGGTCACAGTGACCTTGTTACCCACAGCATGTGATTATGACCTCACTATAACTGTACATGCCAAATTTGGTTGCTGTAGAACTTAAACTTTGACTAAAAATGACACTAACAAAAAGGTAAACCAAGACGCAAACGAAAAGGTTAACCAATAATTCTCTAAGTCATTGGACCTTGAAATCTAGGTCACAGTGACCTTGTTACCCACAGCATGTGATGTTGACCTCACTATAACTGTACATGCCAAATTTGGTTGCTGTAGGACTTAAGCTTTGGCTAAAACTGACACTAACAAAAATGTCAACCAAAGTGAGGACGGACGGACGGACGGGCGGCATTCGCCAATCTATAGACCGCATTTTCAATCCGGCCAAAAATTCCAGGATGAGTACCCCCGGAAACCCCCCTAAACCTGTTGGATCGCATCTTCGGTCTGTTGAATAAATTAAAAACAAAGAATAAATAGGCTGTTATTGGCATTAAACATATACAATGTTCATAGAAATATATAACATATAATTATGTTCATGACTCACAATAAACATTCTAAAGTGCTAGATCAGGAAAATAAAATTACATAAGCAGGAGAATAGTATGAAAAAATATACATGTACATGTATAAGATTATAGCGAATTTGAATTCTATAGTAGCTCTATACAAAATAAGCAACAATTCCAAATGAAGATGAAGTCAATTTGCTGAGTCATAAAAAATACAGGGCTGCCATAAGTTGACATGAAAAATCCTAAGATTTCCAAATTTGCATTTTTCAAGTGCGATTTTACGAATCGTACCTTTACACGCATACTTGTGTTGACATGCGACTACTTAAAGCAGGCTGTAAGTAGAGCCGAATGCGCCTTAGGGCGCATTCTGCTTTACTTTCAGCCTGCTTTAAGCTACCATGAACTGGGGAAAAATTCGGAGATTTAGGAAAAACCCGGAGAAATGGCAGCCCTGAAAATACTAGTAAATTTACAAAAGTTAATACATTACATTAAGCTACAAAATGTAGCTGACAGGTGTTTGACATCGGACTGTCGCCCCATTCAATTAACGTTTCAGGGGCGGCCACAAATAAAGCGAGTAACGTCACTTAGGCAGCCCGACGACGTCTCATACTTTACGCGTGTTGATTCAATTCCTTTTTCATGTAGCTACCCTTATGCATGCAGATAGTATAATTATTATTTAATAATTTAATGTCTACTAGTAATATGAAAATTTTATTGAATTCTGCTAAGTATATTGAAGAGAGTATGAACTTACGTAAACATACCCTGTATATTATTGCTGCTTTGTGATTTATGTACTTAATGTATATGTCTTTTGTATATGTCATATTTCCTTATATCTTTGTTAATGGCCAAATGCAATGTATATTGCTGACATGCTAATAAAACTGAAACTGAATTATGTACATATATAATTATATATATAAATATTTAGTATACACCAGTAACACCAAACAACTAATTTGTACATTATAGAAATAAACAATATCTTTTTGCCGTTCATGACGGTATGAATACATTAGCTTCGCAATGGGTAAGTTTCGTAAACTCCCGAATGGCGTTTACGATAAACTTACCCCCGAAGCTTTAATGACGGAGCGTAATATGATAACCTCCCTTAAAAACAGCATTTAATTGTGTTTTTTTTTATCGCAATTTGATTTTAATTGAACAGTCTCCGACTTTAAATAAGGGTTTTGAGATACCCAAACGGATAATCTAAAAGTAGATCCTAACTTGGTCGGTATCTCTCCGCCGTATGGAAGATTTTTAAAACTAGTTAGAACCAGATCTGAAGTGAGGGTTCACTGAAAATTGAACCTCACTTTTTCCTTAGAATTAAACAGGGCGAATGTAAATATTATCCTTTATTTTGAAAACAATTCTGATGAACCCGGCAATTTACAAAAGGCAGAACACAGCAATTTGACCAAACTGACGAACATTTCGGTCGTATATTCAAAACACACACAGCAAACAACATGATGCCGAACTACAAAATGCCCATTGCAGACAGTTCGGACGCCGAGTTGCCCGGGGTCTGATCAGGCTGAAATAACAAGTCACTCAAATAAGAAGAGATAGTCAATTGATAAAAAAAATGTCCAATCATTTTAGATCTGGTATTGCGATATTGAATCTCGTTGTTTGGTACTGCTCTAAACCGTTGCAATGTCAAAGGTTTTCAAACTAACACTACAGTGGAGAAGAAGGTATTATTTCAATATTATAGCGTTTACGCTCACTAAATATTTCCTTTGCCACGTGTAAAACCGTTTGGATCCAGATTAGACAGCGCATGGTAATCCGGCGTCTGAGGAGGCTTCAAATTGCTTGTCACTCAAATTAAAATGATTACATGTAGTTAGATTCCAAAAGTTTTCGAAGTTTAAATGCTTTGTATTTACGTTTCGTTTGCGTTTAAGCGGGAAACCAAAACGTCTCCTCAATTGTAATGAACTAATTTCACTCCTTTACGAGAGTACATGGAAATCAGGGTCCAAGTTTATAAAGCATTAAAGCTGAGTCTGAGTTCGTTCTCAAGCATTTGATCGGTCAGATTTGAGGTTTCGCTCAAATCTGACCTATCAAATGCTTGAGAACGAACTCAGACTGAACTCAAACGCTTCATGACATTGGGGCCTGATATATACTCATGGTGCACTATCCTTGTAAAAACCCTGTGAGCTAATGCATTAGGACCGATTAATAAAGTGTATGTTTAAAAATGCTATTTCTATCAGAGGTGCAATCATTCGCCCATCTAGCATCATGTGACATTCACAAGCGGTGTTTCTCTCTCGTTGAAAAATTCTAAACCCCGCGTTGTACAGGTCTCTGAAGAGAGTTAGGCGTGTCCTCCTTGATGCAGCATCAAGAGCAGAGAAATGAAATTCGACAAGAAGTTGCTTCACGTTGTTTATGGAACCTGTTCGAATCATTTCAGGTATGGCCAACCATTCCCCTGACTCAACGTCAATTTTTACAATGTCAATGATACTCTGTAAATAATGAAAACATGTTCTATATCAATACATGTACATGTACATACTACAATCAGCCGCATTATTTTGCATTGACATTTTTTCCAAGATTATACAGTATGTAAAGTTTAGTTTACCGTGAGGTAGACGGCATTCTTTCCCGTCAAAAAAAAACAAAATCAAATCAAATGTAGAAAATGACACGTTATATACAATTTTTTGATCATTTGATAAATTCTGATTTACTCGACATATGATCGTAATCCAAAATACAGTAAAACCTCTCTATCATGATTCCATAAACCGAACTGTATGAAAGACAGGTGACAGCTTAAAACAAGGTGACACTAAAAAAGAAAACCCCTAAAGGAGCTTTCTGTTTTACCGTCACCTTCCTTTTAGCAGTCACCTGTCGTAAACACCTAATATTTAACGCAACTAAGTGGTCATAAAAGAGAGGTTTTATTGTACATGTATTTGCAAATGATATCAATCTAAGCACAAACACGTTTGTTTGGAAGAAATCTTGTCTGACCGCTGGATATAAATGTTAGAAATCTAAACATGTCCAAGAATGCAAGCCATATTCTCAGAGTTACCATCCTTGATGACTGAACACATTATACGTAACTCATTATCTCCCTTGGTCCACGAGATCAATTATTGACGCTTAGTTATCTATAGCCTTATCAAGAAATTACGGATGTGTTGTCCATGTGTACACCAGTTACATGTAGTCCCATGCTTAGGCCAAATGAGTTATTTCCCTTGGATCAAGCAACTATCCATCATTAAAACAACATATCACCTATTATACACATAATATAGAGTTGAAAATGAATTTCAATCTGAAAGAACTGTACTGAAAAGACACATGTAGAATATGACCGGAGACTAAAACAGATCACATTCTTCTCAATTCAATTAATGGCATAATATTTAAATTCGCCCATTCAATCCATTGACATAAAGGGTGTTTATTTAGTATAAACACCATTTCTTGAGAGGGCGGGACTTGTGGAAAAGTTTCGAAGAGGAGGCGGGGCATATGCAGTTGTTTTCGCGAATTAATCTTTGGAACTTGGGACAGCAAACATTTGGCAGATTTTTTCAAAATTTGTTCTAAACCGATCCATGCCTTCCTATTAGTGGAAACCATGATCCCCGACTAATATTCTTCTTTATTAATGAGATAAATTACAAGAGAATTGACATACCTTATAAACAACAACTGTCTGCATTCCTTTATGCAAAAAACCCAAACCCGATATATTTATACTACTTTAAAAATGACGTCACTTCCAATGACGTCACATCGTCATTTTCGCGCCAAACTGTCAAAGTTGTTGATCATAGAATGTAAACAATAGAACTTATTTTTTTGCTTTCGAATGTACGCAGCTACAGTTATTCGGTCATGTCTGTTCCTGATAGCGTACATATTATTCGTGTTATCAACTTCTAATACGGATTAAACATACATGCATACTTACAAAATGTTAATCTAATATTAGAAATTACAGCAAATACATTGTAAATATAAGAAATGAACAGTCCTTTAGAAATATGTATTTAATTACAGCATGCGCGGATCAAAAATTGGAGACAGGGGGTCTCGTAGTCGTGTTCTTTTCCACCATCATCTATACAGGGCTGCCATAAGTTGACATGAAAAATCCTAAGATTTCAAAATTTGCATTTTTCAAGTGCGATTTTATGAAATGTACCTTTACAACATAGCTTGTTTCTAGTTGTGTTGACGCATTCTGCTTTACTTTTAGCCTGTTTTAAGCTACCATGTACCAGAAAAAATCCGAAGATTTAGGAAAAATCCGTAGAAATGGCAGCCCTGTCTATACTTTCAGCTATTGCAGTAAAGTATTTGTTTTAAAATAAACATCAAGAAGGCAGAGTTGAAGACATTATTCTTTCCCATTCAAAGCATTTGTGCTTTACCAATTATGTCCATTGCAAACAATTTGAAGCCAGATCATACGCCGGGCAAAACATTTTCTGATCAATCTTGTCATTATTTTTCAATTTTGTTCTATTGCGTTCGCGTTTAATTTCGTTTAACTCTTTAATTGCTAACATCGCCAAAAGGCGACTTTGCAAACAATATGGATCTTGATCAGACGCCGCGTAACTCGGCGTCTGATCACTGTTTGAAACTCGTATCGATATTTCTACAGTCAATAAAGCTCTAGATCTTACTTAAAAAAATATTGCAGACCACACTATTACATGTAATGCAGACGATATTTTGGAGGTGATACAGTGGAGAATCTGTTATTCTTTCCCAATAAACGCGTTTACGCTAAAACTATTATTTCCAATACAAACAGTTTCGAGCCAGATCAGACGCCGGGTAACCCGGCGTCTGATCAGGCTCCAAACTGTTTGCCACCAAGATAAACATGAAATATCAGAATTGTCCAAAAGTTGTCCTTTTCTACGTTTTAGTGCTTTGCGTTTGCGTACGTTTGCGTTTAAACGGGAAAGAATAACAGATTCTCCGCTGTACATGTAAGATTAAAGCAGACAATAACAATTGACAGTGAAAGAGTTAAATGGGAAAGAATGACGTCATTTCCATTGCATCACTTACCTCTGTATGCTTAAACATTTTGGTGATGTTGGAAAACGATTTCAAGGTCCAGCCCTGTTTGGTTTCTTGGTCCTTGTCACTGATACCGATCGGATCAAATGAACATCCTTGAGGGGGGTCAACCGGCCTACCTTTCAAGCTGTAAAAATGTAATATACCGGTAGTATGTTATGTCTGTAATACAAAATAAATAAAAACATGTCTGTAATATAGTATGTAATATTCGTCTGCAACATTATTTTGTCGTCTGCAACTTATCTTAAAGGTACCCTATCTATCTTCTCGTTTAAACAGTCGAAACTTGATACTTCGAACAATATTTAGTCGAACTAATTTTAATTTTCATAACTCGGTCTCGATTAAAGAACATATCCGTATTCAAAGTAAAAATGTTGTTTGGCTAAGTTTTAATTTTGAAATACGGGTTAATTTGACTAAAGCGAATTCGATTTACTGAGTTTCGATCCACAGAAATTCAAATAATTTTGATCTAAGTGAGAAACCAAATTACTCTGCTTCTCACATGGATCTTCTCACATGGATCACATGGATCTGTATTATTTGTTGGATCTGTACTGGTTCTTGGATCTGTATTGTTTGTAAACTCGAATTCGCACAAATTATGCAGAAGTTTACACGAACAACGCTCTAACACTACCACTACACTAGGGCCAAGTAAGACTGGTGACTGCTTAAAGCAAGGTGAAAGTTAAATAGAAAGCTCCTTCAGCAGTCACCACGAATAATTAACTTAATATGGTTGTCGTTTAAGTGCGCTCACAGTACTGTTGCTCTACGGTGGCCGTAGGGCGGTCGTAGAAACGTGACATCGAGAGATTGTTTAGGTGGACACAGGGTTCTGTGGCGCCGTATGGTCGCCGCTGGGCGAATCCCGAGGATGTACAGGCCGCAGAGCTCGCCGTAGAATGTTAACGCGGAGTAGTAACATTTTTTCATTACGGCGGTTGCAGAAGTAGATACGCCGTAGAGCGATTCTACGGCTGCCGTACGCAAATATGAGCGAGGCATTGTAGAGAGGTTTTATTGTACATTTAAGAGCAAATGTCTAAAACTGACTTACCCAGAGTGTAATTGTATTTATAAACAGTTTTTCCCACTTTACTGCCATCAATTATATTGATGTGTCGTCTGCCTTTATTTCTGAATTTTGTGACATTTTGACCTATGAAATATTGAAATGAGTGTCAAACAGTTTGGAACTTGATCAGACGCCGCGTTACGCGGCGTCTGATCTGGCTCCAAACTGTATGTCTTACATGTAACATTTGATAAAAGATGTTAAGGTCACGGCAACTGCGTCTACTACTTACGGAAAAAGTGCAATCTTAATCAGACTCGCTGAAACTTTATTATCACAATATACAAATGTAGAAAATTTCATATACAGTCAGTCATTGTTAACTCGTACTTAAATCGAACTTACCCGAGTTTTCTCATATGAATTTTAAAATTTCGAAGTCGCTCAAATGAAAAATTCCATTTTTTTAAAAGTTAAAACGTACTTCAGTCGCTATATTGGGATCCAGAGACATTCGAATGTAGAAATACAGGTACCCATGTAAATCGAACTCGCTTAAATCGACCTTACCGATATTTCACAAGTTTAATTTCGATAAATCGATCTCGCTTAAGTCAAACATACTTTGAAATATGGGTATGTTCGAACTAAAGCGAGTTCGAATTATCGAGTTCGACTGTACATGTTTTTGACAAAAACTAGCTCCAGTTATCGTTGTTCGACTTCGATAGTTCCAAAGTCACTGCTAAGCTATGTTTTAACTTTGAAGTACGGATGTTTTCATCTTAAGCGAAGACGAGTTATCGAAATTAAAAAATCAAATTTTGAAATACGGATAATTTCGACTTCAGAGAGTTCGAAGTATCGAGTTTCTACTGTATATTATAAGTTCTTACCTGGGATCAAATGTTTTGACTTCACACCCATAAAAGCTTATCACTTCTTTTTCAAATGAAAAATCATTGTCCGATCTGAAAGAGAATATCAATTAACTTAACCCATTGCATGCTGGCTAATATTTGGCGGCCATTTTAAAATGTCGTCTGCAGCGGGTATAACTCAACTATTTGTAAACTATTTTAGCAGTTTCTGATAGAATATTGACTTAGCAGCAAACAGTTTTGATCTCAGATCAGGACCCACAATGTGGGGCCTGATCTGAGATCAAAACTGTTTGCCTAGAAGTACACCTACAAGCATAAAATGGGTTAACGCCTTTACTGTCTAATGGTTATTTGTAAACATTTTGGATTCTGATGCGGCATTTGATCAGGGTTCAAACTATTCTCATTGTAATACATTGTACACACATATTTATTGGTTTGTCATTTATTCATTGTGATTAACTTTATATCAAGTTTTCTTACAATACTAATTTTTACATTGGGGGGGGGGGGGGGGGATTTTCACAAGGGGGGGGGGGGGGGGGGGGGAGAAAATATCGCTATTAAACATTTGATATGACACCGGTGTAACAAGCATTAAACGATCCGCACATTCAGCGATAAAGGCGCTTTGATTAATCAGACAATTGGTTAACAATCCAAACTAAACTTTATGTGTGTACTTCTCATCCGTAAACCCAGATGTTTATATTGTCTTCATATACGACGTATAGTGGATAAGACGTTACTCTTTCCAAACTGTTTGCAAACAGGCGTTACTCCAAACTGTTTGCAACGAACATAATGGTTTCGCACAAACGCTTAAATTGGGAAAGAATAACGTCTTTTCCACTGTACATGTTAAATGATCATGTCGACTAAACACCGTGCTGCATATTGTAAATTCAGATGTGGTGTTGCGCCAATCAGAATTGAAACAGGGTGTTATGAGAATTTGCCTGTATCAGAGAAGAAATGTACTTTATGTAATGTGATGTTGAATCAGAAAATCACCCTTTATATGATGACATTCGTGGTAATCTATTTCAAAGAGCAAAACATGTTATAAATGGTTTCTCTGATTTAAGTGACAGTGTTAAACTTGCAAGTCTATTTTCACATTCAGATTTGATAAGATCGTGTGCAAAAGCCTGTTGTGATATTCTTAATAGGAGATCATCATTTTTATGTAAATAATGTAATTTTAAATATTATGAAAGATTTTTTTTTTCAAGTGAAAGTTGCTAATCGATACTTTTTTGATCTGATCAAAGAGGTTAAATGTTTTCCCCGTGCAACTTTGCGCTTTTATTATCTGCCAAATTTTAGTAGCTCATTTTGATACATTTTATGCATTATTTGCAACGATTAGCAGCTACTACTTAGTCTTATCGTGTATAAACATTGATTCTTTTTGCGTCGTACGTTTGTGGTACTTATTGTGATAAAATGTCTCATAGTCTCTTATAATTCTATTCAGAATGGTTGTATGCATTGCGTTGTGTTATTTAAATGTATAATTTGACATATATTTATACAAATGAGACTTAATTAAAGAATCTACCTGTTATAAGTGATGAAAATTGAAAGTAAATAAGATATTGATACGAGAACCAACGAGTTTTGAACCTGATCAGAGGCCGCTTAACGCGGCGACGTTTGATCAGGATCCAAACTGTATACTATGTCAGTCAAGTGGCTCTTACAGTGGCGAAGACGTTATTCTTTCCCAATATAAGCGTTTACGCTAAAACTATTAATCCAGTGCAAACAGTTTGTAGTCAGATCAGATGCCGGGTAACTCAGCGTCTACTTAGGCTACAAACTGTTTGCCACTCGAATAACAATGAGTCGTCAAAATGTTCAAACCGCTGTCATTTTGTTTATTTTAGAGCATTCTGTTTGCGTTTCGTTTGCGTTTAAACCGGACAGAATCATGTCTGCTCCAGTGTACAGTGGATAATCTGTTATTCTTTCCCGATAAACGCGTTTACGCTAAAACTATTATTTGCAGTGCAAACAGTTTGGAGCCCGATCAGACGCCGGGTTACCCGGCGTCTGATCAGGCTCCAAACTGTTTGCCACAAAGATAAACAAGAACTATCAGAATTGTCCAAAAGTTGTCCTTTTCTACGTTTTAGTGCTTTGCGTTTGCGCACGTTTGCGTTTAAACGGGAAAGAATAACAGATTCTCCACTGTACTATAAATGTTAAATACAGTATTGTAGCGCTCACCCAAATGAATACACAATACACGGTTTCTGTGGCTTCATTGATTTGTCAATGCACACTTCCTTGCCGGTGGGATACTTGCCCCCGCCATACATACCCCCAGATCTCTGAAGATTTCTGCATAAATATTGCATAGAAGTGGTATACCTGCAACGAAAAACAAACGTACAGTGGAGAATGTGTTATACTTTCCCAATAAACGCGTTTACGCTAAGACGTTTATTTCCTCTGCAAACAGTTTAGAGCCAGATCAGACGCCGGGTAACCCGGCGTTTGGTCAGGCTCCAAACTGTTTGCCACTCAGGTAAAAATGAATTATAAGAAATATCTAAAAATTGACATTTTCTACGTTTAAGCGTTTTGCGTTTGCGTTTCGTTTGCGTTTAAACGGGAAAGAATAACGTTTTCTCCACCGTAACACAGTGTCATACATTTCACCTTTCATCAGTAATTATTGTTTTAAAAAAACCCACCTCATTTCAGGATAAATCTTTTCTTTTTAATCATTGATTTTATATTAAAAACAATCGTTAACCCTTTCCATGCATGATATCCGTACATTTGAAACAAATCAAAGGACAGTGAAAACACTGTTCGTATTGTTTTTATTTTTTCCGAAATATTTTCTGAAAATAGCTCTAAAATCCAGCATAGACTGGTCAGATTTTAAATGTAGAACAGTTTATGTGATTGTCAGCACAGAAAGGGTTAAACACAGAATGAAAGCTTTCAGCAAAACTGAGGCAGTTTACAAGCTGGAGTAAGATTAATATAACATAATAACCTATTAAGTAACATAATATTTATTCGGCATAAAGTTGCACAAAGCACATATATAGCCGTACATGTATATAGCAGTATTGTGAAAAAACAGATTTATATGACAAATTTAAATATATATAAACCACATACATTATGTGAAACAACCATAAATAATTCTTTCATAAGCATTTACAAAGAAAGAAAATATGGAACATCGTTTACAATATTTACGAACCAAACTGAATTTATACATACAGTCAAACTTCGAAATCCCGTATTCGCAAAAGTCGAACATGATCGTATTTCAAAGCCAAAACGTGCACAAGTCACGTTTCAACTCCGATATAAGGATCTGCTCGACCCAAGCATTGACAAATTATATCTATACAAATACTGGAAACCGAATGAACTGATTTCGAGATATCGAAGTTCGACTGATCAAACATATTTGTTAAAGATCAGTCAGATTCTGACCTTAGAATTGAAGCAAAATATATAAATTTTGACAAATTTGTTAGAGTCGTTACCGATTCTGTTGACATAAGTGATACAAATTTATTCATCGTTGGCCAGTGACAATAATACGGTTTAAAGTACTTGACTCGTAGATTTCTGTATTTCGGACAAACAAGTAATACTCAAACCCGATATCATTTTCTGAACATAGTGAAACTACAGAAAAACTTCATCAATGGAAAAGTCAATATTCTTTCCCGTTAACCTTATAATCCATAGCCTGTTTCTAGTTTTGAAGACATATGACCACTTAAACCAGGTTGAAAGTAAAGCAGAATGCGCCTTAAGGCGCATTCTGTCTAACTTTCAGCATGCGTTAAGCTACCATCTGCTAGGATATAGAAACTATTTATTATGGTACATGTTCATGACTGTACACATTGGAACCAGACATGGGGTAATTGAAATTGATAATTTAATTAATTAATAATTAACTAACAAAAGTGAAGTAATTGGAGATAATTGTTAATTGAGCAATATCTCAATTACTTTAATTGTAATTTAATCATTACTTTTCAAAAAAGTGGATAATTGTTAATTGAATTTCAATTACTTTTCAATTAACCCTGCACAATATGTACATGATTTTGAACAATAACATTCTGAACTCATGTTGAAAACAAGATAAGCCTTTTTATACATTTTCTAAGCATATTCATGTTAGTTTTAAAGATTGACTTCATCTTAGTTTTAACATTTAATTCCATAATATTTACAAACTGACATGATTGAAAACACATATAATAAGGGAAAAGATTAGATTAAAAGCTTATTATTGTCTTCTCCATGTTGTCGATAATCTGTCAATAACCTACAAGTATAAATGCTACAAATCTGGTAATGCTTAAACAGCTTTAAATCTCAGGTCAATAAAACAAGATTTGTTTAAAAAGGTGTTAAAATACATGCATGTTGTTGTTGTAGCTTCATCATGGATGGACATGAATCCTTATTAGCTGCAACAATACATGCACCATGAGGCAATACACAAATATTTTTAGCTAGCTCTTATTCTCAATTTGCAAAATCGAATTGCTTAACCCTTCCTGGAGTTGCTCATTGACCAAATATACTATGCATTCATTTCACTTGAAAAGTCAGTTTGAATCCAGATCAAGTCACACAAAGATCCCAACAGTTTAAACTTCATTTTATATTTTTGTGAAAGTATTAGACAGAAATGCAAGTGTTTTCTTAAAATTCAGTAAAGGTGCATTGAGTGAAAGGTCATTCATCAAGCCTTCCATTACCTGATTAAGTAAGGTGACAGTTGTATTCTATACACAAAGCTATTTTTCACACACTGGCCACTGGGCAATCCAAGTGACTCATTAAGAGTTAATGTTGTCATCTGCTGATAGTGTCAGTGATCAATTTAAAGGGACTATTTTGGAGAGTAAAATCTTAATCTCTCTCGACCCGCCGAGACGTGCACGTCAAGAGAGAGGCACAGGGATCTAGTCCATGGCTAAGCGTGGCAGGCTTAGCCAATGGCTGGATCCCTGACCAACATCGGCGGGTGTGGCCATAAGAAGCGCCGTTTTTGAAGGTGTATCCTGGAGTCAGCTTGTTTTCCTTTCTGCACCACTGGATCCAGAGACAACTTAGAAGAAATTCAACTTTGGATTCCAGACCCCGTCGAAATTCAACTTTAGAAATCCATCATCTGATGTCGGAAACAGCCACTTCGGGAACCAAACTTTAGACCTCTCCGCCGGCTGAGGAGACGTCCAGGCGATAATGGTGCAAGCTGCGGGATCCCAGAACGTGGGATGAGGCAGCTATTAGTCACACGTGGGACGCTAAAACTTAGTAGAACAACAACTAAAATCTTAATGCCTGCTCAAAACCCTAGGGTGCATAGTAATTTCGATTGGAATTGTTTCGTTGAGATGATTCTAATGCATAGTCTCTACATTGGGTTTGGTTTAAACATAAATAGAAAATGTTGGGAATATTTAGATTACACCCCCTTATTTGTGGCGCTGCCATAATGTGTCATCTGCTTTGAAAACTAAATACTTAAATTTTGACAATTTCATAACAGCTTCGATCCTGATCAGTTCAAAATAACTCAAAGTCTGATCTGTTTCCTCACTGGTTTCATAATTCTACATGGTTGTGATTGTCAGTGACAATTTCCAATGCATAGGATTGTGCTAAATAGTGAATAGAGCAGACTCTTATCAGAGGGCACTTTCAAAATCCTCAGATCTAGGTCTATATTGTTTGCAATGAACTTATAAACTTGGATCATGTAGCGTAACAGTAAAAAGTAATTGTCAATTTATTTAATTAATCAGGTAAAGTAATTTGATTCAATCATTACTTTTGAAAAAACAGAGTAATTTAATTGGTAATTTAATTGCATTTTATGATTTTTATCCAACTAATTGTTAATTTAATTAATTACCTTGCTAAGTAATTGACCCAATGTCTGATTGGAACTATCTTTTTCACTGGTTGATAAAATTGAATGCGCTACAGTGGAATTGAATTGGCTACCGGTCTGGAATACAGTTGAGGAAACGTTATTCTTCCGTTCAAACGCAAACGCATTGCAAAAAAATATAGAAAGTCACAACTTTTTTACCATTCTGACTACCAGTTTAAATCTGAGTGGCAAACAGTTTGGAGCCTGATCAGACGCCTGGTTACCGGGCGTCTGATCTGGCTCCAAACAGTTTGCACTGAAAATAATAGATTAAGCATAACCGGGGTTATTTGTGAAGAAAATGCTTTCTTTTCTGTACTCTGAACGCTGCACACGGGACACAAACTGCTAACAGTCAACAGTGGTAATTGAACACGCTACAGTTTGCAGTGTATTGCAAGAGCTAACCAATTAACAGCTAGACATCAATATCAAACAGTGTGTCATTGTAAAAGTTCTTGTTACACTGCTAGAAAGGTATTTTACCTAGACAGTTTCGTGAACTAGACTGTTCACTTGATCACTGGCGACTGAACTGTAGTTGTTGGGGTGTTACTTCCCTTTGTTACTACCGGAAGTAGCGGAAATAAGATTTTATGGATCGTAAAGTGGAAAATTCATGATTTTCTATTGCAATTTTTGAAATATATTGATACATATACATGTATGTGGCCACGTTGGATGGCCAGTAGCCACCATGAATCGACATACTGGACATCGCTATAGCCAGGATGCAAACGAAATAATCAAACGCTTGTAGACAAATTGTGTCTGTTGGAAAAGGAAGCCAGTATGTCCAGCGCGTGAGAGAGAAACTTGAAATTTGAATGACATGAGAAATGTATAAAATGTTTGAAAATAAAATGTAACACATGGCTTAACAAAATGAGCTATATATTTGATAAAAAAATATTAAAACAGTAAATAATAGTTATTGACGAGAGCACCGCAAACGGGTGCTGGACGCTCGACTTTCATATACTTGAAACGGCTACATTTATCAAACTTAAAGAATGTGTATGGGTGTTTAATGCCCTATTGATCATAGAAGTTTGTAAGCAACAACAACATAAACATACTTGGACAGTCTACATTCCATTTAAAGTAAACTATAAGTCAAAAGAAGGACAATATCTTTGCCTGCTTTACCTGCCTTGTTGTAATGAGTTGCCCTTTTGAAACTAAAGAAGTATTCAAATATATTGGAAGTTTGAAATTAATAACTTTCTACATTTACTGAATATTTTCATATACAAATTCTTGGTCAAACAAGGGCAATAACTCTGCAATGACAAATCTCATGGTTATCTGCTTTGTTGAAAGGTGATGCCCTTTTAAAACTGAACAAGTATTCAAAGTTTCAAGTTAATACCTATGGTAATTTTTGAGAAATTTCAATTTACAAGTTTTATGTAAATAAAAACAAGGACAATAACTCTGGAAAGGCACATCCCCGGTCACCTTTCTTGATTGAATGAGTTGCCCTTTTGATATAACACAAGTATTTCAAGTTTCAAGTTAAAACCTTTGACAGTTAATAAGATATTTCAATTTACAAGTTTTAAGTAAATAAATCAAGGGCAAATACTCTGGAAATTCAAATCATAGAGAAACCTACCTTGTTTTAATCAGTTGTCATTTTGATACTTAACAAGTATTCAACGTTTCAAGTTAATATCTTTCATAGTTATTTAGATATGTTAATTTATAACTTTTAAGTAAATCAAACAAGGGCAATTACTCTGGATATACAAACCTCGAGGTTACCTGTCTTGTTGTAATGAGTTGCCCTTTAGATACTGAATAACTTCTCAAAGTTTCAAGTTAATATCTTTCATAGTTATTTATATATGTTAATTTACAATTTTTAAGTAAATAAAACAAGGGCAATTACTCTGAAATAACAAATCCGAGGGTTACCTGCCTTAATGTAATGAGTTGCCCTTTTGATACTAAACAAGTATTTCAAGTTTCAAATAGATACCTTTGAATAGTTATTGAGATATGTTAATTTATCATTTTTAAGTAAATAAAACAAGGGCAATAACTCTGAAATGACAAAAACCAGGATTACCTGCCTTCTGTAATGAGTTGCCCGTTTGATACTGAACAACTATTCCAAGTTTCAAATGGATACTTTTGATAGTTATTGAGATATGTCACTTTATAATTTTTAAGTAAATAAAACAATGGTAATAACTCTGAAATGACAAATTCTATGGTTACCTGCCTTGTTGTAATGAGTTGCCCTTTCGATACTGAACAAATAGTCCAAGTTTCAAATGGATACCTTTGATAGTTATTGAGAAATAAACTCTGACAAAAACCTTAAGCAAAAAACTTAACCGACGCAGACGCAGACGACAGGGTGACGACAAAGTCGAGCTAAAAATGGGGAAAAAAATAACAAACAGTTTTTAAGTAGATCTAAAGAAAAAATATTAGCACTCTCGGGGAATGGAAGCTGCGTCTTACCATGGACCTCTAAGCACAAGCTAAATATCGACCATCATACCAAATGGGCTATTCTATTTTATGGTATCATATTATAGATATTTAGCGTTAAGAAGATTAATTTTGCTGCCGATATTCTAAAAGAATGCTGATTCCCCCCGATAGTGGACTGTGTTCAATTTTATGGTTCGCTGCTCGTTGTTTACTTATAAAAAAGCGATTACAGAATCATACATGTAAATATAGAAAAAAAAGAAATCGGTAAAATAAATAGCCGTCTCTTGTTACCATTCGTTTGAAATAATGTGCTGGATGGATTCAATGGAATAAGTACAATGTAAGAATACTCATGAGTTCGATTATATCAATTTGAAACTTTAAACCATTAGCGCGTTCAATTACCTTTGTTTTCTGTTTAGGTTAGCAGTTTGTGCCTCGTGTACAGCGTGCAGAGTACAATAGAGAAAACAATTTCTTTCCAAATATATCCGGTTACGCTTAAAGTATTATTTTCATTGCAAACAGTTTGGAGCAAGATCAGACGCCGGGTAACCCGGCGTCTGATTAGGCACCAAACTGTTTGCCATTTAGATTAAAACTGGTAGTCTGAATTGTCAAAATTGTGTCATTTTCTATATTTCATTGCAATGCGTTTGCGTTTGAACGAAAGAATTACGTTTTCTCCACTGTATTTCAGACCGGTAGCCAACTCGCGATCGATGGCCATAGATTTCTTTACTGAACGCATCCAATAGATGACGTTATGCATCAAATCGATGGTTGGTTTCATTATGTTTACTAATTCACCCTTGAAACTTGACATTTCCAATTTTTCAATTAAGTGAACATGTAGTCCATATTGGCTACATTGTACGTAGGGTCTGATCAGATGGCTTCTTAAGGAGACCTCTGATCAGGGTTTACACTGTTTGCATAGGAAATTATAGGATCTGTCATGAGTCGATGTTACATGTAAAGACAAGGTGATCTCAAACGAGTCTAGAATCGAAATGTTATTAAGCGAGCCTTGGCGAGCTTAATAACTTTTCTATTCTAGACGAGTTTGAGATCGACTTGTCTTAAACATCGAAGAGTGACAGATTCCTTTTCTCACATTACCAACGATTTAAGCTATTTTTTAAGTAATATGAAATTTTTTAGAACCCCGGTGACGTCAAAACGCCAATATAAATAGTGACGTTATAGTGAACTTACACATGTTAGAGATAAGGATATTCGTCATCGTTGTAGGTGTAGTTATGTGAGAAAAGTATATTCTTCACAGGTTCACTGTTTGTTATTGACGAGTATACTCGTCGCTAGGGCTGAATATGTTAAAGTAGACACAATCAGCAGTCCCATGGCTTAAACTAGCTTTTTGATTATTTTGACTTCGAACGATGAAATTGGGTGCGTATTTAAACTCACTACACATTGTTTTTTACAGCAGGAGGGTGGCATATTAAAAGGAGAAACAGCGACATGGCGAGAAATAAGGGGAGAACGGGAGAACGAGTTACGAGACAAAGGAAATCGACAAACAGACATACAGAGACAGGGAGAGAAAGATAGAACTTCTAAGTTGTTGCTACTGCGTGTATTTGCCCTTATAGACAATTCCCTAATCCTTTTAGGGACACCCCCTCATTATTCTCGATAGGCGTAAAAGTAACTTTAAAGCAGGAGTAAAGTGTGCACAGCCAATGTCCCCAATTTTAAGTTTTCCATACAGGCCAATTGTGAAAGTAACTCTAAAGCAGGATGTAAAGTGTGCCTAGCCAATGTCTCCAATCTGTTTTCTAAAGAGGCCCTGACATACATGTACACATACTCAAGTTTTTTTTTCAATGGGTTTTACTAACCAAACTATCAAATATAAAGAACAGGCCTCACATGAAACGCCTGACTGAATCTAAGTATTACAGGTATGCATAAAAATCATGGTGGTTTTTTTCAAGGAAACTGCAACAGTAGGGATTATCACCGAAAGTAGGTCAGGAAATATCTTAACTATATTTTTGACAAGGTGTTACAAGGTGTTACCAGTCAAGCTAGGTTACGTAAGGACGAAGAGGGGATTTTATTGACTTTTCTATGAACTAAACCATGTGTTGTTTCTCAAAAGGGGAGTTCAGTTAAGGTGGTTCACGGGTCTGCTTATTCCCTGTCAAACTTTATTGAAACCTTGATTAAATTGAAATATACCATAATATTATATTTTGAGAGAGAAAAAATGTTAAAATAAAAAAATATACAGCACAGTTTTTTCTGACATGACCTTTTGTCTAGAAAAGTTCCATTTTTAATAAACAGAAATATTTTCTTTATAAAATAGTATAACTCAATAATTCTATACATTTATATGAGTCTTTACAACTGTCTGCAATTAAACTACATTATATTGTATCCGACGTTAAATAAATCTTCGTGTATCTTGTATCTTGCTTGTGAACAATGCCAACATGGCGACACCACCCCTCATCGGTATTAGTGATGTTTTGTTAGGCCATTCGAATTCAACACAAATTTTCTTTTGCATCAGCGCAGCTGTAGACCTTGCGATGTATTCGGAAATACAAGTTATGAACATGCTTGCTTGTTTGCTCTCTTGAGCGAAAGTGAGAGACACAGAGAGAAAGATCGAGGCAACGTGAGACAGGGCCAGAGAAGCAGAAAGACAGACAGGCAGACAGAAAACCATAGGCAAACATATATTAAAACAAACATACATACAAACAGACAAAACATACTTAAATACACTTAGAATAAGAGAGAGAGAGAGAGAGAGACAGAGAGACAGAGAGACATATATACATAGACAGAGATAGAGAGACAGAGGCAGAGAAAGACAGAGACACAGATAGACACACATATACACACATAGACAGAGGGAGACAGAGAGAAAGAAAGAGAAACAGAGAGAGAGAGAGAGAGGAAGGATAAGTGGGAATACCATCTGCACTGTCAATATCGAGTTGGCTACCGTCATGCATCTATAACAGCAGTCATTACAGGATATACATTGTATGCTCGTATATTTTAAACATGACTGAACGTATGAACGTCAAAATAAATCAGCGTGATATTTTTTCTCCGCACACATGTATACTCCTCGATTACAAACACATTTGTTGGTTGTTTGACTCAAATTTTACCTTGCTGAATAGAAGGGAAAATGGTATAACAGTATAATCTGGCTAACCCGAAATGATTTTCAGACCCAAATGTCGAAGCCGAGGGTAATACACGTATTCTTGTTTTCGAATGTCACACAAACTGCCATCTGTAGGGCGTTCAAGTACCGTACCAGCGAACAGTAACGTTAACCGATGCAAACAACCCATGTAGTACGACATCTAACGTTCACCGATACTCTTCAATAATAACTCATTGCGCCCCAAAGTTTATTAACTTTTCAAGGGTACGAACGATTTATGTGCGAATCTTAATAACACAAGCAAAAGTGCACTAATCAACTGAAATGCATCAATTTTACTGCATATAAAAATAAGATTTAGCTGCTCAGATGTAAGCTGCTTTATTTGATACATTAAGTATCGGAAAATGTTGGTTTATTGATGAGAAATTAAGTCGGGACTGTTCGCCGATTGTATTAAATTCATTTGGTAGCCATTTTGTTTTCCTTGTTGGGGATGGCGAACTACCTCTGAGGCCGTTCGTGTCGTTCGCAATCGGTAACACCCTAACGGTTGTTAAAGGTGAATTGTTACCGTTTTCCGATGCAATCGATTGCATCGATACGGTACTTGAACGCGCTAGTGGTATAGATTTTATTACACTGAGCTTATTAAACCTGGCTTTGGAATCGTCTCACTGGCATCCGTGATTTATAAGTATATTTGTCGTATGCAAACAGTGTAGACCCAGATGGTTAGAACATGTATCCTGGGAGTAACTGTAAACATGGTGACAGTAAAGTGAAGACGTTATTCTTCAAGTCAGTGAAATTTAATCGCTACCTTCAATATCGGGCATACAGTGGAGAAAACGTTATTCTTTCCCAGTAAACGCGTTCGCGATAAAACTATTATTTCCATTGCAAACAGTTTGGAGCCAGATCAGACGCCGGGTAACCCGGCGTCTGATCTGGCTTCAAACTGTTTGCCACTCAGCTTAAAATCAGTAGTCAGAATTGTCAAAAAGTTGCTATTTTCTACATTTTAGTGTATTGCGTTTGCGTTTCGTTTTCGTTTAAACGGGAAAGAATAACGTTTTCTCCACAATGTGATTTCTACCCAGTGCTCTGAATGTCAAAGTGAAGAAATTCAATGAAGCGCGGGTAAACGGCGGGAGTAACTATGACTCTCTTAAGGTCCAAGACAAATGATAGCCGTGTTTCCTATTGCATACGCAAACTATAAAAAATTTAGGGACGGTAGGTCAGAACATTTATTTTTTTACACATAGAATACTAAATTTAACTGTCTGATGGGGTCTTTTATATAATGCTATTCATCTATGAAAGTAATTTATTGTGCAGAGTCTGGGTCATACACAACAAAAACCCTTATAAACCATTCAAATTGCTGATTTTATTGGTAGGTCACATCACCAAAATGACCTTAAAAATCTGAATTGGTATAATTGTTGATCAGTATTGGTGTACAAAACGACAAAGTAGTCACATATCCTTAGCAAGCCTGACCCATTTTGTACACATAACACAGACCATACCGGATTTATCTTGAGCTAATTTTCTGAATAACCACTACACTCTGACATCTCAAAACTACCATGACGTGTAACAAGAGCCGTATACGGCCCTAAATCGCTCACATGGAACCGTTGATGTAAATGTATCATATCTTGAAAAGCGGAGAAATTATGACAATACGATAGTGCCAATTGCTGATTGGATGATGCTGAGTGCAAATTATCTAAGCTCAGGGTACTGTGGTTTGAGAGAAGAAAAAGGTTTTTATTGAAAAATCTATTTTAGCTCCTGTGACCTAGATATGCAACGGATCCAAACTTTTTGAACAATATTGGTAAAGTACATCTAGAACTTACACCATGCTAAATATCAAAGCTCTAGGTATATTAGTTTCAGAGAAGAAGAGGTTTGTAGATTTCACTATATAACTCTATGTAAATTTGTGACCCCCGGGGCGGGGTCATTTTTTTACACCAGGGACATAATTTGAACAATCTTGAAAGAGGACCTGTAGATGATGATTTGTGCCAAATATCTAAGCTCAGGGTACTGTGATTTCAGAGAAAAAGATTTTTAAATTTTTATTGAAAAAATCTATTTTTAGCTCTTGTGACCTAAATATGCAACGGACCAGAACCATTTTAACAATATTGGTAAAATACCTCTAGAAGTTACACTATGCCAAATAGCAAAGCTCTACCCATATTAGTTTCGGAGAAGAAGAGGTTAGAAGATTTCACTATATAACTCTATGTAAATGTGTGACCCCCGGGGCGTGGTCATTTTTTACCCCAGGGACATAATATGAACAATCTTGATAGAGGACATGTAGATGATGCTTTGTGCCAAATATCTAAGCTCAGGGAACTGTGGTTTCAGATAAGAAGATCTTTTTAAGTTTTCATTGAAAAAATCTATTTTTAGCTCTTGTGACCTAGATATGCAAGGGACCAAAACTTTTTTAACAACATTGGTAAAGTACCTCTAGAAGTTACACCATGTCAAATATCAAAGCCTTAGCTATAATAGTTTCAGAGAAGAAGAGGTTTGAAGATTTCACAATATAACTCTATGTAAATTTGTGACCCCCGGGGCGGGGTCATTTTTGACCTCAGGGACATAATTTGAACAATCTTAATAGAGGACATGTAGATGATGCTTTGTGCCAAATATCTAAGCTCAGAGAAGAAGATTTTTTAAAGTTTTTATTAAAAATTCTTTTAGCTCATGTGACCTAGATATGCAACGGACCGGAAATATTTGAACAACTTTCAAAGAGGACCATATAAGGATAATTTCTACCAAGTTTGGTAAAAACCAATCTAGTAGTTTAGGAGGAGATGTCGTTTATAGAAATTAATGACGACGGACGGACGACGGACGGACGACTGACGACGGGCATATCACGATCAGAATAGCTCACCTTGGCACTTTGTACCACATTTTTTTAATGTATATATTGTGAGTTTTAATATGACTAGAAAAGCTCCAAATCCATTTGATAGGCAACAGGTACCATGCAATAAAGCCTAGAACTAGTACCAATAAATTATGATTTCTAAAATTAATAAAGTTTGGTGATAAGATATAAGTTAAACGAAAACAGTTTTCACTGAGGATCTTTACAGTGGCATTGGATATGACCATCAAGGCCCTACAGTGTATTTGTTTAGCATAATTATGTAAGTTTCAATGAAGTAATATACATGTATAACTTTAAATAGTTCAACAAAAAGACAATATCTTGTGTATATTGTTACAGCAGTATAACATGAATATAAAACTAGGTCTGACGTGTCACAGGATGGCACTTAGATATTGCTAAATCATTTTATCAAGCACGGGTTCGAATCTCGCAGCAACCTATGATATTTGTTTGCCAAAACAATATTAAGGTGTCTATAATTGAATTACATTAAGGTAATGCAGAGAGCCCCTTGAAGAAAGTGACTAAAACTTATATTGATATTCATATTTTATCATCGATTTGTTTTGTTATATTATGGCTAATATAGGGCTAGAAATCAAACTAATGCACCCCTTCCCCAACATTGACGAACATGTGCATAAATGGGTTGTATAATCATACAGTATGAAATTAGATAACTCATTCTAGATTAAAAAAAGTTTGAGGTCGACGCGGGATTCGAACCTACGCTTATTAAAATAATTCTATCGCAATACATTCTGTGTACCTATACTTAACCTACTGCGCTAAAGTGCTGACAATAATATCGCCTTCATGTGTATCTAATAATCATACCAATCTAGATTGTATAAAAAGGGTCCGAGAATATGCGGAATGCTGCTCTCCTTAAAAACTGACTCTGCTGACATTTGACACATCAAGCCTAGTTGTTTGACTACATGAATGTGGATATGACGAGTAAATCTTCAAATGCACAGATAAGTCATATACATGTATTCGTTCCAATACATCAGCTTATTAATAAGAATAAATACAAAGTTTGAAAATTACTTTTTTGAGGAAAACATTAAAAGATATACATAAAACAGCAAATTTTGAATTTCTGTATGTTGGGGAGGATATGAATAGATATTGTTTTTTAAAAAATCCAAATCCACAGGCTTGACACAGCCTTTTTAAATGAGATCTGTAACTAGTTTATCCAAAATCACACATAACAATCTCAAAAATAAATAGTGTTTTGGAAAAATACACCCTCCACCAATAAAAAAATAAAAACATAAACGAACGAACAATATTCTGCATTGTTGGATTTTCTGCACGATACTGGTTGGTTGGTTGGAAACCAATAGACATGAGCTATCCTGTATGGAATCTGACAACTGTATGAAATATCAGCAAACCATAGTATAGGCACATTGGGCATACATCGTAATTAATGTAATGAATTGATCTAACAGTGCTTGCTATATATATATATATATATATGAAATAAGTGATAGTACAATATCACCAAGTCAATAACAGTCAATATTCTTTTTGTGGTGCTTAAAGTCATCCCTAGATGACCTTTCGATCATAACACCTTGCCAGACAATTTCCTTGCAAAAATCATGGATCTTATGGCGATGTCACTAGCAAAGAAACATTGAAGCTTCTCGCGTGAGACTCTATCTTTATATTTGATAGTTTGGTTAGAAATAACCATTGAAAATCACTAGAGCATGAGTATAATCTGGGCTTCACCAGGTAAACTGGTTGTGATGCATGCTTTGACCGTTAAATTCTCACACTATCGAGACAATGGGGGGGGGGGGGGAGTCCCTGAATGGACTGAGGAAAAGTCTTTAAGAATTTTGTCTACTATCAGTGCACACTCTGATTTGACAAGCGGAATTTTAAATGCTGCCTCTAAGCTAGTACACTGGTTTAATTGTCAAAATGCTGTCATTTAACCCTAATTGTGTGCGATACGAATATAGGTTGTTACTTAACCCTAATTGTATGCGGAACGAGAATATATGTCATTTGCAAATAGTGAGGACCCAAATCAGAAGCGATTTCTAGCCTACAGTTCAAAGTATATTGTGTCTTACCTGTACATTTGAAGCTTTTTACATTAATATCTAAAGCCATGTTGTGGAAATTTAAGAACAATCACATTTAACTTAAATGTTTTAACCAGTTTACCCCGAAATGTCATATTTGGCTTTGTTGGAGTTTCCTTTATTTTGCTGTTATTAAATACATGTTGAAACATACTTAAACACATAAATCAATTATCAACACTTTTCCCTTTATTTGCTTATAAGGCTTTATTTGGAATTTTCAGGCCAGAAGATCTCTGCTAAAATCTCTAAAATTGGTGTTTTTGGTTTAATGATTATACCAACTTTACTGCATAAATCAGTTTTTTGACCATTATAGTAATTTAATCCATTAACTCAGAGCATATTGATTTTACCTTGGATATTTCGGCTTTCTCACAAAGCCTTCATCAACACACTGAGATGAAGTCAGTGGGTATCACGTGACTTTGAGTCGTCACGTGATACCAGGAGAGGACTGTAAACCGCCGGCAGCTCCATTCCTTCGTCCCTGTTAAGAGATGGTCGCCGCTGCTTGATGAGTATGGCTTCCTTCACTCTACGTTTGATGTGCATATCCTCTGACGTTAGCACTTTTGTTTTCTGTGGGTCAATATGGTGTCCAGTGTTTTCGAAATGTTCATGTAGTGCAGAGTTTGCTCTTGACACATGTTCCTTCAATCTTGTTTCAAGTGGCCTTCCTGTTTCCCCAACATAATCATTCTTGCAGTTTTCACATTTGATATAGTATACAACTCCACATTTTTTGAGTTTCTCTGTCTTATCTTTCACGTGAGTGACTTGTGAACGAATGGAATTAACTGGTCGATGGTACATGTTCACACCATGCTTTTTAAAGATTCGGTTTAAGGTTTCTGAAATTCCCCGGATGTAAGGGATGCCAACATTTGGTCTTCTTTGGCTAGGTTGCTGGTGTGTTGTCTTGTCTTTCTTGTTAGATTTATTGGGGATAGTGAACATCCATTCTGGGTAGCCATTAGTCCTTAGAGCACTTTTAACATGATCTTTCTCCTTGATCTTGTCGGTGTCTTTAGTCACAAGTGTGTCGGCCCGGTGGAACAAGGTCCTCACCACAGATCTCTTATGTTCTAAATGATGATTTGAGTCAAAATTCAGATATTGGTCTGTGTGTGTGGGCTTCCTGTATATGGTGACCTTGGTGGACCCGTCATCTTGAATGTGAACACATGTGTCCAAAAATGGAATTCTGCCGTCTTCTTCTCTTTCAGATGTGAACTTGATGTGTTCATCTATGGAGTTCAGGTGGTCGGAAAACTCATCAATGTCATACTCATGGAGTTTTGTCATGGTATCGTCCACGTATCTGAACCATAGAGACGGTGGGTTTCTTGCAGTATCCAATGCCTCCTTCTCAAAATGCTCCATGTAGAGGTTGGCTACTATAGGAGAGACTGAAGATCCCATTGCTGCCCCTTGTTTTTGCTGGAAGTATTGTCCTTTGTATAGAAAGTAAGTGCTATTAAGAGCCATCTCCAGGAGGTCACACACACTGCTTACTGAGAGCATAGTCCTTTTGTTTAGCTCTCTGTCACCTTCTAATTTGTCCCTGATTACTTTCATGGCTTGCTTCACTGGAATGCTGGTAAACAAGACTGACACATCGTACGATACAAGTTTGTTGGTGGGCGGTACTTCCAGTCCGCTGATTTTCTTCACAAAGTCAACACTATTTATTATATGGTGATCTGTCTTGCCAACTAGGGGACCTATGACTGCGGCCAAATATTTTGCCACTTGGTACATAACACTACCTGTACTGCTCACTATAGGCCTAAGGGGTGCATCTTTCTTGTGGATTTTAGGGAGGCCGTAGAGTTTAGGAACGGATTCAGAGGTGGGATAAAGCCTCTTATAAAGATTTTCACCTACTTGGTTTGATTTCTTGAGTTCTTTCTGCTTAGAGATTAACTTATTCTTTGCTGTCTTTGTGGGATCATTTTTCAGGAGGACATAGGTTGATTTGTCTGACACCAAATTTTCCATTTTGGACTCATATTCTGTCCTGTTGAGTACCACTGTGGTACGTCCTTTATCTGCGGGAAGAATGACAATGCTGTTGTCTTTACCCAAAGTCGAAAGGGCTACTCTTTGTTTTCCCGTTATGTGGAGCTTTTACATCGATAACCAACGAAACAGTACTGAAATCCCTAAAATAGGCGTTTTTATTTATTATTTCAACAATTTCGTGCTTTGTTTTTTCTCTCCCTCTCTGTCGTACCCTGGACCCTTTCATGTCTTACAGTTACTCGTAACTACAGACTAGTCGCTTGAGTACAATTTGACCGTTGCCATAGTGGGTTATTTTTAACACGGGCTTGAATGTTTAATTCTTTCCCATGTTACTAATGATCTTGTCATAGAATTTGTGTTAAATGTTTTACATGTATTTACTTACTGTGCTGACGGTCTTTTTGATTGTGAGGTTGTGGAACAGGGTTTATATTTTATGTACACTGTTCGTCTTTATAGGTGAATATAGGAGATAAGTGTGAGGTTGGGCGCCCCTAAACCCAGGTTTAACCCCTCAGTGGTAGTTAATTATTAATTTATAATTAATTATTGATTGCTGCTGACCGTACCAAGGTGGGCTCCTATGTTCACTTTGCTTTATGTTTGTCTTGCGTGTTGTTTTCTATTTAGTGTGTAGATGAATGAATGGGATTGTGCGTGTGTGTGTGTGTTTGTTATGGTATGACTGTGTGTGTGTTCTGCTTGAGAGGTGGGTGTATTGTTTGTGTTGCGTTTCCTGCTTGAGTCTTTCGTATTTATTTGCCTCAAAAAACACATTTCGCATAATGTGTTTTTCCTAGATTTTTCTTCTGTTACATGTATTAGGTACATGCTCTATAATATGAAAACACAAAAACCATTTCTGTGCATATTTTCCTTTATTTGGATGTTTGACACCAGGGACTCTCTTCTAAAATCTCCAAAAATTGGGTTTTTGGTTAATATTTTCATGATTTTCACCCAAAAAGATCAATTTTTAAAGTTTTATTTATCCTAATTCGTACTATTCCACAGTTGATAAAACTGTTAGTAAATTTGTAGATTTGGAGACTTTATGTTAATACCCAGGGTCTCTCAACTCAACTCAACTCAACTCAATTTTATTTCTGCTTGGGTTCATAAATTACATGAACAGCAAAAGCATCAAATAATATACATACATGTACATAAGTTATAAATAATATCAAAAGTGGGTGTGCCCGTGAGGTCTAATATAGGTTGAAAGTACTAGGAAACGACTACTTTAAATACATTGTAGTTCTATTGCATTTAAAGAAAAGTCTATCCATTAGTTTAAATCTTGACCAATCGTCTTGTTGAATGGCTGCTCTAGATTTAAACCGTCTTTCCGTTTTTATATTTTGGAAAAAAGGCTTATATTTTTTATTTTTGTATTATGCTAAGCATCTAAATTTAATGATCAATAATCTAAAGGGGCCCTCTGATCAGGGTCTAAACTGTTTGCATGTGACAGGTGTAATATTTACAGGTACACGTTTGTAAATCGCTAGGGTCGAATGTGATAATCATTCACTTTGTTCTACACATGTCTTTTAAGGAGCACAAACATTATTTATTATAATAATGTTGTTGTTACTGTTAACATGCTGCGGATATTTCTAGAGTAATTGTACGAATCTGCTTGTATCCAGACAAAATACCGCATTTTAAGCGTCCTATATGGATTCAAACCGAATGATAAGAAAAACTTAATACATTTAGACATATAGATCTACCATCTTTGAAGATCGCGTTTCGATATTTTCTTTTATTATTATTTTTTAGCCACGTACAAAGGAAATGCCTCTTTATGGTTCATATCGCCTCTCTTGCGTGAGGTATACTCAGATAAGTAACGCATATGGTAGCCCGTATACAATGAATTTACATACAACCATTGTACTTACATCTATACATTCACAGATACATAGCATGGTAAAGATTTGTGCATGCAGTTAATACTTCACACAAATACTTTGCAGCCCCCTTTGTTGCTCTTGTCAATGGGCGAAAGCGAAATTATTGCCAAGACCAACAGAGGGTTACATTTAAAGCACATTGTTTATAATTTATCTAACTTAATCACTGCAAACCAGAGGGACGCAAGGAATCTTTACGATTTCTAACGCCTCACTCTTTCACATCATTGTCTTGTGAGTAATTAACGCAGCTCAACGTTTTATCACATATAGGTAACATAGTGTACAAATACAGAATACAAAATCAGTTAGTGTACAATAACTCCGTATTTCAATAACAGTAGACAATATGGCGTGGGTCGCATTTTGAGAGAATTACATCGATTTTTAATACAGTTCAATAAAATGATTATCAATCAGTTTGGGCCTCGATCTAACGCAAAATAGTTTGTGTTCGATCCAGACTCACGCTGTCTGTAGGTGCCATTTGATTTGTGATCGGTTGCACGGGGTACATCATTGAGGAACTACCCGTGCGTATACTACATTGTATCTTATACAGTAAAGTCACTGTCAATCAATTATGGAAATTGTGATAAGCGTGCACATTAACCCGTGTTTATTCTAATGTGAGAAAAAGCACGGAGGGTAAAGTCCCGAAAATGGATAAAAAGGAATTTGTAAAAGATCGATGTCCAGGTAAGTATTTTTAGTTATCGAGAGTGAAAGACGATGAGCGTAAGAGACAGCAAAAGAGCGAAAGAAGGAGAGATAGAAAGAGGAATATTAAGAGAGAAAAGAAAGAAAGAAAGAAAGAAGGAGAGATAGAAAGAGGAATATTAAGAGAGAAAAGAAAGAACGAAAGAAAGAAAGAAAGGATAGATAGATGGATAGATAGATAGATAGATAGATAGATTATTTTACAGTTGTAATAATGTGTTTAATCAATATAGCCAGTCGTCGTAGTTTTGGTATGTTTTCGGACGTTAACAAGTCTGCAAACATCAGCATGTTTGGTCGTTTATAGTAATATTTAGGAATGTATTGATTTCTGTATACATTGAATTCGAATCAAGTTAGAAGATAATGAAATTCGTCTCCGATATCATTGCATTTTAAACTTCCCTTTCCTGTTTAGGAATTCCTTGCCATTTTCCCGTTTCAATAGGAAGTCTATGGTTTCTAGTAATCATTGCCATGACATTTCTGCATAGATAGGGTGATAAAAGTGATATATATTTGCTTTGTTTAAATTCTGACTTCAGTATTTTATAGATGTTTGTTGAGGACGTGTTTTCAATATCTGCTTGCCAGCTTTGTACAAATATATCTTTAAACTTTTAGTGTGAAGATTTTATTAACCATTTTCTATTTGTAAAACTTTGATCGTACCAAATTTCTGAAAAGCCAGATGAACACAGAATGTCCTTACATATTTAAGCCATGATGACGTAATTCCATTCGTTATGTGATTAGCATATATAAAATTGTATACCGTTGTTGATAATTTTGGGTCAGTGTTAACATTTTTATCTGGCTGGACCAGTAGGCAATAATTCTCTTTTTAATATCAACGTTTAGTGGATATACACCTGTCTCTCCATAAACCATATATGAAGGTGTTGATTTCTTAAGTTTAAAAATATACTTTAAGAATCTTAACTGAACTCTTTCTATCGTATCATTGTTCCCACCACCCCATATTTCGCACCCAAACACCCACACTCGTGAATATAGAAAAAACTTGTAAACACAATATTTCTGTGAAGAAGATAAGAATTTAGCACCGATTTCAAATCTTGATACAGCAAAGTGGCAAATGTAGTAAATATACATGTTATTCTAGTTGTTTTGTGTTGTTTTGAAGATCTTAGTTTATCTAAGATATAATGTTAGTGTTAACATATACAGTGGTTTAGAGGGGGTTTAACCCATATCTTGTTTCTAGTATGGAATATAGCTGATCACTTAAAGCAGTTTGAGAGTAAAGCAGAATGCTTTAAGCTGTCATCTGCTAGAATATAGAAATTATTTCTCATGATATATATTCATGAATGTATTTTCTTCAATGAGGGAATTAATCAAAGGCATAAAAAGGTTTATTTATGATGAAATATGTTAAAAAAAGAAGGGCAGGAAACGGGACAAACGTTTTTGTCCGGTTTAGAAAGAATTCCGATATTTAGATGTTTCGGTTTAGAGGTGGATTCCCTGCATTGTGCTGTATACTACGGAATGCTAAATCACCGCAATATTGCATGTTTCATACTTTACTCCAGCTAATAGATTTGTATTTCCTGGTTAGTATAGACCGATGATTTTATTCACCTGGCAGGGCTGAGTTAACCTTTGGCAAAGATAAACTAATTTATTTTTTATTTTAGAAGTGATAGGTATAGTTTCGAATTATATCGTTATTGTCCGATACTTTAAACATAGAGAAACACAATTTATGTGTGCATCCATATCCACATGAAAATGGTATATATAGGGCTCCTTCTCTACAACAACACTCAATTGGAGAAAAATATTGCGTGTTCTGTTCCGAGGGAGTTGTTATAAGAGGGAAACGTAAGGCATTTCCTACATTTGTACACAACTTGATTTCAGATCAGACGCCGCGTAACGCGACGACTCATCTGGATTCAAGCTGTTTGTAATTCATCATTATACATGTATTCCTTTTGTCAAACTGTCCTCTAATATGTAATCATGAGAAGAAACGATATCCTGGGAAGAAACGACAGACGACATCGGTAAATTCCAATAAAGAGCGTGCTGCCGTCTTAAATGTTGAAGTGCAAAGGTCCGCATCGAAACTCCGCCCTGCCATGTCAATAAAATCGGCATATATTATCAATAAGGTTTGACCTGACGGTCATCACTTTCCGTCAGCTTTCGTTGGTACAATCGGTGGTACAATCGGGAGTTTCCGGATACTTTATTGATATATACCTTAGCCGATACCAAAAGTCACTGTGTTGCAATAGCTGAATGGATAGCGTTAATGACTCGTTGTGGAAGGGTCATGGGTTCGATTCTCGGTACTGTTTTGTAAACTTCGGCTGTAAATATTTTTTAAATAGTAAAAAATTAAAAGTTTAGTATGCCTTAAACGATACTAAAATAAATCAGTCAGCAATTTTTTTGAAAAACGGCCTGCTGCCTGATGCCTTTTGATGCTTGACGAAATACAAAAGTAACGCATAGTGCTTTCTGGGAGTGTTTTGCATAACATGGTGTTCTTTGGACCAGTTTTCTAGCCAAGTTTTTCCTAGGCAAGTAGCACTGTACTCTATTTCATATACATGTACATGCAATTGCATGAATGTCATGGTTTGCATGCGTCTATCCGCATTTTTAAAAAAAATACATGTACATATTCAATAAATAATACAAAACTCTACCGGGGATCGAACCCAATACCCTTACCTTGGTAGCGCGGCGACCTTACCACTGAGCCATCACCGACTGTATTTATCTATAACCGATAACACTATTCCAGTTCGAGTCACCGTTGAATTGTCTATTCTCAATACACTGTAGTTGTTTTCGGAAGCTAACGAATAACTTACGGAAAAAGACGGAATATGCATGAACCGTCAGGTCAAACCTTATCGACAATACTACTAACATGTAAATAGTATTTATTGTTCGTCATGGTAATATGTTATATAGCCATGTACATTGTATATGTTTAATGCCAATAACAAATTAATTCCTTTAAACTGAATTGTATGGATCGGGCTCCAAACTGTTCGCCATTCAGATTTAAATGAACACCTGAGTCAACATATTCAAAACGTCATTTTCTAAATTTAACTGAGTTTAGTTTGCATTCCGTTTCGTTTAAACTGGAAATAATAACGATTTCTTTACAGTAAAGATTGATGACACTATCATACCTTTCATATAAACGGAGCAAGTCCGTATTATTTATTGTTTGGAGTGTGGCTTCATCTGGTATCAATAGCTGTTCTCCATCGTCTGTTGTGTTGACCTCGTGTACAGACTGATCTTTTCTTGTTACAAGTGCATTAACGAAAGACAAAGATTTGTTCTCGTAGGACATGTGGTAATACATTCCAGCTGAAATAAATTCAAGGAATATGTTAGGTACACTAATAATTGTTATAAATATATATAAATGTATAATTAAGTCTTACAACGCAAAGTAATTCTCGTCGGGTATAAGGTTCCCTTGTGGAACTTTTAAGGTTCCTTTGTGGAACTTTTAAGGTTCCCTTGTGGAACTTTTAAGGTTCCCTCGTGGAACTTTTAAGTTACTAAAACATGAATCCGTCTACTTAGAATATTGGGTAGTTTAAGAAAATTAAACTCTGCTTTAAATTAGGAAACAATGTAGACTCTGATCAGAGGGCCCTTACAGATGCCCTCTGATCTGGGTCAACAACCTTTGTAAATGTAAGGAGTTTCATTTCAAACAGGTACATGGGGTTGAAAGAGTTAAAGAAATTCGAATTAAATATTTCGTCGCCATTTTCGCAACATAAAATACTGTTGAGGAGTTTGGAGTCGTACTCAGACGTTTGTTAATTCGTTTGATCAGGACCCAAAGTGTTCTACACTAGATTATAAAATCTTTTCGTAACAATTTAGAAATAATTGACTTGAAACAACAAACAAAAAACACAAAAACACTATTACATGTATCTTAAAGGCAGTATGTAAGCCAACATAGCGCATTTTTCAAACCTGAACATTCAGGCACATACGTAATCTAAACATATAAAAAGAAGTAATCCGCTATGTATATGGAGGCAACATTAGGCGTTTTCGACTGGAAAATTTTCGTGGAGCAACTAAATCTCGTGGAGCACATATTGTATTCGACTGGAAGTGAGACGTCATGGTCCGACACGCCGTGGAGTACGAAAGATATCGGTTGTAAACTTCGTTGAGTTCGTGGAGCAATAGACGCCAAACATAATCCATAAACAAAATTTTGATTGGTCAGATCTGTTTTTTGGTGTAAATTCAATTGATGGAATAGCTAACATTTTGCCAGTCGAATACGACTAATGCTTACAAACCCATGAATTTGGTGGAAAGAAGTCGATTTTTAAATCGGTTTGTTGACATCCGATCAACGGCGGAGATTTTCCGAGTTCGTTCGGCTTGCGCCCGGTAAAGATGTATGATAGTGTTTTCTTCTGACTTGGCAGGGTTATTTTTAGATTGGAACATTCTAAAACTTTAAAAGGGATGAGTATTCCCTACATTCAGCAAGAGACATTGATAGCTGTATTTACTGTGCGCAGTAGAGAATACATTTTTCTTTCCGGTTTAAACGCAATCGCAATTCACTACACTGTGGAAATTTACTTATAGAAATTTTAATTATTTTTTTAATCTGAGTAGCAAACAGGTTGGAGCCTGATCAGACGCCGGGTTACGCGGTGTCTGATCTGGCTCCAACCTGTTTGCAATGGTAATAATAGTTTTGTTTATAAATGCGTTTAATTTGAAAGAATAAAATATCAGTAAAGTTAGCGCAGCGTTCTCGTGCTGCACGGTGATCATACTTATCTCAAGTATGAATGTGTAAGACTATGTATTCGATGTTACCTTCCTTACAGTGGAGAATATATTATTCTTTCCCAATAATCACGCTTACGCTAAAACCATGATTTCAATTGCAAACAGTTTGGAGCAGATCAGACACCAAACTGTTTGCAACTCAGACTAACATGAATGGTCATAATTGTCTAAAGGTTGTGTTTTTATGCGTTTTATTGTGATGCGTTTGCGTTTCGTTTGTGTTTTATACGGGAAAGAATAACGTTTTCTCCACTGTTACCTATTTACCATTATTAACTATTCTGTTCTAAAGTAATACAGACAAGTCAGAAAAATCGGATCGATCACATGACTCTTATTCGACCATGCGGAAATTATCGGAAGCCGACACGAAGATTTGTTATGTAAACAAAAAGCTTATTTTCCAACCATCTCGATAAGAAATCGGCACATTTATGTATGGTTCTTAAAGAAAGGGGGCATGTTTCAGGCACCTAACAACGGATTTCGCTTAGTTTTAATACATAGAAAATGTTCTTATATAAGAAATTGCGCGATTTAAACATACATTTGGGTGACATTCTAGCTTTATTCTTATTGGCTGCAATGGAACATACAGTGGAGAAAACGCTATTCTTTCCCGTTTAAACGAAAACGAAACACAAACGAATTGCAATAAAACGTAGAAAATTTCTTGACAACTCTGACTACTAGTTTTAATCTGAGGGGCAAACAGTTAGGAGCCTGATCAGACGCCGGGTTACCCGGCGTCTAATCTGGCTTCAAACTGTTTGCAAAGGAAATAATAGTTTTATAGTAAACGCGTTTACTGGGAAATAGTAACATTTTCTCCACTGTACTTATGTTAGAACAAGCACGTTTATTGGGAAAATATAAAGTCTTCTCCACTTAAATCCGATCCTTTAAAAACCGAAAACGTTTGTCTGTCTCAAAATGTTTGTTAAATTTACACTCTAATCATTTAACCCATTACCCTATAAATACGCCTTTTTACTCCTTTGATTTATTCCTCAACTTAAAAAAATGGTTCCGATTAATACAGTGATGAATACTGCACCATAAAATACAGTTTCTGTCTTGGTCCCGTTTACACATGTATAAAGCCTATTGGTTGGGTCTGAGATCTGAAATTATCTTAGACTGCTACCGGACTATGACGTATGTAATCACAATGAGCGCTAACCCACGATCACCCTTTATAACACGTTCTACTACATGTAAACACCCAAAGATAACTGTCCAAATTAGGTCTAGTTCAATTTATTAACCGGCATTTGTTGCTATAGTTTGATATTGTATCCCATTTATTTTAATGAAAATGGAATAACCCGGACTGCTTAAATAGGAATTTTAAGGGTACCCGCCGGACTTCAGTTTGAAAATTGCGGGTCTCCAATTCTTAAACTTTGGTTGCGCGCGGGCGCCGGGCATATGATTTGTCGTGTCCTGTATTTAGGCTGATTAGAAGAGACATATTTTCGGTTTATTCGCGCCATTTCTATTCTTTGTTAAAACAGTACAGAAGCTTTATTTACTGTCGGTACATAAAAACAAGTAATATATATTGTACTAGTTTCGCTTTAAAAGTGTCCTATAACAACGGTGAGAAGACTGTTTCGCGAGGAAGAACAACAAAGTGTCCGAGGCGAAGCCGAGGACATCTTTGTTGTTCGTCCTCGCGAAACAGTCTTCTCACCGTTGTTATAGGACACTTTTGAAGCGAACGAATACCGGTATCTGACTTATACGAAGATTTGTAATAATATCTAACACCGAGTCAAGAACGATTTTGTCAATTTGATATAGCAAATTAATCTAACTACTTCTAAATATTGATATACATGTACACGTAAACCAACTATATTTTTCATTGGTCCTATTTCTAACTTGCACGAGCATACCGTGCAGCCTGTGTGCTAGGTCATGCCGTAAAATAACTACATTTCGTTTGTCTGCGCTCAGAAATTGTACTCAGCTTGTAAGGTAAGCGCTGTTTTTCCTGTAGATTCTCTGTTTATCAGTTTAGTCGACATTTTATTTTTAAGCATTCAGAATTAAGGTCAATAAATATTTGAACCTTGTCATTTTAGCCTGATATTATTCCTTATCTGTCCCTTTGTAATCAAACCAAGGACCAGAGACACCCTCACCAGAAGAGGCACACTGATATATTATTGCATGGTTCACCCTTTCACTGTCATATTGTCGTCTGCTTTGAAATTGCCGTCTGCATTTATTTTCAATACCAAATTTTCGGGATTTGACTGCATGAATGTTAATAAAAACGTTATCAGTGTGAACCCTGTTCAAACGCTGAGTAACTGTGTGTTTGATATTGATCCACACCGTTTGCAAGTGTTTGCTATCCCTTATCATGATGAATTGCCATCTGCTTTCAATGTATCATCTTTGCAGAAACTCAAAATCTTTCTGATGCTTTTCAAGTTGAATAAAAATTGAATATGAGTGCCAAATAATTTGGATCCAGACCACATGCCGCATGACCCGGCGTCTTCTCTGGATCCAAACTGTTTGCAAATGTAAGCCAAGCGGTACTTAGCATTGCAAGGGTCAATTCCCTGGCAGTGCAAGAATTAAACAGGTGACAGCATGCTCACCACGTGCACCCCGCCCGTAAAAAGTATACAATAACAGAATGTAAAACTGTCTGGTAACAGAAAAAAGTGTCCGGTATCAAATGCAAGAGGACACTTTTTGAATAGCTCTGCTGGGGGTTTCTGCGTATAATATAACATAAACTCCATAGAGCTTTTAACACCGACATACTCGTACATCACAATACATGCTATAACAATAAGACAATTTACGGTATTAAAGCTAGTTAAATTATATTTAAGAAATAATCTATGTTCTACCGTTGTGAAACGGTATATTACAACGGTTGGGAGTTGTGGTGCGCAGGAATTGACCATGAAGGCCGAAGCTTGTTCTATTTTTGTAGTGACCAAAACGCATGTCATGTTAGAATAAAAGGTATACAAAGTACATACAGTGGAGAAAACGTTATTCTTTCCCAATAAACGCGTTTACGCTAAACCTATTATTCCCATTGCAAACAGTTTGGAGTCATTTCAGACGCCGGGTAACCCGGCTTCTGATCAGGCTCCAAACTGTTTGTCATCCAGGTCAAAATCAACATTCAGAACTGTCAATAGTCAGACAATTCAATAGTACAGTTAGACTTGTTATTTTCAGATATTACACATGGAAAAGGGTTATGGAAACATAACGACTCACTTTTACTAGACTTAGATTACGTACTTCAAATCAGAGAAAATATAAAAAATGTTAAACAACAATACTGTGTTCCAGTATCCAATTAAGATAACATATGACATAAATGGACGGGAATTACAACTTACAATATCAGATGATTTATTTCTAGAATTTTTATTAATGGAAATCCGTGGAGAATCAATATCATATGGATCTTATAAAAAGAAATTGACACACAAACAAGAAAATTCTTTAATACAAAACATAAAACATGCCGAAGAAAATCTTACGGAGGATAATATACACACTTTACAAAGCTACAGGCGAGAATTATTAGAATTAAGGGAAATCAAACTTAAAGGACATGCAATAAGGTCAAAAGCTAAGTGGATAGATAGTGGTGAAAAGCCTTCAAAGTTCTTTTGCAATCTTGAAAAACATAATTATATAAATAAAACAATTAACAAATTAGAAACAGCGAACGGATTAACCTTAACAAATCAAGAACAAATTCTATCTGAAAAGCAACAATTCTATAAAAAGCTTTACTCCAATAGAGATGAAACCGATGTAGATTTTGACCGTAATACAGAAATACAAAACAATGTAAATAAATTATCAGATAACCAAATAAAAAACCTTGATGGTTATATAACATATCAGGAAACCAGCTACACTTTAAAGATTATGTAAAATGATAAGAGTCCCGGAAGTGATGGGTTTACGGCAAACTTCTTTAAAATATTTTGGAAAGACCTAGGGGAATTTTGTTGTAAATTTTTTAAAAACATCCTTTGATAAGGGCCTTCTTTCAATTACTCAACGTCAGGGTATAATCACGTGCATACGAAAAGAAAGCAAACCCCGACAGTTCTTAACAAGAGTTGTCAGAGAGACAACAAAGCTCGCCACCGGCACCTTTAGAAACTTAAAAGCACACTCAAGGTCACAAAGGTCAACCTTTTTGCCTGCATAGAAAGGTCTTGTCCATATACACTGGCAAATCAAATATGAAAATAACACCTCATGGGACATAGGAATTATAAGCATTTTTGAAACTAAAATGAGATTTCGAAACCTAAAACCTTTCGCGACCTTAGTTAAAGGTCAAGGACACTGGGCTAATTTGTTTGCATGCATGGAAAGGTCGTGTTCATATACACATGCATGCCAAATATGAAAGAAATAGCTCAATGGATATATGAGTTAAAGAAATTTTGAGAAACCTAAAAGCAGACTTTGAAACCTAAACGCGGGTCCTAAGTTCAAGGTCAAGGTCAGGGGGCTCAAACATTTTGCATGCAAGGAAAGATGTTGTCCATATACACATGCAAACTGAATATGAAAGGAATATTTCAATGGACATAGGAGTAATAAAAAATTTGAGAAACCAAAACACAGATTTCGATAACTAAACATGGGCCCTAAGTTCAAAGTCAAGGTCACAGGGGTCTAAATTTTGCTGTGCCTGGAAAGGTATTGTCCATATACACACATAAACCAACTATGAAAGCAATACCTCAAGGGACATAGAAGTTAAAGGCATATTTCAAAACCTAAACACAGGACCTAAGTTCAAGGTCAAGGTCACAAGGGTCCAAATTTATATATGCATGGAAAGGTCTTGTCCATATACACACACATACCAACTATGAAAGCAATACCTCAAAGGATATAGAAGTTAAATGCATTTTTTAAAACCTAAACACAGATTTCGAAACCTTAACACAGGCTCTTATTTCAAGGTCAAGGGGTCTAAATGTTTCTGTGCATCAAAAGGTCAAGTCCATATACACAAACATACAAATATGAAAGCAATACCTCAAAGGACATAGAAGTTAAAGGCATATTTCAAAACCTAAACACAGGACCTAAGTTCAAGGTCAAGGTCACAAGGGTCCAAATTTATATATGCATGGAAAGGTCTTGTCCATATACACACACATACCAACTATGAAAGCAATACCTCAAAGGATATAGAAGTTAAAAGCATTTTTCGAAACCTAAACGCAGATTTCGAAACCTAAACACAGGCTCTTAGTTCAAGGTCAAGGGGTCTAAATGTTTCTGTGCATCAAAAGGTCAAGTCCATATACACAAACATACAAATATGAAGGCAATACCTCAAAGGACATAGAAGTTAAAGGCATTTTTCTAAACCTAAACAAAGATTTCAAAACCTAAACACAGCCCTAAGGTCAAGGTCAAGGTAACAGGGGTCTAAATTGTTCTGTGCATGTAAAGGTCTTGTCCATATACACATACATACCGACTATGAAAGCAATACCTCAAGGGACATAGAAGTAAAAGGCATTTTTCGAAACTTAAACGCAGATTTCGAAACCTAAACGCAGGCCCTAAGTTCAAGGTCACAGGAGTCTAAATTTTTCTGTGCATGGAAATGTCTTGTCCATATACACACACATACCAACTATGGAAGCAATACAACATGGGACATAGAAGTTAAAAGCATTTTTCGAAACCTTAACGCAGATTTCGAAACCTAAACGCAGGCCCTAAGTTCAAGGTCAAGGCCACAGGGGTCTAAATTTTTCTGAGCATGGAAAGGTATTGTCTACATACACACACATACCGACTATGGAAGCAATACCTTAAGGGATATAGAAGTTAAAGGCATTTTTCAAAACCTAAACGCAGATTTCGAAACCTAAACACAGGCCATAAGTTCAAGGTCAAGGTCACAGGGGTCTAAATTTTGCTGTGCATGGAAAGGTCTTGTCCATATACACATACATACCAACTATGAAAGCAATACCTCAAAGGACATAGAAGTTTAAGGCATTTTTTGAAACCTAAACACAGATTTCGAAACCTAAACACAGGCCCTAAGTTCAAGGTCAAGGTCACACGGGTCTAAATTTTGCTGTGCATGGAAAGGTCTTGTCCATATACACATACATACCAACTCTGAAAGCAATACCTCAAAGGACATAGAAGTTAAAGGCATTTTTTCTAAACTTAAACACAGATTTCGAAACCTAAACGCAGGCCCTAAGTTCAAGGTCACAGGGGTCAAAAAATGTCTGTGCATGGAAAGGTCTTGTCCATATACACACACATACCAACTATTGATGCAATACCTCAAGGGACATAGAAGTTAAAGGCCTTTTTCGAAACCTAAACGCAGATTTCGAAACCTAAACGCAGGACCTGAGTTCAAGGTCAAGGTCACAGGGGTCTAAATTTTTCTGTGCATGGAAAGGTCTTGTCCATATACACACACATACCAACTATGGAAGCAATACCTTAATGGATATAGAAGTTAAAGGCATTTTTCAAAACCTAAACGCAGAATTCGAAACCTAAACGCAGGCCCTAAGTTCAAGGTCAAGGTCACAGGAGTCTAAATTTTTCTGTGCATGGAAAGGTCGTGTCCATATACACACACATACCAACTATGGAAGCAATACCTCAAGGGACATAGAAGTTTAAAGGCATTTTTTGAAACCTAAATGCAGATTTCGAAACCTAAACGCAGGCTCTAAGTTCAATGTCAATGTCACAGGGGTCTAAATTTTTCTGAGCATGGAAAGGTCTTGTCTACATACACACACATACCGACTATGGAAGCAATACCTTAAGGGATATAGAAGTTAAAGGCATTTTTCAAAACCTAAACGCAGATTTCGAAACCTAAACACAGGCCATAAGTTCAAGGTCAAGGTCACAGGGGTCTAAATTTTGCTGTGCATGGAAAGGTCTTGTCCATATACACATACATACCAACTATGAAAGCAATACCTCAAAGGACATAGAAGTTAAAGGCATTTTTTCTAAACTTAAACACAGATTTCGAAACCTAAACGCAGGCCCTAAGTTCAAGGTCAAGGTCACAGGGGTCAAAAAATTTCTGTGCATGGAAAGGTCTTGTCCATATACACACACATACGAACTATTGAAGGAATACCTCAAGGGACATAGAAGTTAAAGGCAGTTTTCGAAACATAAACGCAGATTTCGAAACCTAAGCGCAGGCCCTAAGTTCAAGGTCAAGGTCACAGGGGTCTAAATTTTTCTGAGCATGGAAAGGTCTTGTCTATATACACACACATACCGACTATGGAAGCAATACCTTAATGGATATAGAAGTTAAAGGCATTTTTCAAAACCTAAACGAAGATTTCGAAACCTAAACGCAGGCTCTAAGTTCAAGGTCAAGGTCATAGGGGTAAAAAATGTTCAGTGCATGGAAAGGTCTTGTTCATATACACACACATACTAATTATGAAAGCAATACCTCAAGGGACATAGAAGTTATAGACATTTTCTTAAAATTGTTTACGCCGTTCACGACGACAACGACGACGACTACACCGGGGGTATTGCAATAGCTCGTCATGTACTACGTACAGGCGAGCTAAAATACTGGAGACCCATAACACTTTTCAACACAGTATATAAGATAACATCTGGCTCAATAGCAAACAGATTGAAAACAGTTTTACCCGATATAATAAGTGTAGAACAAACTGGATTTTAAAAAAAAAGATATATTGGAGAAAATGTTAGACTTGTATGTATAGGTTAGACCATGGCTGCAAGCGAATAAACGATATAGTTCGAGGGGGCGTAGCCCCTGAGAACCATGTCGTTTATTCGCGCGCAACCGTGGTCTAACCTATTTAGCACTGGCTTGGGCTCGAGGAAAACAAGAAGACCCTACGTTTCTACTTTTTGTTTTAGACGAAAAAGTCATTTTATTTGTAATACTTTACTTAAATTGAAAGGTTATTTCAATGTGCAGTTTGAGACATTAAGCATGCTTTAACAGCAACATAAATAACGCTTATTGAAGCTCTATATGTAAGCACAATTCATTATTAATTGCCTTTAAAGTTTAGGTCTAACTGTACATAATATGACGTCATCAAGCGAGTACAGTTCCCCTCCGATCTAGGGTTGTGACGTCAAATTGCCTTGATATGACGGAAGCTTGGAATAAGTGAACAGTGTGTTAGTTATTTCATGGTTTTGTAAAATAAACGATATATTCACAGGTTTTTGAGGCCTCTGATTGGCCGAGAGCTCCAAGCCATGTGCTAAATGATATAATGCAATACGCTGAAGAAAAGAACATTCCTGGACTTTTATTACTCATCGATTTTGAGAAAGCTTTCGATTCCCTGTCATGGAACTTTATTCATAAAGTATTCGACCTTTTTAAATTTGGTGATTCCTTTAAACATTGGATTTCAGTATTTTATAATAATATACGATCATGCGTTGTTCGAAACGGTTTCTTGTCAGACTTCTTCAATGTGGGAAGAGGCTGCAGACAGGGAGACCCTCTCTCATCTTATATTTTCATTCTTTGCACAGAAATCTTAACACAGAAAATTAAGACAAACAAAAAGACACACGGCCTGTCCATCAATGGTACAAAACACTTATTATCACAGTTTGCGGATGACACATCAATAATACTAGATGGCTCTGCTGAATAGTTACATGAAATATTATATGAGCTCAGCATATTTGCAAGAATGTCCGGATTGAATGTGAACTTCGACAAAACACATGTTATTTGGTTTGGCATAAAAAATATAGTACAGAAGCGATAAACACAAAATTTAAACTAGTGTGGGGTAAATGCGATTATAACTACTTGGTGTTAGATTTCATGTAGATTTGGACAAAATGGACACCTTTAATTGTGATGAAAAAATTAATTCATTAAAACAAATGATTAAATTTGTGAATAGTAGATATATAACACCTATAGGTCAAATTACAGTCATTAAAATCATGTGTTTATTGCGCTACCGGACCCGAAAGAAACAAGAATAAGAACATTAAATTCCATGTTTTTCAATTACCTTTGGCATGGCCCGGCAAATATTACAAAAAGTGTTATTATAAAAGACTATTCAGAGGGGGGCCTGCGAATGATAAATACATGTAACTTTATCAAATGATTAAACTGCACATGGATTAGACGATAATATAATACAGACGCTACGTGGACGTCTTTAACAAAACATTTCTTAAATATTGAAAAACTGATAAACAGCGGACATCACTATCCAGAAATAACTATGTCAAAACAAATAATACTTTTTGGAAGGATGTTCTTAAAGAGGCTCGCAACCGGATTTAGCATTAAAAATAGTAATTTGTAAATATATGTCAAATGCTTATATAAATGGGTAAGATTTAGTTTTGGATAATAAATTCTGTAAAAAAATGCATTGCAAAAAAAAAGAAAAGAAGAAGCTCTGGTGGGATTCGAACCCGTGAACCTCCATGCGGAGACAAACATGAAAACAAAGACAAACGCCTTAACCACGCGGCTACTGGGGCTCTCTATCTATATGGTAGCGAATTAACGTACTTCAGTGGTAGCGATTGATTTATACATATTCGGCTCGGGTTTATGTCTGAGCCCGTGTAGAGAAGCAACAACAACAACTATACCGTCAGCTGACGCTATAGAAAAACGAAGGAAAATATCTAAAAAAACTAAGATTCGGTGACGATTCTTCAGACTTTTTTTGGATTGATCATATTTTTTTAATGTCAGAAGCCAAATAATGCCACAAATTTGCTTTTATTTGAGTATTTTATTTTATTTTATTTTGACAAGTACACCATCCGGTTGCGAGTCCCTTTAAATCTTATACGTCCTATATAAAGGCATTACCAGTAAATAATAAAGAAGAATGTCTTAAATGCCCACTTTTTATAATTCTAATATACAACTTGGAGAAAAAAGCATTTTTCTAAAGTCATGGTATGAAAAGGGAATAATATATGTAAATGCCTTATACATAAATAAAAAGGTAATGACCTTAGAAGAATTTGAATTTGAATCAATTTACAATATAAAAGTTAATTACCTACACTTTATAGGAGTACCAAAAATAGTATCAACATACTTAAACATATTCGGTTGTAAAGAATCAGACAACGAGCTACAACTCCCTTTCGTACCACACTTTTATGATCGAGTTTTAAAAACAAAGTCCGGTAGTAGAGTATTTTACGATATCCTAAATGTTAATAACGCTGAACCTACAAGTAAAGCAAAATGGAACTCATTATACGATTTTACCTAAATACAGTGGTAATTATTCTACAGTATACAATTTTATATAACACAAGATAGTAACTTACAGTGGTTACAGGTACAGTGGAGAAAACGTTATTCTTTCCCGTTTAAACGCAAATGTACGCAAACGCAAAGCACTAAAACGTAGAAAAGTGGACAATTCTGATAATTCATGTTTATCTTGGTGGCAAACAGTTTGGAGCCTGATCAGACGCCGGGTTACACGGTTTCTGATCTGGCTCCAAACTGTTTGCAATAGAAATAATAGTTTTAGCGTAAACGCGTTTATTGGGAAAGAATAACGTTTTCTCCACTGTACGTATAATGCATCGAATCTTACCGGTGAACAAATATCTCGCAACACTCAAGTTACATGTACGAGACAATGATCTCTGTCCACTCTGTAACATGCATCCTGAAACACTTTCGCATTTATTCTTCCATTGTGATAAAACACAAATCTTTCTAAAACAAGTCTAAACTATACTTAACACAATTAACGTTAATATTCAGTTCACGGAAACGTCTATGGTTTTTGGTGAAAAATGTGAGAAGATAAATCTACTTTATCTTTACATAAAACAATACATATATAGTACAAGACAATTCATTAACGCTATTAACTAAAATTATTAAAAAAATAAACATTTGGAACGCAACATAGAAGCAAACAAGCTGAGTTCAGAAAATAAAATGAGCGTAGAAAAATTTGAAAATAAGTGGGAAATAATGAGAGGAGTTTACATGGCAATTACTTAAATACAACCGTATCTAAATACGCTTTACCCTTCTCATGCCTAATGAGAAGGGAGAGGTACACACTTTTGTTGTTGAAAGAATCACTTCGAGGCATGTCACTTAATGTTATACTTTTTTCTTCTATCGCATCCCTTTTTTCTTAAAAAAAACCCGTAACACTTTATCACTTTATAGTTAATCATAGGAAATACTACCGTGTCAATATTGAACTCAGTAATAATATTATGTATTGAATATATGCATTTATATATTGTACGGTGTTGCACAGGATGGCTCTCCGACCTGCCAACACCTATTACGGAGAAAATAAAGTGTTAAAAATAATAATAATAATTCAGAACTGTCAAACAGTTGTCATTTTCTTCATTTTATTGCAATACGTTTGCGTTTCGTTTGCGTTTAAACGGGAAAGAATAACGTTTTCTCCACTGTATACTTGGCATCTTTTAATCCCCACACCGCCCGATCTCTGGCATAATGGTTGATTGTAGATCAGTATGAGTACTGATCAGACGTCGTGTGACGCGGCGTCTGGCCAGTGTTCGAACTATCTGGCAATCATGAGTTAATAAATATAGAACACAGTTGGATTAAACTTGGAGCTAGTGCCAATTTGAAAGATAGAGGTATGTCAATGACCACTGACCATTTTTACTGAGTGTCATCCCTATGTGTGCATGTTGGTCGACAAAGTTTATTTCAGTGTTATTTAAGAGTAGTCTAGGTAAAGGTGATTGCCTTTTAAGAGTAAGTAGAATAGCTTCTGCTTTATTTGGGTTAAACTAAACTAACAATTATTTTGCGAATTCTGATATACTATTTAAGTCATGATTAATACTACCTTCAATACAGTGGAGAAAACCCAATAAACGCGTTTACGCTAAAATTATTATTTACAGTGCAAACAGTTTGGAGCAAGATCAGACACCGGGTAACCCGGCGTCTGATCAGGCTCCAAACTGTTTGCCACCAAGATAAACATGAATTATCAGAATTGTCCAAAAGTTGCACTTTTCTACGTTTTAGTGCTTTGCGTTTGCGTACGTTTGCGTTTAAACGGGAAAAAATAACGTTTTCTCCACTGTATCTTCTGAGGTACTTGCAGAGTAATAAAGACAACTGTCATCAGCATTATAATCTTGTTAAACTAAGTAATGAATCAGTTAAATCATTTACATATATGAGAAAACGTGATGGCCCTAAAACTGGACATTAATGGACACCGTTATTAACTGGCATCAGTTTCGATACAGCCGAGTGTATTGTAACTGTTCGATGTTTATTATTTAAGTAACTTGTAATCCAACTTATAAACATTAAGACCTATACCATTCCACTTAGTTTTAAAAGCAAACCCTTAATTCATACTCTGTCAATGTCCTTTGAAATATCACAAAAAAACAATATACAATGTACAATAGTATGCTCAAAGCTTTGAAAGATATGGTGGTGTATATCAATAAGTTGATATGTAGTTGAGTGATTTGGTAAAAACCGTGACTGGTAATTATAAATGTACATACAAAGCGAACAATGCCAAATAACTACAATTAGATCTAAGATAATCATGATAGCTTATAAAACATACAAAAGACAGCCCCAACTTGCGAACACGATACCTCTATTCATCAGCAGTAAACCGACCGGCTAGATTGCCGACCGATAGAAAGAAGCCCCTTTTGTCATTACATTGTAATTCCGCTAAATTTATTTCTAAAGTATCAAAACATTAGTCATTCGTGTGTTTCATTAAATTATGCTTTACTTGTAGGTTCAGCGTTATTAACATTTAGGATATCGTAAAATACTCTACTACCGGACTTTGTTTTTAAAACTCGATCATAAAATTGTTTCTTCATTGTTTATATTTTAGCCAATCTGTATGGCATGTGAAGTGTTGCAAAAAGAAATAATGGTTCAATAAAAAATTTATCATTCTATCTGAAAAATATATATTTAAGAAAAAAATATTTATTCATTAATTTAAATATAATTTTCTATCTGACAAAATATTTTTTTCTTAAAAAATATATGTATTCAATAAAATTTAGTAATATTTTTAAAAACAATATTTTTTAATGAACATATATATTTTATTTTGATAGATTTTTTTTATCGAATCAATATTTTTCAACATTTTGCAACGGATGTTAAAAAATATATAGTCTTTAATTAGCATTGTGGGAAATAACGGTTTTTGTAAGAGTTGTTTTCATTGGCTAACAGCTCTAGTCTAGGTACATGTAAGTGTCTATCGGCACGACGGTCGTGACTCGTAAGGATACAGCTCTGGGCCCGTTTCATGAATTATTCTACACCTATCGTTATTTTTCGAAACTCCTGAAACTATGATACAGATACAGTATTGCCTTTCAATTTTTACTACTAAATTGTGTCAATTACTAGCTGCTTAGACTGGTAGCTGCTTTAAAGGCAGTATGTAAGCCAAAATAGCGCATTTTTTAAACCTGAAAATTCAGGCAGATACGTAATCTAAACATATAAAAAGAAGTAATCCGCGATGATTATAGAGGCAATAAATCTGACATACACATGAATTTGGTGGAAAAAAGTCGACTTTTAAGTCGGTTTGTTGACATCCGATCAACGACGGAGATTTTCCGAGTTCGTTCGGCTTGCGCCCGGTAAAGATGTTTTCATAGCTCATTATTAGTGTTTTCTTCTGACTTGACAGAGTTATTTTTAGATTGGAATATTCTAAAACTTTAAAAGGCATGAGTATTCCCTACATCCAGCAAGAAACATTGAAAGCTGTGTTTATTGTGCGTAGTATACAGTAGAGAATAGATTTTTCTTTCCCGTTTAAACGCAAACGCAATGCACGTAACTGTGGAAATTTACTTTTAAAAGTTTTAACTATTATTTTTTAATCTGAGTAGCAAAAAGGTTGGAGCCTGATCAAACGCCGGGTTACCCGGCGTCTGACCTGGCTCCAATCTGTTTGCAATGGAAATAATAGTTTTGTATACAAATGCGTTTATTGGGAGAGAATAAAATATCAGTAACGTTAGCGCAGCGGTCTCGTGCTGCACGGGAACCATACTTATCTCAAGTAGGAAAGTGTACGTTGATGTAGTCGATGTTACCTTGCTTACAGTGGAGAAAATGTTATTCTTTCCCAATAAACGCGTTAACGGTAAAACCATGATTTCAATTGCAAACAGTTTGGAGCAGATCAGACGCCGGGTAACCCGGCGTCTGGTCACTCACCAAACTGTTTGCCGTTCAGACTAACATGAATGGTCATAATTGTCTAAAGGTTGTCCATTTATGCGTATTATTGCGATGCGTTTGCGTTTTGTTTGCGTTTAAACGGGAAAGAATAACGTTTTCTCCACTGTTACCTTAATGATTATGAACTATTCTGTTCTAAAAATAACCCAGAAAAGTCAGGAAAATCGGATCGATCTCATGACTCGTATTCGACCTTGCGGAAACTCTCGGAAGCCGACACGAAGATTTGTTATGTAAACAAAAATCTTATTTTTCCAACCATCTCGATAAGAAATCGGCACATTTATGTATGGTTCTTAAAGAAAGGGGGCATGTTTCAGGCACCTGACAACGGATTTCGCTTAGTTTTAATACATAGAAAATGTTCTTATATAAGAAATTGCGCGATTTAAACATACATTTGGGCGACATTCTGGCTTTAAAGATAGGTGTTCGCAAATCAGAAATCCCTTTTAGGAGCTTCCTGATTGAAGTTCACATTGACTTAAAGACATTAAGCCAGTCCACTCATTGATTCCCCCTCCATTGTTCTCACTGGGTGTCAAACTTTACTGTAAAGCATGGGAAGCGTGCGCTCAGCCAATGTCAGCAATCTCAAGTTTTCTGTAGAGGTCCTCACATGTTCACACTCAACGGTTTTTTCAATGGATTTTACAAACCCAACTATCCTATTAAAGGTACTGGCCTCACATGACACGGCTGACTGATTCTTTGCCTAGACATCTGTACAGTGTTGTAACAGTAAAAGCATGCTATTCGTGATTTAATCCTACCTTTTTCCAGACTAGGTGTTACCACCCAAGCTTGGTCATGTAATGTCTTTAAGCTGTCACCTGTCTTTAAAGCGACTCGCAACCAAAAATTGTGTATTTGCAAAAATAAAAGAAAATACTCAAAACAAACCCAAATGTGTAGCATTATCGTGCATCTGGTATTAGAAAAATATGATCAGTCTAAAACATACTTAAGGGTGTATCAATGTCATGAGCCATTTTTTCAAAGTATTAAACTTTTTTTCTATCATTGTTTTTTTGGAAGAGCTATTTATGATGAATGAAAAAATGAAAAAAAAATTATATGGTGGTGTCCTTTTTTTTGAGCTACAGCGATTTGAAAAAGGTATGTCAAATTTGGATTTTTTTCTTCAAATTTTACCCATTCAGAGTACAAGCTTCAGTAAAATCTATTTCAAAACAAAACAAACATGGTAATTTGGGTTTTCTTTATTTATTTCATGTCTATGGTGGTATGTTCACATATATAAACCAACTTTAGACAAAGCAGGCACCAAGTTTGAACAATATGGATCCTTGAATATCAAATATATTCTTTATATAGGGCATGATTTTATTAGATTTTTTATTTTTATGAAAAAAAGTAAAGAAGTTTGAAAATGAAATAGTTCTAGTATTAAACTTTTTCTTATATTCTACCAGATGAAAGCCCATACTAAGGCTGTTCAAAATATGAAAAGAAATTGAAAGGTCAGTGTTGAAAATTTTGAGTTATTAAAGTAAAAAGAGTTATCGCCCCTTACAAAATTTACAAAAAAGTACCATACCGATGATATTTAGAGCTTTATAAATTTCACATTTGGTGCCTTTTTTTTCTTAAATTAGTTTTTGTATGAAGAAATACTACCATAGATAGGAAATAAATAACACAAAACCAAATTATCATATTTGCTTTCATTTAAAATGGGTTTTATTGAAGCGGGCTGTTTGAAAAGGACAAAATAAGAGGAAGTGGGTGGGGTAAATTTTACATGGCCGTAGAGCCAACTGTTGTTCACCAAAATGTACACTTTTTCTATTTTTTCATTCATCTTAAATAGCTCTTCAATACAAAACCATCATAGAGTGTTTTCATATACTTTGAAAAGTTCCCAAAGTCATGACATTGATACACCCTTAAGGAAAGTCTTCAAATCTTTTTTTTTTTTTTTTAGATATTTTCCATCGCTTTATCCAAAGACGCAACAGAAATTGACCACGGGCTCAGACAAAAACCCGGGCCGAGGTATTTACTCTCCATCGCTACACACTGAAGTACGTTAAATCGATCCCCGAGATATAAATAACCCCGTTGGTCGAGTGGGCTAAGGGGTTGTCTTATTTTGCTTTTCTGTCCCTGCATGCCGGGTCTCGGGTTCGAATCCCACCAGAGCTCAATAATTTGTTTTGATTGAAATGCATTTTTTTAAACAGAATTTCTTATCCTAAACTAATTCTTACCCGTTTATATAAGCGTTTGGCATATATTTACAAAATACTCGAATTATATGCATGACAATATACGACAAGTGGACTCTTTTCAGGTACACTGTTTACAGTGTTCCCTCTCTACAACGCCCCCTCCTTACAACAAGGCTTGGTGCTGCTCCTCTAACGCGTTTCACTGCTGAAATATCGTCTGCTTAGAATATTCGTTTGTTGTTTTCTCTCTCCCAAACTTAGGTATTGGATCTTTTGACAGAAGACACATAAAGACGAGTGACAAACAGTGTGGATCCTTAATTACCAGGGGCCCAGGAGCATGCTCCCCCGTGACTTTTTTGTTTTTAGAAGTTCTCTAGCTCATGCGTTCTGAGGGTGTTTCGCACATTCAAAGCACGTAAACTACTTACTTATATCTATGTAAATATCTAGGTATTTTTACTAATATTGGCAACATTATTGTATCTTCCCATCGTGTTCCTACGGGTCTGGAGTGGATCATTTGGTATACATAAAACTGTTAATGAATTGGACGAAAATAAACTTGACTTTTCTATTGAAAGCAACTGAAATAAAACGTTCAAAGAGTTTGCAGATTTGTTTTCATTCACATTCAAAATAACAGTCCACGTTTTCAGTCATAAATTAAGTTAGTCCCATCTTTGCCTATTTAGGATTGTTGTTGCAGTCCCTGATCAGAGGACCCTTTTCGGACCCCTCTGATCAGGGTCTACACATATTCCATAGGTCTATTGTACTTTTAACATATACACTATTTTATATGACGAGTAGAGTCGTCGTTAGGATTGCATGTGTTCAGTCCAGGACTGACTGTTTTTCAAAACATACATCGAACTTCGTGTTGATATAACAGGTTGATATACTGTAGTACATGTATCGGAACAACCGTCGTGCGAATAAGCTTTCTGATCTGCACGACTGCCGTGCCGATAAAAATCCTTATCCGCCGTCGCGCGAATAAGAAACGTTATGGGCACGATCGTCGTGTCGATAGCCTCTGAAGCTGAATGATTTCATTTCAATTGAAATCCGAGCTTACAACTTTCGCCTCCAATTATTGAATGAATAATTTTTCGCATGTAACTTGTGTTGCAAAAGTATTTCATTTGTTAAAAAAAATATGTTCAATAAAATATATTGATTTAAAAAATGTTTTTTAAAATTTATTGCACATTTTTTTTTTTTTATTGAACACATATTTGTCAGATAGAACAAAATTAATATTTTCAAGTATAGAATAAATAATTTCTTTGATGAACAATTATTTTCATTTATAGAATAAATGATTTTTTAGCTCACCTGAGCACAAAGTGCTCAAGGTGAGCTTTTGTGGTCAGTCAATGTCCGGCGTCCGTCGTCGTGCGTCAACAATTTCTTCAAACATCCTCTTCTCCAAAACCACTAGCCTGATTGCAAACAAACTTCACAGGAATGTTTCTTGGGTCAAGCTTTTTCAAAGTTGTTCAAAGAATATGAAACCATGCAGAACTCTGGTTGCTATGGCAACCAAAGTGAAAAAATAAGGAAATCTTAAAAAATCTTCTTGTCACAAACCACAAGAGCCAGAGCTTAGATATTTGGCACATGTCATTACCTATAGGCCCTCTATCAAAGTTGTTCAAATTTTGCCCCTGGGGTCAAAATTGGCCCCGCCCCAGGGGTCAACGTTTTACATAGAGTTATATAGTGAAATGTTCAAACATCTTTTTCTCTGAAACCAATATGTCCAGAGCTTTGATATTTAGCATGGTATTACTTCTAGAGGTATTAGACTTAAATTGTTGAATTGCTTCCGGTACGTTGCATATCTGGGTCAACGGAGCTAAAAATAGATTTTTTCCATGAGTACTTAAAAAATCTTCTTGTCTGAAACCATAGTACACTGAGCTTAGATATTTTGCACATAGCATCGTCTACAGATCCTCTATCAAATTTGTTCAAATTTTGTCCCTGGGGTCAAAATTGGCCCCGCCCCGGGGATCACAGTTTTACATAAGAGTTATATAGTGAAATGTTCAAACATCTTTTTCTCTGGAACCAATATGACCAGAGCTTTGATATTTGGCATGGTATTTTTCTATTTTTTCATTCATCTTAAATAGCTCTTCAATACAAAACCATCATAGAGTGTTTTCATATACTTTGAAAAGTTCCCAAAGTCATGACATTGATACACCCTTAAGGAAAGTCTTCAAATCTTTTTTTTTTTTTTTAGATATTTTCCATCGCTTTATCCAAAGACGCAACAGAAATTGACCACGGGCTCAGACAAAAACCCGGGCCGAGGTATTTACTCTCCATCGCTACACACTGAAGTACGTTAAATCGATCCCCGAGATATAAATAACCCCGTTGGTCGAGTGGGCTAAGGGGTTGTCTTATTTTGCTTTTCTGTCCCTGCATGCCGGGTCTCGGGTTCGAATCCCACCAGAGCTCAATAATTTGTTTTGATTGAAATGCATTTTTTTAAACAGAATTTCTTATCCTAAACTAATTCTTACCCGTTTATATAAGCGTTTGGCATATATTTACAAAATACTCGAATTATATGCATGACAATATACGACAAGTGGACTCTTTTCAGGTACACTGTTTACAGTGTTCCCTCTCTACAACGCCCCCTCCTTACAACAAGGCTTGGTGCTGCTCCTCTAACGCGTTTCACTGCTGAAATATCGTCTGCTTAGAATATTCGTTTGTTGTTTTCTCTCTCCCAAACTTAGGTATTGGATCTTTTGACAGAAGACACATAAAGACGAGTGACAAACAGTGTGGATCCTTAATTACCAGGGGCCCAGGAGCATGCTCCCCCGTGACTTTTTTGTTTTTAGAAGTTCTCTAGCTCATGCGTTCTGAGGGTGTTTCGCACATTCAAAGCACGTAAACTACTTACTTATATCTATGTAAATATCTAGGTATTTTTACTAATATTGGCAACATTATTGTATCTTCCCATCGTGTTCCTACGGGCCTGGAGTGGATCATTTGGTATACATAAAACTGTTAATGAATTGGACGAAAATAAACTTGACTTTTCTATTGAAAGCAACTGAAATAAAACGTTCAAAGAGTTTGCAGATTTGTTTTCATTCACATTCAAAATAACAGTCCACGTTTTCAGTCATAAATTAAGTTAGTCCCATCTTTGCCTATTTAGGATTGTTGTTGCAGTCCCTGATCAGAGGACCCTTTTCGGACCCCTCTGATCAGGGTCTACACATATTCCATAGGTCTATTGTATTTTTCACATATACACTATTTTATATGACGAGTAGAGTCGTCGTTAGGATTGCATGTGTTCAGCCCAGGACTGACTGTTTTTCAAAACATACATCGAACTTCGTGTTGATATAACAGGTTGATATACTGTAGTACATGTATCGGAACAACCGTCGTGCGAATAAGCTTTCTGATCTGCACGACTGCCGTGCCGATAAAAATCCTTATCCGCCGTCGCGCGAATAAGAAACGTTATGGGCACGATCGTCGTGTCGATAGCCTCTGAAGCTGAATGATTTCATTTCAATTGAAATCCGAGCTTACAACTTTCGCCTCCAATTATTGAATGAATAATTTTTCGCATGTAACTTGTGTTGCAAAAGTATTTCATTTGTTAAAAAAAATATGTTCAATAAAATATATTGATTTAAAAAATGTTTTTTGAAATTTATTGCACACATTTTTTTTTTTATTGAACACATATTTGTCAGATAGAACAAAATTAATATTTTCAAGTATAGAATAAATAATTTCTTTGATGAACAATTATTTTCATTTATAGAATAAATGATTTTTTAGCTCACCTGAGCACAAAGTGCTCAAGGTGAGCTTTTGTGGTCAGTCAATGTCCGGCGTCCGTCGTCGTGCGTCAACAATTTCTTCAAACATCCTCTTCTCCAAAACCACTAGCCTGATTGCAAACAAACTTCACAGGAATGTTCCTTGGGTCAAGTTTTTTGAAAGTTGTTCAAAGAATATGAAACCATGCAGAACTCTGGTTGCTATGGCAACCAAAGTGAAAAAATAAGGAAATCTTAAAAAATCTTCTTGTCACAAACCACAAGAGCCAGAGCTTAGATATTTGGCACATGTCATTACCTATAGGCCCTCTATCAAAGTTGTTCAAATTTTGCCCCTGGGGTCAAAATTGGCCCCGCCCCAGGGGTCAACGTTTTACATAGAGTTATATAGTGAAATGTTCAAACAACCAATATGTCCAGAGCTTTGATATTTAGCATGGTATTACTTCTAGAGGTATTAGACTTAAATTGTTGAATTGCTTCCGGTACGTTGCATATCTGGGTCAACGGAGCTAAAAATAGATTTTTTCCATGAGTACTTAAAAAATCTTCTTGTCTGAAACCATAGTACACTGAGCTTAGATATTTTGCACATAGCATCGTCTACAGATCCTCTATCAAATTTGTTCAAATTTTGTCCCTGGGGTCAAAATTGGCCCCGCCCCGGGGATCACAGTTTTACATAAGAGTTATATAGTGAAATGTTCAAACATCTTTTTCTCTGGAACCAATATGACCAGAGCTTTGATATTTGGCATGGTATAACTTCTGGAAGTCCTTTACACATATTGTTGAATTGGTTATGGTCTGTTGCATATCTGGGTCACCGGAGCTAAAAATAGATTATTTCAATGAAAACTTCAAAAATCGTCTTTTCTGAAACCATAGTACACTTTGTTTAGATATTTTGTACATAGCATCGTCTACAGGCCCTCTATCAAAGTTGTTAAAATGTTGTCCCTGAGGTCAAAATTGGCCCGACCCGGAGGTCACCGTTTTACGTAGAGTTACATAGGGAAATGTTCAAACATCTTTTACTCAAAAATCAATATGGCAAGAGCTTTGATATTTGGCATGATGTAACTTTTAGAGGTCCTTCACATATATGGATGAATTGGTTATGGTCTGTTGCATATCTGGGTCACCGGAGCTAAAAATAGATTTTTTCAATGAAAACTTCAAAAATCTTCTTGACTGTCTGAAACCATAGTACACTAAGTTTAGATATTTTGCACATATCATCGTTTACAGGTCCTCTGTCTTAGTTGTTCAAATTTTGCCCCTGGGGTCAAAATTGGCCCCTCCCTGGGGGTCACCTTTTACAAATCTTCTTTTCTGAAATCACGTGACCCATCCTCGTGTCACCATGGCCAGGTGAGCGATCAAGGGCCATTCTGGCCCTCTTGTTATTGAACCATTATTTATTTTTGCAACACTTCACATGCCATAAATCTGCTTGTTTTTAGCTCACCTGGCACGTAGTGCGAAGGTGAGCTATTTTGATCGTCCTCTGTGCGTCGTCCGTCGTCGTTCGTCCGTCCGAGCGCACGAAAGGTCCTTTGTTGGGTAGGGAGAACAATAGATTCCATTCATTCCGTGATTGCCCTATTGTTATTGTTGGGTATTTTAGTGTACTGTTGGGTACTTTTAAACAAAAAATATACCCAACAAATGTCCAACTGTGAGAACGTCCGTCCGTTCGTCCGTCCGTTCGTCGTCAACTATTTCTTTAAACGACATCTCCTCCGAAACTACTGGATAGATTTTTACTAAACTTGACCTGAATGATCCTTATATGGTCCTCTTTCAAAGTTGTACAAACAGTCCCGGCACATTGCATATCTAGGTCACAGGACCCCGGGGGTCGTAAATTTACAAAGAGTTATATAGTGAAATCTTTAAACATCTTTTTCTCTGATACTAATACGGTAAGAGCTTTGATATTTGGCATGCTGATTCTTCCAGAAGCCCTTAACCAATATTGTTAATATGGTTTTGGTCAGTTGCATATCTAGGTCACAGGAGCCAAAATAGATTTTTTCAAAGAAAATTTAAAAAATCTTCTCGTCTGAAACCACAGTACCCTGAGCTTAGATATTTGGCACAAAGCATCGTCTTCAGGTTCTCTATCAAGATTGTTCAAATTATGTCCCTTGGGTCAAAAGTGGTCCCGCCCCGGGGGTCGTAATTTTACATAGAGTTATATAGTGAAATCTTCAAACATATTTTTCTCTTAAACTAATATAGCCAGAGCTTTAATATTTGGCATTACGACTCTTCTGGAAGCTCTTAACCAATAATGTAAATATGGTTTCAGTCAGTTGCATATCTAGGTCACAGGAGCTAAAAATTGATTTTTTCAATGAAAACTTAAAAAATCTTCTTGTCTGAATGCACAGTACCCTGAGCATAGATATTTGGCACAAAGAATCGTCTTCAGGTCCTCTATAAAGATTGTTCAAATTATGTCCCTTGGGTCAAAAGTGACCCCGCCCCGGGGGTCGTAAATTTACATAGAGTTATATTGTGAAATCTTCAAACATCTTTTTCTCTGAAACTAATATGGCCAGAGCTTTGATATTAAGCATGATAACTCTTCTGGAACCCTTTAACCAATATTGTAAATATGGTTTTGGTCAGTTGCATATCTAGGTCACAGGAGCTAAAAATAGATTTTTTCAATGAAATCTTAAAAAATCTTCTTGTCTGAAACCACAGTACCTTGAGCTTAGATATTTGGCACAAAGCATCATCTACAAGTCCTCTACCAAGATTGTTCAAATTATGTCCCTGGGGTCAAAAATGACCCCGCCCCGGGGATCGTACATTTACATAGAGTTATATAGTGAAATCTTCAAACATCCTTTTCTCTGAAACTAATATGGCCAGAGCTTTGATATTTGGAATGATGATTTTTCTCGAAGCCCTCAACCAATTATGTAAATATGGTTCCGGTCAGTTTCATATCTAGGTCACAGGAGCTAAAAATAATTTTTTTTTCAATGAAATCTTAAAAAATCTTCTTGTCTGAAACCACAGTACCCTGAGCTTACACTTTTGGCACGAAGCATCATCTTTAGGTCCTCTATCAAGATTGTTCAAATTATGCCCCTGGGGTTAAAACTGCCAAAGCCCTAGGGGTCGCAGCGTTACATAGAGTTATGTAGTGAAATATTCTTCTCTGAAACTACTATGGCAAGAGCTTTGATATTTAGCATAGTGACACATTTAGATGTTCTTTACCAATATTGCTGAAATGGTTTGGGTCTGTTGCATATCTGGGTCATACTAGCTAAAAATAGACTTTTTTCAATGAAGAGTCTTCCTGTCTGAAACCATCCATGTACAAAATATTTGACAGCACACTTAATTTTCAAGTTCATCAGCAAGATTTTTGAAATTATGTCAGTGATCCCATCCCAGGGGTCATGTGACCCTTGTGTTGGTTTTTCCAGGTGAGCGATATTTAGGCCCGCATGGGCCTCTTGTTTAGAAGATTTTGCCGTTCTTTTATTCGATCACTCTTTCTAGACATTTTCCTAATTCCGGCGTCTGATCAGGAATATTCTCTTTATAAAATGATATAACTCAAAAAGTTCTGTATATTCAAGTAAATTGTAAAGAGACTATAAGATATTGTGCAAACAAAAATATTTCATGAATTATTTTCTGGAATTATCAATATTTTAAAAAAGTCAAATTCTGAAAAAGTAACTAAATCTCAAATTACAAAAAATCTAGCTGTTTAACATACAATAGTTTTATTCTTATTAGATAAGATATAACTTAATTCTACTTGTCACGAAAATTTAATGAAAATCTACAGTTGAATTTACATTTTATACATGATTTCCATAAGTTCTGACAAAATGTTACACAAAACGAGTTACCTCTGTTGAGCCGAATTCTTCACACTACGAATTCTTCACACCTGTGAGGAATTCGTAGGAGTTTCATACGAATATGTCACACATGTGTGAATAATTCGTACTGACTCTCAGCCCCCTCGACAGTAGATACGAATTCTTCACATGTCGATTTTTTTTTAAAAACGAATGTAAAAATTTTGTGCATACGAAAACCTCACACTTTTCAAAAAGCTTTTAGCCACCCAGATGGATAAGGGGGCATATTAGGTTTGCTTTACTTGATATTTCACATAATGACAAAACATATGTACTAGACTGCCTGTTTAAATGATAAAAGGTCAAGGTCACACGGTGAGAAATGTCACACTTTTTAGCACTCGATGTAATTATTATAGACATATAAAACTGAAAAATATCATGGTAATAAAAGCACTTTTGGTGACCATATAATTTACTCGATTCCGTCGTATCTGATATTATTCGGTCCGTCTGTACGATGCATTCTAAGAACTTTATAAATGTATGGACCAGTTTCTGTGTCACCAGCTGAAGGCAAAGATAACACGTCGGGGTCGGTCACTTTTCCGTAGTCTATCTGTCCGATCGTCCGACTGTCATGGTTTTGTTTTTTACTCTAACGCCTGTTCCACTGAAGTTTTTAAGCTGACATTTCATTTAAAGAGTTTAATGAGTAGATGTGTATTGCAAACAAAGTTCATAATTCTTGTATCAACACCGTGACATTTTTCCGGGAGATTCTGCCATTCCGAAGCTTTTGAAATTAAATTTATTTTATTAAGGACTATCGCGGCAGTTTTTTTCGAATTTTCAAACCATTCAGATTTTTTTTTCAAATTCTGCATTTGTCTCTGGATAATTAGGGGGCTACCAAAAAAAACAAGCTATTAAAAAAAGAATCAGTTCGGGGACTCCATATTTTTATTTCATATTTCTGCACAACAGGATATATACTAGCAATATGCAAAAATAAAAAAAAATGAAAGTTTTGAAAATTTGAACAAACTGCCGCGATAGTCCTTAAATACCAGACGGGCAACGGTTTTAAGACGGGCGACCATCATCGCCCGATATTGGTTATCGTGGGTTCAATATATGCATGAGGTTTATAAAGACGCGCTGATTTCACTTCTGTGTTATGTTGCTCACTTGTTGCTCACTTTCTTACATGGAACCATACAACCGATTGCCTTATCGTATAGTCCACATCATGGGCATTCATTAATAACATGCAATACTGTGGGAGACCGAAAGGAAACCGGTGTTATCCGGTTGCCAGACGGGCGCCGGTCTAAAGAGTGACACATGAGGACAATTTTTATGTAGAAAACTGTCCTTGGGACTTGCTTTGGCATAATACATGTAAAATGACCCGGGAGGTTAATTTTCTGAGTCGAAAAATGTCCCGGGGTCACACTTCTGCGTGGTGGGGACACTTTTCGTCATTACACCGGCCGGTATAGGATAGGCAAAAGCCGGATGGAGACGGCCTTGCCCGACCTCTGACACGCTTGTATACGTTTGTATATTTGGTCAAAAGCTTTCTCGGCTCCGATCGACGTGTAAGGTGCCCGGAAACGACCGATTTTAAATCGATGTCGTTTCGATGACCGTCTTTGAAACTAGCTTTTAACTCCACTTTAAAATCAAACCGAGGCCAAGCATTCTGAGTTCATACTATGTAAACAGTATTTCAGTCATATCTCGACATAAAGCTAATTGCAGATGGGAGAAGAAACCGGATACACGTCATAAACTGTATCAGGTAAAAATATGCATCTGGGTAAAAGCACCGAATTTCCGATAGCCAGCTTGAAGGCTTCTCAAAATGAAAAAGCCCAAGTGTTCAGATTGGGATTCGAACCAACAACAGTAAGGAGCTAAGTGAGTGTAAGTCATAGTCACTATGATCACTGGACCACGGCCACGGGTCCCATCCCTCTCCATCCCGTTAAGAATACCAACAATCTACCAGCATTCGGCCGCAACCTGTCGGTCGTTGGCCTATTATGCCTCAAAGGAAGCCGAGAACTAAGCATAAACTCAACGGAACTTAAGTTTGATCATGGGATAAAAAGGGACGCACTTATCCACAGATAATTCTTCGGATATGGGTCGGCTGTTTAAGAGCTTTTTTGATCAAATCGTAAAAACTGCATGTAAAAGGGTGGATAACACAGTTTTAGCGCACCCGCTTCTTAACAATGTCGTGACAGTACGTGAGAGGGTCGCCTGTCCGAAGACGTTGGGTTTCCCTAGTACTCTAGTGTCATCTCACAATACGACGCAATACACCATTTTTTGCGCTATGGAAAGTGATTTGCCTAAGTTGTTAGAACTTGTTTTATAAGGAAATGTTAAACGGAAGGTGATGTGTGAAGAATCCGTAGGTACCAACAGGTCGTTAAAAAGGGGGGTACGGAAATCTCACACTGCCATTGTGTGACATATTCGTACGATATCATCACACATTGGTCACACGAGTGGAAGAATTCGTACAAATTCTTCACACGTCTGATTACGGTGTGAAGAATTCGTAGTGTGAAGAATTCGGCTCAACACGGGTCAGTGTAGATTTGTTTCCTTTTGGGCAAAACCAGAAATTCTCTGTTAAGTCTAGGTGATTGTAACTGTAACCTTGTGAATTATATGCTATCAATTATGTATTTTTATTCAGTACCGCATCTTCATCTCAATTAGTGTCGATCATTAATGCATGGACCATTCTCTATTCTCCTGTCTTTTATGCTCTGCTTGCATGCTAAATTGTGATATCTTAGTAAGAAAGAGCAAATTGGATCAATTGAAGTAATTTGAATGTTTAATTACATGTATGTCATTTTAACAACATTTGCTATTGGTTACGTGTGATTATTTTATGGTTTCGTGTACTTTGATTTCAGTCTGTTTGAAGCTGTCAAGATAATTCAAGTGTTCAGTTGCTGTCGCCCATATACACACAAACCATGACAGTTTTCCCAAGTTTTGAATATGTAAAATAAATTGTTAATTTAAATAGTTCCCTACCAGTGACTCCTATATTGTAGTATTTATGGCAGGCGACAGTTTAACCCATTTATGCCCAGTGGGTTATTCCATGTTTTCTATTGGATTGGTCCTATTTTATGAAAGGGATGCCAGGTCAAAATTTTCGTTTTCATTTTGTTTTATATTGAAATTCCTATCAGCAAACAGTGTAGACTCTGATCAGACGCCGCATTATGCGGCGTCTGATCAGAGTCTACACTGTTTGCCTATGTCCCATGTATGGGCTCGTGGGCACAAATATGTTAATGAAGGGCAAGCGTCGTGCAGAAGACCCATATATAAATATATAACAAGAATATATCGTTTGCTGAAAGATGAGCATGAAATAAATAATTATGTGAACTGGTGTTCTCTATTGAAAGATCTTATTTGTCGCTTAGGGTTCTACCATGTTTGGTTATCACAAACTGTCGGTGATGCAAAAATGTTTATATTACTTGTAAAACAAAGGTTAAATGATCAGTTTGTACAGAATTGGAATAATAGGCTTAATGAATCAAGTAGAGCTCTGTGTTACAGAAAAATATCCAATTTTGGAATACAGCCATACCTGAATATTGTTAATATAGGGAAGTTTTGTACATCTATGAGTAGACTTAGGTTATCTTCTCATAGGTTAGCAGTTGAAACAGGGAAATGGAATAAACCATTGCCAATAGCATTCAATGATAGAAAATGTAGTGCATGTTCCACATTGGAAGATAAATTTCATTTTGTATTAGAATGTATTCAATTCCAAGATCTAAGAATAAAATATATTTAAGAATATTATTGGAAAAGGCCAAGTATGTTGATGTTAAGACTGTTAGAAATTTATCAATGTTTGTTCACTATGCATTTCAAGCTAAACCTCTTTAATCTGATGACTATTACTGTAGTTATGATGAAGATGATTCAGGTTAGCAGTTGAAACAGAGAGATGGAATAAACCATTGCCAATAGCATTCAATGATAGAAAATGTAGTGCATGTTCCACATTGGAAGATGAATTTCATTTTGTATTAGAATGTATTCAATTCCAGGATCTAAAAATAAAATATATTTCAGAATATTATTGGAAAAGGCCAAGTATGTTGAAACTTACAAAGTTAATGACTAGTTTTGATGTTAGAAATTTATCAATGTTTGTTCACTATGCATTTCAAGCTAAACCTCTTTGATCTGATGACTATTACTGTAGTTATGATGGAGATGATTCAAATTCTTCATTATTACATGTACACGTACTTACATGCAAGGAGTGTACCAGGTTGAACTGCTTGTTTGGAGTAGTTTAGTCTACGTCTAGTCTGTTTGCTTGGTTGTAAAGGTTTTTTATGTAAATTAATGTTTTTGTTTAACTTCGAATTCTAATAGCTGTTTAAATGTTACTAGTATAAGTTTTCGGTGCAAATGAATGTTTTAATTTAAATCCGAGTTCCAATAATTGTTTAAATGTTACTAGTATAAGATTTTTTTCTTCTTATAACATCAGTATTTTCTAACACAAATATAATAGATATTTGATTTAAGAAAACTAAGTTATGATAATGGTGATATTAAAATGATATCAATTCTGATTAAAGTCAATATCACTGAAATCATAATTTTAATTTTGTCTTTACTTACATCTTCTCCGCTAAATGCATCTTTATTGTCATAACTGTTTGTTTGTTTATGTATTACATGCCTATGTTTGTTTACAACATGCATTACATGCCTCATGGACTTGTTAGTCTGAAGGAAGAATAAAATAATATCTATCTATCTATCTATCTACAGTGGACCAAATGTATTTCGGTTCAATTGGGTCATGGTCTTAATCAGTTACAGTTCCCCTCTCTACAACAACACTTTATGAGAGACAGAGAGTGTGTGTTTTTTCGGAGTGAATAATTATACATGTAGGGAGGGAAATTGACCTACATTGGAAACAGTTTGAATCGAGATCGGACGTCGGGTAACGCGATGTTTGGTCTGGATTCAGGATATTTGTCTCTCGTCATTGAGTTTTTTCTGTCAAAATGTCCAATATGTGACTGAGAAAAACAGCCTAATACAAATTTTAAGCAGATTATATAGACATAAATGTCTTGTTTTCGGAGCAGTGCTAAGCTTTGTTGTAAGGAGGGAGTCTTTGTTTGGAAGGCTGTTGTAGGAAGTGGTGGAACTGTATAACCTATTTAGTGTTAGAAAGGTTACACTTAAAACTAGAACTGTTATGAGTTCAGTAAAGAAATCGATGGTCATCGATTGCAAGTTGGCTACCGGTCTGAAATATAGTGGAAAAAATGAAGTTATTTCGTTCAAACGTGAAACGTTGCAATGAAATATAGAAAATGACAACATTTGGACAATTCTGACTATACCAGTTTTAATCTGAGTGGCAAACAGTTTGCAGCCTGATCAGACGCCGAGTTACCCGGCGTCTTATCTGGCTCCAAACTGTTTCCAATGAAAATAATAGTTTCAGCGTAACCGGGGTTATTTGGAAAGAAAACGATTTCTGTACTCTGCACGCTGTACACGGGACACAAAACTGCTAACCTAAACAGCAAAACAATGGTAATTGAACACGCTACTGAACTCTATAATTTACGGCAATGACACTGTACAAGACGTATAGCGCCGATGAATGATGAGTTGAGTTGAGTTGAGATGAGTTGAGTTGAGTTGAGTTGAGTTGCAAACAAAACTAGCTTCTCGTTGATCGACTTATATTTTTTCCGTTCTCTCATCAAAGAGAGTTATATAACCTCGGGCAGTTTTCCTCATCAATACTTGCTATTTACTGTTACCCATGGCAGAGGCTCATCTTGGTCCAAACTGTTTGCAAAAACTATCAAAAATTCGCCATTAGCGCTAAAGGTTTAACTGTTTACAAAAAAGATCTTACAGAATTAGGATGACACATAGGACCTAAAGTAATTCTACTAAATCACGCTCATCTACTGAATAAATTATTAGTAGGATAAATAACACAGTGTTCACTGCCTACAGCGTCCCTCCCAACAACGACTCCCTCCTAACAACGACCCTTACAGCAGTTTCCGAAACAGGACAATTATGTCTTAATCTTTTACTTCTGATATATCGTCTGCTTAGAGTTGTCGTCTGCTGTGTTTTCTCAAAGTTAAATATTGGATTTTTTTTTAAAGAAAACACTAATTGCGAGTGACAAACAGCTTAAAGCCAGGTTAGACGCCGTGTTACGCGGCGTCTTATCTGGATCCAAGCTGTTTGCAGATGTGAACCGTCTTTCCCTCCTTATAACGACTCCCTCCGAACAACGAACACACTTGTGTCTCCCATTGGGTGTCGTTGTAGAGAGGGAGCGCTGTAGCCCAATAACCTAAGGTTGGTCCTAACACTGAGCAGTCCTTCTGTAACTGGTTGGACAGCAATCGCAATAACCCTTTCGATTTGATTTGATTTGATTTGTTTTGATTTTACGTCGCTTTCAACAGTATTTCAGTCATATCGCGACGTCAAGCTGATGACAGGTGGAGGAAGACCCCAGAAGTCTTTGTATGCACTGTTTCAGGCACAAATCGGCAACTGAGTAGAACACCGACCTTCCGCAAGCCAGCTGGAAGGCTTCCCCACATGCAAAATCCGAACGACCATACTGGGATTCGAACTCACAGCGGTGAGGAGCTTAGTGATGTAAGTCACAGTGATTATACCACTAGGCCACGGAGGCCCCCTAACCCTTTCGAGCCAAAATAAGTGATACATGCTCGATAATTTATCTGCTGAAAGTTTGAAATAAGTCTAAAATATTATTAGACGTTGATTCCAGATCTGGGATTTTTTATACATGTTCAAGGGTCAAACAGACCATAACACGGCACATGTACAATGTCATGAACAGAACAGAACAGATGTTTCATTTGACTTAAGCATACAAGCTCATCATCATAACATATATACATAGTAACATAAAACTGATGGTACTAAAAGTATGAGATACAAGGCATATTTAACAGAAAGATCAACATGGACCATGTATCACGAGAGTGCTCATCATTAGCACAGGGCTTCTGAGAGTTGACTATAAAAAATCCTAAGACTTTCAAGTTTTTTTTAAACGCGATTACTTAAAGCAGGTTGAAAGTACAGCAGAATGTAAAAAGCAATATAGAAGTGTAATTTTTAAGCTACCTATCAGAATTCTAGCTCGTATGGATAGTTTTCAAATGAAGTATTCCAATTTTGAAAAATAACCAGTTAATAATTTGGTTGAATTTTTAGGAAAGTACAGGTTCCAAGGTTATAAAGCGTTTGAGCGTTGTTTATGAATCTGAGTGTGTTCTCAATCATTTTATTGGTCAGATTTGAGCCTCGGCTCAATCTGACCAATCAAATGCTTGAGAACGACTTTAGCCTCAACTGAAAAGCTTTATAACCTTTGACCCTGATCCTGATTTGAGACTGATCAAAGTTCCTGCACTCTCAGTATAGTATACATCTAGTGCGTTCTAGCATTTAACCCATTCACTGCCATGAAGTCATCAATTCTAAACAATTGTCATCTGCTTTTATATTTGAAGTTTAATATTTAGGTATTTTGAATATTGAAATGAGTGTCAAACAGTTTGGATCCTGATCATGCCTCATGTCTTCAATGCTGCTCTATATGTGGTATTTTGATTTATTTGGGAAATATTGGTTTGACAGTACATGTATATGCCAGATGATGGTATCTTTGAAAATAAAGATCTAACTTGATATGGACGAGAGCCTTGTTGAGCCGAATTCTTCACACTACGAATTCTTCACACCTGTGAGGAATTCGTAGGAATTTCATACGAATATGTCACACATGTGTGAATAATTCGTACTGACTCTCAGCCCCCCCCCCCACCCCCCTGACAGTAGATACGAATTCTTCACGTGTCGATTTTTTTAAAAAACGAATGTAAAAATGTTGTGCATACGAAAACCTCACACTTTCCAAAAAGCTTTTAGCCACCCAGATGGATAAGGGGACATATTAGGTTTGCTTTACTTAATAGAGGTCTTGTATTTCACATAATGACAAAACATATGTACTAGACTGCCTGTTTAAATGATAAAAGCTTAGGTCACACGGTGAGAAATGTCACATTTTTCAGCATCGATATAATTAATTATAGACACATAAAACTGAAAAATATCATGGTAATAATAGCACTTTGGTGACCATATAATTTACTCGATTCCGTCGTATCGGATATTATTCGGTCCGTCTGTAAGAACTTTATAAATGTATGGACGATTAAACAGTGGATTTAGACACATTCTAGAATTTAACATATATCATTTATAGATAACCCTATATGTAAATGGATTGACATGCGTTACTCTTTATGCAGACATTTGTATTTTTTAGAAAAAATAGTTCGGGTACCAATAATTCTTATTAGTGATTTCAGTAAATTAATGCTTATCAATATTTGGGAAAATTTTGTCAACATCTGAATGTAAGAACTGTAGGAGAAAAAAACTTTGAAAAATAACTATTTGATGTGTTCCCTTTATTGAGGAATAATATGTTGTTTCCATGTTTTTATTGCTACTTCCTCCTATTATTTTCTATTTTGTGAAAACATATGAAAAATCCAACATTTAAGGAAAATTACAACGCTGAAGAGGGGATTTCTGAGATTTTATGATCAAAAGCACGTGTCAAGAAAGTTATTAAGAAAAGAACCAGTCCGAGGACTCCCTATTTTTATTTCATATTTCTGCACAACAGGATATATACTAGCAATATGAAAATTTAAAAAAAAATGAATGTTTTGAAAATTCGAACAAACTGCCGCGATAGTCCTTAAATACCGGACGGGCAACGGTTTTAAGACGGGCGACCATCATCGCCCGATATTGGTTATCGTGGGTTCAATATATGAATGAGGTTTATAAAGACGCGCTGATTTCACTTCTTTGTTATGTTGCATACTTTCTTACATGGAAGTTTGAACCATACTACCTATTGCCTTATCGTGTAGTCCACATCATGGGCATTCAGAAATAACGTGCAATACTGTGCGAGACCGAAAGGAAACCGGTGTTATCCAATTGCCAGACGGGCACCGGTGTAAAGACGAAATGTGTCCCCCTCTAAAGAGTGACACATGAGGACATTTTTTGATGAAGAAAACTGTCCTTGGGACTTGCTTTGGCATAATACATGTAAAATGACCCGGGAGGTTAATTTTCTGAGTCGAAAAATGTCCCGGGGTCACAATTCTGAGTGGTGGGGACACTTTTCGTCATTACACCGGCCGTATAGGATAGGCAAAAGCCGGATGGAGACGGCCTTGGCCGACCTCTGACACGCTTGTATACGTTTGTTGAGCCGAATTCTTCACACTACGAATTCTTCACACCTGTGAGGAATTCGTAGGAATTTCATACGAATATGTCACACATGTGTGAATAATTCGTACTGACTCTCAGCCCCCCCTGACAGTAGATACGAATTCTTCACATGTCGACATTTTTTAAAAACGAATGTAAAAATTTTGTGCATACGAAAACCTCACACTTTCCAAAAAGCTTTTAGCCACCCAGATGGATAAGGGGGCATATTAGGTTTGCTTTACTTGATATTTCACATAATGACAAAACATATGTACTAGACTGATTGTTTAAATGATAAAAGGTCAAGGTCACACGGTGAGAAATGTCACATTTTCAGCATCGATATAATTAATTATAGACACATAAAACTGAAAAATATCATGGTAATAAAAGCACTTTTGGTGACCATATAATTTACTCGATTCCGTCGTATCGGATATTATTCGGTCCGTCTGTACGATGCTTTCTAAGAACTTTATAAATGTATGGACCGGTTTCTGTGTCACCAGCTGAAGGCAAAGATAACACGTCGGGGTCGGTCACTTTTCCGTATTCTATCTGTCCGATCGTCCGACTGTCATGGTTTTGTTTTTTACTCTAACGCCTGTTCCACTGAAGTTTTTAAGCTGAAATTTCATTTAAAGAGTTTAATGAGTAGATGTGTATTGCAAACAAAGTTCATAATTCTTGTATCAACACCGTGAGATGTATTCCCCTTTCTACATTTTTCCGGGAGATTCTGCCATTCCGAAGCTTTTGAAATTAAATTTTATTAAGGACTATCGCGGCAGTTTTTTCGAATTTTCAAACCATTCAGATTTTTTTTTCAAATTCTGCATGTGTCTCTGGATAATTAGGGGGCTACACAAAAAACAAGCTATTAAAAAAAGAACCAGTTCGGGGACTCCCTATTTTTATTTCATATTTCTGCACAACAGGATATATACTAGCAATATGCCAAAATAAAAAAATAAAAAATGTTTTGAAAATTCGAACAAACTGCCGCGATAGTCCTTAAATACCAGACGGGCAACGGTTTTAAGACGGGCAACCATCATCGCCCGATATTGGTTATCGTGGGTTCAATATATGCATGAGGTTTATAAAGACGCGCTGATTTCACTTCTTTGTTATGTTGCTCACTTGTTGCTCACTTTCTTACATGGAACCATACAACCGATTGCCTTATCGTATAGTCCACATCGTGAGCATTCAGTAATAACGTTCAATACTGTGGGAGACCGAAAGGAAACCGGTGTTATCCGGTTGCCAGACGGGCGCCGGTCTAAAGAGTGACACATGAGGACACTTTTTTATGTAGAAAACTGTCCTTGGGACTTGCTTTGGCATAATACATGTAAAATGACCCGGGAGGTTAATTTTCTGAGTCGAAAAGTGTCCCGGGGTCACACTTCTGCGTGGTGGGGACACTTTTCGTCATTACACCGGCCGGTATAGGATAGGCAAAAGCCGGATGGAGACGGCCTTGCCCGACCTCTGACACGCTTGTATACGTTTGTATATTTGGTCAAAAGCTTTCTCGGCTCCGATCGACGTGTAAGGTGCCCGGAAACGACCGATTTTAAATCGATGTCGTTTCGATGACCGTCGTTGAAACTAGCTTTAACTCCACTTTAAAATCAAACCGAGGCCAAGAATTCTGAGATCATACTATGTAAACAGTATTCCAGTCATATCTAGACATAAAGCTAATTGCAGATGGGAGAAGAAACCGGATGCACGTCATAAACTGTATCAGGTAAAAATATGCATCTGGGTAAAAGCACCGAATTTCCGATAGCCAGCTTGAAGACTTCTCCAAATGAAAAAGCTCAAGTGTTCATATTGGGATTCGAACTAACAACAGTAAGGAGCTAAGTGAGTGTAAGTCATAGTCACTATGATCACTGGACCACGGCCACGGGTCCCATCCCTCTCCATCCCGTTAAGAATACCAACAATCTGCCAGCATTCGGCCGCAACCTGTCGGTCGTTGGCCTATTATGCCTCAAAGGAAGCCGAGAACTAAGCATAAACTCAACGGAACTTAAGTTTGATCATGTTATAAAAAGGGATGCACTTATCCACAGATAATTCTTCGGATATAGGTCGGCTGTTTAAGAGCTTTTTTGATCAAATCGTAAAACCTGCATGTAAAAGGGTGGATAACACAGTTTTAGCGCACCCGCTTCTTAACAATGTCATGACAGTACGTGAGAGGGTCGCCTGTCCGAAGAAGTACTCTAGTGTCATCTCACAATACAACCCAATACACCATCTTTTGCGCTATGGAAAGTGATTTGCCTAAGTTGTTAGAACTTGTTTCATAAGGAAATGTTAAACGGAAGGTGGTGTGTGAAGAATCCGTAGGTACCAACAGGTCGTTAAAAAGGGGGGTACGGAAATCTCACACTGCCATTGTGTGACATATTCGTACGAAATCATCACACATTGGTCACACGAGTGGAAGAATTCGTACGAATTCTTCACACGACTGATTACGTCGTGAAGAATTCGTAGTGTGAAGAATTCGGCTCAACATACCTCCCTTGAGTTCAATTTTAAAATGCCGTCAGCTCTAAATAATACCATAAGTCAAACCTGTAACAAGGGACCATTGAATACGGTAGCCTGTAGATCTTTAAGGGTGTATCAAAGTCACGAATTTAAGAAATTTTCAAAGTATATGAAAACACTTTATGACGGTTTTGTATTGAAGAGCTATTTAAGATGAATGAAAAAATAGAAAAAGTGTACATTTTGGTGAACAACAGTTGGCTCCATGGCCATGTAAAATTTACCCCACCCACTTTCTCTTATTTTGTCCTTTTTAAACAGCCCGCTTCAATAAAATCCATTTTAAATAAAAACAAATATGATAATTTGGTTTTGTGTTATTTATTTCCTATCTGTGGTAGTATTTCTTCATACAAAAACTAATTTAAGAAAAAACAGGCACCAAATGTGAAATTTATAAAGCTCTAAATATCATGATATGGTATTTTTTTGTAAATTTTGTAAGGGGAGATAACTCTTTTTACTTTAATAGCTCAAAATTTTCAACACTGACCTTTTAATTTCTTTTCATATTTTGAACTGCCTTAGCATTAGCTTTCATTTGGTAGAATATAAGAAAACGTTTAATACTAGAACTATTTCATTTTCAAACGTTTTTACTTTTTTTCATAAAATAAAAATATCTAATAAAATCATGCCCTATAAAAAGCATATTTTTGATATTCGAGGATCCATATTGTTCAAACCTAATGCCTGCTTTGTCTAAATTTGGTTTCTATATGTGAAAATACCACCATAGACATGAAATAAATAATGATAACCCAAATTACCATGTTTGTTTTGTTTTGAACTAGATTTTACTGAGCTTGTACTATGAATGGGTAAAATTTGAGAAAAAAAGTCCAAATTTGACATACCTTTTTCAAATCGCTGTAGCTAAAAAAAAAAAAAGGACACCACCACATATTTTTTTCCATTTTTTCATTCATCATAAATAGCTCTTCCAAAAAAACAATGATAGAAAAAAGTTTGATACTTTGAAAAAATTGCTTATGGGTTGGATACACCCTTAAAGGCAGGTGACTGCTTAATGCATAACAAAAGTAATGCATAAAAGCTCCTTTAAGATCTATCTTTTAGCATTACTTTTGTCCTGTGTTAAGCTGCCATCTGTCATATAAGCTATGAATCCTTACAAAGTTTAGCATACTTGCATCTGATATTATTCATTATTACGTGACTAAACATAGCCTGTCCTTTGGTCACTGCGTTATGAATTGACAAGTCAATAAAAATCGGACAATTTATTTTTTAAATAAAGATTTGTAGCGAGTGGGAATCGAACCTGGAACCTTTGGTTTGCTAGTCAATCACTTTAACAACTGCACCATCAAAGAAGACATTGAAGCTTTTGAAACTTATCAAACTTTTTGTTATGTAAATTTTCTACTATAAGAACGTGCCAAAAAGATCATGCGAAAGTCATCAGCATTTCCGGAATTCGAGATGCGGGCCGCCCGCTGTCGAACCACCTTAAGGACTGTTTAACTGAAGTAATGTAGATACATGTACGAGTGTCAAACAGTTTGATCCTTAACATACGCCGCGTTATTGTTAGGATCAATACTGTTTGCAAAGTCGCCTTTTGACGCCGTTAGTAGTGAACCAGTTAATCCATTTGTGCCAACGATCCAAGTATGAGACATAGGCAAGCAGTGTAGACTCTGACCAGACGCCGCATTATGCGGCGTCTGATCAGAGTCTGCACTGTTTGCTGATAAGAAATTCAATATTAAACAAAATGAAATTGACCAGGCATCCCTTGGATATAAAATGGACTAATCCAATATATAAACATGGAACAATCCACTGGGTATAAACGAGTTAAACACGTACTTACCAAGTAAAATGAGAGCAATAACTGCCGAAACAAATAATAGCAGACTTCCCTTCATTTTCCAGCACATATCACACAGTTCTCTGTTATTTTTTTCTGAAATATGTAGCGTTCTTTCGTTATTTCCGATTTTGTTCTTAGATTCAAACCTCACACCATTGAATGTAAACTAAATATAATGTATTATCAATGAATGTTTGGGATTTCAGCTCAACGATACGTTGTTTATGCGTCAAAAACCGATGCCCGGTGCGGGAAGCGTGACGCCTGATTAGATATCGCTAAATCGACGTTTGGTATTTGAATTGATATAATAGTATATAAAACAATGCATGTATTAGATTCCCATTGTAATTGTTTACGTTGGTGCTGTGTCACTACACCGCACCACACTATTTACATGTATATATTACCATGCTAGTGGCGTGTACAGTGGAAAATCCGTTATTCTTTCCCGTTTAAACGCAAACGAAACGCAAACGCAAGACACTAAAATGTTGAAAGGGACAATTTATTGAGAATTCTGACTTTTATGTTTTTCTGATTGGCAAACAGTTTGGAGCCTCGTCTGATCATGCTCCAAACTGTTTGCACTGGAAATAATGGTTTAAGCGTAAACGCGTTTATTGGGAAAGAAAAACGTTTTATCCACTGTATATATGCCACAGTGATTATACAATGTATATTTGCAAACATTTTAGATACAGATGAGACGCTGCGTTACGCGTCGTCTCGTCAGGATCCAAACTGTTTGACTCTGACCCTGATTTAAAAAGAAATTTAGAAAAATCTATTTTTAGAACAGTTGCAGACGACAATTTTTGAAGACGAAAACATAACCCAACATGTAAAGAGTTATAATCGTGTATCGGGTGGTTTAACCACTTCGAATCGATAGTACAGTCTGTTGATACAGTGGAAATACGTTATATTTCCCGTTTAACGCAAACGAAACGTACACGCATTGCAATTACAATGTTTTGACTATTTGTCCTATATATTTTCATCTGAGCGGCTAACAGTTTAGAACCTGATCAGACGCCATGCTATCCTGTGCTTGATATAGCTCCAAACTGTTTGCGTAAACGCGTTAATTGGGAAATAATAACACATTCTCTTCTGTATTCTTCTCCCCTGAAAAACAAATGGAAAACGCCTATCTCCAATTACGTTTAGTCCATTTTTTACTATTTAGCGGTGTTTTTTGGCAGACCCTGGTCAGATCAGAATCTACACTGTTTGCATAGGACAAGTGTACTAGTCACATTGTTTGTAAATGATAGTCGTCGCTAGAGTTGATTGGATTACATATCAATAAAGGAAAGTTATTTCCGGTTGCAACCATATATGGCGGGTTTACTAGTGACTGTTCTTCAACTACGACGTATCAACACCGTTCGACGTTATTCTGGTGAAAATTGGATGTAAGCCAACGAGCTGTTTATAATACAACATAATTTTGTAAACATCACAATTAATATTTCCGATATTTACAATATATTTGCTGTAATTTCTAATATTAAATGAACATTTTGTTAGTACGTTCATGTGTGTATGTATGTTTAATCCATATTAGGGGTTGATAACTTGAATAATGCGTACCCTATAAGGAACAGCCATGACAGAACTACTGAAGATGTGTACATTCGAAAGGGAAAAAAAATTCCATTGTTCACATTCTGACTGACAGTTTGGCGCGAAAATGATGATTTGACGTCACTTGGAGGTGACGTCATTTTTAAAAGTACGATAAATATATCGATTAGCTTTTCATAAAGAAATGCAGACAGCTGCTGTTTATCAATTTTCTTACAATACATCTCATTAATAAAGAAGAATTTCAGTGGGGAATCATGGTTGTCGCTTATGGGAAGGCATAGATCGGTTAAGAATAAATTTTTGAGAAAATCCACCAAACGTTTGCTGTCCAAGTTCCAAAGATTAATTCGCGAATGAAAAACGCATATGCCCCGCCTTCTCTTCGAAACTTATCCACAAGTCCCGCCCTGTCGAAAAATAGCGCTTATACGAATTGAATGGCATTTCCCCCAATGGATTTGAATGGGACGAATGCAGATATTAATTTGTTTTGACAATAAGCATTCCGAGTTTGCCCTCCCTGGTAATAAAAGACACTCAGAACAGCCTTAGAAAACCAAACCACTACAAAATACAGTAAAACCTCTCTCTATTACGACAACTGTATTATGTTAGTAATTAGGTGTTTGCGACAGTTCCCATTTTCGTTTGTCATTTGTCTTGTTCCATGTTATCTGAATGAATGCTTGAATCCTGTGATTTACGTTATGATTTGGTGGTGTTTTAAATGTGGTTTTTTTTTGTTTTTTTTTTGTTTTTTTGTTTTTTTTAAATGTGTGTTTCTCCAGAACAAATTATATTTGGGCCGTTCCATGACAAAACCGGTATTAGTGACAATTTTTTTCGAAATTTGTTTTTTCTCATTTTCTGAAAGACCATTATTTAAACTTTCGAATTCAATTGTTTTCTTCGGCGATATGACACATTTGTATACTTTTTCAGACGTTACAACGTGATGCGTGGTTGATCGTTTTTTAAAAAAACAACAGGATGACGTCAACGTCACGGTTTGCGACGTTAAGGTTTTCCCTTGTAGTGAAGATATGCCTATGGTACACACTTGTTAATGTAATATTACAAGAGTTAAGCATTTCTACATCCAATTAAACGAAATGACTATTGAGCACTGTTGACTTATTTGAACAATTGAATAATTTCGAGCCAGATGAAATGCCAAGTATCTCCGAATGGCGTCTAGAATCCAGTCGAAAAGTTCTGAGACAGATGGTTTATTGTTTTGGGTTGGTTTATTTATCGCTGCCTTCAATTAACTTGAATGTAAATAAAAACTATTTTCGAATTGTATGGTGTTATATGAAAAACCAAACGTCGTTTAAACTAAGATCTACTTTATTTTATTGGATAAAAAGATCCAAGCTGTGGTCTTTTTTCAGAGAACTATAATTAAATTTCCTCCTGCGAGGTGCAATGGTTGGTTTAAGTCTGTATTGTTTGAAAATAAAAAAAATTGCATTCATAACTAGATCTAGATCTTTAATGTCATCGAACTGGAGAATTCATACATATCAAACAGTGAAACAGACTTGTTGTCTAGTTTTCATTTTACGGCTAGGTTTCGTCATTTGTATTTGTGACGTATGATTATGACATCATAACGGGCCTGTTTACTTGATGCAACCTACAATTAAACCCGTGTATAGCGATACCAACCCATATAGAAACCTACTAGACATGTGTACCAAAAACAAACTAATTTCAAAAAGGTATTTCGATCTACGGGATTGTAAAGATGGTAGACTGGACTTGTCGTCTAAATTAGGGTCTACATGGTTCTACACTTTTTAGCATCTAGATTAACAAGTTGATCAATGCTGGATTCTATAGAATCTACTTTTTTTAAAAAAAATAAATCTAGATCTACAACAATCGTAGGGGGTACGGTAGAGTAGAGTAGGGGTTAGAGAATAATGATTGGAAGGCAACCTGTCAAAACATAAATATAACAAAATCCTAAACTAAATATCTTTTGTCATTTTGAGTCGTTTTTAGGGATATAAATAATTGGTCATTTGACTAACTAGACAACCGTTTTAATTTTCCGAGCGGTAAACCACTTAAACCGTTCAATATTACCCGACAGTTGCGACAAAGGATCGTTTTACTCCACAGCCGGAGTAACGGAGTACAATGATTCCATAGAAAAGTGACCCGGAGTCTTTTGTTTTTATTTTAACCCCCGGTCATGGTATTTTGGTTATCCTATCATAAAATTACGATCCTGGCGCACGAAGGAAACTGACCCTTTACGAAGAATCATAGCCCCTATAGAATAGCGACCTCATGTGTTAAAATACCATGTAGTTTAGGTGTGTGAAGTTTGCACGACATTCGACAATTCGACATTCGACCTTTCACAAATGAAAGGTCGAACAGCTGTCGAATTTCGACTTTCGACAATTAAACTTTCACATAATGTAACAAATTTTGCCGATCGACAAGTCAGCTTTGCCATAATGTCGAAGTATTGTCGAAATTCGACGATCGACATTCAACATTTTTAAAACACATTACTTTGTCGAACTGATGTCGAATTTCGACGTTCGACACTTATACAAAGTCGGGAAATTGTCGAACTAGGGTCGAATTTCGACGTTCGACAAACTGCCAATAAGAGAAAAAGTAAAATATTGTCGAAATTCGACGTTCGACATTCAACATTTCTTAAATACATTACTATGTCGAACTCATGTCGAATTTCGACGTTCGACACTTATACAAAGTCGGGAAATTGTCGAACTAGGGTCGAATTTCGACGTTCGACAAACTGCAAGTAAGGGGAAATGTCGAAATATTGTCGAAATTCGACGTTCGACATTCAATATTTCTTAAACACATTACTTTGTGGGACTGATGTCGAATTTCGACGTTCGACAGTTAAACAAAGTCGGGAAATTGTCGAACTTGGGTCGAATTTCGACGTTCGACAAATTGCAAGTAAGGGAAAAGTCGAAATATTGTCGAAATTCGACGTTCGACATTCAAAATTTCTTAAGAACATTACATTGTCGAACTCATGTCGAATTTCGACGTTCGACACTTATACAAAGTCGGAAAATTGTCGAACTAGGGTCGAATTTCGACGTTCGACAACTTGCAAGTAAGGGAAAAAGTCGAAATATTGTCGGAATTCGACTTTCGACATTCAATATTTCTTAAACACATTCCCTCTGATGAATTTATGTCGATTTTCGATGTTCGATTTGTCGGACCCGGGAAAAGTCGAAATATTGTCGAAATTCGACGTTCTTCTTTCAACAATTCTTAAACAGATTCACTATGTCGACCTAATGTCTACTTTCGACGTTCGACAAATGGCCTGGCAGGGAAAAAGTCGAAATATTGTCCAAATTCGACGTTCGACTTTCAACATATCTTAAACACATTCACTTTATCAGATTTATGTCGAATTTTGACTTTCGACAATTTGCCGGGCAAGGAAAAAATCAAAATATTGTCGAATTTCGACATTCGACATTTCAACCAAGCCGGTAAAGTGTCGAATTTATGTCGAATTTCGACGTTCGACAAATTGCAAGTAAGGGAAAAGTCGAAATATTGTCGAAATCCGACGTTCGACATTCAACATTTCTTAAGAACATTACATTGTCGAACTCATGTCGAATTTCGACGTTCGACACTTATACAAAGTCGGAAAATTGTCGAACTAGGGTCGAATTTCGACGTTCGACAACTTGCAAGTAAGGGAAAAAGTCGAAATATTGTCGGAATTCGACGTTCGACATTCAATATTTCTTAAACACATTCCCTCTGGTGAATTTATGTCGAATTTCGACGTTCGACAATTTGCCGGACCCGGGAAAAGTCGAAATATTGTCGAAATTCGACGTTCGACTTTCAACATATCTTAAACAGATTCACTTTATCGAATTTATGTCGAATTTCGACGTTCGACAATTTGCCGGGCCAGGAAAAAATCAAAATTTTGTCGAATTTCGACATTCGACAATTCAACCAAGCCGGTAAAGTGTCGAATTTATGTCGAAATTCGACATTCGACAAATTGCCAGACAGGGAAATAGTCGAAATATTGTCGAATTTCGACGTTCGACATTGTCCTATTACCACATGTCGAAAATGTGTCGAAATTCGACGTTCGACTTTCAACATATCTTAAACACATGCACTATGTGTAGTTTATGTCGAATTTCGACATTCGACAATTTTCCGGGCCTGGCAAAATCGAAATATTGTCGAATTTCGACATTCGACATTTCAACAAAGACGTTAAAGTGTCGAATTCATGTTGAATTTCGATATTCGACTAATTGCCAGACAGGAAATTGGTCGGATATTGTTGAATTTTGACGTTCGACATTGTCCTTTACCAAAATGTCAAAAGATTGTAGAAATTCAACGTTCGACCATTTACCGGGCTGCAAAAGACGACATATTGTCGTAATTCGACGTTCGACTTTCAACATTTCTGAAGCACATTCACTATGTAGAACTTATGTCGAATTTCGACGTTCGACAATTTGCCGGGCCAGGAAAAATTCGAAATATTGTCGAAATTCAACGTTCGACATTCAACATTTCTATAACATATTCAGTAAGTCGAACTTATGTCGAATTTCGACGTTCGACAATATGCCATGCCGGGAAAAATCGAACTATTGTAGAAATTCGACACTCGAAATTTCTCAAACATAACATTTAGAAATATTGTCGAAATCAGAAGTCGACTCTCTTAAAACACCACAGTCATGTGCGGATTGGATAGTTAAAACATCTGTGAAAATCCTACAGTCAAACCTGTGTCCATCGGTTCTCAAAGAGAAGTGCATTTATAAAGACAATAATGGACATGTGTGTATTTTGGTGCAGGACAAAAGAAATGCAGAACGCTGTCTTAAGGTCACTTTTGCTCTGCATTAAACAGTCACGTGTTTAATAAAGTGCATGTTTTGTGTCTGTCCGACTTACAAAGTTATAACTGTATGAAGTGTGTATTGATAAATGAAGTTATTAGGTTTGCATGCAGTTTCAACACCGTGACCACTTAAAGCAGGTTGAAAGTAAAGCAGAATGTGCTCAATATAGTCTGCTTCTAGTTTTGAACACACTTGGCCACTTAAAGCAAGTTGAAAGTAAAGCAGAATGTGCATAAAGGCGCATTCTGCTTTTCTTTCAGCCTGCTTTAAGCTACCATCTGCTAGGATAAAACATATTACGTTGCATATTCATGAAAACGGATTTAACCCATTACCCCATAAACACGCACTCGTTCAAATTTTAATTTTAAACAGTGATGAATATGATTATATGTATTGTAAGAACTATTTTCTATATTCTAGCAGATGGTAGCTTAAAGCAGACTGCTTTATTGTCCACCAACTTTAAGTGGCTCTATTTTCAAAACTAGAATCAGGCTATGGGGTTATGGGTTAAAACCCTTTAATCACATGCGGTTGTGTTCAAAGACATCTTTGAAAAACAATATACCACACCATTTACAGTCCTGACCTTGATTGTCAATAAAAGCCGATCACTTCAAAAACGTTTCGCAGCCCCGTAGCACTTAGAAATTAAGAAAAATCCGGATATTATGGCAGCCCTGACAGTTGATAATTGCTCCAAACTCGCACAATGTCGATGTGCTGCTGTAAATGACATTTGACCAAAGTCTGCACTGATAATTGATTGTATGAATATTGTAGGAGTTTCCAAACGTTTCGTAATGGGAAATTAAACCGAACAGTCGTTGTGTGGCAAATACATCATCTGGACCGGGTATGTTGCTATTTGTAGTGGGAATTGACTGAAATGTTTAATTGTTACAACTGACACATTCCTACAACAGACAAAAGAGGAAGACATTTAACATAATCGTAAACTAAATTTCTGCAAGGGACATTTTAAGAATTATCTTGGTGACTAGTTATGCAGGGTTGCTATAACGTGATCATGAAAATTCCTAAGATTTCCCAATGTTTCTATTTTTCAAACGCGATTTTACGCTATAGTCATTATCTAAACACAAGGAAACTTAAAACCGATATTGAAAGTAAAGCAGAATGCGCATTCAGGCGCCTTTTGCTTTACTTCCAGTCTGTTTAAAACTACCATCTGCTAGGATACAAATCAGAAGATTTCGGAAGAAATCCGGAGAAATGGCAGCCCTGATTTAAGTGAACAGCGACTAAGATCTTTCAGGAATGTTAGAAATGCACAATTATATATATTACATCCTTCTCATACAAAACTGTATAATTATGGCATCAATGAAAATATATCGACAAGCTCAGCGGCCTCAGCCTCAATTAACTTTTAAAAAGATATTACCTTCTGATCCAATCTACGAAGGATTCATTATTTGTTTTCCTTATAAATTGACCTCTGCTACTTTGCATATTCGAATTATTATGCAGATACACTTTCTGTGGGTCATCTAAATTCTGAATAACAGATTAGAATCAATACACGAAGTTGACCTTTCATTATACTCGTATTTTACAAAATACTTATATTGTGGTCTATGATTTTACTTTATCCCTTTGCCTGCGAATAGACTTTGCCTATGTTACATGTCCGATTTCTAGGCATTGCTGATTATAATGTCAAGGAGGTACTGACTTATACATGTATGTCTTTGAATTACAAGTATTGCTTATGTGTAACTTATTGTAAGCTGGATACTGATGGATCAGTACTATGCAAACAATGTAGCCCCAGCTCAGATACCTCATATAAGAGCATTCTGATCAGTGGCTGCACTGTTTGTCATAGCAATCCTAAGCTTGAATAAGAACTGAAAAGTTCTACGATGTTCAAAGGTAGATGGTGTTTCATAATATAATTGAAATACAATGGATTAACGTCATTTAAAAGTATTATCTGCAGTGCCTTTAAAGACAGATATAGCAATATTCGAAATGGGGAATTAAATTAGTTTAAAATTATAACAATGCTCTTTTCTGATAGTTCGACCTCTAAATGGCTTTTTCAAAGAAAATATTGTCGAAATATTGGAATAGAGCAATACTATGATTTTACAGTGCCTTTTATGTTAACCATTTACTCCCTAGATATGCCGTTTAACTCTGTTAACTAATTCCTCCTAATGAAGAAAATTGGTACAATTCACACAGTCATGAATATGTATCATAAGAAATAATTCTATGTTCTAGCAGATGATAGCTTAAAGCAAGCTTAAAGTAAAGCAGCATGTATCATAAGGGGCAATCTGCTTTACTTTTAACCTTCTTTCCGTAGTCACTAGTCTTCACAAATAGAAATTGGCTATGGAGTAAATGGTAAATGGCTCTTCTTTCACTGGTCCTTTCTTTATTAAGGTTTTAGAACCATAATAGAAAACATCGAACATCGGTATGTACATGAAGCTTCAATGGTCGTGTAGTAAGATTGTGCCGGGCATATTACAGAATATGCGGAAACGGTGTTCAGGTTTTCGCATTATGAATCTATAACCTTAAAACATTGTTCGCTCGGTTTGTCGCAATAATAAAAACGTTAACATTATCTAAATTTTCTTATTTTATAATGCCAATTTTAAACAAGAGTCGTATACGGCCCTAAATCGCTCACCTGGAACCGTTGACGTAAATATCTTGAAAAGCTGAGAATTTTGACAATATGACAGTGCCTATTGCTGACTAGATGATGCTGTGTACCAAATACCTAAGCTCAGGGTACGTACTGTGGTGACTATTATGACAAGAAGATTTTTTGCAGGTTTCATTGAAAAAAATATTTTTAGCTCCTGTGACCTAGATATGCAATGGGCCGCTTGAATATATTGGTAAAGTGCTTCTAGAACTTTCACCATGCCAAGTATCAAAAAGTTTCAGAGGTGTTTGAAGGTTCACTATATAACTATAGTATACCTTACCTACGTACGCTCCTTCTTTATCTTTGTACGAGCTAGCGATCACTATTATACGATAGTGCTCACTGCTAAGCGCGATTGCGTCATGAGTATGATGACTGCGTTATGAAATTTGAAATAACTGCTTTAGGAAGTGTTAACGTGACTTAAGCAAATATTAGCCTTTTTGATATTATGTCCGAGTACTTATAACTTAAAGGTGAAGTGTAGATCTATTTTGAAATTTATCTATGATAAATATAAGACTCATAGAGATTAGTTGTGACTATAAGACTTGATCTGTTTTAGTCTTATAAACGTTAACATTTACAAAATCTTAACTTTGATTGTTTGCGATTTAATCAAAGATCATACACTAGATTTTAAAATTCAATTTTACATCATTAGTTTCATAATACGGAAAGTGTAGATTTAAGTATACACAAGGAAGCTTACTGGTTACTACCGATGCAAAATTTTATTAAAGGGAGGTAATCAATGAAAATTACGTAACTCGAAAATACACGCCCGGCTTCCACAAATCTTTAGCTTTACTATTGAGTTCCAATGGCAGATTTGCGGGTCTGTCGAACACGAAAACTCGAGAAAAAAGGGTTTAATGAGGACGACGGAAATATAAAAATTCCAGTGCTTAGATCTTAATAATTTCAAGATGCTCCCCGACCATGGGTAAGATCTCTAAGAGAGTACCCCGGGAAAGAGACGTAAAAACGAATAAAGCAAAGAAGTAGAAATTAGAATCAATAAATTTGCTGGAAAACTTCGTAACATTCAGCAAATCGTCTCTTTAACTTTTACTCAGAAATTAGAAACGTACGAAATGAGCTGGATAATCATATTATGCGTAAAAACAGGTTTTACTAAATCCATATAAACACGTTGCGGGGTTGATAGATCAAGTTTACTGTAGATAAAGACTTTTATTAAATTTCAAACAAAGCTTAGTATAGATGTTAGATCTATAAAGATTCTATATTTGGTTTAGAAAGATGAAATAGAGGTAATTTTATTATTGATTTTGATAAAATTTCCACTATAAAAATTGTTCCCGATACTTTTGTAAGTACGATCACCGATATAAAGTAATTCAAAGGGAGATACTCTCGAGACGACTATTAGAATTTTACGTTCGATAACTGTTTTGATCCAAATTAGAATTGCGGTATACTATAAGAAAACTATTTTGGGGCTGACTGGTCGGTCACTATAATGCAAGAAGGCCCTCAGCGGGCTGTACTATTTCTTATCTTTGTAATTTTGTGACTCCCGGGTGGGCTCATTCTTTACCCATGGGAAAAAAATTGAACATTCTTTACTAGTGAGGGCGCCATCTCTCAAAATACCCTTAAATAATAATGATTTGCAAGTGGAGATGCAGAAAATTTCTAATGGTATATTTGAATAGTATAGACCTTGCCAAGTTTGTAAACGGTGGATGCCAAGGCTGAAAGTGGTCAGGGACATTTTAACAAGGGCGATAACTCTGACCTTGAATTATTCAATTTTCGCCACAATTATATTGCATTTAACACTACATGTATATTTCCTTAACAACCATATTTGTTGTGTGAGTACTTCATGGGATGGCGGAGTGGCACGTACTTAATTTAGGGCACTGTGACCATGACCTTGAAATTTGATCTCATTTTTAATAAAACGTTTGTCCGGCGCATATCTTCTGTACCGTATTAGCTAGGAATAGCTAATTTGGTGAGTAAGAAAATCATTGGAAGGCGGAGTGTCGCGTACTACTTAAAGGTCACTGTGACCTTGACCTTTACGTTTGACCTCAATTGTAAAATGTGTGTATGCGTGTATGTATGTAACTCACCTTGTCCTGAGTATATTTCCATTACCACATCAGATAGGAATAGCAAATTTGTTGTGTGAGTACACTTTGGGTAGGCGGAGTGTCATGTAATACTTTTCATTTACTGTGACCTTAACCTTGAATTTTGACCTCAATTCTTTTCAAAAAGCTTGTCTGGGGCATATCTGTTGTACCGTATTAGCAAGGAATAGCAAATTTGGTGTGTTAATATACTAAACAAAATTTCTAATCGGTCACTTTTTAAAGCTACATATGTCTTTAAGGGTGTATCCAACCCATAAGCGATTTTTTCAAAGTATTAAACTTTTTTTCTATCATTGTTTTGTTGGAAGAGCTATTTATGATGAATAAAAAAATGAAAAAAAATATTTATGGTGGTGTCCTTTTTTTAAGCTACAGCGATTTGAAAAAGGTATGTCAAATTGGGGATTTTGTTTTCAAAGTTTACCCATTCAGAGTACAAGCTTCAGTAAAATCTATTTCAAAACAAAACAAAAATAGTAATTTGGGTTTTCTTTATTTATTTCATGTCTATGGTGGTATTTTCACATATATAAACCAAATTTAGACAAAGCAGGCACCAGATGGATTTTATTGAAGCGGGCTGTTTGAAAAGGACAAAATAAGAGGAAATGGGTGGGGTAAATTTTATATGCCCGTAGAGCCAACTGTTGTTCACCAAAATGTACACGTTTTCTATTTTTTCATTCATCTTAAATAGCTCTTCAGTACAAAACCATCATAGAGTGTTTTCATATACTTTAAAATTTCCCAAATGCATGACATTGATACACCCTTAAATACTAAAGTCACATTTATGATATTTTACACACAATATGATTGGTTCTTAGCACTCCTTATTTTTTGGATTTATACACGTTGCCCTACTTCGTGAACGTCAGAACAACCACATGACTTGTTTGGCCTTATTTGCGCGGGTAAGGTATTAAAGAAAGTCTATGCCCGCAAGATCTCCAATGACTGCCAAGCCCGAAAAACACCTAACATGGTGAGAATAACACATGAAGAGAGCGACAGAGACGTCGGCATGCTGCACGCTGGTGTATCCTTACGGCAAATAAGATTCAACCACCAAGGAATTCCGGAAGTGGAAACAAAACAAGACTAATTTCTGTGTATTCAATATTAGAAAATGTTTCCGTCCATTTGCATGTGGCTATCTCTCTTTTAACCGGTTACTTTCGACCATTTAGGCTATAATTTGGCAAACTGACGTCACCGAATTAGAGCAGACCGCCCGAGGAAACCAAAACGGCGGGTAACAACAACCCTAAGCCCGAAACATTGTAGTGATGCACCTGAGAAACATATTTCTTCCCGTTGCTAAGACGGCAAGACAGCTTAATGGTTAACACGGCCGTAACGTCACACCCAAAAAACGGTACGTTAACGGCTGCAATAGGTGGACAATCGCTGCTGACGGCCACTTAAGGATGAAGTAATCACCAGACAGCTTTGACCCGACGATACAGATAAGTTTAACCCCACAGAGCGCTTTTTCGACATTCTCAAGAAACGCGTTCGTACCTTACCTCAGCCAACATAGTTTGACGCATTGGGGCGTGACGTCATCAATGTGTGAGAACGTTAGGTCATCTATACTTTTGCTGCATTCTTCTCGTCTATGAGAAGTAAATAAGAAACTGTTATTGCATCTGACGGGGGCAATACACATTGCTAACATTCGGCCTAAGATCTGTGTAACACTCCTGTGCCTTTCAAAATCTGGAGTGCCTCCATAGAAGTTGTTGTTAAAGCTTAGAAGGAAAGGTGATAGCCGCCAAATTGTGATAGTCTGTTTCAAAATTGATAACATTGACATTGTAACACAAAAACATAGTTTGACGCATTGGGGCGTGACGTCATCAATGTGTGAGAACGTTAGGTCATCAATACTTTTGCTGAATTCTTCTCGTCTATGAGAAGTAAATAAGAAACTGTTATTGCATCTGACGGGGGCAATACACATTGCTAACATTCGGCCTAAGATCTGTGTAACACTCATGTGCCTTTCAAAATCTGGAGTGCCTCCACAGAAGTTGTTGTTAAAGCTTAGAAGGAAAGGTGATAGCCGCCAAATTGTGATAGTCTGTTTCAAAATTGATTACATTGACATTGTAACACAAAAACATGGTTTATAATTTCTTTATATTTCTTTTTCTGAATGAAATATAAGGTGACCGATTAGAAATTTTGTTGAGTATACAAAATGAGATGGCGGGATGTTCAGTACTACTTTAAGGTCACTGTGACTTTGATCTTGACATTTGACCTATATTCCAAAATGTGTGTATGTACATATGTATTTAACTTATTCTGTCCGGAGTATATTACTTTTACCAAGAAACTTCACACACATATTCACAGAAATCATCCCTTTTAAAATGCCATCGTAAGTAGAACTGAGCGAGGGTATTTGCATCGTCTGCGATGTCTCGTTTGTTTGAGCAAACTCCCCTTTGTTTAAGTTTAATATGTAAATTGCCAAATATCATATAAACATTTTGACAGATCTACTCAAAACCTTCTAAATAATTTTAGTGTACCGTAACGCAGGTTAAATCATAATTATTCCGAGTTTGTATGATTTAATTCAACTGAATTACGTTAGGATTTACTGCCGTTTTCGTATTATTTTCAAAATATGGTCACGCAGATGGACCTTGTGAGTTGGTAACAAGGCAAAACAGCAGCATATGTATCAGAGTAGTTGAGTATTAAATATCTTTTCAAAATTTGACGTCTTCTAAAAGTTATCACTATTGATATCAAGCTACACAATTATTGTTAATATCGTTCATGCCTGCACATGTACACATGTACATGTATCGTATATCCATGTCGCTCACATGTAATTTGTAGGCTAGTGTACCTTTCTTGTTACTATGGTGTTCATTCAGGTACATGATCTTCAAAGGCATCTTCTAGAGTTATCACATTCAAATGGATGAAATTATAATGTTTTTGTAACCCAGGACGCTATTTATTGGACATATATGTCTAGTTTTGTTTTTCAAACGCCTTTATCCTTATACATGCATTGGGTTATTTTCTGAGGTACACACTCGTTGATCGACATAATTTAATATGTACATGATACGTAATCATTTCTCTGCGCCATATGGCCCTTTGATGTATTGCGATGCCTTGAACCCAAATTCAATAAATCAATCACGAAGCTAGCACGTTTGGCGTTTAAAAATGTTCCCATTGATTTTTAGACCCATGAAATCAGCCTTTTGGTACAACGGTATGTTTCTTTTCGCGTATTTCCATATGGCGGAGGTGGAATGGCAGGTTTATAAAATACTAGAAATAGTGTCATATGAAGACTCATGGCATTTGAGAATTAACCGCTTCTATATAAAAACTAAAATCAGCTGTGTGACAAGAATTAACAAATTGAAGAATCAGAAGATTCAGTTTAAGGCAGAAATCTACATGTGGCTCTAGAGGGCACATGTTTAATCCACACGTCAGATGACAATTTGTCTGTAGCATTTTGGCATAATAAAAATAAAATATATGTTTCTTGCTTAGGAATGTACAGAATAGGTACTGAATCCTGATTCACGCATTTTAATTTGCATATGTAATGACTGCCAATTAAGGGATGAGCTCTGCCACTATTCGAGATATCGAGTGCTAGTGTCCCCTTCTACAGTCTAGCCCATCTCCTGACACTCGTTGCAGCGTATAATTATGTTCAGTAGACATTGCCCAAGTGTAGCAAGGGTGGAGACTTTACCGTGTTCTGTCTGCGGATATTGCCATTGAAGTTTCTTTTCAAACATGAAGACGGGCTGGTCGACTACCATAACTTGTGACTGACCTTGATTTATGTTGTTATATGGCGTTATGGAGGACTTAAATTCCTAGACAAACTATTGAATAACTGTTAGATGACTCAATGAACTGAGACAACATGTATGGAATGGGTTGTTGATTTTTTATGTGATACTGGCAAAGTAAACGGTCCATAAAGGACCCATTTTAACACCAAGATTTGTACACGTTTTGATAACAGCATGTGCCCTTCTCTTATCTGGAGCATTGCCACATGAAAGATTATGCTGGCTGTATGTCCTCAGTGCATGATCATGAACAGCCATATTACCATAAAGATAATTTAAAAACAAATCTGTTAGTTCACTTTGTTATTTTAACATGAGGTTATGTAACAATAATATATATAGTAGCAATTGATTAGAATTAAATAATTTAACTAATCCAACACCGTCTAAATGTAATTTTAACATCAGCAATGAATTAATTGACCTCAAATTAATTAAAATCAATGTGTCACACCTAGTTCCAAGACAAAAATATTTTCCGATATTTTCAAAATGGCCGACAAAATGACCAACGGCAGACATCTTGGATTTTTATATGTTTTCATTTTAATTTTTCCGATGGTTTTATGCAATTCCCATACACAAAAGGAAAACTTAGCATCATGATTTGAAGAGAAATTCACGTATCATTTCTACTAGTAAGTTTATATAGTGGGAAATAAGAAGCTGAAATTCAGTATTCAAGGGCTGATAATCAATACTAATTTTCCGAGTTATCCGGCGGCCGTTTAACATCAAACAAGTTCCATTCTGTAGAGAATACTTGCACATTTAACATGATATAGGTCTCATTAATTGCGGCTTTTTGGGACCTAGGGTCCAGTCAGCCCTGAAACTAGTTGGCATGCTTTCCGTTTATAAGAATTAGCATTGAACGTTGGTGGGTGGAGTAAGTAAAATGACTGTAGAAAAAATTCTGACCACTTTTGAAATTGGCATCCGCATAAAATCTTCATAAAAATGCATTACGAATTCGGCAATATAAAATTTTCTGCATCACCACTTGCAAAAATAAATTCCACTGGCCTGGGCGCCCTTACTATACAGAGGATCAGTAGATGATGCTTTGCGCCAAATATCTAAGCTCAGAGTGTTTTGGTTTAAGAAAAGAAGTTACACAGCAGGTTAGACAAGTATAAGATTAACAATGTAGACCTAGATAAATATAGTTCCGTAGAAGACCTTTAATCTGGATTCAAACCGTTTTTCGTATAAATGTACAGGTTATACATCTACATACAATTACAAAATAATAGTGCGTGGTACAATAATTCATACATGTCAAATACATGTAGTAAACAGTGTATTACTAGATCAAAGGGCTCTTCTATAGGCACATTATTGCGCCCATACGTATACAGAATAAATCGCACGACTCCCGATGACTTATCCGCACTATCTGCCGTTAAATTGTCGAAATTTGAAATTTGATAAGTTTTCCACATTTCCCCGACTTTAAAGAAATGTTGAATGTTTGACACTTTGTGAAAGGACAATGTCGAACGTCGAAATTCGACCCTAGTTCGACAATTTCCCGACTGTGTATATGTGTCGAACGTCGAATTTCGACAATATTTCGACCTTCCCCGGGTCCGGCAAATTGTCGAACGTCGAAATTCGACATAAGTTCAACATAGTGAATGTGTTTAAGAAATATTGAATGTCGAACGTCGAATTTCGACTATTTCTCTTACTTTCTATTTGTCGAACGTCGAAATTCGACCCTAGTCCGACAATTTCCCGACTTTGTATAAGTGTCGAATGTCGAAATTCGACAGGATTTCGACATTTTCCGGGCCGGCCACTTGTCGAAAGTCGTAATTCGACATGAGTTCGACATAGTAATGTGTTTAAGAAATTTTGAATGTCGAACGTCGAATTTCGACAATATTTCGACTCTTCCCGGATCTGGCAAATTGTCGAACGTCGAAATTCGACAATGGTTTAACAGAGGGAATGTGTTCAAAAAATATTGAATGTCGAACGTCGAATTCCGACAATATATCGACTTTTCCCGGGTCTGGCAAATTATCGAACGTCGAAATTCGACAATGGTTTAACAGAGGGAATGTGTTCAAGAAATATTGAATGTCGAACGTCGAATTCGAACAATATTTCGACTTTTTCCCTGCCAGGCCACTTGTCGAACGTCGAAATTCGACATAAGGTCGACATAGTGAATGAGTTTAAGAATTGTTGAAAGAAGAACGTCGAATTTCGACAATATTTCGACTTTTCCTGGGTCCGGCAAATTGTCGAAATTCGACATAATTTCATCAGAGGGAATGACTTTAAGAAATTTTGAATGTCGAACGTCGAATTTCGACAATATTTCGACTTTTCCCTTACTTGCAGTTTGTCGAACGTCGAAATTCGACCCAAGTTCGACAATTTCCCGACTTTGTATAAGTGTCGTACGTCGAAATTCGACATCAGTTCGACAAAGTAATGTGTTTAAGAAATTTGAATGTCGAACGTCGAATTTCGACAATATTTCGACTTTTCCCTTACATGCAATTTGTCGAACGTCGAAATTCGACCAAAGTTCGACAATGTCCCGACTTTGTAGAAGTGTCGAACGTCGAAATTCGACATCAGTTCCTCAATGTGTTTAAAAAATGTTGAATATCGAATGTCGAATTTCGACAATATTTCGACTTTTTCCCTTACTTGCAGTTTGTCGAACGTCGAAATTCGACCCTAGTTCGACAATTTTCCGACTTTGTATAAGTGTCGAACGTCGAAATTCGACATCAGTTCGAAAAAGTAATGTGATTTAAAAATGTTGAATGTCGAACGTCGAATTTCGACAATATTTCGACTTTTTCCTTTACTTCCAGTTTGTCGAACGTCGAAATTTTACCCTATTTCGACAATTTTCCGACTTTGTTTAAGTGTCGATCGTTGAAATTCGACATCAGTTCGACAAAGTAATGTGATTTAAAAATGTTGAATGTCGAACGTCGAATTTCGACAATATTTCGACTTTTTCCCTTACTTCCAGTTTGTCGAACGTCGAAATTCGACCCTATTTCGACAATTTTCCGACTTTGTTTAAGTGTCGATCGTCGAAATTCGACATCAGTTCGACAAAATGAATGTGTTTTAAAATGTGGAATGTCGAACGTCGAATTTCAACAATATTTCGACATTATGGCAAAGCTGACTTGTCGATCGGTAAAATTTGTTACATTATGTGAATGCTTAAATGTCGAAAGTCGAAATTCGACAGCTGTTCGACCTTTCATTTGTGAAAGGTCGAAATGTCGATTGTCGTGCAAACTTCACACACTTATGTAGTTTAACGATATAAAGATGCTTTAATAATGACATATGCTGGGTATAACATACACCATAACAAACAATCTTGCTCTCTTATATTGAGCCTAGAATTATAAATAATTAGCTTTCATTGAAATACATAACAACACAGCTCGAATTTTCTCATAAAAAGGACACTATTTAGTTAATATATCTCACTGATTTCGATCTATGATATGTTGTTAAAATGTATTTAGCAATAAAGTCATTTAGTATATGCAATAGTTAATTCGGGAGTTCATAAAATGACCTTATGTTTGTTAATATACAGTGAGCTATTTTAGCACTGACATTTATTATAACTTAAAAACATATCAAAAATGTTTTGTAAGATGGGAATTCTCTAAATTGTATCTTTATGCCTTTCGATAGTTGACAAAATAAATACAACGGTCTAAATAACCAGTTGAAATAAAAATTCTGACGACATTTTTAAAGCATGCAATGTGGCTATGTATGGGGTCTGAACTCATTGATAAACAGTTTTCAGTTTTCAAGAAACGTATAAAATTCGTCATCTTTAAATGATCATTTGATGCGTAGCAAAAATATTAATCAATAATCTTCCAACACGAAGCCAACTATCAAAATCCGTTTATATTACCGGTAGTACAGGTCTTATAAATCAGATCAATGTATTTGAATAAAATTAACGTAATCATTTCATCTGTCATATAAAAGGATTACGTTACCTGTATAATACTGACAAAAAATGAATCGACGCTTTACTAAAGAGATGTTTTTGCAACATGTATAGTGATGGGTTTTAGACTGATATAGATGCTAGATCAACATGAATATTTAAAACTATCACCGCTCATAATGGCACCCCTATTTAAAGCCACGGCGAGTATAATTTTCATTAAGTGTTGCCAGTGTATGCAAGATCGTTAAAGGATTTGCAAAAAAAAAAAAGAAAAAAACCTATCTGTAATGATGTGACTGTTTTTTGAATCCCCTCGTTTAATGCCACCGATAACCTCGGGCTATCTCCTTCAGACCTAAACAAATTAACGCCTCCTGTATGACAGCAAATATATTTTGAAACATAGAAACATTAATGCAAATTTTGCTGTCTAGTTCAGAATATGTTTTACATTTTTACGATTAACCGACTACCGATTTTTCTAACCGATAATCGGACATTCTAACGGTTAACCGATTACCCGTTGACATCCCTACTTTTTTACATATATTTAAGTCTGTATTATACCTGTTCGGAATGGGAGAACGCGCTCAGAACGCACCGAGACCATCGAGGCATAACAAAATTCCCGGGCAGAATGTTCCGGTCCCACCTAGTAGAAGTGTACACAATTTTTTTGACTTCCGAAAAATATGCCACATTCAACGATGACGACATACTAGTCGATCTAGACCCGAAACTTCAACATGTGAAGCTCCCTAAACAAAACCTGCAGACAATCCTAATTCTGCTGCATAACGTCACCCACTACTTAAAGGCGTTAGTCTGTAATACGAGTCATATCAGGAGAGACACTAAACTCTTCGTCATCATTCTTCTGCATCTGCAAAATGTTCTTGAAGCAAGTCAGACTTCTCTTGGAGCAAGTCCAAGTTCTCTGGGACAACTCTTCTTAGATATAGAGAGCCTAGACAACAAAGGCAGAATACCTATGTCTGACACATTTAAATCTAGAACTATATATACTAACTGGTCTAGCAAAGTTGGTTGCCTTCAAATAAGATTCCTTAACCTTGTAAATTCGGTAATTTATTAAACAATATCATTAAATTGAAAACAATAATTGGAAATCAAGCGCATAAAAAAGCTGCCTAAAACATGTCAGAAACCACCATTTCACAGGGGACTATGTAATCAACATTTCTCTAGGTCTATACAATCGTCAAACGTTGATGAATTTAAAGATTATCTAAAAATAAATTTATTTTAAACGCTTAAAAAGTACATGGCGATTAGGAAAACACACTCTCGACCAGCGGTCAGAGTATAAACAAATATGGAGGCATGCACAAACACAACACATGGCTGGCTAAACTTCGCTTTAAAACACTCATAGTTAGTACATAAAACCTTTATCAAGTGAATATATCAATAGATTCTTACCTCAAGATCACTACATGTATCAATTTTTCATTTTACAACCCCACGTTATAGATCCAAATGATATTGTAAACACAAATACTTCCTGGTTGACGGTGGGAAAACGTTGAAAGCATGACGTCAAACTTTGGTCGATTGTTACGTCATTGTGTATGCAACGTCGCTAATACAGGTTTTGTCATGGAACGGCTCATTTATTTAATCCTTTATGAGTCTAAATGTTCTCGTGACTTTTTCTTTAATTCTGTTTCGGACGAGAAAACGACGAAATCGATTTTTTCTTAAAAAACACCTGTTTTTATTCAACTATCCGACTTGTTCTATACTCAGCAAAAATAGAAACTTTACATTGGATTCAAATGTGTATAATTCTGTCTACAAACACAATTTTGCAAAAGGCTTACTGTTTTTCGAAACTTTAGATCAATGTCTGTAAGTTTTCGACAATGGTGATGAAAAAAATCCAAAAGCCACGTCGTGAATTGACGTCAAAATGCATAGGGGTCGATTTCAAAATTATAAGAGATGTGAACATGTACGCAAGATGTGTTTTATTCATTTTACAGTTTTATTTTAAATGACTCTTTTGCATAAAGACAATTCAGTAGCGCGAATGCTCACCGTCGCGCCTCAGGCAAGCAACACTCCGTCTCTGATGCACCGTCTAATGACGTCATCTGGGATGCCATGCCATTTTCGTAATCGAGCATTTCTGAGGTTGTTGGTCGTGTAAATCTGGTATTTGTTCCGCATCCGTCGCCAACTTTACCCTTTACATGCTCTATTGGTTTCAAATCTGTTGATACCGCAGGCCATGGCATGACGTTGACGTTATTCTGAGTTTTGTAAGTGCAGTTAAGATCTGCCCTGAATGCCGTCTACGGGTACGGATAGGACCGTGGCATTGCTTCAGACGATTCCTGATTGTCTCGGCAGCGATCCCAAACCGCCGAGCAGTAACCGTTGCTGGGATTGAACAGTTACGTCGATACGTTAACGTAAGAGTGCGGTCGTCTCTATGTGACGTCAACGATCTCAGACGATCCTGGACTTATCCCGTAACTCTGTAACGAGTAGTTAGGATATGAATTTTCTATCGTATGCCTCCAAATTGACGCCCAGCATCAGTTGCTGACGCACCCGCCGTAAGGATGCCAAATGGCCTGATTTCTGTTATTTTCAGAAAGCTGTGACATCTCAGTTTTGAAACGTAGGTGTTCACAATTCTGTTTTTTCGGTGTTTGGCTCAAGCTTGCGTGTGTCTGTTGCATTAAATAAACTTGAAATAAACCTGACTAGGTCAACTCGCCGTCAGAGTTAAAAACCGGAAGTGGAAAGCGTACTACGTCGTGCGCGGTACAAATTAGCGAGAGTGTGGCTCTGTATGGTCTTTAACGATAACCCCATTATGAAATGTACGTATATTTTATGAAACGTCATTAAACATCGCTCAAACCGGCTTTAAAGTATGTAAAGTTTCTATTTTTGGTATTTATCTAAAGAAACCTATAAAAAGAGATGGAATATGTTCCAATGTTCCAGTATATTGTTATTTGTATATTGGCATTGGCGAGTGCTATCTATTCCCTACAGAACATTATCCCAACCTTAATAAGACATACAAAAATAGTCTTATTGACGTTCAGTGAAGCAAATAAGACCTTATCTAATAAAGTAAAATAGCAATTAGCCATCTTTTCACAAATTCTATTCTTTTGTGTCGCTGGTTGTGTTTCTATTTTGTGTATTAAAATACGAAAATTATTTACTCGCTCCCGCATATCATATCTAACAGACGCGTAGATTCTCTACTTTTAAAAAAGTCTGACCACCATCTACGGCAGAGAATTGGAAGATTATGTCGGATTCTATTTGCCTACGCATTTATTTTCAATAACCAATCATATAACTGTCAATAAATAGCCCGGGGCATAAGTCGAAAAATACTTCATTTCATGATGCAAGCAAACCACTTTGCAGGTTTACTAACATGACCATTGTCAACCGAAAAAAGCCGTTAGCCACTTCAATTTCCCTGGCAGATTCAAGATGGCGGCCATTTTTATTTTGTATAAGTTATGTCGTAATGGTTATTTCCATGCCAGTTCGAAAAGTCACACAAAACTAACATGTATGAGATGTTAAATCAATCAATTGTGGATTACGAAATATTGCTACTTATTCAAGATGGACGCCAAAAATTCAAAATGGCGGCCATTTTCACTATTTTCTATTGTACTTTAACCACATGTAATTTTAAAGGATTATAAAACAACTTTTCCTCTGGTCATTTGTAAACCTTTCTGTTCTTATACTACTATTTAAAGTTATTAAAGTCTATACATTTGTTTAATGCATTAATTCCAATACGATTTCCACGTACACACTACCTTATAACACGAAGATACTAACGAAATTCCTTCACATGATTTCATTTTGAAACTTTGATTTATTTCGAAAATAGTCTTGCCGGACTTTTGGGTAAAGGCTTTTTTAAGGAAAGTTGACATACCTCCTTTTTACCACAATTAATGTGTGCTGAATCTTTTTCTGCTATCTGTCGTCACATTCTCTCATGAAGTTTACAGCCAAACAATGATGAACAAAAACAATAAAATGGCCGCCAAAACAATTATTTTCGTTATTATATACGATCTTTCGGGGATCAAACACACATATTACATCTGCTTCTCCTAAACCACATGGCTGATTACAACGAAACTCAAGATGGACCTTTTTTAGGCCAATCTCTTTTAACGAATTGATTCAATAAAACACTCTGGTTGCCATGGCGACAACAGTAAAAAAAAAACTTCACAATTTAAAAAAATATTATCCACAAAGTCCGGAATTTAGATATGTTATGTATAGTAATACCAAGCAGGCCTTGTAGCAACCTTAGATGTAATAACAACAGGAATTGTAATAATTATTACAAAACCTGTTTTTATTACATCTAAGGTTGGCTTAGTTAAAATGAAATGTAATAAAATTAAAAATGTTATAACTTTTGACAAATCGGTTGGATCAAGATCACGTATATATGGGTACACCCTACATCTCTATAATACACTACAAACATCACACATTTGATTTACATCATTCAAGTGTCGAGCAGGAGCGGTTTTTTACAATACCTGTTATGTCAATTAATCTAGCTTTATGTACATGAAGTGATTTAACTTTTGTGTGTGCGTGAGTTCGTGTCCTTATTGCTCGGGAATAACTTATATCCGTTGTTTGAGTACATATTTGCAATACTAGTTGTCACGTTACATTTTCAGACTGTGAAAACAAGATTTGAAAAAATTGACATGATATGTTAAAAATTTTCAAATTAGAATTTTTTTCAAATCATGCCGCTACAACCCATATATACTTGATTTTGATCCAACCGATTTGTCAAAAGTTATAACATTTTTAATTTTATTACATTTCATTTTGACTAAGCCAACCTTAGATGTAATAAAAACAGGTTTTGTAATAATTATTACAATTCCTGTTTTTATTACATCTAAGGTTGCTACAGGCGTCTAATCAGCTCTCAAACCATTCGGCACTTCTAACATTATAACTTTAGTCAAATTTACCAAAAATTCAATCTTGAAGTAATTCATGCATTGCCTTACCCCGTGTATAAAACAGGTTTGATGCTGTCAAGACGTTGCGTATGCCGGCTTCTTGTCACAATACAAACGTTTTGATACTCCTCTAAATGTCCCCTATATTTCAGATTGAACACTGCTAAAGAGATATTCATCTAGATCCAAATATCTTTAAGGTAGAGCACCCCACATGGGATCAGGCCAATGTCGGTACTCTATGTAGATCAATCTGCCATTCTCTCAACTGACTATTGGTTGATGTCGTGGTTGATGACACTACATAGATTATAGTCTGATTTTGACCCGTGAGCTGTGACCTTTAGGACGAGTCCACCCGTAGAGGTAAAACACGTCACAAACCATGACTTTGTTCAGGAGTTACCTACCTTTCATGGTATACTAAGGATATAATGCCTTTTGTATTGAAATTAAATCAATAATCGAGATAGACTAATAGGTAGCGGGTTATGGTACTTGCAATAGTGTAAAGGGCTGTGGGTTCGATTCCCACTAGGGTTTCTTTTTTTTAGATTATTATTATTATGTTTTATTGCATTAATTTTCAAACAATTACTTATTTGAATTTGTTCAACATATTATGCAAAATGGGTTTTCACTGTTTACAAGGGACAAGTGGAGTACACTCTTTCTAAATGACGAGTATACATGTCGTTAGGGTTCAATGTGTTATGTACTTAGGAATACCTTTAAGGTTACCCCATATAAGTTAAATGGGATTCGGATTAGATCAAATGGAATTTTAAATCGCTTCCGCTTCTCCTTCTTACAAGCTCGTAGACGTTTTCTACAAGCTTCCTTGCCTTGGACATTTAGACACTTGGCGCGGTGGTTTTTGTCTGTCGTAGCATCTTCAGCTTGAATAATATGGTTATACCGAAATGTAATAAGAAACTGAATAATATATATTATTTAAATAATGAACACTTACTAAAGGTTCCTTGTGGTTATCGTCATGTGTAGTATTAAAATGCTACACATAACCAATAAAAAAATAAAAAATAAAGGATTCACTGGGTTTCGAACTCATGACCTTACTCAGTAAAACACTACTCTACTATAGTCAAACAACTAGGTCTGACGTGTCACGGGGTCGCCGAGTCCATTTATAAGGGAGATCAGCCTTTCGGATATCCTCGTGTCATTTGTTAAAGAAATTGTTTTGTTGATAGGTATAAACAATGATACTATTAGTTATCGGAAACATAGCGTAGTTGATAGGGCATAGGACCATTAGCAATTGTGCGATCAGCGTAAATTTTATTAAGCGCGGGTTCGAGTCTCGCATCCACCAAAATATTTTTATTTGCTAAAAGGTATTAAGTACATTTGTATTCTACAATTACTTGTTATTATATTTTGATTGATTTTTACCCCTTTCTTTTGTTTTCATGGGTTTTAATCTTTTATTTCCATTTTTTCTGTAAGCAGGGTTCCCGATAAGGGGGGTATTTCAAAAATCTAAAATCTTTATGTCAGCACCAAACTTTATGGTGTTTATACTCATTAGAATCATCTCATTGAGACAATTCTTATTACATGTAGTAGTCACATCATAGGGTTTAGTACAGACATGAAGAGGAAAAGATTGAAAAATGTGAGTTAACTCTTTCTTATCTGGACACCTGTGTAATTCATTTCAATACATGTGCAATCAATGTTTTCCCTCACTGTCACCTTCATTATCATCAGTGTCTGATGTCAGGTCTATTATAAAGTATTCAATAATGTCATCGATAGCAATGTCCGATGCCCAATATGTTCGTTCAATATCCTGTACGTGAAAAATGCTTTTTTGCCAATCACTAGCTGTTATAGAGTTCAATCCCTCGTCGATCAATGATTTCACCTTTTCCATTCTGAAGCCAACGTTTCTTCTAGCAATAAATCCTGAAGAAAGCAAATATACATCATTAACGAGAAACCGCCAATGTCGGTATGGCCGGATTGTCTGCACTTTTGCTTTGTATATATAAATATATATAATATAGTTACTCATGGCATGTGATGATGACCTCACTACAACTGTACATGCCAAATTTAGTTGCTGTAGGACTTAAATTTGACTAAAACTGACACTAACAAAAAGGTTAACCAAGACGCAAACGAAAAGGTTAACCAAGAATTCTCTAAGTCATTGGACCTTGAAATCTAGGTCACAGTGACCTAGTTACCCATGGCATATGATGATGACCTCACTACAACTGTACATGCCAAATTTGGTTGCTGTAGGACTTAAACTGAAACTGACACTAACAAAAAGGTAAACCAAGACGCAAACGAAAAGGTTAACCAAGAATTCTCTATGTCGTTGGACCGTGAAATCTAGGTCACAGTGACCATGTTACCCACAGCATGTGATGATGACCTCACTATAACTGTACATGCCAAATTTAGTTGCTGTAGGACTTAAATTTGACTAAAACTGACACTAACAAAAAGGTAAACCAAGACGCAAACGAAAAGGTTAACCAAGAATTCTCTAAGTCATTGGACCTTGAAATCTAGGTCACAGTGACCTAGTTACCCATGGCATATGATGATGACCTCACTACAACTGTGCATGCCAAATTTGGTTGCTGTAGGACTTAAACTTTGACTGAAACTGACACTAACAAAAAGGTAAACCAAGACGCAAACGAAAAGGTTAACCAAGAATTCTCTATGTCATTGGACCGTGAAATCTAGGTCACAGTGACCATGTTACCCACAGCATGTGATGATGACCTCACTATAACTGTACATGCCAATTTAGTTGCTGTAGGACTTAAACTTTGACTAAAACTGACACTAACAAAAAGGTAAACCAAGACTCAAACGAAAAGGTTAACCAAGAATTCTCTAAGTCATTGGACCTTGAAATCTAGGTCATAGTGACCTAGTTACCCATGGCATATGATGATGACCTCACTACAACTGTACATGCCAAATTTGGTTGCTGTAGGACTTAAACTTTGACTGAAACTGACACTAACAAAAAGGTAAACCAAGACGCAAACGAAAAGGTTAACCAAGAATTCTCTATGTCACTGGACCGTGAAATCTAGGTCACAGTGACCATGTTACCCACAGCATGTGATGATGACCTCACTATAACTGTACATGCCAAATTTGGTTGCTGTAGGACTTAAATTTGACTAAAACTGACACTAACAAAAAGGTAAACCAAGACGCAAACGAAAAGGTTAACCAAGAATTCTCTAAGTCATTGGACCGTGAAATCTAGGTCACAGTGACCTTGTTACCCACAGCATGTGATGATGACCTCACTATAACTGTACATGCCAAATTTAGTTGCTGTAGGACTTAAACTTTGACTAAAACTGACACTAACAAAAAGGTAAACCAAGACGCAAACGAAAAGGTTAACCAAGAATTCTCTATGTCATTGGACCGTGAAATCTAGGTCACAGTGACCTTGTTACCCACAGCATGTGATGATGACCTCACTATAACTGTACATGCCAAATTTGGTTGCTGTAGGACTTAAGCTTTGGCTAAAACTGACACTAACAAAAAGGTCAACCAAAGTGAGGACGGACGGACAGACAGACGGACGGACGGACAGACAGACAGACGGACGGACGGACGGACGGCATTCGCCAATCTATAGACCGCATTTTCAATCCGGCCATAAATACAGAATTTCCTTAATTTATTTCTTCCAGGTTTCTACTGGTATATTGAAGATTTTGAATTAAAATTTCATTTATTCAAAGAGATTGATGAGTGAAAGTGTCTTGCAAAGAATAACTATTGCGGACTGAATATAGAATGTAGGATTTATATAACGTGTGTCAAAATGACGTGCCAAATACGACGTTACGTTAACTAACCGGACATTTAAAGCAATACGTTTCAACAGATTTTACCTTTAAGATTTGCCCAGATCAGCTCGATAGGGTTCAGGTCGGCGTGGTAAGGGGGCAGACGCACCGCTAAGTGTCCATGTCGTGACAACAACTCATCCACTGCATATACAGGCTTGCTCTGACGTTGCTTAACTATTGCTAGACTTTAGCATGTCGGTGCCATATTGATTATCATGCCTCTGCAGCCAGCTGATGATGTCGGCCTTTCGGGTTGCCATTGTTGGTGCCTTATCCACTTGTACATTGCGATATGAAGCGTTGTCCATAACAACTGCTGACCTAGCCGGAAGGTTTGGTATCAGCTTCTCCTCCAACCACTTTGTAAAGTTTCGGCTGTTCATCTCATCATGATAGTCCCCAGAAGCAGAGTGCGCTTTGAAGACCAACTCTGCTCCTGGTATGAAGCCATGTGTGCCACCAGTATGGAGCACTATCATTCGCTGTCCTGAAATATAAGGTTCAAACCTATGTATAGTGGTCAATGAATACAACACACTAAAAGCTTTATCGACAGGTGACTGCTTATTGCAGGTCAAAAGAAATGCAGATCGATATTTTGTCTAGCTTTAAGCAGCTAAGTGTCTACACATTAATAATTAATAACTGCAGTATTCGGTCTTACATACTGCCTATGGGTCTTATACTCGCCGTACACATGTTTGACTGTGGCCTAATATATTTTAGGTAAAATACCTTAAATTAATATGTAACATTTTAAAGGTACATGTATTATAAGCATTACCTTTAGAAAATGGAACTTTGTGTTCAATGTCCTCTGCAGCCCAGCACTTCGGGACAGTATGGCAACTGTGCACGTATGTCTCGTCAGTATATACTATATAGTAACGTTGGGTGCGTAGTTGCTTGATCCTACGTAGATACGTCATTCGCTGGTGCGTTACGTCTTGACGCTCCATCAGCACCTTCCGGTTTGTCCTACATTTACGATAAGTGAAACCGATCTGTAGCGCGTTCAAGTACCGTATCGATGCAATCGATTGCAAAAGAAAACGGTAACAATTTACCTTTAACGACCGTTAGGCTGTTACCGATTGCGAACGACACGAACGGCCTCAGAGGTAGTTCGCCTTCGCCAACAAGGAAAACAAAATGGCTACCAAATGAATTTAATAAAACCAGCGAACAGTCCCGACTTAATTCCTCATCAATAAACTAACATTTTCCGATACTTAATGTATCAAACAAAGCAGCTTACATCTGAGATCTGATGCATTTCAGTTGATTAGTGCACTTTTGCTTGTGTTATATAGGTTCGTACACCAAAATCGTTCGTACCCTTGAAAAGTTAATAAACATGGGGGCGCAATGAGTTATTATTGAAGAGTATTGGTGAACGTTAGATGTCGTACTATATGGGTCATTTGCATCGGTAAACGTTACTGTTCGCTGATACGGTACTTGAACGCGCTACTGCTTTAGCTGTTTGCGTAACGACTCCCTTGAGCCGGAGTAGCCGATGCTTTCTTTCAGTGCAGCTAAGATGTTGTTAAGGGTGGGTAGCATCTTTAGGTGCGTATACATCGTCTGGATTGTCCTTCGCAGCACGGCCTTGTCAAAATCATCCAGATCGATGGACGTCTTTGGTGTGCATGTGTCTTGGTCAACTCTTGGCTTTGGTCTACATACTCTCCTAAATGATGAGACACTCACCCCAGTCATTGCTGCCATACGTTCAGTTGACTTGTTTAAATCGTACAAGAGTCCCTCTTTTTTTCTAAGGTGCAAAAGCTCTCGACATTTTTAGATCACCTGGCACGTAGTGCCAATGTGAGCTATTTTGATCGTCCTCTGTCCGTCGTCCGTCGTCGTTCGTTCGTCCGTTCGTCGTCAACAATTTCTTTAAACGACATCTCCTCCGAAACTACTGGATAGATTTTACCAAACTTGGCCTGAATGATCCTTATATGGTCCTCTTTCAAAATTGTTCAAACATTTCCGGTCCGTATCATATCTAGGTCACAGGAGATAAAAATAGATTTTTTCAATGAAAACTTAAAAAATCTTCTCGTCTGAAACCACAGTACCCTGAGCTTAGATATTTGGCACAAAGCATAGTATTCAGGTCCTCTATCAAGATTGTTCAAATTATGTCCCTTGGGTAAAAAATGACCCCGCCCCGGGGGTCGTAAATTTACAAAAAGTTATATAGTGAAATCTTTAAACATCTTTTTCTCTGATACTAATATGGTAAGAGCTTTGATATTTGGCATGCTGATTTTTCCAGAAGCCCTTAACCAATATTGTCAATATGGTTCTGGTCAGTTGCATATCTAGGTCACAGGAGCTAAAAATAGATTTTTTCAATGAAATCTTAAAAAATCTTCGCGTCTGAAACCACAGTACCTTGAGCTTAGATATTTGGCACAAAGCATCATCTACAGGTCCTCTATCAAGATTTTTCAAATTATGTCCCTGGGGTAAACAATGACCACGCCCTGGGGTCGTAATTTTACAAAGAGTTATATAGTGAAATCTTCAAACATCTTTACCTCTGAAACTAATATGGTAAGAGCTTTGATATTTGGCATGATGACACTTCTAGAAGCCCTTAACCAATATTGTAAATATGGTTCCGGTCCGTTGCATATCTAGGTCACAGGAGCTAAAAATATGTCTCTGGGGTGAAAAGTGATTCCTTATTAGGGGTTATGTGACCCTTGTGTTAGTTTTTCCAGGTGAGTAATATTTAGGCCCGCATGGGCCTCTTGTTTAACATTTCCTTCGCGTCATCGCTGAAATTATTGGCGATCTTCTTGTTCATTTTGTGTAAATGAACTGACCAATACCGTATTAGTGTTTTTTTTACGCGAGACGCAAATTTAGCGATTCTACCGAAAATGAATTTTTAGCGTATTCAATTTTCGCGTAAGCGTATTGCAAATCTATTTTTCGCGGATATGATATCAAAATCTATTTCATTTTACCGTTTTTGGTTGTGTCTTGTCAATAAATCCTCATAAGTAAATGGTGCATTCAAAACTAAGGGAAGTAACTATTTTTTCATCATGACGGATATCTATCCTCCCTTCATAAAGTATTTGGCACACTTGTTTACAATATGATCGGATACAAATTCCGTCTTCCTCCGTAAATGAACTATTAAAGCGCCAGAAAGTCACCATTGGATCTAGGTGAGATGCCGAGTAAATTGATGTCTCTCAAGGATCCAAACGTTTTCACACTAAGTTTACCCGTATATACGTGTAAACAATGGAGAAACGCCGCAGGCAGACGAGCGGTCAATTGCGAGTGAATATCATAAGTCAAACTGTAAAAGCGATTAACCCTTTGTCTGCCGATTGCGACTTGATTGGCATTATCAACAGTTTGAGTATAGAAAATACGCAGAGTACAACGAGAAATCTGAATCCAAATTGTTTGACACTCGTCTTTAGATCTCTTTAATGGAAAATGCATGGTAAACGGCCTTTTGCCCCTTCGGCCTTTTGCCCCTTCGTCAAAAACGCCTACACGGAACTTTGCCCCTTCTTGATTTTACGCACACGGCCTTTTGCCCCTTCCCGTGTTTTCATACACGGAACTTTGCCCCTTCCAACACGGACTTTTGCCCCTTCCATATCGAAATATTGCCCCTTCTTTATCAAAATTCAGATTTATATATAGTAATTTTGTCTTTTACAATTCAAATTTGTCTTTTACAATTCAAATTTCTTACTTTTCAGTAATCATTTCCCGATTTTGTCTTGAGGTGAACGTAAAATTCATGAAATCATCATTATCGCTATCACGCTTGATTCTCGCGTGAAAGTAATGCAAACATAATTTTCACTTCACGCTTAGTTGGTTCTCTATTGAATAGGCAATTTAAACGTAAAGGAACTAAAAATACACCGACACAACGTACACACTTTAATCTTTATTACCTAATCAAGTTGATTGATAATAATGATTGGTAATAAGGTTGTTTGCTAATTTCTTTGTCTGTTTGACCCAATTAACAATATGAAAAGAATAATTAATATCATACTCTTAGCCTTTCGACCGGACGGATAATGATAAAAAATCGGCCTCAACAGAACAGAACACATATTTTATTCACCCAGGGTTTTACCGACAACAAGAGGATGTATTAAAATTTGTAAGTAATAAAAACTTTATGTTTCCATTTCGATAACGAAGAACAAAATAAAAGTGTAAGGTATGTGTATAGATAATTGGGCCTCGCGTTTTGTTTACTATGGTTATTTTGACTGGGATACAGGTATATATGCACCGGTCGGTGTGTGTTGAAGTGAATATTTCTCACGCGAAATAAATACAATGTTGCGTTCGTTTCATTTCATCCGAAAAAACCCCAATTTAGTGTTATAAATAAATATATACACGGAAGATATTATCGGATTTAACAGGAAATGAATCCGTCAGGTCAGTAGACTATATTAGAGTAAGCCGGCCATAAATAGTAGATAGATCAATATCAAGAAAAAATATTCTAGCAAATTTCTACTCTCAATGATAAGACATGGGGAGGCTGACGAAGTCGAAGGGGCAGATTTCTGCCTGTCAAAGTGCAAACTTCCATCCGGGGGAAAATAGGGAAGGGGCAAAAGTCCGCCCCTTTGAAAAAACAGAAAGGGGCAAAAGTCCGTGTTGGAAGGGGCAAAAGTCCGTGTTGGAAGGGGCAAAGTTCCGTGTCGGCGTTTTTGACGAAGGGGCAAAAGGCCGGAGGGGCAAAAGGCCGGTATTCAAATGCATAAATTTGAAGGTGTATACATGTCTGGTCCCAATTGCATGTGTTGACGAGCTTTGTGGGTATTGGGTTACGTTTTCACAAGTTTATCCTCAGGTCTCATCTGGATCCAAACTTCGATATTTGCAAAAGTATTCACACATGAAAAGGTAACAGTACCCGAGACACTCTATTAAAGTACCAGAATATTCTGTTTTATATAGCCGTCTCTGTATTACGTTAACAAGCATGCCGACCGGAAAAAGAACACGGGAACGAAGAAATGGTGTTTTGTTTTATGAAATAAGCCATGCTGTGTTTTTGTTTTGTTTTTGAATTCTAGTTGAGCACAGGCTGGAGTTGTGATTAATCTGGACCTAGACTATCAGGCAATGCACTGATACCAGTATTTATACAAATTATGTAAATCATGAAGAGAAGTTTAGATGACAAACTGCCTCGAGTGGACTTTGCTGTCGAAAATGAATTATAAAAAGCAAGGAATATTTGGCGGATTATATTTACGCGAGTTTGATACACACGCGAAAATAGCGAAAATTTCCTTCTCGCGAAAAAACCCTACTTATACGGTATTTCGAATACACTTCGTCTTATATAGAGTGTATCATGCGAAGAGCACGGGTAACTCGTGCCCGTGTACAAGACAATTGCTAAAACTCATATCGATATTCATAAAACATCATCGATTTGTTTTTTTAAAATATGGCTAATATAATATAGGATTCGAACTCGAACAAAGACAAACTTTTCTTAACATTGACGAACCTGTGCATAAATGGTCAGTATATTTATACAGAATAAAATAGAATAATGCTTTACTTTCATTAAATATTTAAAAAAAAATTTAAGGTCGACGCGGGATTCGAACTCACACTGAATAAAAATACTTCTAGCGTACCTAGACTTTGCCTACTGCGCTAGACTGCTGACCCTAATTCAACCTTCATTTTTATCTCAAATACTAAACCCGGCTCTTCAAAAAACGGTCCGAGAACTTGTGGAATGCTGTTCTCCCTAAAAATGGACTCGGCTGACCTTTGACACGTCAGACCTAGTTGTTTGACTATACCACGACCACGATGACATATAGGTCTCAAAATCTTATTTTAAATATCAAGTTAAGGTTTGAATCCTAACCTACCCATGACATGGGATGGTTGCAACTTCTATAAATAGAAAATCTCAGTCACGGTTCAGCGCACAAAATTTACCTATACCCATATTGACCGACAAGAGCCTGACTCCAATAGGGGTGCTCTACCTTAAAGAGGTTTGGAACCAGATGGAAAACTTTATTTGCATTTAAAGAATTGTAGAAGTAGTTCGCGTCACAAGCTTTATTCAGACAAAAAGTCCAAATCAAGACCAAGAAATATGTCCGTCTTTGGACAGTTCACATGAAAAACATATAACGCCTGTCTGCACTTCATTATAAGTGCAAATGCAAAATTTGATGTCAATCGGTAAAGAAATGTAGAAGTATCATTGATTTGGACACTGTCATTATGTGATCTTCAGAAAGGTTCATATTGGAGCAGACTAGATCTATTATAATTTTATAAATACTCTTTTTATCCTCTTACAGTAGTACAATGGAATGCTCTTCCTGTAGATGTCGTGCTGAATGATAACTTGAAAACTTTCAAGTCCACAGTCCGCACACGAATGAATTATAACACATGAATGAATTATAAGTCATTACTGTCTGCACCATGAAATATTTTAAACCTTAAAGAGGCTCGCAACCGGACTTAGCATTAAAAATAGTAATTTGTAAATATATGTCAAATGCTTATATAAATGGGTAAGATTTAGTTTTGGATAATAAATTCTGTTAAAAAATGCATTTCAAAAAAAAGAAAGAGGAAGAAGCTCTGGTGGGATTCGAACCCGTGACCCTCCATGCGGAGACAAACATGAAAACAAAGACAAACGCCTTAACCACGCGGCTACTGGGGCTCTCTATCTATATGGTAGCGAATTAACGTATTTCAGTGGTAGCGATTGATTTATACATATTCGGCTCGGGTTTATGTCTGAGCCCGTGTAGAGAAGCAACAACAACAACTATACCGTCAGCTGAAGCTATAGAAAAACGAAGGAAAATATCTAAAAAAACTAAGATTCGGTGACGATTCTTAAGACTTGTTTTGGATTGATCATATTTTTTTAATGTCAGAAGCCAAATAATGCCACAAAATTGCTTTTATTTGAGTATTTTATTTTATTTTGACAAGTACACCATCCGGTTGCGAGTCCCTTTAAGTCAAGCAATGGTGTTTTTATACTGTTTTAACCTTTTTTCCTGCAAAGTTTGTAACATTCTTACCTTTATTTCGTCCGCTAAAACTTATCTTTTATACCGTTCTTAAAGATCTTTCCTGATTCCATTGATGAAGTCCCCCGACCCCATTGTTCTCGAAAGGCGAGAAAAAGCATGCAGCGGGTATACCAATCTCAGTTTACCTGGTGAGGCCCAGATAAACTCATGCTCTAGAGGCTTTTTAATGGTTATTTCTAACCAAACCTTTCAAATATAAAGGTCGGGTCTCACATGAGACGCTTCAATGGTTCTTTGCCACCGGCATGTCCACAAGACATATGCTTTTTGCTTGGATCGGGCTAATCGGCATCTCCCGGCGGTGTACCGAATGCACTTAGCCCGAATGAAACGAGTGCGCATACGGATTTCCGGGATAAACCGGGACACCCGGCATATTCAATCGCGTCCACCCGCTATGGTGCAGCTTAATAGTACCCCTTCTTATAATCATCAGTATTGATGGAGAGAAGTAATAAATTTAAAATAGAAATAAAGTGACACTTCAACATTGACAGAAACAGCCATGCGTTGGCGTTTAGTTTAGTTTTAATGTCATTTGGAAAGAATAAAACATTATCCACTGTATAATAACAACCCACATGAAATACATGTCAAAGTTCTTTTCGTCAATATGTCGGTCATGAATATCTGACGTGTTTCTATAAATTTTAATGTGTTAAAATGTCTGTAGACAAGTTTCTCTCAAATACTCACAATAACCTGTCCAAGTTGTCCCGTTGGTAACAAGTTTGTTTGAAATATTTACCCTTAGAATCCATACTTAGACCGACAATTTTGAAATAATAGTTTCAATAATTATATAGTGCACGTGTCCTTAATTTTAGGAGTTTTCTAAATTGGTGTTCGCATTTTACTGTCAAGTTTCTCCTTAACCAACTGCAAATTCAGCGCTTTTTAAGTGGTTGGTAAACCGTCTTTATCCACAAACTTCTCCAACCCGATATATTATTTTTGTACGCTCACTTACAATATATATAAAAATGGTTAGTTTATCTCTCTCAACCCTTAATTGCCAAACTTACCCCCTTTGCAGACGACATTTACACGAAGAAACGGGAATAATTTGAACTTTTTCCTTGACAAGTTTTATTGTCTGCTTTAACCCTCTTACCGCCAAAATATCGTCTGCATTGTTAGGGTCGCCTGTACTATTTTTAAAGTCAGATTTAGGGCTGTTTTGACTAAAGAAATGTTGATACGAGTGTCAAACAGTTTGGATCCTGATCAGATGCAGCGTTAAGCTGCTTCTGATCAGGATCCAAACTGTTTGCAAAGTCGACTTTTAGCGCCGTTGGTAGTGAAGAGATAACTGATACTTCTGGGGCAACAAAAACATCAAATTACCAAACAACACTCAACTCAGCCATCACCCTCGCTGGCCATCGATTGCGAATTGGCTACCGGTTTGAAATACAGTGGAGAAAATGTTACTCTTTCGTTCAAAAGTAAACGCATTGCAATGAAATATAGAAAATGACAACTTTTTAACAATTCTGACTACCAGTTTTAATTTGAGTGGCAAACAGTTTGAGCCTGATTAGACGCCGGGTTATCCAGCGTCTGATCTGGCTCCGAACTGTTTGCAATGATAATACTAGTTGAAGCGTAAACGCGGTTGTTTGGAAATACACCGTTTTCTCTACCGTACTCTGCAAGCTGGACACGGGGCACAAACTGCTAACCTAAACAGCAAACAATGGTAACTGAACACTCTACTGATATAGGGCACAACACGTCTTCAATAGGTCCTCAAGCAAGTTTGTCAAAATTATGCCTTAATGGTTAAAATCACGCCCCTGGGGTCTCAGTTTTATTTGTTGTTAACACAACATTGGGGGAACAGGGCTGCGCAAACAGTGTAGATCTTGACCATACTGCTCCGTCAGGGTCTGTTCAGGGTCTACAATGTTTGCCATTCCGCTTGCATCTTTTGAACAAATATCTGTGTGATAAACGCATTCTTATTCAATTTAGGATAAAACAGTAGTTATAGTCCCTGTTTGAGGAATTTTACGATAAATTGATACTGTCAAACAGTTTCTTCTCTGAAACTAATTTTCAATTGTTTTGATTTCTTGCATGGATTTACTTCTAAATGGTTCTTTGCCAGTATTGTTAAAATGGTTTTAATTCGTTGCATGTTTAGGTAACAGAAGTTAATCAAAGCACTTGAGAATATTGATGGTGGTTTTAAACTGAAGTAGAGGATAATGGGATGAAAAGAAAAGTAGGCACTTTTCATTGGGAACATTCTGATAAAAAAAAGAATATCACCACAGTGTGTGACCCGGGGTCTTGTATCCGTTCGAGTTGGTCGTGTATTCCAGATGACACTTAAGTGTGATGTGGAATACACAATCTGGAATACGCAAACCAACGAGATCTGTAGCGCGTTCAAGTACTGTATCGGCGAACGGCAACGTTAGCCGATGCAAACAACCCTTATTGTACGACATCTAACGTTCTCCAATACTCTCCAATAATAATTCATTGCGCCCCCATGTTTTTTTACGTTTCAAGAGTACGAACGAGTTATGTTCGAATCGGATTAACACACGCAAAAGTGTACAAATAAACTGAAATGCATCAATTTTACCCCATATAAAAATAAGATTTAGCTGCTTAGATGTGAGATGCTTTGTTTTATACATTAAGTATCGGAAAATGCTGGTTTATTGATGAGAAATTAACCCTGGACTGTTCGCTGTGTTTATCATACCCATTTGGTCGCCGTTTTTTTTTTTTGTTCGCGCTGGCACACTACGCTCTGAAGCCGTTCGCTCCGTTCGCAATCGATATCGTGCAAACCAGTCCGTTTTAGTTAAGTTGTTACGTTTTTTGATGCAATCGATGCAATCGATACAGTAACTGAACACGCTACTGATATCAGGCCTCGGATCCCATACTGTGGTGATATATGTATTCCTTTTATTATATACCTAAACTTAAAATAATGTTCTTATTTTTAGTTTAAGATTTTAATAAAAATTAATTTAAACTAGCTTGAATTGCTCAATCGAATGGCCAAATATATGCATATGTTCAGGGCCGTATCCAGAGACTAAAAATCACCGAGGCACATCTTTTCTAGTAGTGCTGCAACCGAGGCCCAATATCATGCCTACATCTGGCACTAACCGGGCTCCCTCTATAAACAAAGGTTTCTATATACCAAAATGTTCGTACAAGTGTGTAGATTATGAAACTGATTGTTGCAGTTGTGATATCTGTGGGCCAAAATCGCTATTCAATATGACTTCCAAGATGGCTACCTTAAATCAAAAGTATCACAGAACATACTTCTACATTTCGTTCGGCGCCATATGACCATTTCATGTGTCGCGGTGCCGTAAAACCCAACTCAATCAATCAATCTACATTTCGTTATTACAGCTTCACCAAGAGTGATGACAATGGACATTGATAATCACAAAAGAGGCATAGTTTTCACTTTGTGTGTATCATAATTCACAACAGTTTAATCCTTTTACTGGAGGCAAATTGCGTCTAACATGGCCACCACGCCACAAACCTAAACTATCACATATTATTACACTTGTTTTCTCATGGTTGACGAAATATTATGACAATGAACTTTGAATATTACAAAAGAGACTTGTATACCATTGGCTTAATGTGTATAAAAACTACATGTATTTAAAGGTTGCAGGTCAAAACGCCCCAAGTCAATACGCCCCATGGTCAAAACACCCCCAAATTGGTATTTAAACTATCTACTGCGAACAAAGTATTCAATTTGACCTCCAACATGGCCTCAACGCACCTAAAATATCACCGTTATACTATATCATTGTTTTCTTACGGTTTGATTCAAACTGATGAAACTTTACTTTTAACATTACAAAAGAAACATGTTAACTTACTGTATAAAAAGATCGTTTCATGTATCTACTGCCAACAAACTTATTGCCTGTTAATTTCCGTCTTTGGTTCAATATAATTGTAATGTTGCCTGTGAGTAACAAGGTTGATATACTTATGACATGCTTAGTTACTAAACATCTCATCTATATTCAAGTTGTTTGCATATATATATTTTAAGAAACAATGATAACGGTTCATACAAGTTTTGTGCAACAACATACATTTCCAAGAAAAAGGTAAAGGACAACATTGTACTTGTAAATAAATACGAAAGACTCAAGCAGGAAACGTAACACAAACAATACACCCACCTCTCAAGCAGAACACACACACACAGTCATACCACAACACACACACACACACACACACACACACACACACACACACACACACACACACACACACACACACACACACACATACGCAATACCATTCCTTCATCTACACACTAAATAGAAAACAACACGCAAGACAAACATAAAGCAAAGTGAATATAGGAGCCCGCCTTGGTACGGTCAGTAGCAATCAATAACCAACTATAAATTAATTAATTATTAACAACCACTGGGGGGTTAAACCTGGGTTTAGGGGCGCCCAATCTCACACTTATCTCCTATATTCACCTATAAAGACAAACAGTGTACATAAAGAATAAACCCTGTTCCACAACCTCACAATCAAAAAGACCGCCAGCACAGTAAGTAAATACATGTAAAACATTTAGCAAAATTCTATGACAAGATCATTAGTAACATGGGAAAGAATTAAACATTCAAGCCCATGTTAAAAATAACCCACTATGGCAACGGTCAAATTGTACTCAAGCGACTAGTCTGTAGTTACGAGTAACTGTAAGACATGGAAGGGTCTAGGGTACGACAGAGAGGGAGAGAAAAAACAAAGCACGAAAATCCGACATAACTCTCCCGGTTAAGGACGGCTTTAAAGATACATCATCATGTAGTGCTAAGCCCTGTCTGTCGTCGCACAACCAAAGAGGAAAGCATAGTTATCAATTGTAGATTGATCGATAACCAAACGCGAAGTACGCAGCAATATAGTTGGATCATAATCTTTTTTGAGGAAAAATCTAATACGTTTCACAAATAGGTTTTGAAAATGTATATGTCCAAGAATCTTACGAAGTCTGTAAATCACATCAACATAAAACTCCGGATGTGAAATACCTTGCCGCAGAAAAGACTTTAAGTTACATTTATACTTGTTAATGAGAGGAAGATTTCTATAAAAGAATTTAGAAAATGTTTTACGAAGTTTATGAAATCTGTACCCCTGTTTAAGAAGCTTTTCAGTAATAAAGTCCACTTCAGACGATGGCATACTGCTGTTAGGTGACTTCCACGCACGAGTTAGAAGGAACAACAGTTACAGAGCGAGATTTATGGATCGAAATGGAACAGGTAACTTCATAGGTAACTGTGAAATGCTTATTAGACAAAGTAAAGACGATGAGTTCATCGAAGGCGGTAACCTATTTTCACACAAAACTATCCAAAAGTACAAATGGGCATCGCCTGACAGGAACAGCAAAAGTCAGATAAACCACATTATCGTTACCAACATCAGCAGGTTTTCTCTTAAAGATAATCGAGTGATGTGGTAAGCAGACGTATTTTGACCATAACTTAGTAGCTGGTCGTCCAGTTGAGACCGGATGATACCAGTGACGCCGTTTTGATGTCCCCAAATTGATAGACCCGACAGTTAATGACAGTTACGATGTCGGGCTGAAAATCAGATTCAGTATTCTTAAGAAGGGCACAGTTAACACTATTGGCAACTTCAGAAAAGCCATGTTTGAGACAGCTGCTACACCATGACACACAAAAAGTACAAATGTTTAGTGGATATCTGCAGACACCTGGAAGGCAATAGTTGAGAGGAAACTGTAAGTAAAAGAATCATTTCCTAAAGGTCAAGTCACAAATATTATAAGAGGAACCTGTTGCATTTTACACGTCCAAACATTTAAAGGGAAAGTCTTGAAATTAAGTAAGGTAAGAGAAAATTTTAATTGACATGCAGTACCGGTATGTACAGAGATCACTGCTGAAATTCAAAACATAATGAGAATCTACCAAACTACCAAGAAACTTTAATTGTACAAAGGCATACTTCAAGACCTGTCAGTAAATGACTTTCTTACTACATATGAGGCAACAGAACTCTAACGGTGGGGAGAACAGTTCTAATGTATCCTTTACAGACCAAAGTTACACAATAATAAGGTGGATAAAGATCTTGACATTATCGTGGAACCTATCATATTACAGGAGGTCCCGTATGCCTATGTATGAGAAGTCCCTTGGAGAGGATGGAGTGTTTGTTGGTTTGCTGAAAGTGGAGTATCTGAAAAAACAACGGCTATTGCTGCTTATTCTTCAAAACATTTTTGGACAAAGTGGATATACCAGATGACAGGAAAAAATGAGTTGTAATGAAACTGTTCAAGAAATGTGAATCGGGAAACTGCAACAACTGAAAAACATTACACTTCTTTCTCTCACCAGCAATCTCTTCAGTCATATCATTTTCAAATGCGTAACTGTGACGGTTGACACCATATTGCATCGAAAATAGGCAGGTTGTTGGAAAGAAAGATCAGAAAGATCATCCATTGACTGCATCTCTTGCACACATCTTAGAACAGTTATTCAAAAACAGATGGTTGATAAATTATGTAGAACGACGTCGTACTACTATCCAGCAGATAGCAGGGCTCTCAACAAGACAGAGATATGGTTCTAAGTGCGACTGCCAATAATATAGGTCTGAACGTCAACTCAGAGAAGACGCACGTTCTGACGATCAATACCACCATCCAAAGTTACATCGAATCATTACTGCTACTTTTCATGCTCAGACCAGTTTGGTGATCAGCATTTTAGGCATCAATGCTAAAACTGTAAAAGTACAGGGCATTATTTTGCATGTAATCGAAAAACAACCTCACTGTTTTCTGAAACGAGACCTGTATTCTGAAGATCTTCTAACCCAACACCATTTCGCATGCAGAACTACTCAATCAGACCATCATGCCACCAGTTAGAGAAACTATTCGATTACGATTTTAGTGATTTTTTGGCTATGTATACCGCATGCAACCCAACTCGCTCCACAAAGTAACCATTTAGTGGCCACCGAGGGGAAGAGGGGACAAACTGGCGCAAAGAAACTTGAAGGCAGACTGTAGGAAAACGACCTCAAGAAAAGAGAACTCAATCTAGCAACAGCCCCTCATGCACCAGCAGATAAATTCAAATAGTGATCCATTGAAATGGCCTCAAGACGAAGTACCAGTCGACGCAGAGAAGATTGTACGAGTATGGGTGTCATTGATCTTGTCACTTCATATGGTAAAGTAATGTATGTATTCTTGTATGGCATCTACCCGTACTATTTGTTTTTATTGACATAATCAATTATAATGGGCTATTGTCAGTAAGCATCAAGAGCAAAACAAGTAACTGTAAGACTGGCGGCTATTTCGTCTACCATTTTTTTGTATTGAAATTAAAGAGACAGACAACATTGTTTCTAATGTTGAACACTTTTTAAAGCACTATCAAAAACTGAAACATGAGATAAATTTAGCAGAGGACATGTTTGTTTGCGATAGAATGATTCACATTAGGTGAATAATAGGTTTATTTTGTAATGTTTAAACTTTTAGTCAAACAATAAGAAGGCAATTGTAATACGTAGTGAGTATGTTGGTGATATTTTATATTTGTGCTAACCATTTTGGATGCCGTCTGTAACAGTTTGTTTGAAGTGAAAGGGTTAAACGGTGTTTATACACATAAATTACATGCTCTTTTCGTAATGTTTAAAGTCCATTGTTCTAATTTTAGCCAAACCATACGAAAAAATATAAATGTTCTATATAGTTTCTGTTTGTGTCGGCCATCTTTGACGCTTTCTTGAACATTTTGTTTGTTGTGTAAGGGTAAAACATATGTTTTGAATAATAGGGTATCCAATTTGCAATATTCAAAATATATTGTCACCTGTTTTGGTCAAACCATAAGGAACAAATTGTAATATTATGTTCAAGAATTTTATGCATGTAGCGGCCATCTTGGGACGCCATATATGAATATTCTATTCGCACTGACGTAACGTCAAAAACTGATGCCCCCGAAGAAAATCACTCCCACAGCGCTTTTTTCGTGTTTTTAAAGTATGTAAAGCTTGAAAAGTATATAAGTATTATATACCAAAATAAAGATCAAGACTTGCTGAATACAGTGATTATATCACATTTTAGAAATATACATTAATGTTTCTAAATCATTCGTCATAATCCGCGCCGATCATTAAACAATCAAATGTCCCATGTTACAATTGCGGACCGCGTGGTCAGAAAAAACGCCGGTTTTCCGTTTAAAAGCGGGAAAATAGGCACATCTCGTCTGCAACGTTGACTGAATGTCATTTCCGGTTTCAACGTCCATTTTTTTTCTTCAAAATCCTAAGTTAGAAGCGCCTGAAACGAGAATTATTCAAACGGCAGAAATGTGTCCCAATTTCCCGAATAATGTCAGTATTTGTTTTTGCCTGATTTCTGACATTGAAAAGATTGATGAAATTTAACTTTATTTGCAGAAAAAAATACGTTTTTTCTACTGTTTTCAAAAATATCATTGTTTTAACAAAACCACTGCAGGTGCTTTTTTATTCCGTAAAATGAATTGTCTAGTAAAATGTCCCAAAGTAAAAAATAACGTCATTTTTTCAAGTTCCGAAAAAGTAGCGTTATTTTTTCAAAACCATAATGGGCTTTAGAAAAATAAAAATTACATAGAAAATATACGTTTTTTCTATTATTTTCAAATTAATTGTCGTTTTTACATAACCGCTTCATGTATCATTTTAGTCCCTAAAATGAATTGTCTAGTAAAATGTCCCAAGGTTACAAAATAACGTCATTGTTATTCCATATTTACAAATGCATAAAACTAGCGTTTAATTTGAAAAACAAAAATTAGTGTTAGCGAGAAGAGTTTCATAGAAAAAATAAGAATATTTGACGGTTTTCAAGCATATCTTCGCTTTAAAAAATCTGCTTCATCATAGTTTTTAATCCGTAAAATGAAGTATGCAGTAAAATGTCCCCAAACGTTACACTGCGTAAATAACGTTACACACATTCACTTTCCACGACGTTTCAAAGTAAGCACGGGTTTAAGCCAAGATCAAATCGTTAAAATTCAGTAAAACATCTTCATTGAAATTACTTTGAACATTTGTAATTGTTCTTTGCTTCTTGTGCAATTTATATTTTGCAAATGGAAGTATCCGTGTCTCTACAGAAGCAGAATTAACACCCGAAAGAACGCGTGTATAAAATATAAATAACAAGTTTGTTTAGACTAGCTCTACAACTCTTGATCCAACTTCGAGTGAATTTCAACATATAAAACGTAGCAAACCGTGTAAACATACCATACCACATTGAAATGCCGCAACTGATATCGGTATCCATGGATCAAGAAAACATGGCGCGTAGGTACCCATGAATTGTAAACAATGACCTTGATCAGACACCACATTTTCATACAGATGGTGACCAGAGCCTAGACTGATTTTCATAATCTGTACTCTAAACAGATGGACTCATTTACTGTATGCACAACTGTTTACAGTCAACAAACCAAACTCTTCTTTCCTCTTTTATTTCTTCAAAGTCTCGACAGCCTTTTCATTTTCCACTCCTCAAACACATTGACAGGTGTAAAACTGTACCTGTCGTTAGGGAAAACCAACCCTACCAATATAGTCAGTATTGATTTTTAATGGGAAAAGTGGTGTCATAATTGACGTCACCAGTATTTGTATATTTACATCATCAACAAACAAAATCACGATAAATGGTAATGTATGCATGTATAGGCGGCCTAGTTCATTAGCCTTGTAGATCAAGTAGAACTGTATTTCAACGTCATGTGTAACGCCGTGGGTCAGGAGCTTTTGACGTTACGTCACTGAAAGGATTAAATGGTCTTTATACACAATTAGTGAATAGAATGACTCTTTTGTACGTTCAAAGTCAATTGTAATCAATTTTAGTAAAATCTTAAGAAATAATTGTAATAATTGGTATGTACGTGATATTTTTAAATTTGTGGCGGCCATCTTTGACGCAATTTTGAATATTTTGTTCCTAGTAGAATAGTAAAAATGTCAATATTAAGATCTTTTAATAATATAAATCTCTTATAATATTCAAAGTGCATTGTCATCGTTAACAGTGAAACTATAAAGAAACGTATAATCAAAGATAGTATTTTTATGATAATTTTATATTTCTAGGAGCCTTCTTGGAGGCCATATTTGAACATTGTGTTCGTAGTATAAGATTTAAACGCACTTTCTTCACATAAAGTGAACAGTGTGACTCTTTTGTAATGTTCAGCGTGTATTGTCACCCCTTTTAGTAAACCATAAGAAAATAATTGTAAAAGTTAGTGTGTGCGTGATATTTTTAAGATTATTGCGGCCATCTTGGACGCCATTTTGAACATTTTGATATCTGTATAAGCGTTAAACGGTCTTTAGTCACATCACGTGAATACTATGACTCCTTTATAATGTTCAACATGCATTTGCATCACCTTTAGTAGAATAATCAGAAAATAATTGCAATAGGTAGTATGTTCGTGATATTTCAAAAAATGAAAATCTGAACTGAAATGGTGAGCTCTGAAGTGTATTTGGGACACTGAATGCGATCTATCTGATGTCAATGAACCATACAATTTTGTTCAAAGTTCCTTTATATTAGACGTAACATAATTGTATGACGAACATTGTTTTCTGCTAGAATTATTCAACTTTTAGACGTACGAGAGGTACCGGAGGCACCGTAAATTTCCGCTGCCAACTCTGTAGTCAAAATGACCCCCCCCCTTGTTGAAACGGGGCCCTACCGATATACAGAGTAATTGCCCTTGTGGGTTGATAAACCCGTTTGGTAGACTGGGATGACAGATTCAGTATAAGTTGATAAGCTCTCTCTCTCTCTCTTGCTCTCTCCCTCTCTCTCTCTCTCTCTCTCTCTCGCAAGCAAGCAAGCATAATTCAAATTTGTATTTTCGAATATATACATCGCAAGCGTTTCGAAAGAACATTTATATTGAATTACAATGTTGACGTAACACAAAGGCAGCTAAATTAATGTCGAACGAGGAATAGTGTCGCCACGTTGGCAGTAATGTGACGACCTCGAAATAATTTGATTTCAGACAGTTGTAAAATCATCTTATTCAAATCATATATACATTGTATAATAAAGATGTTTGTGCATAATGATTTGATGTCACAGGTGGTTTTATTGCATTCAATAAAATAATTTTAACTGCACTCCGCTATTGAAAACAAACACTTGATTTAGTTTTAACTTTATAGAGAACATCAACAGCATTCCCTCTTTTACCTTATGGGTAATTAGATGTAACAGCTTAGGAATCTCTCTTTCGTTCCTCTCTGTCATTTGTCTGTGTGTGTCTCTCTCTGTATATCTCTCTTTCTCTCTGTCTGTCTGTCTGTCTCTTTTGCATTACTTTCTCTGTCTCTCTCTCCATATATATACATGTACATGTATCTGGATTTTTTCTTTCTCTCTCTCTCTCTCTCTCTCTCTCTCTGACTCTCTGTCACTGCACTGTCTCTGTATAGCTTTCTCTTGTCATTCTGTGTATGTTTCTCTTTTTGTCTTTTCTATCTCTCTCCCTATTATTTTATTCAAGAGACAGACTCTATGAATCCAGCATTTTTGCAGCCTGATCTTGATTAGCCCATTACCCCATAAAAAGCCTTTTTATGCCTCTAATTTATCCCTCCACTGAAAAAATAGGCCCAATTTATACAGTTATGAATATGTTCTATAAGAACTATTTTCTGTACTCCAGCAGATGGTAGCTTAAAGCAGGCTGAAAGTAGTAACATATTTTCAAAACTAGAAACAGGTTATGGGGTAATGGGTTAAAACTGTTTGCAATGGTCATCATTACTGGTGACCTAATCCATAATTAGTTATCAACCAAACCAGGTGCAGTATGTTTATTGATATAAACGCTATATACCCAACTTAGCGTCATTAATGTCATGAGGAATCAGCTGGCCGCTGAGGTATAGTGGTTAGCATGTTGGACCGGCAATCCAGAGACCTGTGGTTCGATTCCAGGCCGCGGCGGCTGATTTTTCCGATATTTCTATCCAGCATCGAGTTCCCAAACATGCATTTCATATATAATCCATTATCGGCTTGTTCAAGCAGTCAATCATACTGGGACACTTAGGCTATGCTAAGGGCGGCTTCTCTGTTCGGTTACGAAATGCCACGTTATTTGTAATGTGTGACATGACAGGTACATTTTTACAGTCTTAACTCTTACCAAGCCTTTTAATCCAGATTAATGCTTGATTGTTATACAATGTACCTCACTATTTACTTGATCATTTTATTCTAAAGTAGAATCTATAAATAATTTATTTTCATTTGATTTATCGATGCTTTATAAAACGCATTTCCTATAATGAACGGTTGTGTATTATTAGGGTGTCGGTCCTACGATTAAACTCTGAGTGATTTGAATACATTTTTAATAGATTTTTAACTTAATTGTCGAAAATTTCTTCAATTTATTTTTGGTCACTTTTCAAAATTTCACCGAGGCAAGTGCCTCGGTGTGCCTTAGCGTGGCTACGGGCCTGATGTTAAACTGCTGCTTCGCATTAGTACAAAACTGAAACTATTTTTGGAAGTCGTGTAACCGCCAACAAGTACGTCATTCAAAACGTCATCATTTACATTGATGACATTGAATTGTTCTCGCCTTGATCTTCCATTTTATTAACCGCTCAATTTAGAAGTGTGCTTTTGCAAAACAGTCATTTGAACGTTTTAAAATATATGAATTAAATCCTTTCAAGCTTTACAGTGGAGAAAACGTTATTCTTTCCCAAAAAACCCGTTTACGCTAAAATTATTATTTGCAATGCAAACAGTTTAGAGCCAGATCAGACGCCGGGTAACCCGGCGTCTGATCAGGCTCCAAACTGTTTGCCATCAAGATAAACATGAACTATCAGAATTGTCCAAAAGTTGCACTTTTTTACGTTTTAGTGATTTGCGTTTTCGTACTCGCGGTATCGTGTATAAGGTTAATAATCGTCTTGATCTAAACTATTTCCAACAATAACCATACTTCCAAATTGAGTTAGCCTTCTCCTTGGTCAAGTATGAAAGTGTCGTCTGCAAATTACGTCTTAGTGGATTGTAATGCACATCATATCAACATAGAAAAGCATCCGAGTGTAAAGCAGTTGTTCCAGATCTCATCTCGATCCAAATTATTTGCAAAAAAAAGGTTAACAAAAATAACCACTCTTGAAAATTGGGTTATTTTAAACATAATTTATTTCCATATGCATAATGAAATGGGGTCGGATCACAAGTTCTGACAATGTTATAATCAACCCCCCCCCCCCCCCCCCTCTGGATTAGCCCTCTAGCTGCTTGCTATGTAATTGTCCTCTGCAAACTTTGCGTTTTCAACACTTCCATGAGTTGATTGTTTTATATATATTTATGAAATCGCACCCGATTGTTCAAACAGTACGTATCACGATCTGATCTGGATCCAAAATATTTGCAGCAATACTCATGAATTCGCTCGTAGCGTGCAGTCATCTGGATCCAAACTAAATTCGCACCGAGTGTCAAACAGTTCATATCACGATCTGATCTGGATCCAAACTATTTGCAGCAATAATCACGAAATCGCCCGCAACGTGCAGAAGGTTAATATTCATCTGGATCCAAACTGTAAAATCGCACCGAGTGCCAAACACTTCATGTCACGATCTGATCTGGATCCAAACTATTTGCAGCCATTATCATGAATTCGTGCGTAACGTGCAGAAGGTAAATATTCACTATGAGCTGGCTCCGAACTGTAAAATTGCACCGAGTGTCAAAAAGTTCGTATCACGATCTGATCTGGATCCAAACTATTTGCAGCAATAATTAAGAAATCGCCTGTAACGTACAGAATGTTAACATTCATCTGGATCCAAACTGTAAAATCGCACGCGAGAGTCAAACAGTTCGTATCACGATCTGATCTGAATCCAAACTATTTGCAGCAATAATCAAGAAATCGCCTGTAACGTACAGAAAGTTAACATTCATCTGAATCCAAACAGTAAATCGCACCCGAATGCCAAACAGTTCGTATATTACTAAGCTAGCCAATTTATTAACCAATGTGTTACCTAAAACTTATGAGTACATGTATAAATATTCTGCAGATTAGCCGAACAGTCGAAATGTGCTGAAATAAGCCGCGATCTTATCATGTGCCGAGGTATCTGGTACCAGGCTTTATTTACAGACCCAAAGTCGATTCGGGTACCACCGTGAAATAAACAGGTGTTGACCTCACATGACCTGGGTTTGTCTTTTATATTTTAACACGGGAAATAATGGGTAAGGCAACACTCACTGTTATGTTGAAATCTCTATTTGTGTAATTAGGTTTATATTACAAAGAAGTTTGCAAAAACTGCAAGAATTTTCTTAAAATATTGCATTAAAACTGTTTTATCGCGCGCACTATTTTACTCTATGTAAGCTTACACCCGCTGACTCACCAGAATTATGCGCGCCAGCTTGTAATAAGCCCAAGGGCGGATCAGCAACTTTATTACCTAATCAATTATGCTTGCTGCAAACCCCGTGCGTATTTTATATATATATTTTCAGTAAATAACTTCCAAATTCGACTAAAGAATACAATCTGAGTAAAAGTCCAACTGTAAGTATTGCTCCACTCAATAGTGTCTTAGTGTGGATACGCACATGGCGCATTAATCTGAAATAGTTAAAGTTGCATGGCATTGTACGAGCACAACCTCTGGAAATGGTATATTAACATAATCCTGCCGGCAAAAGCCGACAGTCTAAAAATGGTGAAAGCTGTCCAAGAATTAAACCACAGACCCTCCGCTAGCTGGTTTCAAAATAGATCAGTGTCGAATCCCTACCCTCAAGATCCACCAGGTAGGCATCGGGTCGACGGTACAATCCCAGAACTCCAATTTAGACCCACAACATATACAGAATGAACACGGCACTGGGGTAGCAGGCATCCACCCTCTACACCCATATCCCCGGACCTACATATTCCATGGCTGAAATTGCACCCTTAATTTATAGAAGATAAAGATAAGAAGCTGTCCTAGAATTATACCGCAGACACTCGACCAGTCGGTTTCAAAGAGATCAGGGGCAATCCCTACCATCAAGATCCACCAAACAGGCACGGGCAAACGGTACAACTCCAGAACTCCCGTTTAGACCCATAACATCAACAACAAGAGCATAGCCCAGAGGTAGCAGTCATCCATTTCCTACTGTGTTCTAATAACAAATTTTAAAGAAGTGTGTTTTCAGACGATTTTTGAAGACTGCAACTGAGCTCGCATCAACAATCTCAAGGAATCTTTTTCATAAAAAAAATGGAATCGACAACCCTAGGTGCCTTCTAGTTTAAAAGCAGCATGCCACTTTCCTCGTCTGGAAATTAATTATACACACAATAAAAAGAAAGTATATTCTACTAATTTTGTAAATATTTTGTTCACTTTATATGTATCTATTTTCTAGAAACTATTTAATTCTTTGATTCGTTTGATACATTTAAGAAATGAACAGATTTATTGGGGCGTTAGCGATTCATGGTAAATTTGCCGATAAATTTCTGTCGTTTATTTCGCCTGAACGCCGAAAATATCTGTTCATTTCTTATATTTACAATATATTTGCTGTAATTTCTAATATTAAATCAACATTTTGTTAGTACGCATGTATCTTTAATCCATATTAGAGGTTGATAACACGAATAATGTGTACCCTATTAGGAACAGCCATGACCGAATTACTGAAGCTGTGTACATTCGAAAGCAAATAAAAAAGGTTCCATTCTTTACATTCAAATGTAAATAACTTGACAGTTTGGCGCGAAAATGCCGATTTGATGTCATTTGAAAGTGAAGTCATTTTTAAGTAGGATAAATATATCGAATTTTATTGTCATAAAGAAATGCAGACAGCTGCTGTTTATAAGGTATATCAAATGTCTAGCAATTTATCTCACTAATAAAGAATAATTTTAGTCGGGAATCATGGTTTCCGCTAATAGGAAGGCATAGATCGGTTAAGAACAAATTTTGAAAAATCCCCCAAAATGTTTGCTGTTTAAGTTCCAAAGATTAATTCGCAAAAATGCATTTGCCCCGCCTCCTCTTCGAAACTTATCCACAAGTCCCGCCCTCTCGAAAAATTTGCGTTACACGAATTGAACAGCATTTTCTCAATGGATTTGAATGGGCGAATGTAAATATTTAAAAGACAATACTGATTTTTACATGTATCTATTGATGATTATTGATAATATCCGATATTGAGTGTTGTTTTCTTGAGTGGATGAGGACTAAGTAAAAGTTGTGTATTAAACTCTGACTACAGATGTTTCAAAGGTTCGAAACAATCAAGAATATATTGTTTGCTATGAAACCCTCAAGAATAGTCTTGTATAAAACCATAAATATTCATAAAAAAGAGCTTCTTGTTTTATTTACTACCAGTCGCACCTGGTTAACTCTTTCCTCCCTGAAACTTTAAATGGACAATTCCTGTTTCCATTTTAGTCAAGTCCATTTCTTACTTTTAATGGTTGTTTTTGTCAATGTTTGGCGTTGTGACAAACAGTGAAGACCCTGATCAGAGGGCTCCTTTCGGAGCCCTCTGATCTGGGTCTTCACTGTTTGCATAAGACAAGTGTACTATTCACATGTACACTGTTTGAAAAGGACGCCTATATGCGGGACTAGGGTTCAAAGGGTTAAGCTTTTTATTATCTGTTTAATCCTTTCATTGCCAGGTTTGACAACCCTTATGTTTTCAAACAGTTTGAATCAAGATCGTGACAGCTTATTGAAAGACCTTTCTAAACATGTGTCTAAAGGCATTTTAACCCTTTTATGATCAAACTGTTGGGGAGATATTTACCCATTCACCACTTTATTGTCGGCTGCTTCAATACTGTTGTCTGCAATGCCGTTTCAAAAATAAAAATTAAGGCAGTATGACTGAAGGAATTTTAAAACAAGTGTCAAACAGTTACGCGGCGTCTGATCTGGATCCAAACTGTTTGCAAACGCGCATTTAAGCGTCATTGAGAGCGAAAGGGTTCAATTATCCAAGTTTCATTACAACATGTCACTTGTCCATAAATGTCTGAGTGACAAAGTCGAGGATCTTTCACATATCTGGTGCAAAAGCACTGTTATTATGTGTTTATTGATATCAACGAGTAGGGACGTTGTCAGCCTGGGCCAATACATGTGCATGCTTGTTTGTAAGCATTGTTTGCTAGATGTTAACCATTTTGCAGCCATACCACGTATACGACAGATTGGATCCTGATCGGATACGGCGTAAAAATGTTTGCCCACTTTATTGCAGCGCGTTGGCGTTTAATTTTGTTCATACGTGAACAGTAACGCCTGATCAAAATTTAATGTACTCTCCCGAATGGTCACTGGTTACACGTAAAACTTGTCACTGCTTCGGACGAGACCACGCACACTTGCAAACTGTTTGAAACTCATACAGTGGAGAATACGTTATTCTTTCCCAATCAACGTGTTTATACCAAACATGTATCTTAACAGGTGTTAGCTTAAAGCTGGGTGAAAGTAAAGCAGAATGTGCCTTAAGGCACATTCTGCTTTACTTTCACCCTGCTTTAAGAGGTCACCCATTTTCAAAACTAAAAACAGGCTATGGGATAATGGGTAAAGTAAACGAAGCATAATAAAACATATTTTGATTTAATAATCCGAAAGAACATGTAAAATTCAGAAGAAAATATAGACAGGCGATGACATACCCAACTTTCAGTCCATTTTGACTGGCTTAATCAAGTAGGTTGTCCCCTTGAAAAACGCCGATAAAGTCGATACCGATAAATTTCTGGCCTGACTGCCGTATACACATAAGGGAATACTTTTCATATTTTAAGGTGTTGCATATATTTGTCAATATTTTAACAGTTATAGCAATAAACTTTATTTTCTTCTTTTTCACATGGTGTAAATTTTAATTTTCTATTTAAACGACTTTTTGCTTCCATTTTGATTTGAAAATGGTAAGTGTCGGACACATTAAACATATAGTAAAACAAAATGAAAATGTGTAGTTGCTGATTTTGAACGCAAATAAAGTATTCTTTTTAATATCTGCGAATATTTTAACAGTTATGAGGTGAAAGAATGTTTTCTGAACAAATAAAAAATCTCTTTTGCTTTGAATTTGAATTAAGTCTTTTTGCTTCCAAATTGATTTGAATATTGAGAAATGTCGTAATGCTGAAATCGGACTTAGTCATTTCACCCCCCCCCCCCACACACACACACACACACCATCATCGGCTATTTCCGCAGGGGATATAGGACCCGAGAAACTTATGTCTATTATACATGTTTTCTGAGTACCGAATATTTTGATTGAATGAATTCAAACTTTACTTTATCAAACTTTCAAACTTTTATTTATAATAATTGTACACGGTCCACTTTACTATGGACAGCATTGGATCCAGATCAGGCGCATTTATACACGAGACCCCGCTGAGAACAAGTTAGACATCGGAAGCAGTGTTCCGGAGGCAGCCGAATGATAACGGAGCATTCGTGATTTCTTATCAAGGCTAAAGGCGAACAAGCGAATCGATTATTGATATCGCGGACCAAGGGAGATAATGGTTTACGTATCACCAACACGGCTGAACAAGGGAGACAACTATGCAAATATGTCCTGCATTCTTGGACATGTATGATAGCGACTGTGTTAGACGGGTATTCCCGTCATAGTGAAAGTGATAATGAAACATATTTTTGATTTAATAATCCGAAAGAACATGTCAAATTCAGAAGAAAATATAAACATACGCTGATGATAGTACGGCGACTGTGTTAGACGGGAATATAGTGAAAATGAAAGGGTGAATTGTATAACTTCTGTTTTACCCTTTACTCAATAGAATACACAGTTTCACACATCTAATTTATTCCTCCACTGAAGAGAATAGTTCAAATTTATACAGTTAGGAATATGTATCATAAGAAATGTTTTATATTCTATCAGCTTAAAGCAGACTAAAATTAAAGCAGAATGTTCCCTAGGGCGCATTTTGCTTTACTTTCAACCTGCTTTTAGTGGTCGGATTCAAAACAAGAATCAAGTGATGGGGTAGATGGTTCCATTGTCATAGGCGACAAAACTCGACCAAAACTAAAACAATTTTGATCAAAATCAGACGTCGCGTTACTGGGCTTCTGATCAAGATACATGTACAAATTGTCTAGCGATCGTTTTACTTTTTGTTCAGTCAGACCGGCAAAAGTTTGAATTTTCTAAAATATCGTAGCCGATAATTCTTAACACATGGCTTTTTTTCGAAATGGTAGATCTAAAATGTGACTGTTAAATCACGATAAAAGGGTTAAATATCATTGTACAGTTGAGAAAACGTCATTCTCTCTCAATAAACGCGTTTATTATGTACTTTTGAAAACTTTTAGGCCAGATTAGACCCCGGCTTAATCGGTGTCTGATAATGTTCTAATCTGTTTGCCACTTTGTTTAAAAACGATAATTTTCCAAAATATTCAACGCACTTACGTTTCCTTTACGTTTAAATGGATAAGAATAACATGTTCTCCACTGTAACAAGATTTTTTTTATAATTAAAATTAAAATTTAAGCTTTTCTAAAGAGAAATAGCTCTGCAGAATTATTCTTCAATCCAAAATTCAAATCTGTCTGCCAAGTCAACATCACCGCTACGAAATCGTGCTGCTGTTTTACTTGTTGAATACAAAAGTCTATCTTGAGGAACATGACCTGTTAGTTTGTCACAAGGATAGTAGTCTCCCCAGCTGATCATAAACCATCCCGTATGGTTACAGTAGTCACCTCCTTGTAGATACTGACCTACAATGAATCGATATCTCTTTTTCTTGTCGCCAACCATTGACACGGGTCCTTTAGCAGTTGTAGAGGTTAAGTCATACCATGAGCTATCAAGGATGTTTTCACTTGAAAACCAGTCTGTCATATTGCTGTTTGTACCATTGAACATTATGAAATGGACGACTGTCCCGTTTCTGATTATTTCAAGTCTAATCCTTTTATTAACATAAATCGGCCAGTTGTTAAGGACGGTTGAGTTTCGAAATTGTCCCAACGACCGGACATCATTAGTGTACCATTTATCATTTAGCCAGCAGCCAAGTATTGCGCCGGTTATATAGCTGTATATCTTTCGAAATGGGGGATTCGACATATAGTAACACCCTGACGTGTTTATATTGGTCCACATTCCTGTTGAAATGTTGCACTTTGCATTTTTCGTTTGAAGAATTTGATAACCACTGTTACACGATAGCACCATTTCAATGGAATAATTGTTTTTCTGTAAGTATTCAACTTTAGCGTTGAAGTCTCCCTTTGGAATTGTGCAGTTACACATTAGCAAATCAGTATCTGACCATTCTCCATTAGACAGACACGTGGTTTGAAATGTTTTTGACAATCCAGAGCATGTGTACAGTGCTTTAGATCCAACTGTAAATATATTTCCTTTAAGGACAGATTTAGGAGGGTTTCGTGGTCGTTTGCAAAACTCCACAGAACAGTTAACACCAGAATCAGATCGAGCAGATATGTCTTTATATGAGAACAAAGTATCCACATGATTGCTGTGTTTTACAAAGGTAATTTTTAGTTCGGGTGCCTGAGATGAAATTGATGAATTCACGACTGTATGAAGTTCACAACGTGCATAGCGTCTATCGTATCCAATGACACGGCAGTACGTTGAACACTCACACTGTTTCAAGCACGTTCTGTATGATATCCCCCAGATTGTTAAAAGAGGATGATAATATATCCCAGACAAACGTGCAATCACTGTCAACCCGCATACAAACAGAACATTTTCTTTAAATTTCATGTTAATTGGTGACTCTTTAACGAACCTCTAGGAGAGATCCTTACCCTTTCCTCCATAGAAGCGACTTTTAGCGTATTTGATTTGTTCCTCCGCTGTGGAAAATAGTTCTAGTTTATACTCTCATGAACAATTACCATAACAAATATTTTATATAGCCTAGCAGATGGTAGTTTAAAGCAGACTGAAAGTAAAGCAGAATGTGCCTTAAGGCACATTCTGCTTTACTTTCAACCTGCTTTTAGTGATCACCTGCATTTAACGTGATAAACGAGTTATTGGTTAAAGGGTTAAACGAACAATGAATAAAAGTGGTAGCTACACTCCTATCGGAAATTTGTGTGTGTTTGACATGTGGCATTGAGCTATTGTTTTATGCATGGATATGGTAATTGTCACTCATACAGACATAAGGTAATGTGTTGATCTGAAATACATTTACATAACCTAATGTTATAGCCTTCGCAGTCTTGACGTCATCAATTTTAAAAGATTGGTGTCTGCTTTTATTTCTAAAACAGTTTGGATAATGATTAGACGCTGCGTTATGCAGCGCCGGATAAGGCAAGGAGGGGAAAAACTTATAACTAAGATTACGTTTGCTTTCATCTATTGTGTGCTTTTTCTTTTGACATAACACTCAGTGAATTCGGGTAAACAACGCCGTGTTAAACAGTTTAAATACTAAATTACCCACAGTCTGAAGTAGATAATGCGCTTTTTGTCGCTTATGATACATGTAGCAAAATTTTGTATTTTATTCGAAAATTATTTCGATTGAATTTTCCACTGAGGTAACGGGTGGAGGATACTATTTTTCCCGTTTTAACAAAACTACAAACAGACGTAGTTCAATAACAAATTACTGCTCTCTTTTAACGATTTCTTCTTCATAATCTTGAACATAGTAAATGTATCAGTAAATCTTTAAAACGAGACTACTCATTTCCCGGGAAGGGTACTACATGTATAATGCTAAGTTACAACATAGAGACTAATGTAGACACAACGAAGTCTTTAATTAACTCACTCTATCTGGAGCTCTATTATAACTACATGTATAATGCTAAGTTACACCATAGAGACTAATGTAGACACAATGAAGTCTTTAATTAACTCACTCTATCTGGAGCTCTATTATAACTACATGTATAATGCTAAGTTACACCATAGAGACTAATGTAAACACATGAAGTCTTTAATTAACTCACTCTATCTGGAGCTCTATTATAACTACATGTATAATGCTAAGTTACACCATAGAGACTAATGTAGACACAATGAAGTCTTTAATTAACTCACTCTATCTGGAGCTCTATTATAACTACATGTACGAAAACAATAACTCTTTAAATTGATGTATGGACACAAATTTGTAACCAGGTGTTCTTAATAAAGAAGCACCGGCGCCGACCCGGGTTTGAGCCCGGGTCGTCAGGTTCGCAGTCATCCAGTCTACCACGTCGCCATAAAAGCGCGCTTGTACAGAAATGCCGTACAAGTGATGATAAACCTACACACTGTGATAATGTGTTCCCTCCCTACAACGGCCCTCCCAACAACGACCCATCCTTATAACGACTCTTGCCGCAGTTCTCTGAACAGAACAATTAAGTATAACGCTTTTTACTGCTGAAAAATCTTCTACTTAAATTGTCGTCATCTGTCTTTCTTAAAGTTACATTTAAGTGTTCATTTTGATAGAATAAATGTAATGACGAGTGACAAACATCTTGAATCCACATCAGAGGCCGCGTATTCGGCGTCTGCTATAGATTCAGGCTGTTTTCAAATGTAAGCCATGTTTTGTTTTCCCGCCATATAACGACTCCCTCCAAACAGCATAAACAACCTGTGTCTCCCATTGGGTGTCGTTGTAGAGAGGGGCATTGTATGTTAAAGCGAAGGTGCACGTACGGAAACAGATCAGGAGCCCGTTTCATAAAACTTCGTACGACAAATGCTGTCGTAAGTCAGATGATAAAAGTCTCAATTATTATTAATTTCTCCATCTAATCCTGTCTTGTGACATCGTTTTGAAATCGTCTTGAAAAGACGACTCCAAAGAGATGTCACAAGACAAGATTAGAATGAGAAATCAGAAATTAAATGTATTTTTAAGTTTTGACTTACGACATCATTTGTCGTACGAAGTTTTATGAAACGGGTCCCAGATACACAAAGAAGCCAAACAAACTCAGCTAAAAATATCAATGTGATATTCTGAGTACTTTATACAGTGCAAGCTACTAGCAAACATAACTACGGTACATGCAAGCTCCCACAATATAGTGCATGTATTTAATAGACAACAACAACGATCATGGTACATGCTGTAAGTATGTGTATTGTCTTGTCTGACAAAGCAATCAACTATTTCCCTAAATATACAAACGTATGCGTCAAGTCAAAGTTACTTGACTATGTCAGTCACACATGTGACACATTTTGATAAAACTTTAATGTCTTTAAGTGCCTTCAGACAAGGATCTCTCAAAGGCGTTCGACTCCTGTCACGGTGACACGTAAGAAATCATATATAAAATGTTAAACCTTTGCAGCTAATTATATACCATGTTTGCAGCCTCGTCTTTCGGATTCAGGGTCCGTCTAAAGACCCCAAACTCCCCAAGCCACCAAACCTCTAAAATTACTCCAAACCTGTATAACCACTTAAAAACAACCCAAATTACTTTAATTCCTTAATATCTAATCAAATATAGCTTATATCTGGTGAATTTAAGCTAAAGTAATGAAAACAAATGTGAAAATTAAAATCAAATTTAAGATGTTTTCGTTTCAAGGGGAATAACTCGTACAAAACTTAATATATCCATACACAGATATTTCTTCATAACTACTTATTATCCGATAGCCTGTTCCTGTTTTTGAAGACAGGTATTCACTTAAAGCAGGTTTAAGGTAAAGCAGAATGCGTTTTAAGGCACATTCTGGTTTACTTTCAGCCTACTTAAAGCTGCGAGAATATGATAAACTTGTTTTCAAAAGTGATGTTGGGAGGTTTCGAGAAGTTTGAGGAGTTTTGGGGTATTTAGATGGACCGGTCTCGTCTTAAGGACTAACACCCGGGCGGATATGGTTTGAAAGAGCAATTTCGGCTACTGTATTCCCAGTGTCCTTGGTTCCAAGGTTATAAACGATTGAGTTGGGTCTCAGTTCGTTCTCAAGCACTTGATTGGTCCGATTTGAGTCAAATGCTCAAATCAGACCAATCAAATGCTTGAGAAGAAATTCAGACTCAACTCCAACGCATTATAACCTTTGACCATACAATCTCTCCTAAACCGGAAGTGTTTCTATCCAAGACATAATCCAATAATCTTCTTGCTCACCAATTCTTTGATGAAAGTAATTACACAGCTCATATGACAGAACACATCTAACTACAGCATAACAGTATTATTTGTTTTAGCATTACTATTGTTCTGCATAACTCAGTCGATGGGAGTATCAAAGTGGATTCAGGAGCCAAAGAAGTACTAATGATCGTTTAGTTTGGTTAGAATTTTTTATTCGTGAAGCTTTCATCAAGAAAGAGCACATAGTTGATGTCTTCTTCGATCTTGAGAAAGTTTACGATACTACATGGAAGTACGGTAAGTACTATGAAAGACCTTCATGAAAATGGCCTTAAAGACCGACTTCCAATTTTTATTAAAAACTTTTTAAATAAAAGGGATTTTCAAGTCCGAGTTGGAACTACCTTTTCTGATATGCAAAAGCAGGAAATGGGTGTTCCGTAGGAAAGCATTTTATTAGTAACTCATTTTAATGTAAAACATAATATTATTGTTAAATGTTTAACAAATGACACAGATTGTTCATTGTATGTTGATGACTTTTTAATGTGTTACCGTTCCAAAAGCAATATTACCGTTGAATGTCAACTTCAACTGTCCATTAATAAAATTCAAAACTGGGCTACTTAGAATGGTTTTTAATTTTCTAGATTAAAGACAAATTGTGTACGTTCCTGTCAACTGAGAAAATGTTCATCCTGATCCCGAACCGCACCTGGTTGGTAGCTCCATTCCTGTCGTGGATCAGGCGAAATGTCTCGGCGTCAATTTCTTTTATCCCTCATATTACATACAGTGGAGAATTTGTTATTCTTTCCCGTTTAAACGCAAACGTACGCAAACGCAAAGCGCTAAAACGTAGAAAAGAACAACTTTTGGACAATTCTGATATTTCATGTTTATCTTGGTGCCAAACAGTTTGGAGCCTGATCAGACGCCGGGTTACCCGGCGTCTGATCTGGCTCCAAACTGTTTGCACTGCAAATAATAGTTTTAGCGTAAACGCGTTTATTGGGAAAGAATAACACATTGTCCTCTGTATCTATAGACGAAAACCAGAAAACATTAAAATTACCTCGCGTTCTCGCACATACTGACTGGGTTGCAGATCGCACTATAATGCTTATATTATACAGAAGTTTAGTAAGATCCAAACTTGATTATTGATGTTGTGTTTATGGCTCTGCAAGGAAATCATACTTGCAGATGTTTGCATTATTATTGTTATACCCGATTTATATAGCGCTCTATTCACACAAGAGTTGTGCGTTCAAAAGCGCTTCACAAGAAATTATATAAATGTACCTACAAAACGAGAAAAGACAAATAACTACATTCTCAATAAACATGATACATTATGGAGTTACATGGAAACATGGAATTTCTTCAATATTATTACCAAGATTATAACACTATTATAGTTAGTTTGTAAAATCAACTTTAAAATTAGTCCAATAATTAAGAAAGATGAATAGCATGATTAAAATAGTGATTTTGTTGTTGTTGTTGTGTTTTTGTTTGTTTGTTTGTTTGTTTCAGTGTAGAGCCAGAGAGTAGTTCACAAATCGTAAAACGAATGTTTAAAACAATACTCTTCGTGTTGTTTGGTTGAGTATTGTATAATCGATGGCTGAGTTACATCCTTAATTTAAAAAAATCATCAAGGTTTACGTTTAGCATTTGGTGCATTTAGGACACCCCCTACTAAAAGTTTATACGTTGAGGCCAATGAGCCTTCTCTTTACTCTCGTCGTGAAAAACTATCCATGCAGTATACTTCAAAGTTAGCATCTAACCGTTCAAATACAGCATACAATAATGTTTTTAAACATAAACGTTTATTTAAATCTAAAACAAGGTCACTCCATCAGTCACAATTTTCCTTTGTGAATTTAAAATAGTTCTCCAAGATTTTGTGTTAAAATATTGATAATATTGGCATCTATATAAATTGTCCAAGACTGCGGGTGATTTCTGTTTTTATTTACATATATAACACTTCCAACATATAATACAATACAATACAATTACACTCTGTACACTTTGTTTTACCTACACATCCCTATCATAGTGTTTATATTTAAGAAATAATAATTCATAGCAGTGTTTGATCGTGCAATAAAACACGGGTAGGAGTTAAGATGCGAAGTATCTAAATCACGAGGCCGATGGCCGAGTGATTTAATTACTAGCATCTCAGCGAATATCCATTTTTTATTAAACGATAAAACACTGGTATTGATTTATTATTTCGATTCTTACACTTCAATATAACCTCACTTTGCATCGACGCAACAGCGCTACATTTCTTGGGGTACGCATTTTCGAATACATATGACGTCACGTTAAGACGTTACAGCGCGTGTGTGTTTTATTGAGAATTTAAACACAGATACGTTCCTTCTTTGTTTATATAGGGGCGTGCACGAGGTGTGTTAGACTATTTTATAATATACTACTAATTGTATCTTTAAACTTAAAAGAAATATTCTCAACCAATATCACACTATGATAAGAACTTTGACACATGACACCATCGACTTAACTACACTTATTTTAAACCAAAAACCAAACGTTTATGAATATACAACTGTCAATAATTGACCACAGGAATATAGTAAGCCATTGATGGCAAAATTCTTTACAGTTTCACCACACATGAATAGGACATATAACGCAGGCAAGTATCTTTAAACTTTCCACACAGGAATATATAATAAAGGACTGGCACGTGCCTTTAACTTCCCCATAAGGATATGACGTATCACATAGATATAGTTTGGTTCCACACAGAACTACTATAATAATGCAAGCCGCGCAATCATTATACTATGTGCACACAGCAATAACTTGAAGCAAGGTAGCGTGGCATCACACAGAATAGCAACACTTCACTCTTTTGGCACGAAATACAGACTGCTTTCTCATTATGTCTATATTTAAAGTCATGTTTGTATATTCATAATACTCTGCGATTTAAGCAACGTATCTATATAGTAACATCAATGGGTGAGGCATCAAACACAAACAAATGGACTCGACCTCATGGACAATATAAATAGGCCATTCAATATAAAATTCGACCTAGACAAAATTGCAAAAGAATTTCTGATTGTTGTCGGCGAAACTAGATATGTATATTATCTCACTGCAAAAAGTTGGAAGTTGGAGTAGGTGGGGAAAGTTAAATAAAATCGATTTTAATCCGCTCTACTTTACGCAAAATCCGATGGCCTGTACAGTATACCATAGAAGTATTTCCTGACGTAAAAGCTAATGACGTCATCAATATGACATCATTATGCCTAAGAAAATGGCGATCGCAAGGTTTTAAATTTACTTCCGGGTGTAAATTATTTCGAATAAAGCCGATAAAAGCGATACTGGACATTACCGGTAAGTCAAAAATATTACATTTGTATCACAATTGCAATACTGAAGACGGGTGATTTCGTCTGTGTATTTATTATTGCACGAAATTGAATAAAATGGAGAGTTTCACCGCACATTTGTTGATTTCAATCTTGCAGGCTTTGGTTATTTTTTTTATGAAATAACTGAGTATTTGCGTAATAGTATTTAATACATGAACATCGGTATAAGAATTAGGAGGAAAAGAGTGATAAAAGCGAAATTATGGTGAAAATAAAACGGCCTCTTGTTCGATTTTTAAAACTACGGAAGCACATTTATGTCATAAATCACTGGAATTTCGCGATATTATATTGTTTTCAACAAAATTGACTTGCACGGATTTCAAGTCATTTATACTTATGTCTTTTTTCAGATTGAACAGAAACCGGTAGCCCAACTCATTATGTCGAAGTCAGCACATGAAAGTTAAACTCTGACAAACAGAAAACACCATTATGTAGAAGGTAAACTCATTATGCTTATAAACCTCACATTATTCTGCTTTATATAAAGAAGCGTTGCGCATGACGTTCGGTATTCCCGATTTTGATGCTATTTTTTTTTATAGTTGAAACCAAGCGTTGATGACTTTTGAACATTTCGTTTCCGTTTGAAGCGTGCATAATCCATAGCACTCACTTTCACTTATGTTTTTCTCGAAAGGATAAAGCTTAAAACAGTTTAATGCACGCTCTAAAACGCTTAAATGGCATTTGTTTTTGGAAATAAACACTTCTCAATCGAGCTGATGAAAATAAGCGGATCAAGTCGAGAACAAATCAATTTACGTCATCAATATAAATGATGACGTTTTGAATGACATAAGTTTAACATATGCATGAATTTAGTCATTCAATTGAGCAAGAAGATATAGTTCAGATTTTAAGCTAGTTTTAAAGTAACTTTTATTTAATAAGATAAAGTAAAATAAGAACATTATATAAAGTTAATGTTTATAATAAAAGGAAAAGTATCACAGTTTGTGAGCCGGGGTCTTGTATCAGGTCTGGAATACACAACCAACTCAAATTGATACAAGACCCCGGATCACACACTGTGGAGATGTTTCGTTTATATCAAATTTAATGTATTTATTTTTAAAAGGATTTTCTTGGTTTATTAGATTAAAATACAATTTTATCTTTACAAGTGCACAACAGTACAAACAAAACATTTTGTCCAATATTTTCTAGTCATTGACTGCTTCCTTATTAACCATATTCCAACTATGCAAATTAGCTGCCCATCTGCTTAATCTATGCTTTGAGATAGAACATGAATTTAACAGTTACGTTTAATTTGTATACATGTATGTTATACGATTGCATAAATTGCAAAGGTATGTTTGATACAGCTTTATTTACTGTCTCTGAAAGCTTAATACTTATTTGTTTTGTTTTAAAAGACACTTTCGACAATGGTTCAGTTTAAATCTATCCAAGGTCTTTTGAGTTGCATCGTTACAAGGATAAAATGTGTCGATCATATTGACTTATTGCATTGTTGCTCTTGTTTCAGATGGACAAAACATGCAATGTGTGAGAACAGCTACTGAAATTGGGGACCAACCAGTTGTAAACCTGGGGGATAAGGGAACTGAGAGTCTTAACAGAGCAAGCTTGCGTAAAAACGCCGACATCAAAACAGAACGTGACTATTGTATTAATTCAAGCTGTAAACGTGACTTTATTTACAAACGAAATACTCAAACAAATAGTGAAAATAATAGTTATAAGATGTCTTCTTGTGTTTGCGCTACACGTTTCATGTGTCGTGAACACGGAGTAAATACACACGGAGAAGAAATGACCTATATAACCTATGCATTTTCCCAAAACCGCTGTCTTCCGTTAGTAATCCGATACCTGTAAACTCGACATAGCTCAATCGATCGATAATTCAGTACGCCGAAGACACCAATGTGTTATTATTACCTACTGTTAGCTACAGTTACATAAAATCCTCATTTTCGCATAATTTTCATAATAATGGTCTTAAAACGGCTTTAAGGCTACGAGAGTCTATTCTTTTAACTAAAAAGATTTTATGGCGATTAAGAGGTGTTGCCAAATGGATTTGCGGATAAACGTGATTTATGACGAAATGCGATGTTCAACACAATATGGCGACTAGAAAAAAATCATTATACATGTACCTATATGGTATTGTGTGTTTATAGAAGTGCATTTCCTGTAATGCATTTCTTCTAAATTTAACACAGAAAACTTAATGAGATCATGATCTGTTGCGCTAAGCCATATTTAAGGCGATTAGTTTCTAGTTGAAATGGTGATTTCTCGACAATAGTGTCATTTTTAGGGACACAGACATAGATTCGTTTTCGTTTCACTCAAAATTTGTTCTATTGTAATACCAATTAATACCATGTTAATGTTCTTTCGCTTCATACATTATTTTTAAACATTTGTTTTGGAAAATACTCTCACAATCATGAATTTAAAATGACCCATTTACAGACAATGGATCTTTGTGTGTTTTACACACGTAATTCTCAACAGCCCTACAGGGCACCATAACTACTTGTTTACTGCAAGAACAAACGCATGTTTTTCTGTAACCGAAAGATAAGTGTCTTGGTTATCTATCAAGGCCATCATTTACAGAATCGTAAGGAAACTTAGAAATTTACTGAAGTTTTTGTAACGGAATGCAGTTTTTTGCGCGTGAGCAGTTTATCAATCGCGACCGGTTCGCTGAATGGTCCTTTGGAAGACAAGATAAATCACAGGCATGCTAGTTTCTCCTCCGAATTTATTTACTCCGTGTTGTGGTGTAGTTTGTTCAGATGGATGGGTCTTCGAACCCATACATGATGAAGTTGAGGCTGTCGAGAACAACATTAGCAACGAAATCAAATGTGTAAAGTTATCATATTTAAACAAGCACGCTAGTCCAACAATCGTATATCCTTGGAATGCGGTATCGACAGCATTTATTACTTAGCCTGCATACAAGTAGACAACTATCACTAAAGGTAACATATACCCCACCCTAAACTTCCTTGTCACAAACCCCATTTAATGTCATAAATACCAAGTAAAAACTTGACATTCCTTAGTATATGTGCAACAGAGTACAATAACAGACCTTAACCAAAAAACCTAACCATGGTCACCTGTCTTCAAAACAAAGAAATAGGCTTTGGGTTAAAGGGTTAAACACAAAATCTTAATCAAATTGAATAGTGCTGGACATTTGACCATTTTCTTTAGAATTGTATATTCTTAAACTCATTTAGTCCAGGAAGCATATGTGCTCTTGTACTTGTTATAGCTAAGCATTTTTTTCAGTTCTCTTGTAAACGTTTATTTTTGAAAAGTCATTTAAGGGTTGTGTTGGAAGAATATTCTCCAAGTTTACATTATAAAGATTATATCTGTTTTATTTGTGTACCAAGAAAGGAACAAAATTTCAAATTTAAAAGATGCATAATTCTGTCAAAAATTTTGCAAGAGTTATGATACTTTAAATAGTCTCCAAACATCACACTGATAATGTGTACCAACTTCCAAGCCTGAAGACAATATTAGGGGACACAATTACAAAGAAAAATTTAAAAAGGGGTATCATTCTGGGAAAATGTGTGCAAGAGTTGTGAAACTTGTAATAGAATGTAACCACATAACCATGATAATGTGTACACAGTTTGAAGATGGTATCATAAATAGTGTTTAAGAAAAAGACAAATGACCCGGAAAAACGTGACAGACGGACGAAGAATGTGGATTCCTATATAACCTCAACAGCAGGAGGTGGCGGTATAAAAGAAAGATTAATATGCACTCAATAACGTGAATATTTTTCAATTATGATTATTTGCATATCTATGTCTAAATGACAGCTATCTGTATCTATCCTAAATATTACCATGTTATGTGTCTCGTGCCGCAAAATCCAACTCAGCCGTTCAATCAACCACTATGGCTTGGGTCAAATTACCCCACCCACCATAATTGACCTTAAAGCTTCAAATGTAATTGTTTATAAAGATGTTAACCATCACCATGTTAAATTAAGCTGACTTGTTATTCATGAAAAAATATTTTATAAAAAACACCACATAAAATACGTATGTTTCATAAAAAGTGTCTTATCCACCATTCCTGGGGTTAAATTACCCCACCCACTAAATGGACTTTAAAGTTTCAAATGTAATTGTTTATAAATATTTTAATAATAAATATGATGAATTATTAATGTATTTAAATAAAATTGACAAGCAACTGACGAACAAAACTATTTATATACTTAAAACACAAATAAAATATGAATATGTCATAAAAGTTTGTCTTTTTGTCCATTCTGTTCCACGAATAAAGAGTATTTTCATCTGATATACATGTTAATTCATATAAAAATGGTATAATATGCATTGAAATTTAGTACTGATGAAGTAAAGATACCACAAAGTACCTCAGATTATTGAAAATGATGTAAATATCGGTAATAACTGATCCATATGTGAGTATGTACATAATTGGCGGCCATTTTGTCGGCCATCTTGAATTTCGAACTTTCCCCCAATATTTGGAAATGCAAATTTTAGTATGTTGTAGCACAGGTATATGGGGATCATATTATGATAGAATAAAATCTTTTGCAATTTTGTCTAGGTCAAGCCCTTTTTTGGGCTAGATTGAATGGCCTAAAAGGACATAACATCGTTGTCAAACAAAAGACGTAGACGGCCGTAGTTACTGTGGCAGACGTACAATGGTGCAGATAGACTCGGACGTTAGACCGACCAATGTAGCCACCAACAGCATACAAGGGTTACGGAAACTAAATAAAGTATTCAATAATTAAAATTGTAATTTAAATACATAGAAGCAAATCCATGCGAATAAATATGCAAATAATTATCAAACTACAGTACTCCCTCTCTTCAACGACACCCAATGGGAGACACATATGGTGTGTGTTGTTCGGAGGGAGTCGTTATAGGGAGGGAAAATCAAAACTTGGCTTACATTTGCAAACATCTTGAATCCAGATCAGACGCCGCGTAACGCGGCGTCTGATCTGGATTCAAGCTGTTTGTTACTTGTGATTTTATCTATTCTATCAAAATGTCCACTTATATGTAACTTTGAGACAAACAGCAGACGACAGCCATGAAAAGGTTGGACATAAATGTCTTGTTTGGGGAACAGCGGAAAGCGTCGTTGTAAGGAGGGAGTCGTTGTTGAGAGGGCCGTTGTAGAGAGGGAGCGCTGTAACTACAGGACTTGGTGGGGAAAAACTTACATGTGTCCAGTTTCTTCTTTATCTACTTATAATGTCCATGTTCCTAGCACGACTGTTTCAAACCAAGTGACCACACCTATACACTTCTGTTAGAACAGCTAAAAATAGATCTACCTGGCTGTACTATACCTGTATGTCTAGTTACGCTTAGATGACCACAGTAGCGCGTTCAAGTACCGTATCGATTGCATCGATTGCATCAGAAAACGGTAACAATTTAACTTTAACGACCGTTTGGCTGTTACCGATTGCGAACGGCACGAACTGCCTCAGAGGTAGTTAGCCATCGCCAACAAAGGAAAACAAAATGGCGACCAAATGAATTTAATAAAACCAGCGAACAGTCCCGACTTAATTTCTCATCAATAAACCAACATTTTCCGATACTTAATGTATCAAACAAAGCAGCTTACATCTGAGCAGCTAAATCTTATTTTTATATGCGGTAAAATTTATGCATTTCAGTTGATTAGTACACTTTTGCGTGTGTTATTCCGATACGTACATAAATCGTTCGTACCCTTGAAAAGTTAATAAACATGGGGGTGCAATGAGTTATTATTGAAGAGTATTGGTGAACGTTAGATGTCGTACTATAAGCGTTGTTTGCATCGGTTAACGTTGCTGTTCGCTGATACGGTACTTGAACGCGCTACTGGTGATACACAGTTACACACAACTGTAGCGCGTTCAAGTACCGTATCGATTGCATCGATTGCATCAAAAAAGGTAACAATTTAACTAAAACGACCGTTTGACTGTTACCGATTGCGAACGGCATGAACGGCCTCAGAGGTAGTTAGCCATCGCCAACAAGGAAAACAAAATGGCTACCAAATGAATTTAATAAAACCAGTCAATAGTCCCGACTTAATTTTTCATCAATAAACCAACATTTTCCGATACTTAATGTATCAAATAAAGCAGCTTTCATTTCAGCAGCTAAATCTTATTTTTATATGCGGTAAAATTGATGCATTTCAGTTGATTAGTACACTTTTGCTTGTGTTATTTCGAATCGTACATAAATCGTTCGTACCCTTGAAAAGTTAATAAACATAGGGGCGCAATGAGTTATTATTGAAGAGTATTGGTGAACGTTAGATGTCGTACTATATTGATTGTCTGCATCGGTTAACGTTGCTGTTCGCTGATACTGTACTTGAACGCGCTACTGGACTATTATACAGTCACACCTACATAAATTCAAAACTGTTGCAATACCAAAACTTATGACACCACCCTAACTTTGGAATACGTATGAAAAACTCTTTTGAAAGTACATTGTAGTGATATAGAGGATAATTGTTTTTTAGTATAAGATAGAAATTTAATCCATGGAGTGAACATTAAACGTTATATTTTCACGAGTGGCGATGTTCACGAAATGGATTAAATTCGATCTTATACTGAAACAAATACAATTATTCTATTTATTTATGCTTTTCAGCAACTTTTTAAACGAAATTGTTCGACAATTGTGAAAGCGAACGTACATGATTTACTCCGTGTTGAGCCCCAAGTTTGCATAAAACACATTAACGATTAACGAAACAGTTTCCCGTATGATGACGTCACTTATTTATTGATTTGACGTCATCCGAATTACGTCGTTGCATCCGATTTTGTATTCGTGTTCTTCCGTTGAGTGGTTCACGACAAATCGGACTGCCGGAATTTAACGATAAGACACGATTGACTACGATTTTGGGGAGCCCTACGGGGAAAATTCATAATAAAAGCGCGCGTGGCGATAATCCCACTGATTAAAGCAGTGAAATTATCAAGTGGTAATCCACTGCTATTTCGTGGTAATCCACCGAAAAGCATAAATATAAATAGATTTGTTTTTGGTTGAAGAGACCAAAGTCAAATCAATTCAACCTTGGACTATTAAACGACCAAAAGCCTTTTTTTTTTTATCTAACTTGGCATAAGAAGACTGAAACAAGCTCGCTTGAATTCAGGTCTTTTTGTAATGAACTCATTTCTCAATTTGAAGATTAACAAGAGTTGTCAGAGAGACAACAAAGCTCGCCACCGGCACCTTTAGAAACTTAAAAGCACACTCAAGGTCACAGAGGTCAACCTTTTTGCCTGCATGGAAAGGTCTTGTCCATATACACTGGCAAATCAAATATGAAAATAACACCTCAAGGGACATAGGAATTATAAGCATTTTTGAAACCTACACGCAGATTTCGAAACCTAAAACCTTTCGCGACCTTAGTTCAAGGTCAAGGACACTGGGCTAAGTTTTTTGCATGCATGGAAAGATCGTGTCCATATACACATGCATGCCAAATATGAAAGAAATATCTTAATGGATATATGAGTTAAAGAAATTTTGAGAAACCTAAACGCAGACTTTGAAACCTAAACGCGGGTCCTTAGTTCAAGGTCAAGGTCAGAGGGCTCAAACATTTTGCATGCAAGGAAAGATGTTGTCCATATACACATGCAAACTGAATATGAAAGGAATATTTCAATGGACATAGGAGAAATAAAAAATTTGAAAAACCAAAACACAGATTTCGAAAACTAAACATTGGCCCTAAGTTCAAAGTCAAGGTCAAAGGGGTCTAAATTTGTCTGTGCATGTAAAGGTCTTGTCCATATACACATACATACCAACTATGAAAGCAATACCTCAGAGGACATAGAAGTTAAAGGCATTTTTCGAAACCTAAATGCAGATTTCGAAACCTAAACCAAACGCAGATTTCGAAACCTAACCGCAGGCCCTAAGTTCAAGGTCAAGGTCACAGGGGTCTAAATTTTTCTAAGCATGGAAAGGTCTTGTCTACATACAAACACATACAGACTATGGCAGCAATACCTTAAGGGATATAGAAGTTAAAGGCATTTTTCAAAACCTAAACACAGATTTCGAAACTTAAACACAGGCCATAAGTTCAAGGTCAAGGTCACAGGGGTCAACATTTTTCTGTGCATGGAAAGGTCTTGTCCATATACACACACATACCAACTATGAAAGCAATACCTCAAGGGACATAGAAGTTATCGACATTTTCTTAAAATTGTTTACGCCTTTCACGACGACGCCGACGACAACGACGACAACGACGAAGACAACGACGACGACAACGACGACGACAACGACGACGACGACGACTTCACCGGGGGTATTGCAATAGCTCGTCATGTACTACGTACAGGCAAGCTAAAAACACGTTTTTACTGATGGTTCGAAAGATTATGAGAAGGTGGCAGCTGCCTTTGTGATTGGCAATACGGTTACAAACGTTCGGCTCCCTGACACTTCCTCTATATTTTCAGCAGAAATCAAGGCTATTGACTTGGCTCTTGATTATATTGCTGAATATTCATATAGTAAACATATAATATTTTCGGATTCTCTGTCTATTTTAAAGTCATTGAGTAAAGGTTTTACTAAAATATTCTATTTAAAAATATTGTTTTAAAATATCATGAACTGTGTAGTTCTTAAGATATACAATTGTGTTGGGTACCTAGTCATTGAGGGATTAAAGGCAATGAGAGGACAAACATTGCAGCTAAGTCTGCCCTAGCATTCCCTGAATCTGATATGAATCTTCCCTATTCGGATTTCAAACCACATATCATTAGATTTATTTTGAGTAAATGTCAGGAGTCTTGGAACATAAAACACATAACATTAAATGAGGGCGGACATTGCAGCTAAGTCTACCCTAGTATTGCCGGAATCTGATGTGGATCTTTCTTATTAGGATTTCAGACCACAGATTACTAGATTTATTTTGAGTAAATGGCAACCGTCTTGGAATGAGGGAACTCATAACAAACTCCATGCCAATAAACCTGTATTAGGTGAAAGTTTGAATTCATGCCGGTCAATTCACCGGGATAAGATAGTTAAATTGGAATTTCTTATATTACATATCCACATTTATTAAAGCGTGAAGTTCAACCAGATTTGAATGTGCTGATTTAACTTTTATTCAAAATAGGTTATTTCATGCAGAATCCCGTTGATAACCGTTTTAATTTATAGATACATGTATATCTAAACTAAAAGTGCTTGACATTTTTAAAAGCCATTAATCTATATTAATAAATTTGAATAAGTTATATTTCTTAACCCTTTACCTCATAGCCTGTTTCTAGTTTTGAAGACAGGTGACCATTTAAAGCAGGTTGAAAGTAAAGCAGAATGTGCCTTAAGGCACATTCTGCTTTACTTTCAGCCTGCTTTAAGCTAAAATCTGCAAGGCTTTATGTAATATTTGTAATGGTAATTGCTCATGAGGGTATAAACTGAAACTATTTTCTTCAGCGGAAGAATAAATAAAATAGCTAAAAGTCGCTTCTATGGGGGAAAGGGTTAAAGGTTAATTTGAGTATGGCGATTATGTTGTGTCCATAATCTGTTTACATTTCCGTTGATTGGGACTGACAATGACGTAATCTATTACTTGATAATGTTTAAAATTTGATAGTGTCATTATTGATTCGGCTCTAAATGACATTTTTGTGTCGATGGGCCGTAAAACATCATGCATTCATATTTCATTCCTTGGTTCCGCCGTATTTCAAAGAAGCAATGCCAACTACCTGGTCCAAACATTATTCACCCACAAAATAAAGTGAACGTAGATTCCACTACTTTAACGATTATCATAGTTACTTGAGAATGTAATGTTAATCATTCCAAGTCGTTTCACTGCTTCATCAAATACAGTTTTAACCCCATCACTGCCTTACCCCGAGCACAACAGTTTTTTGCAAACAGTTTGGATCCTGATCAGACGCCGCGTTACGCGGCGTCTGATCAGGATCCAAACTGTTTGACACTCATTTCAATATTTCTTCAATAAAAATAGCAAAACTTAGATTTTAAGAAATAAGAGCAGACGACCATTTTTAAAATTGATGACGTCACGGCAGTGAATGGGTTAAAGGTCAATTAAGATAAACTGGTAATGCCTAACGAGTTGAATATTGCTTTCTTAAGCGGGTTAGGACAGGGTAGATGTTTGGAACTCGATGTTGATTATATATGATTACAAAGATTTGAAACCATAATTTTTTTAAAGACACGTGTATGCGTAGAACTATTCTTCGATCCAAACCTCGAACCTGTCTGCTAAGTCCATCTCACTGCTTCTAAAACGAGCTACTGTGTTACCGTTAGAGTACAATATTTTATTCTTTGGTACAACACCCGATAGTTTGTCACAAGGGTAGTAGTCCGAATAACTGACTATAAACCACCCAGTGTGGTTACAATTGTTGTCTCCGTGAAGATTCTGACCTACAACCCATCGATATTTCTTTTTCCAATTTCCAACCATAGACACTAGTCCTGTAGCAGTTGTAGAGCTCAAGTCATCCCAAGAACTTTCAAGGATATTTTCACTGGAAAACCAGTTTGTCATGTTGCTACTTGTACCATTGAAAATGATAAAATGCACAACGTTTTCATCTCTGTTTATTTCAAAGCGAATTCTTTTATTAACATAAGTCGGCCAGTTGTTAAGAACGCTTGAGTTTCGAAATTGACCCCACGGTCGGATGTCATTAGTGTACCTTTTATCATTTAGCCAGCAGTCAAGTATGACACCGGTTATATAGCTGTATATCTTTCGAAATGGAGGATTCGACATCATGTAACACCCTGACATGCTTCTATGGGTCCAATTTCCAGTTAAAATGTTGCATTTTGCAGTTAAGGTTTGAAGAAGGTTATAGCCGCTATTACAAGAAAGTACCATTTCGATAGAAAGGTTGTCTTTCTGACGGTATTCAACTTTAGCGTTGAAGTCTCCCTTTGGAATTGTGCAGTTACACCTAAGCAAATCCGTATCTGACCATTCCCCATCAGACAGACAAGTGGTTTGAAATGTCTTTGACAATCCAGGGCATGTATACAGCGCTTTAGATCCAACAGTGAATATATTTCCTTTAAGGACAGAATTAGGAGGATTTTGAAGTCGTTTGCAGAACTCCACAGAACAGTTAACACCAGAATCAGGTCGAGCAGATATGTCTTTATTTGAGAACAAAGTATCATCATGACTGCTGTGTTTTACAAAGGTTATTTTTAGTCCGGGTGCCTGAGATGGAATGGATGAATTCACGCCTGTATGAAGTTCACAACGTGCATAGCGTCTATCGTATCCAATGACACGGCAGTTCGTTGAACACTCACACTGTTTCAAGCACGTTCTGTATGATATCCCCCAGATTGTTAAAAGAGGATGATAATATATCCCAGACAAACGTGCAATCACTGTCAACCCGCATACAAACAGAACATTTTCTTTAAATTTCATGTTAATTGGTGACTCTTTAACAAACCTCTAGGAGAGATCCTAACCCTTTCCTCCATAGAAGCGACTTTTAGCGTATTTGATTTGTTCCTCCGCTGTGGAAAATAGTTCTAGTTTATACTCTCATGAACAATTACCATAACAAATATTTTATATAGCCTAGCAGATGGTAGTTTAAAGCAGACTGAAAGTAAAGCAGAATGTTCCTTAAGGCACATTCTGCTTTACTTTCAACCTGCTTTTAGTGATCACCTGCATTTAACGTGATAAACGAGTTATTGGTTAAAGGGTTAAACGAACAATGAAAAAAAGTGGTAGCTACACACCTATCGGAAATTTGTGTGTGTTTGACATGTGGCATTGAGCTATTGTTTTATGCATGGATATGGTAATTGTCACTCATACAGACATAAGGTAATGTGTTGATCTGAAATACATTTACATAACCTAATGTTATAGCCTTCGCAGTCTTGACGTCATCAATTTTAAAAGATTGGTGTCTGCTTTTATTTCTAAAACAGTTTGGATAATAATACAGTCGTGGCAAACGTACAAACAAAATCAAAGCGCATACGAACAGAAAGTTTACTTTAGACACCATTATAAATTATACTTTCTCAACAAACTCTCGACGTGATTTTAAACGAACACTGAACGACTGTGGTAGGTATACCCTCATTGGTAATTTGTATAATATTCTTGGTTTGACATTTAGCCATCTAATTAATGCAGAATATGGTAATTATCGTTGCTAGAGAAATCGATCTGAAACAGCTTTACCTATTGGCAAATTAACAACTCACCTGCAAGATAACGTCTGCTTTCATTTATTAATTTATCCCATTACCCCATAGCCTGTTTCTAGTTTTGAAAACCCATGACAACTTCAAGCAGGTTTCAGTCTTTATGTCTGCTTTAAGCTACCATCTGCTGGGATAAAGAAAAGATTGCATGTGGTACACATTCATAACGGTGTATAATGACACGTGGGTATTAAACAGTGTAGATTAACCAATTACCCCATAACCTGTTTCTTATTTTGAAAATGGGTGACTATATAAAGCAGGTTGAAAATAAAGCAGAATGTGCCTTAAGGCATATTCTGCTTTACTTTCAGCTTGCTTTAAGCTACCATCTGCTAAGCTAAAGAACATATTTCTGATGGTATATACTCATGAATTTATAAATTGGAACTATTTTCTTCAGTGGAAGAATAAATTAAAGGCGTAAAAGACGTATTTTTGGGGTAATGGGTTATACTACTGCATTTAATTGTTTTTTACAAACCGAGTAATCAGAGACTTCGGCCAAACGATCGCATTGAGTAACAAACAGTTTAGACACTGTTTTACTCGGAGATAGGTCTAGATATGGCAATATGTTAGTTAGGTTGTTACAATCTCCCATGACAGCACACCATTGTCTATCAATCGTGAATATTTTAAATTGGTTTTTATACTGAGGTGATAGCTTATGACATAATATTATTCCCTGCTTTAACGAAACTAAACGTAAATGCAAAAATTAAATGTTGAAGAAATAACTAATTACTCTGGTGCCCGTTTAAGGTTCATGTAAAGTGTTTTTGGTGCATTTTTGAAAGGTCATTGTTTTTGGTCATTTATAGAGCAATGTTGCATAATTTCATATCAAATGTTCGTATTGAAATAAACAAGCTTATGAGATATCTTACAGTTGAAAAAAAACTGTGTATTTTGAATTTGAACAATATGTTTGGATTTGCATAAAAATTTGAAGCAAATTTTCTGTATTGAAATTCAACAAATCCTTCCTCTATATTGAAGAATATGCTTTACATGAGGTAGTAGGACCAAAACCCTGACGAAATCCACTCAAATAACAACAGAAGAAGTCATGGAATATTTGACAATTTTCAAGGACAACACTATTTTGCCATGGGGGACTACTTATTTTTTCCAAAGTATGGTTGGCAACACGAGCTTCTGTCAAACATGCCGACTGTATTATTTTTTCATCATTCTTTTTTATAAATTTGATAAACTGAATTATACCTTGAGAATACATTGAGAATCGTTGTTGGGCTCTCGCGGGAGGATCTGCTTCTTTATAAATAAATACGAAAGACTCAAGCAGGAAACGTAACACAAACAATACATCCACCTCTCAAGCAGAACACACACACACAGTCATACCACAACACACACACACACACACACACACACACACACACACACACACACACACACACACACACACACACACACACACACACACACGCAATACCATTCCTTCATCTACACACTAAATAGAAACAACACGCAAGACAAACATAAAGCAAAGTGAACATAGGAGCCCGCCTTGGTACGGTCAGTAGCAATCAATAACCAACTATAAATTAATTAATTATTAACAACCACTGGGGGTTAAACCTGGGTTTAGGGGCGCCCAACCTCACACTTATCTCCTATATTCACCTATAAAGACAAACAGTGTACATAAAATATAAACCCTGTTCCACAACCTCACAATCAAAAAGACCGCCAGCACAGTAAGTAAATACATGTAAAACATTTAGCAAAAATTCTATGACAAGATCATTAGTAACATGGGAAAGAATTAAACATTCAAGCCCGTGTAAAAAATAACCCACTATGGCAACGGTCAAATTGTACTCAAGCGACTAGTCTGTAGTTACGAGTAACTGTAAGACATTGACGGGTCTAGGGTACGACAGAGAGGGGGAGAAAAAACAAAGCACGAAAATCCGACATAGCTCTCCCGGTTAAGGACGGCTTTAAAGATACATCATCATGTAGTGCTAAGCCCTGTCTGTCGTCGCACAACCAAAGAGGAAAGCATAGTTATCACTTGTAGATTGATCGATAACCAAACGTGAAGTGCGCAGCAATATAGTTGGATCATAATCTTTTTTGAGGAAAAATCTAATACGTTTCACAAATAGGTTTCGAAAATGTATATGTCCAAGAATCTTACGAAGTCTGTAAATCACATCACCATAAAACTCCGGATGTGAAATACCTTGCCGCAGAAAAGACTTTAAGTTACATTTATACTTGTTAATGAGAGGAAGATTTCTATAAAAGAATTTAGAAAATGTTTTACGAAGTTTATGAAATCTGTACCCCTGTTTAAGAAGCTTTTCAGTAATAGTTTTATTACGAATGTGGAAGTCCTCAACAGAGGTACAGGCCCTAGCAAAGCGAATAAGTTGAGAAATATAAACCCCGTAAGATGTGGAACGAGGAACATCGCCATCTAGATGAGGATAATTTACAATACTAAAATCAAAATCATCTCGTTTATCGTAAATCTTAGAAGAAACAATTCCGTTATTTATAAAAAGATCCAAATCTAAAAATGGTGCCGACAAATTTGACACGTTTGTTTTATTAAGGCGTAGTTCTTTTGGGTAAATAAAAGGAAACAACGTATCAAAAAATGGGTTGTCTATATTAAAAATATCATCTAGATAGCGCGATGTATTGTTAAAGGCTTCGATCATATCTGCCTGTGTATCAGGTTTTAGACTAAGCATAAAGTCCCTCTCTTAACAGTACCAAAATAGGTCTGCGACAAGGGGGGCACAGTTTGTACCCATAGGAATACCAATCACTTGGCGGTATATGGTACTCCCAAAACGTACATAAATATTATCCAGAAGAAATGTTAGTGATTCACAGACATCGGTGCAAGTCCACATAGTGTAATGCTTAACGGTGTCATTTGTAAAAAATGCACGATCAGTATTACACGCCAGAAATAGCTTCCTTTCTCTGGCAAAAGTCTTTTCAATAAGTTGTATAAGTTTAGCTTTTATTAGATTATGAGGTAAGGTAGTATATAGTGTTGAAAAGTCATACGTACTTATATTGCAAGCTTGGTATTTTCTATATTCAAGCTTCGCCAAAATTTCATTAGAGTTTTTGATAGACCAAAACAGATTAAATCCAGAATTTTCGTAAGTCTTATCACAATACCTTTGAACATGTTCTTTGATTTTAATTAAAGACGATGTTAAAAGTTTGGAAAGCTTAGTAGTAGTACATGCACTTGAATTAGCAATAAAACGAGACTTATAAGGTGTTTTGTGGAGTTTTGGTATCCAGTACATTGTAGGAAGTTTGTGACATGTAATGTTGACATCAGCTTTTAATTGTTTACATGTATCAAGATGATCAGATACTACATTACGCTCCGTTAAATTGGTAGATATATAGGAATTGGTATTCACAAGTTCCTGGTTTAAAGCATCAACATAATGTAATCGTCATACAATTATCACATTATTGGATGCTTTGTCGGCAGGAACGAGTACATACTTGGAATGAAAGTCTTGTATGCCCTTCTTTAAGTGACGAATGTTAAATTTAGGTTTAGGTGGTAAAAGATGGTTATTGGATAAATAGAACGAAATCCGGATATCGATAATATCAAAAATTAATTCTTTCCATTTTGAAAGAGCGTCATTTTCAGCATGTTCTCTTCGGCACCAGTTGGTACTATAATTATTCAAAGCTTCCGAAATATGATCACGGCAAGTATCGAAATCAATTAAGGCAGGTAATCTAAATTTAGGTCCCTTACTCAAAAGCGCTCTGATGCGTTTATCTTTAATGATATCAAAATTGCCTGTTATTATATGACCCACTGGGGCGTAACAGAATTTAGAAGAGGTACAATCTCATGTAGCTGGTGTATTTTCGAGAATTTTAAGATCAGAAACAATTTTATTGTAGTTCAAAATTAACCCTCTTACAGATTTATTATACTTATAGCAAATAATAGGTGGTTCAAGATTTTTGAAATAATTTGGAACAGCATTCATCACATTTTTGTTTCGGAGAATACTTTGTAAATCTATAAAATCAATACCTTTATTTATAAAAGGGACCTTAATGAAAAATCTTTTGTGATCGTTTAAAGAATCAATATGCGGTCTGAGAACGTGCTGAGTATAACTTTGTATTAAACCTGCAGTATGATACAGAGGATCTGTGCGTAAAATTATATTATCAGCCTTGTCGTCAATATCTCTTAAAGACGTCAATGACAACGAAGAAAGCCGAGAAAGCATTTTATGTTTACCAGAATGTAACAGCAGATTATGCAAATCTTTAATAGAAATCGACTGACGTGATTTACGTTTAATATTATCATTTATACGAATACCATGCGATCTAGATTTACGGTTTCGTTTAGAATAAATCGAAAAAATATCAATTGAAGGTTCTTTAGAAATATTGCCAGATTGGTATATATTATCATTCAAGCCTAAAGGAAAGGGTGTCTGTAAATTTTTAATCCATTTTAATTCCGTTTTAAATCTAGCCTTACATTTGAAACTATTAGTAGCATTTTGATCATACGTAATATGTTCGGCACGTTGAATTGAAATAAAATCTAATCCATGTCCAGATTTCCGAAAATGTTGATACAGAAAGTTCCTCAGTTTTTTGTTTCTACAAGTACGAAGATGTTCATTAAACCTAGTTTTGAGGGGACGACCGGTTTGCCCAACATACTGGATACCACAACCTGGTGCTTTTCAGGTTAACACGTATATAACATGATTAGTTCGTCAGTTGATGTCTGAATCTATGACAACACTAAATAATCTACCGTTTACTGTTGATTGTATAGTAGATTTGCAAGATAAATAATTGCAACACGCTCACCTCTTAGCATTGCACTTTTCAATAATAGGATGCACTCTACGTTTTTTGTTCAATGGTCGTAATAAAACAAAATTATTACGTTGAATAGAATATTTTAGAGGTGAAAGCACTACTTTTGGACCATTATGAAAACAATTATTAATAGAAAGAGATGGAATGTAAAAAGAAGATGCCGAATATAGCTTGAGTGGTGATAATTGTACGGACGGCTGCAGTGATGCAAAATTAGTAGTATTTCTAGGGATATGAACAGAACACGCAGAGTGCATTCTAAGTGGTGTAAGGGGGATTTTTAGTCTTTTGTTTGTTTGTAGTTCCATAATTAAGAGAAGCAAGGAAGCACCTGTCCCTATGTATCGACTATAACTCTACAGATTGAAAGTTCGAAATTTATTATAAAGTAATTCCAATTTGAAAAATGTAAAGATTGAAAATAGTTAATGTAATTATAACTCTATAGACAGAAAGTTCGAAATTTATTATAAAGTAATTAAGCCCATCCTCTTCCTAGAATTCTTCTATAACTGTGTTTTAACGCATGTTGCAAGATTTATACATGATTATAACGATTTCATTGCGGATAACGATTACACAATTGCTATTCAAATCCAAGGTCTCTCTATGCGTCTAAACTCTCAAACGTGTTCCTTACTTTGCACGTGCGCAGATACAGGTGTTTCACTGTAAACAGCGCTACATTCATTACCATGAAGGCAAGAGAACCTCTCGCCACATTCCGCTCGCCTCAAGGTGCACAAAGGAGGAGTGACAATGGAGAACGATATGTTTGAGAGAGACATAATGGGTGGTGGCTGGCAGCGCTATGGTCTGGGTTGGGAAAATGGGAACTCTGGAAATTGACTTGGTTATTATTCAATAAAATGCCAATTCTCAGCGTTACATCAATATATTAAATAACACAGTGATACGATTCATGCAAAATAAAGGAAGGACCTGGCATTTCCAGCTTGACAATACATAATACATGTATAAAGCATCGAACGGCGCGTATCACCACACAATTTCTTGCTAAAATACATTAACGTCCTGCCTTGGCCTATTTTATCCTCGGACATGAGCCCCATAGAACACATATCGGATGTATTTGATAACAAGTTCAAGTCAATTCATCAAATTTATACCATAATGATCTCCAAAGTGCATTTTGGTTAGAATGGGAACGTATTTGAAACGTAACGTAAATTCAATGAGGGGACGTATTCTGCAATGCATCCGTAAAATGGAGGGCACAGTGGTTACTAGTGATTTTTTAACATCACTTTAAATGCGCATCAAGTAAATGTTTGTTTCCAGATGCTGTGTGGTCATTCTAATTATTAAGAATATTTGATTTCGACCCCTCTCAACTGAATTATTCATTAAACAGTATGCAATATTTGATTCTAATCCAATGAGTTACACAGACACATGAATATGAAATTGAAGCTTCGATTACAAAAATAATTAATCCGGCATATAAATGTATCAACAAACTATATCTTTTTAATTCTATATAAACTGAAGTGAGATCCGGTTGTTTATAATTCTCTGTGAAAAGTGTTGTAAACTTAATGATGTTTTTTAAATTCTAAAAAGATGTTTAAGGTAAAATATTTCTGTATGTATATCTTCCATCTCTTAAATAATTTTCAACACTGTATCATGTCACCACGGCTTCGTCGATGACCGACCAATTTTTAAAAAACCAATCTTTCGGTACATGTAAGGTTGACAATCCAGGAGACGCTTATTGACAGGCTTACATAACTTTTCAACACTTCTTTTAAGAATGGATACCATAATACATGATAATAGTTTTTCCATATTGACCTGACGAGTGCTTTGTATAAAATTATGAAAGAGCTTTTCGCAATATAATTATTATATATTCTGATTATTAAGGATTGATAATACACTGATGGATTTGTTATCTTTTACAGCTACATGACTTCTTACTTTTAAGTCCTGTTGAAAGATGACCCATAAATCCCTCTTTGCTCTAGGAGACTCAGTGTCTTCAAAATTCAAAGTAAACTGGTAATCTTGTTTGTCTCTACCATAGTGTAAGGTCCTGCAATTTATCACATTAAAACGCGCCGTCCACAAAGGACAAGGTTCACGAAGGGTCAAAATTGGCCCTGTTACAAAAATTCATAAAAATGTGTGTATGAATAAAGAAAGTCTTTATACATGTGAAAATGACAATTTTTATTTCCAATCTTCAAACATTGTTGCCATGGCAACCAGTTATTCAACAACATACAAAACAAAGAAATTGCTCTTTTGAAGTGGATGTGCGAGTATAAATCGCATGTACACGAACAAAATAAGTGTGTTTCAATATAGTATAAACAATTCCCTAGTACGACGTATACATTACAATAATACTAATAACATTTAAAACAATTTGACACAGTTGCTATGGTTACAAAACATTTTTTATTGTTTTTCAATTCTAGGCTGTCTAGACGATATGAGGTAAAATAATATGTTTATTTCTTTGACTTTACAGTTTTATCCAAAAGTTAAAACTTGTTAATTTTATCAAAAGTGTTACCATGGCAACCAGTAAACCTGTTTCATGAAACTAAAACTAAAAATAAGTCATTCAGGATTCCAAAGAAATTGCTCTTTTGAAGTGGATGTGCGAGTATAAAGACAGGATTAGATAGAGAAATATGAAATTAAAATGTATTTCAAAGTTTTAACTTATCGTACTAAGTTTTATGAAACGGGCCCCAGGTGAGTAGATCTATAGATCTATCAAAATTTTCTGCATTGAATCCTTTGGTGAGGCTACGTATTAGAATAGTCTCTTCGAGATGATTCTAATAAGTAGTTACACCATAGTTTTTGATGATAGTGATTGGTTTATTTTTAGTTTACTCCCTCGCTCTCTCTTATCTAGAGCCGAATCATGCCTTAACAATAAACATTATTCCTTAAACCAAATGGTAGCCCGTTTTTCAACGGAGGTTGTTGGTGCATTCTAAAGATGTCCCACTAAAAATTCGCTTTGACGGTTGTATTTTTTCCATGTCATGACATTGCATCATGACGTTACGTCATAACAGCCCTAATGTTAACAAACATTGATGCTTGTGGACGAGAAACGATTTATAATAGTAACCTATTTTAGGTCAGTTGTTGCTGTTGGCGTACCTGTGCTTAACACTCACAGGACAGTTTGGTACAGACATTATTGTCTGTCAATGTCAAGTTAAATCATTCATGTACAGTGAAACATCTTTTACCAGACACTTGTAAAACAACATTTTAGGTATTCAGGGATGCAATTTTTCCGGATTTTTCTGAAATCTTCAGACTTTTATCCTAGCCGATGGTAACTTAAAGCAGGCTCAGAGTAAAACATAAAAGCGCCTTAGGGCGCATTCTGCTTTACTTTCAGCCTGTTTAAACAGGGCGCGTGTCTTCAAATTAGATATAGACTATGGGATGAAAGTAAGGCCTGTCGTCCGTATGTGTTTCGTTATCTACATACTTTTCCAAAAAGTGTTTGCTTAGAGAGATTTAACTGTACACGTATTTGTAACAGTATAGTAGCTTACATTACAAACAAACAACAACAACCAGTCATGTTTGACTAGAAGAAAATGATCTACATAACGAGAAACATCAATTTTAACCCCTTACCCCATTGCCTGTTTCTAGTTTTGAATATAAGTTACTACCTAAAGCAGGTTAAAAGTATAGCAGAATGTGCCTTAAGAGTAAAGCAGAATGTGCCGTAACTTCTTTTTTTTATCAGCCTGATTTAAGCTACCATGTACTAGAAAATAAAAGTTTTTATCTTCTGACAGATATTCATGACTGTGTAAAGTGGAACTATTTTCGTCAGTAGAAGAACAAATTAAAGGTATAAAAGGCGTATTTATGGGGTAACGGGTTAAACACGATGTAGTTTAAAACCATTCCAAAATTCTAGACTCTTATACATAGTCACATACATGTATATTAATTACAAATACAGGAGAAATTAAGATGTCTATGGTTTTCTGATTAGGATTAAACATTTGGAATAGGTGTTTTGTACATGTTTTGGGATATTACTCCTCATTTACACTTTGCTCACTATCTGATGATGCATCTATGCTTTCTGGGTATATAGCTGCATCGTCAAGGTAAGTGCCCCAGACCAAAGCACCGCAGCAACATGCGAGCAAACACCAACTACCCGTGCACCTGCCCTACATTTACAATACCAGGCGTCTATTCCTGATGGAGTGTATCTTATCCACGCAAGATATGCTTTTGCTGAAACATGACTGTTTCCGTCAAAATGTTCCTGGATATAACTGGTGGACATTTTCAATTGGTATGACCCGCATGTAATGTTTCTTAATTGCTCTTCAGTCATCACAGGAAAGTCATTGAGGGCAGCGGTATCTGCACGCAGCCAGTTGCACGATGACCGGCTGGAATACTTTGTTTCCACTTCCTGTTTCAGTTCATTTATTCCAAATGATAATTCCTTCATTCTTAGCGCGAGTTGTCCATCATCTGCATTTGATAAAACTGGGCTTGAATACCTATTCATGATAGCGCACACTATTCTTGTATACTCCCCAATATAGGGCACTTGGTTTGTTGGGAGTACATGGGCAAGATACTTCCAGTTTTTGATTATCCCATTTGCCGCTTCCACAACCCAGCGTATCTGAAATAGATGTTAACAGTAACACTGTAATATCAGAAAAGTGTTAATCTGATTTGTCAACCTCTTTAACCCATTTGACCACTGAATGTTATATGGAAAAATCCAGTTTTCATTTCAGACAGTTACATAGTTGACTGTTTAATGTTGATCTTTACTCTAAATTGCAAAATGGCAAACAGTGCAGACCCTGATCAGATGGAGTCTTTACATGGATATGGGTCTACACTGTTTGCCAATGACAAGTGCACTATCACAGGTACACAGTAATAAATTCGTCTCTTGGGTTAATGTGTTAACTTGTCACACATTTCCATCACGCTTTAATAACATATATTGAAAACAATATTAGCAGCTTGAATAACAATGTGTACTTTATTGTTAGAATTTTGTTATTTAAATACCACTGGTAATTAAGTTGAATTTGGAAGTCTCTTTTCAGTGACATGACTTTTGTAATATAATTGTTTTTCACATGTGTACTTTTCTTAGGTGCACTATTGATAAATGACGCGTATACTCATAGACATGGTTGAATGTGTTATAAAAGCAATTTCGATATATGTGTTCGTATCAATAAACTGTGCCGATCCTTATCAGAGGAATCCTGTAGGAGTCCTCTGGTCTGGGTCTGCACTGTTAGTATACGACACTTGTACTTTATATTTGTACACTGTTAGTAAATGACAAGTATGCTCATAGAAAGTGTTGTATGTCTTCTGTTAATAGATGTATGTACTTTGAGGGTCACAATTAAGGGAGATTAGTTACTCTCTTGAAATAAAGTATTTATTATTATTATTAATATCATTGTTACCATTTGAAATTATGAAAACACTGTTTATACTCAAGGATTTTCATTTGTAGTTTCTTATAAATCAATATAAAGTGTTATCAATGTCTACCTTAGTAACCAGTCGACTTGCATTTGCATCCTCTGATGACATTTGTTTTTCCCCTTTCACTAAGAATGCTGGCATTTCAGTCTTTATTCCCATCTCTTCCAAGAAGTTGAGGGAGTCTCTAAATCCCCTGTCTACGATAAAAATATCACTTGGTTGGATCCAGTCTTTTATTCTCTCCATATTGGAAGCCATAAGGTGCTTCAGAATAGATGCGTCATTGTTTTTAGTATCAGCAAAGTATGGCCCCAAAACACTTACAAAGTAACCAGTTGTAGTTACAATGACCATAGGCTTCACAAGAGGTCTGCCTTTGTGCATGCTATAAGACCGTCTTTGGAAATGAAAATTGTTGCTCTTCTGAATGTAGATGTATGTGCCATCCAGAACTAGTATGACTTGGTCACTTTCATCTCCAAATAAAGACTGGGCTAACGTTCTTGTATGATCAGCAATTACCTTTTCACGAGAAATATGTGAGAATCCCAAGTTATTTGGAACAAAATCCAGCATCAGAGACTTCCGCACTGAATGAATGGCTCTTCTGATGCTAGATCTTGTAGTGCAGAAAAGAGTTCCCAGCAACTTGTCTGAAAGTCCAGTTCTTAGTTTCATTAAGAAAATCCCAACAGTGGTAAAGATACTTCTCGAAGGAGTATTACGTATGTCATTTTTTAAAAAGGTTACAATGTCAAGAAACTGTTGTGTCGTAAGTCCTGTCATATTGAGTATGTCCTGGTCAGAGTACGAATTTAAGTCGTCAAAGGAGAGTTTATTTGTCGATTATGACTGAACTCTCATCCGGAGTTTCTGAAGAAGATCTAAAACTGCTGTTCTATTTAGAAAAACATGATCTACTGTTTTCAACAGGTCTATTGCTACAGCTGTGAAATCTCCACTGCTGTCGAAATGACCTGGACAACATCTACTTCCAGAGGAAATTAAAACATTATGTTTCAGAAAGATATCAAATTTTGTTGACGATGATACAACAACAAGCTTTGGCCCGGGTTTCTTACACACAAAGCAATAAGCATGACTTTTACTTGTAGTTGGGATTTTCAGATGCACTGACGGAGGGCTCAGTGGGGTTGAAGATTGATCATTCTCTTCTTGTTGTTGTTGTTTCTGATGTATATCTATAGCTATAGGCCTAGTACATGTTGACTTGTCTCCAAGTGGAAGTACATTCCTATATGCTGGCCTGCTGCATTTACCACATATAACATCTTTACTTGTGGACTCTAGGAGAAAGGATTTCCTAAGATATTTAGCCACATGCTTATTAACTGGGCGTCTTTGGTTTACATTCAGTCTTTTGTTGCACAGGATGCAGTTAAATGTCATTCTGAAAAAAGACAATAAACACTGATATAGTGTAGGCTTAACCCTTGCCCTCATAAAAGCGCCTTTTATCGCATTTAATTTATTCCTCAGCTGAAGAAAATAGTTCTCATTTATACAGTTATGAATATATATGATAAGAAATAGATCTACTAGTGTATATTTTCTAGAAGATGGTAGCTTAAAGCAGGTTGAAAGTAAAGCAGAATGTGCCTTAAGGCACATTCTGCTTCATTTTGAACCTGTTTTAAGTGGCCACCTATATTCAATACTAGAAACAGGCTATTGGGTAATTGGTTAAGTCTGAATAAGACTCACCATAAATTATTTTGTTCAGATCTAGATCTATTTATATTAATTTTTAAACTTATGCAGTATGAGATGAGTAAGGTAGATTTTATCAGATCTAGAGAAAGGTACATTTTATTACAGGACTTTTGAACCAGCAAACTCTGTCACGCAAATTCCAGCGCCTTATCCAATGAGCTATAGAGGACGACGTTACAAACGTCTCAAATTATGGTGTACTTGTTATTCACATCATAGAACTGATTTAAACATCAAATTGAATATTATCATTTCAGCGGTTTAACTTCACATTTTTTAGCGATCTACATCAAATTATTTAAAATATTGTAGTAAAACATGTATAGAAATATATATAATCACTAAAATATTAAAAATAAATAACCAAACGAAACTTCGCCTTCAAAGCGAACGGAAACTACGGAGACAGATCTAAAACATATTTCGAAGCATAACCTTTCATTTAAAGATACAATTGCATAAAATTCATATATCTGAAGATCAATTCACACAGCATTCCTATGTTTTACATAAAATACACCAATTGTCTTGGTTTGTTTAGACCCTTTGCGAGTCTCATGGAGGCACCAGACTACATCACCGACATTGTACTGCTGAAAGGACAACTTGAAATCGTAGTTTTCTTTGTTGCGGAAACAGATCATTTATAAACATTTGAATAATATGGGTCCCACGACCATTCCCTGGGGTACCCCACATCAAACGTCTTCCCACGAAGAAGACTCTCTTCTCACTGATACATATTGTCTACGGCTAGTATAAAAGTCAAGTTTCCATGACAAAACCGATCTCTGATACCAAATACTGATACTTTGCGAAGAAAACGTTAATGTACTGTGCTCTCAAAAGCTTTGGCAAAATCTAGATAATTATACTTTATACTGTACCAACTTTCACCACCCTCAATGAAGTGTGACTATTCCTCCATGAAATCAATTAACTCTTAAACGCAGGATCTTCTAGAACGAAAACCAAATTGAGCATCAGATAAACTGACATATGATTGTTTCTGACTAAATGTTCAAATATGTGTGCCCTAATCATAATTTCTAAACACTACTGGAGTAAGGCTATCAGGGAGGCAGTTTCATATACTCTAGAACCATTACTATAATTTAATATGTATGTGTGAAATGAAGAAACAGAATATACGTGAAAGAATAGCAAGGACAAAAAAGAATTGCGTGTCTCTGCATGACGCAATCGTCTGCTATGGCACTACTAGCACTCCATAGTAAACAAATGTTGAATTTAAGAAAATCATCCGGGCAATTATACATGTACGTACCCACCAGTAGCTGGAATACTTTCAGAGCATTCTAAGCTTTTATAATAAAGATCGCAAGGCAAAGTGAAATATTAATCAACATTACAATAGTCGGAAACATGAGGAATACTTGAAAGGGTTATAAAAGATGATTTAAAGACAAAACATCTAATTACATCTCACCAACCCTGAAACAATAGTCAGCAGTGATATGGCCGGATGTGTTTTCGCGCAAGTAGTCAGCTGAAGAATCGTGGCATTTTGAGGAATTTGTGATCGAAAGTGATGTGCAATGGACTTATTTTATTGATAAAATCTCAAAAAACAGTAATATACGGAAATAAAAGATTAAAGTATGGATGTTAAAAAAGTGTGAAAATGCGGAGTAATCCAAAGGCCAAACTTCTGATAATATGTCAACAGTGATATAATTTAACGGATATATGGTCCAACTGCGGTTATTTGGGTGAGTGACATTCCACTGATCTTATTACTTATTGTTTTCTCTTTTCGCACGTATATATCAATCGTCAATTGGTTTTGTAGATTTGGAGTAACTTAATTATAAATGATGAAACACCTTGAGCAGGCAAATGGCTGCCCTCAATGGCCTCATGTCAAAATTGGTAGGACAAACTACATCTTTATTTGTGCCTTTACTAAGATATTCTATGTAGGACTACCGAGTATTAAAAGGGTTCTGTGTCTGTATTCTACTAATTTTCCGATAATACTTGCCATTTAGTGATTTGATATTTTCTGCTGAAGTGGTTATTTTCACTCTATTTTCACTATATTTTGAGCTTCTGACAACACAAATACACCCAAATATTGGCATGTTCCTTTCAATGAGTGATTTTTTATACTGTGTTAAAATAGTTTTAGCCAATGTGGTATAGTTATTGAGTATTACAACTTTTCAAATTTCAGTATTTTTTCTCGTACAGGAACTTTACATGCACCTTAACCCTTTCATGGATTGTATTGTCATAGTCGGACATTTTTGTTTTAACTTTTTTCAATTCTTGTTCAAATTTGTGTACTTTTGCGTTCGTGTTTCCCATTTCTTGTCTTAGTTTTGTAATTTAAGACTACTGATTTTCCATTTTACCTAGCCTTTGACTTTGTACTGTCATATTGTTCTCAACAAATTGCCATCGTTTCGTTTGATTATCAATTAGTGCTTGGATATTGTTCATTTGTTGACACAATCCTGCAGCCCAAGGTGTATGGGGGAAACAGGGACATCCATAGCTGCCGCACTAATTGTATTTGTGTTGAATTGTAAAGGTTGTCCCTGTTGTTTCAAAACAGCTTGTGTCGCTATGTTGGCCGTTAAACTTTGCTCTTGGCCCGGTATAATACTTATGTTTCTTGTAAAAGGCTGGGCTTGTATTTCACTGAGATTTGGAGCAAATACGTTTGTTCCGTATAAAATTTCACTCGATTGGCCAAGAATGTCCGTCGTGTTTATTGGGTTTGTGTTTATTGGGTTTGTGTTTGTCACGTTCCGTGTAGAGGTTTCAGGCAAATGTATGTTGCTCGTCTCCTTTTGTTTGTTTTGTGATTTGCCATTGTGTCGCCCTGTTTTGCCCATGGTTAGTTCGGTACAAGCTTTGGATAACCGTTATAAGCACGTGCGTGCACGGGTGCTAACAATACCTTTTCACTGTGTAGTATGTGCTCAGGGAAAACATTATTGGAAAATCAGTCATGCGTGACCAAAACATTGTCATAAATCGTGGGCGATTATCAACTTTTATCCCACCCACTATAACTACCCTTGTACCGAAGGAAGCTTCAAAGTCAATATTTCAGAATTCCATCAAAATAATTAGGTTACCATTTGACAGTTTTTTCATTCCGATTCATTATTCCGTAAATAGTTCCATTCTATTTTAGTGTTAAACCTGATATATTTTCACATTTTTGTACAGGAATGTAAACAAGTCTTGCTGTATGTATACGTCATCAAATATAACTAATGCATAAAGGAATTGTTATAATACATGTTTTATGTTTCATGTACGATAAACTAATTACATGGCTATCTTATCAATAATTCACACCTCATTAAACAGCCAGTAGTCCAGTCACGTGACCAGATATAGGGGTTCCCCACCTCCTGTTGAGTCATTTATGGTGTTCCTTTTTTGTTTTATTGTCTTATGTATTTATTAGGGATGGAGGATCGCTAAGAAAGATCGCTTAAAAATATGTGTCTTCTTAATAGATTAAACAAAAAGGACAAAGGTTTAACACAAGGGGTATTAACAATCAGCCAGACAGTCTAAATGACACGCCAATCATTGAATTGATGTTTTCCGCACCTTCTAATTTGAAAAATGCGGCATTTTTTAACATACATAACTTTCACAATTGGAGGTTGATTATCATGCGATTTAAAGAATATTAAGGGATATAATATTTTTTGAGGGATCGTTGTCTCAGATGTTTGATATATTGTTCCAACTGGCCAAAACAAGGCGTAACGTAACAGCATGTCGACTTTATACAGTAAAATAATTTTGATGTTACATAGCAAACGATATGCAAACTCATTATAATGAAATGTAGAAAGATACAATTTCTTGAAATTTCATACTATTGGTTTTAACACTTTCGCTGCCAAGTTTTATCGTCTGCTTTATCCCACTTACCGCCAAAATATCGTCTGCTTCGGTAGTGTCGTCTGCAATATTTTAAAAATCATATTTAGGGTTGTTTTGACTGAACAAATGTCGATACGAGTGTCAAAAAGTCTGGATCCTTATCAGACGCCGCGTAAGACTGGGTCTGATCAGGATCCAAACTGTTTGCAAAGTCGCCGTTGGCAGTTAAATAGTTAATCTGAGTAGACATGGAGCTATACACTTAAAATTCCGTGGAGTATCAAACTGGTTGGGGCCTGATCTGGCTCCAAATTGTAGTTATTTTGGCATTAATGTGTTATTGGTAAAGAATAACGTTTTCTCCACTGTCATCTGAATTTGAATAATATTTAGTAAGAGCCTGATCAGGCACCGGTTTACGTGGGTTCTGATATGACTTCTAACTGTTTGCAATAATCTTAAGGGTTAAGCAATAATAGAGGATAATGAATAAGTGTGTGTCCAGTATTTAATTAATTGTACGAATTGGATAAAATAATACTTTGCGAGCCTGTGCTGAGTAACATATAATTTTATCCAACGAATTCAATAAATTCAATGCACACGAATTTTATAATCTATTTATCATATAAACACCAAAATTACTCTGAAAGTTTTTACTTTAATTTGTTCCTCAGTTGATAAGAAAACTATAAGCCATAACTGTTATTAGGTTTAATTCATCCAAAATAAAAACAGTATCAAACTAAAATAAAGAAAATCAACATCAGTGCGTTGCGAAAATACTTCTCTTGCAACATGCTACATTTGTCAACTAATCTAAAATTGTTCTTATTGACTGAAAATGATAATGTGACAATTAGTTTTGTTTTCGGAATAACGTCATTATGATGTTGCGTTTGAAAGTCAAAGAAACACAGATTCATTGATGCCACACACGGTTTTATCAATTTTTTTTCTGAGTCACGTTTAATACTGCGTACTAGCCTATTTTGTCGGATGGCTCGGAAGAAATAAAATAATAGAGACTAGTTCGATACTTGCAAATGTTTCGTTGTGATACAAGTTTGTCAAACTAAACTGTTTTTACAGTCGGCGTAGTAATGCAGCATTTCAGTGATTCGTAAATTTGTATGTATAGTATATGCCCAGGGTGATATACTTTATACTTATATTTCACTGTGTATTTTGCATGTTTATGTGACAAATCTGTTTATGGGAAAAGCATAACGCTCAGTCTTCTGTAACAAATGCAACAACAAACTTCTTTCTGAGCTGTTGACAGCTGTTGAGACAAGTGGTTAATTTTTCTTTGCCACAACTTCGCGTAGATAATGAATAATGAACCAAACTGTGTCAGTCTATGCCGACAAATGCTCTGTCATGCCATATACAGTTCGCAAAGAATACAGCACACGCGCAAGCCATATACAGTGAAACCTCTCTATTACGACCACTAAAACGAATGTTTATTGACTGTATAAAAGACAGGTGATAGCTTAAAGCAAGGTCACAGTAAAACAGAAAGCTCCTGAAGGAGCTTTCTGTTTCACTGTCACCTTGCTTTAAACAGTAACCTGGTGGTCGTTATAGAGAGGTTTTACTGTATTCGTGTTGAAAACGTATACAGCCTAAGCCTACGATGAGATGTACATGTATCAGAAAAAAAGCTTGTCTGGAGCATATTTCCTTAACCACATACGCTAGGGATATTATGTACCAACCTTTGTGTATGAGTACATATTCAAACGACAGGGCGCTGCACATACAATGGTATGTTACAGTGGAGAACACGTTATTCTTTCCCAATAAACGCGTTTAGGCTAAAACTGTTATTTGGAGTGCAAACAGTTTGGAGCCAGATCAGACGCCGGGTAACCCGGCGTCTGATCATGCTCCAAACTGTTTGCCACTCAGTTTAAAATAAATGGTCAAGATTTTCAATAAGTTGTCTTTTTTCTACGTTTTAAATAGTGTAATGCGGTTGCGTACGTTTGTGTTTCAACGGGGAAGAATAACGTATTCTCCGATGTACAATGGTATGTGAAATGTAGCTGTGACATTCTCCTCAACATTTGGCCTGTTTTGTAACTGATATGATATCAAATAAATATGCTCCGGATAATAAGTAGACGCACACAGACACGCATGCACACACGCACATGAACACGAAAACCTGATGCAATTACTATTATGGTCCTGAAACAATGCTCCTGCCTTTCTGAAACGCCGTACAACAAAATCGATCGTAAGGCAATAAGTTAAAGACCAATAATTTCTGATTTCTCGATCTAGTCCTGTCTTGTGATATCACTAAATAAGAGATGTCACAAGACAGGATTAAATGGAGAAATAAATAATAATTGAGACTTTTAGAATCTGACTTACGACAATGTTTGTCTTTAAGGAGGCCCGTCCAACCCTCTTCTTCTTGGATAGCCGTCGAATCGACGAAGCTTCAGTGTCGCCTCATATGGCTTCGGAGTCCAAATTTGGACGCGCAAAGTTTGCGGGCCACATTTTGCTGTCTCTCTTTCCTTGCATGACGTTTTGTTTTTAGACTACCAAGACGCCTTAACTCAAAAGAGGCCACTCCCTTGTTGACTGCGAGCCTCCATGTATCTCGGTCTTTGGCCAAGGTCTCCCAACCATCAACCTTGATTTCGCACGCTTTGAGGGAAGTCTTGACGGCGTCCTTGTAGCGCTTCATGGGTGCCCCGACTTTTCGTGTGCCTACTGCAAGTTCTGAGAGGAACAACTGTAGTGGGATACGGTCATCACTCATTCTCATCACATGTCCTGTCCATCTGAGCTGAGCTTTGCCTGTTCTAGCACTTCAGCGTTGGTGATCCTATCTTGCCACTTAATGCCCATTATCTTGCGCAGGCAACTGATCCAGTTTCCTGATATGGCGCCTGTATGGTGTCCAGGTTTCGCAACCATAGAGAAGCGAGGTCAGCACAACAGCTCTGTAGACGGCTACCTTTGTTGACAGCTTGATGCCGCGCTCACTCCAGAGTCTTGTCCAAAGGCGACCAAAGGAAGCGCTAGCTTTGTATGCTCGACTTGCGATTCCTTGTCTAGGCTGCAGTCAGAGGTAATGCGACTTCCCAGATAGGTGAATGACTCTACATTTTGCAACTGTGTGTCCTGGGTCTTGATGTGTGGTTCACGTGGCACAGACTGCAGTTCGGCTTGGTGAAGGACTTCTGACTTCTTGAGGCTGATAGTAACACCAAATGCGTCCCATGCTTCCGACAAGTTGTCTGCCAGTTTCTGCAGGTCATCCTCAGAAGTTATTGCAAGAGCACAGTCATCAGCAAAAAGGAAGTCATGAAGCAGAGCCTTTTGCACTTTCGTTTTTGCCTTCAATCTGTGCAGGTCAAACACGCGGCCATCAGATCTGTAGTTGATGGTGATACCAGCACTGGACTTGGAAAGGGCCGATTGCAATATGGCTGCAAAGAGAATGCTAAAAAGCGTTGGTGCCATCACGCAGCCTTGCTTTACTCCATTGGTGACTGGGAAAGGTTTTGATTCACACCCGTTGTCCAACACTCTTGCCATCATGCCATCATGGAATGAGCGTACCATCTGTATGAATTTTGCAGGGCAGCCAAGTCTTGTTAGGATTGACCAAAGACCCGTTCGACAAACAGTATCGAATGCCTTTGTCAAATCAATGAACAGGAGATAAAGGTCCTGGTGCTGTTCCCTGCATTTCTCCTGAAGCTGACGTACTGCAAATATCATGTCAATCGTCCCTCGGTTGCTTCTAAATCCGCACTGGCTCTCCGACACAACATCGTTGATCAGATGTGTTCCGAGACGGTCAACAAGAATGCGTGCCAATATCTTACCAGCAATGCTTAGAAGGGAGATCCCCTGATGACTGTCGCAGGCTGACGTATCTCCTTTATTATTGTACAGATGGACTATGATTGCATCCGTCAGCTCCTGGGGTAACTCATCATGTATCCATAATTTCTGCAGAAGTTCTGTGAGCTTGGTGATGAGTGCCTCGCCTCCTTCTTTGTATATTTCAGGGGGAATGCCATCTGGACCTGCCGCTTTTCCTGGTTGCAAGTGCTTTACAGCTTTCAGAACCTCTTCCTCTGTTGGCGGGTCATCTAGGCAGCTGATCATTTGACGCTGTGGAATGTTGTTTATAGCCTCTTTATCAATGCTAGACGCTCTATTAAGCAACTTGTCAAAGTGTTCAGTCCACCGTCCCAGAATATCCCCCCTGTCCGTCAGCAGAGTACCCTCTGCCGAGCGAACAGGAGTCATGGCATGGGATTTAGGTCCAAATACAGTTTTCAGGCCATTGAAGAAGAGCTTGGTTGCATGCATGTCTGCATAATCCTGCAACTCAGCAGCCTTTGCTTCCCACCAGCTGTCTTTCATTTGCCGTAGCTTGGTCTGGGCCTCTCCACGTAGCCGCTTGTAGTGGGCTTCTTTGGATGCCGAGTTCTTATCGGCCAGCCATGCTGACTAGGCTGCGTGTTGACTTGACAACATGTTCTTGATCACGGCATCATTTTGATCAAACCAGTCCTGGTGCTTTTTCTTCTGGAGGCCAATAACCCCCTATTGTATAAGACAATATGGTTAATGAAACGAAACGCAAATGCACAGTAATACAGTAAAACCTCGCTATTACGACCACTAAAACGAAGGCTAATTGATTGTATAATAGACAGGTGAAAGCTTAAAGCAAGGTGACAGTGAAACAGAAAGCTCCTATAGGAGCTTTCTGTTTCACTGTCACCTTGCTTTAAGCGGTCACCTATCGTAAACACCCTAATAATTAACATAATTTAGTGGTCGTTATAGAGAGATTTTACTGTATGATGTAAAAATGAGAAGTTGACCATTTTATTAAGTTTTTCACTGTCATTTCCGCCAGAAGGAAACTTTGCAAAATATTACGATTCCTGATCAGGATCCCAACTGTTTGACACTCATATCAACATTTCCTCAGTCTAAAAAGCCTTAAATCTGACTTGAAAAATATTGCAGACGACACTATCAATGCAGACGATTTTTTGCGGTAAGGGGGTAGTATAGCAGACGATAAACTTGTCAGTGAGAGAGCTAGAGGCAGAGTTACAAACTGATTGGAGCCTGATCTAGGGATGCCATAAGTTGACATGAAAATTCCTAAGATTTCCAAATTTGCATTTTTCAAGTACGATTTTACAAGTCATACTTTTACCCCATAACCTTTTTCTTGTTTTGTTGACATGCGACTACTTTTAGCAGGCTGTACGTAAAGCAGAATGCGCCTTGGGGCGCAGAATGCTTTACTTTCGGCATGCCTTAAGCTACCATGTACAGGGAAAAATCCGGAGATTTAGGAAAAATCCGGAGAAATGGCAGCCCTGCTGATCAGACGTTGAGTGAATGGGTAGGTAACTGTTTTAGAAATAAACGGGGGTTTAGTAATGAATTATGCTCCCTGTATGACTGACTCAAATATGTGTTTAATTTTCCTTCTATCTTAAGCAGCTGTGTGTGCAGGCTAATTTCCACAAGCATTTATACTATGGAGAAAATGTTATTCTTACCCGTTTGAATGGAAACGAAATGCAAACGCAATTTGCAATAAGATGAAAAAAGACAACTTGTTGACGGTTCTTACTATTTATTTTAGTCTGAGAAGAAAACAGTATGGAGTCTGATCAGACGCCGGGTTGTCCAAACTGTTTTCAATACAGAGATAATAGTTTTAGCTTAAACGCGTTTAGTGGGAAAGAATAACCTCTTCGCTACTGTAATTGATTTGAATTTTTATATCGTACTCGCTTAAGTCGATATAACCATAGTTCTAATTTAATTTTAACCTAGCCACATTGTAACTTAGCCACGTTGCAACTTAGACACATTGTAACTGAGACATACGGGTAAGTTCGACTTTAGCCAGCTCGAGTTATCAAAATTCGTCGGAAACAATACCTGTATGTTCGACTGAATCGAGTTCGAGATATCGAAATTGGACTGTTTAGCCATTGATCCTGTTTTAATAAGTATGTTTTATTCCATCCGTTTGTTTGTTATTGGGATAACATGTTGACCCTTCTTTGCCCGAACATACCGTCTACTTTAAAATATCGTCTGCTTAACTTTTTCGCCTTTAAATTAATAGTGATATAATTACACCTGTCGTCTGCTTCAATATAATTGTTGGCAATATCGTTTCAAAGTTGAATTTAAGGCCGTATGACTGAAGTAAATTCAAAAAGAATGTCGAACATTTTGGATCCTGATCAGCGCGGCGTCTGATCAGGATCCAAAATGTTTGCAACTGCGCCTTTAAGCTTCATACAGAGTAAAAGGGTTAAATACCACACATTTTCATTTAATATTTTTGAATTAGGTAGATGTTGGCGGTGAAACTGTCAAAGCAGACGATAAATTTAGGTGAACATCGGAGAAGACGATATTCTTTTCCAATAATGGTGTTGCTTTGTTCCGTTTAGATTTAACCCTATCCTGCGGTAGTATCGTCTGCTTCGAACTTGTCGTCTGCAAAATTTGTTAAATCTAGATTTATACATTTTTTAATATAAAGAAACCTAAATACAAGTGTCAAACAGTTTGGATCCAGATCAGACGCCGCGTTACGCGGCGTCTGATCTGGATCCAAACTGTTTGCAAAAATCAGTAAAGTCGCGATCAGCAGGATAAGGGTTATGTTGATTCGTTATGATTTTACGTCACTTTAACACAGTATTTCAGTCTATCGCGTCGTCCAGCTGGGGGAAGACCCAGAAGTACTGTTTCAGGCACACATCTACAACTGGGTAGAAGTAGAACCACCGAAACCACCGACCTTCCGCAAGCCAGCTGGAAGTATTTCGTTAAGAACCTGATCAGGCGTAGGGTAACCTGCTCAGAGTCCGAACTGTTTGCTATTTAAATTTAAACTTTAAACAGTTGCCATTTTGTACATTTTATTGTACTGCGTTTGATTTCGTTTAAACGAGGGAGGGAGGGCTCAGGGTTTATTAAACGGACATAGGCTTATACTTCTCATTATTTATACATCTAGAGATCTACATACATGTAAGTCGAAAATCGATACCTCGAACTCGCTTAAATCGACATTATTAGTATTTCATACGTTTATTTTCGATAACTTGATCTCGTTTAAGTCGAACACACCCGTATTTCAGAGTTAAAACGTGGTTAAGCCACGTTTTAACTTTGGAATATGGTATATTCGAACTAACGCGATTTCGAATTATTGAGTTTCGACTGTATTTGTATAATAAATACATGTACCTCCGTTTGACTCTAACAGAGCGTATTCAAAATGTAATCCGTACCAGACACGTACACATAGCACAACGGGTTCATGGTTATTTTGTATGTATGAATGCGATCTTAATCTTAACTACCGACAATAATATTGATCATTGTAATTCATAATCCTATTGTAGAAAGACGGTGTACTATACAGTGGAGAAAACGTTATTCTTTCCCAATAAACGCGTTTACGCTAAAACTATTATTTGCGATGCAAACAATTTGGAGCCAAATCAGTCGCCGGTTAACCCGGCGTCTGATCAGGCTCCAAACTGTTTGCCACCAAGATAAACATGAACTATCAGAATTGTCCAAAAGTTGCACTTTTTTACGTTTTAGTGCTTTGCGTTTGCGTACGTTTACATGTAAACGGGAAAGAATAACGCTTTCTCAAATGTACCTGTCTTTCTTCTATTCATTTAAAAAGTAAACAGGAGAAGACGTAGATTAAATAAATACCGTTTATACCTGAACCCCATATCGGTGATATACATGTACAAGATTGTTCTTCAAAAGATATATACTGAACAACAAAAGAAACTATACATGAGACATAATGTGTATTTGTTATAACATGTGTTTAAAAATAATAACAAAAATGATAACAAGTTAAACGGTATTCAATTTCAATTCATTTCATGAAATCTTATGAAAATCTATGGAAGTATAACGTTACGGCATCGTTTTAAAAACTGTAGGTGTCAAAAGTAAAAATCCACAAATGCCATATTCTTTAACAATATCAATGAAACAATTCAAGTTTATATCCACTTATGTGTAGCTAAAATTCACTCTTGTATGAAAGTCTAGTATGGAATATGTCCGCCGTTTGCTCTGATGGCTGCCACCAGACGTCTGTGCATAAAATCAACGTAACGTTGGATCTTCTTGGCAGCGAATGGATAGTTGCCCATGTTCACACAGATGTCCGCGCAATCTCTTCTATGCGTCTATTGCACATAATGATGCCAATGGCGCGTTCGCGCTGTATTTGTTTTGGTCTAGCCATCCGATTAATTCTTTAATTTTAATAAAATGCTGTTTTTCCTGTTACTGTTTTGTCAATAACCTCAATGACACAAACATTTTCAACACGTGGACATTTTATGAAACGCGCACATGCAATTCGTGCAAAATGGCTTAACGATATCCTGTGGCTAAACGTATGACCGATTTCAAAAGTGCACGTGCTAAAATGTCAGCCATTAATCTAATATATGAAATAAAGAGCAAATTACGCCTTTGTATACCGATTGTAATTTTTCATTAACTTTACATTAACCGGGACGAACGTTGATTAGCAGCAATTCTCTTTTGTCTCTCGGAGTAAATGGGATCAAATGCAAACGCAATGCAATAAAGTAGAACATTATGATTTTGTAGACGGTTCAAACTTCTTTTTAATTTGGGTGACACACAGTTTGCCTGGCGTCTGATCTGTCCATACAGTTTGTAGTGGACATAAATACTTAAGCAAGAAGCCAACTATTTAGAAAGAATAACTTCGTTTTTATGTATTAGGTTTAGTCTAAACAGTAGAGAAGACGATTGTATTTCCTATTTAAGGTGGTTCGCGGGTCTGCTTATTCCCTGTCAGACTTCTTTGAAACCTTGATTAAATTGAAATATACCATATGGAGAGTGAAAAATCGTTTAAATAAAAATAAATTACAGCACCGTTTTTTCTGACAGGACTTTTTGTCCAGAAAAATTCCTTTTTTTTTAAAAAAAAAAAGAAAATATTTTCTATATAAAATAATATAACTCAATAATGTAAACTGTACAGAGACTATAAGATATCGTGCAAATATTTCATGACATATTTTCTGGAAATATCAATATAGTCAAATTCTGAAAAGGTCACTAAATTTCAATTTACAAAGAATCTAGCTGTTTAACATACACTAAATTTAGGCTTATTAAATAGATATTACTTAATTCTACTAGTCACACAAATTTAATGAAAATTTACAGTTGACTTTACATTTTATACATGATTTCCAGGAATTCTGACAAAATGTTAACACAAATCGAGTTACCTCCCCTGAGTTCAATTTTACAATGCCGTCAGCTCTAAATAATACCATAAGTCAAACCCGTAATAATGGACCATTGAATATGGTAGCCTGTAGATCTTTTAGACAGGTGACTGCTTAATGCATGACAAACGTAATGCATAAAAGCTCCTTCAGGATCTATCTTTTAGCATGACATTTGTCATGTGTTGAGCTGCCACCTGTCATATAGGATATAAATCCTAACAGCACAAAGTTTTGTTGCCACTTGACTATACTTGCATCTGATATTATTCATTTTTACATTTGTGACTAAACATAGCCTGTCCTTTGACCACTGCTTTTAAGTAGTCAATATAATCGGACAATTTATCTAAAAAAATGTTTTGAATCGAGTAGGACTCGAACCTAGAACCTTTGGGTTGCTAGTCAATCATTCTACCAACTGCGCTTAACAAAGAAGACACTGAAGTTTATCAAACTTTTATTTTCGTAAATTCTTACTATAAGCACGTGCCGAAAACATCAGCATTTCATGAACTCAAGATCCGGGCCGCCCTCTGTCGATCCACCTTAAACGCAGATGAAACGCAAACGCTAAAAATAAGATGTAGAAAATTGCATTTTTTTAAAATTATCAATTTTTTGCTCGCCAACAACCAAGTTGTTCGCGGTAGAGACCCGGACCTGTCCCAGTTGTGCCTGTAAAGCTCCGGCGTTGCTCCTGCATTCCCCGGTATTGTACGGCATTCCCCGGATTAAGCTGGTTCTGGTTATTTGTCCCGGTGACTCCTGGTGAACCCGGTTGTATTAAACATTTTAAAGTATCCGGGGCTGTTGGACGGTGGATGTCGGATAAACACGGTCGATTCCGGATCGTCCGGTCGTCCCCGGTGCCGAAAAGGTTGTACTCTGGTTGACTCCCGGCGACTGCCGATTTGCTAAATCGGGACTCACCAGTGACCAAATCCGGGACAGTGAGGACGGGGCTTTATAGATGTCAGACAACACCCCCCCCCCACCCACACACATACCTTTTCAAAATACTTGGCGCGATGATCGACGCACAACCTACTTAAACAAGCTAGCATCTAGTTCGCGCAAAACTCTCAATGGTCTTGTTTTAGCTGTCCTTAACGTTTCCAAACGTTTTCCCGCGTAACTGAGGTTTTAGGTATGGACTGCGAAATCTTATGGAGCTGGGTCATTGCTGAATGACGCATGTTCAAGCTTTTGACAACCCAAACACGGCAAATTCTAACTATGCACGCTGGGAAGTGTGGCGCGGAGCGTTATCCTGGTAAAATATGTTGCTTTCTAAGTTCCGTCATCTTCTCTCGTATCGCATGCAAGATATTTGTGTGATAGGTGTTTGCTGAAAAAGTCTTGATAGTTTGCATAACATTTCAAAAAGAGGTTGGAGGCATACATGTATCTTTCTGTTACTCCTGCACTGAATAAGCGAGGCATCCGTGTATCACAGACTCTCGACATGTTTAGTTTCTCACGTAATTGTCGATGTACAGACGATTAACTTACCCCGAAAATGTCAGCAATCGATCTCACCTCATACATGTAAGCTTTTTCAGATGCGCCCCGTTTTTCATTCGCGAATTAATCTTTGGAACGTGGACAGCAAACATTTGGCAGAGTTTTCAAAAAAATGTTCTTAACCGATCTTTGCCTTCATACATGTCTTAGCGGAAACCATGATTCCCGACTAAAATTCTTCTTTATTAATGAGATAAATTGCAAGAAAATTGATATACGTTATAAGAAGCAGCTGTCTGCATTTCTTTTATGACAATTAAAATCGATATATTTATTTAAGATCATTATCACCCCACCCCCTAAAATAAAATGATCATATCCATATGCTGAATACCAATCAAGTGGATGTTGCCTGTCTACAAGACATGCTATGAGGCCCAATCTTAAGAGCCTTATTTTCAATCCGACTATATAATGTCTTCTCTACTGTACATGTACATTACGCACGATATTATACAGCTATCCGTATCACTAGCTGACTGTACGGGAATCATCAAGCCCAACGATCATTCCATTTTCAGTTGTAGAATGTTCAATCGGCAAGTTCATGCAGAAGAAAACACAAATACAGCGCTCCATCTCATCAACACCACCCAACGGGAGACAAGTATTGTGTGCGTTGTTTGGAGGGAGTCGTTATAGAGAGGGAAATTAGCTTATATTTGCATACAGATTGAATCCAGATCAGACGCCGCGTAACGCGACGTATGATCTGGATTCAAGCTGTTTGCCACTCTTCACTATATTTATTCTATCAAAATGTCCAATATGGAACTTTGAGAAAATAGCAGACGACAATTTTAATTAGACGATATTGCAGCATTGAGAGCGTTAGACATAACTGTCTTGTTTTGGGAACAGCTTCAAACATCGTTGTAAGGAGGGAGTCGTTGTTGGGAGGGCCGTTGGAGAGAGGGAGCGCTGTAACTCGATCAACTTGATTTAAAATAGAGTTATTCTTACAGTTGAGAAAACGTTATTCTTTCCCGTTTAAACGCAAACGTACGCAAACGCAAAGCACTAAAACGTAAAAAAGTGCAACTTTTGGACAATTCTGATAGTTCATGTATATCTTGTTGGCAAACAGTTTGGAGCCTAATCAGACGCCGGGTTACCCGGTGTCTGATCTGGCTCCAAACTCTTTGCATTGTAAATAATCGTTTTAGCGTAAACGCGTTTATTGGGAAAGAATAACGTTTTCTCCACTGTAGTACAGTCGATCAACACCATTAATGGCCAGACCGAGTTTTCGTTCGAACAGTGTTGATCATCGTTGTTTGTACCCAATTAACTACTTCACTGCCATGATGTTTTCAATGTTAAACAATTGTCGTATGCCTGTATTTCTCAAATTTAAGTTTATGTAGTTTGACCTAAGAAATATGAATTTGAGTGTCAAACAGTTTTGATCCTAATCAGACGACGCGTTGTACGGTGCTGCAGTGCTGCAGCTACTGATCACGATCAGTGATATTTGCAAATAATGTGTGTACGCGTACTAGGGGTAGGGCAGTGAAGAGGTTAGAATTCAGCAAATAATTTCGATATTCAACACGTAATATTCATAGAAAGGCTGTGCATTGTTAACCATTTCATGATCAAATTATTCGGAAGATTGTTACACCTTCACCGCTTAATACATATCGATAAGAGTGTCAAACAGTTTGGGTCCTGATCAGACGCCGCGTTACGTGGCGTCTGATCAGGGCCCAAACTGTTTGCAAACGCGCTTTAAGGCGTCATTGAGAATGAAAGGGTTAATTTTATTTATTATTTTCTGATTCCTGAAAATTGGATGCTTCAGGTTTCTAAAAACTGAAAAACAAGGCAGACATCTAATGAAAGAGAATTTTGCTTTACTCTCAGTTTGGTTTAAGCAAACGTCAGGTTTGATCACTAAAAAAGAAACTATGGGTTAATAGAAATATCTATAAATGTGTATTGGAAAAGTTATTCTTAGCAGCACAGGTAAACGTCGACGCCTTTAAATTGTTTATATTCTAATTTTGACAGCTTTTAAAGCATTTTATAAGAATCCAGCGTGTTCAATGGGAAAATGGAATTGTATTCTACACAAAGGACATATTGCTTGTAAGGTGTGATATTGCAATGTTTTTCAGACAATACGAGCTTTCATATGAAGCAGACATGAAGATTATCATATAACATTCCAATGGGTAGACTAAAGGACATGATATTCCACTGCCAGTTAACTCATATTTTACCAATCAATATCACGGAGAAGTAGCGACGGCAGGTATACCTGCTTTATTCCATTATGAAGGAGTGGAGGTGTTTATAGAGGTAAGTTCTTTGACCCTTTACCAAATAGCCTGTTTCTGAATACAGGTGGCCATTTAAAGCAGGCTGAAAGTAAAGCAGAATGTGCATTAAGGCACATTCTTCTTTACTTTCAGCCTGCTTTTTAAGTACCATCAACTACTATATTGAAAATATTTCTTGTGGCAAATGTTCCTGACAATACAAATTGGAACTATTTTTTGCAGCGGAAGAATAAATTAAATGTGCTAAAAGCACTTCCATGGGGACAAGGGTTAATACATCGAATGGAAACACTCTATATTTTATCACTAACCGCGTTTAAATAACATTCATTTCAAATACTTTGGAGCCAGGTCAGACTAAACTATTGGCCACTCAAATTCAAAACATACTTTCAATAACATGTACTAGTAATTTTCAAGATTTCATTTGCGATTAAGTTCGTTTAAAGAAAAACATCTCGTCTACTACCGATACCATGGTAACGTTACTCGATGTCTAAATGTGAAAGAGACACAATCTGTTTATATGCACATTTAAAATCACAAAGGATAAACCTATTTTCATTCGTTTTAGAACAGTTAAAAGTTTTTAAGTGCATTCAAATATAAGCGCTTAGCCTCTGAACACTCATGATCGAACCACTGTGTAGACTGGTTTTTAAACCGTTGCCCATTAGTATGGGTAGTAACATTTTTCTGAAATAACGGATTTGCTATATCACAAATTAAGTCCGAAAATCTAGTAACAACTGTATCAATGCTATACTGGTCATTATCGAGCAGTGAATTAAACTCAGGTAATTTACCAATGATCACTGGTATACATCGTACAGCGGATGTTGCTCCAAAGTGATACGGAATCCATGGTGAATTGATGTAAACAATGTCAGGCCAGGTAAGAAATACGTCTATTACACAATTATTGCAACACATAAGTATTAAACGTTAAATCGTACCGAATCAGAACTAATTTCTGCCTGTCGCAAACAAGCCTCTTCTGTTACAAACGTCGAATGGTCCGTGAATTATGAGAGTTTAGTCTGCCCTATCACTAACAACATGTGCCGACTTTATACAAATTGGTCGAATATGTGCATTATATACATGTAAAGTGTAATTGTTTTTCATCTACAGATAGATAGTAACTCTATGTATTAGGATTTTCTCCTCGTGTTAGCGAAACAGTTGCACGTGTTGTAAATTTTGCCATTTCATTCTACCATCACTGTACCGCGTCTTGCAAGCAGGTGACAGTTAACTGTACCACATCTTGCATTTCCACTGTACTGCATCTTGGAAAATACAATTAGTAAATCTGAACGAAATGGATCGAAAATTAGACCTGGACCCGTATTCTGAAACATTCGACGTATTTTCGCTAAGTAAAATTAGTATCTAACCTTTCCTCTTGGAAAATACGTTTAGCTGAGGCTTTTGAGCCGACGTTTGTGTATAAGTTGATTCGTGAAATTGGGTCAACTTCGGGGTGGGGTAACGTCACTACAAACGACTGAGGGTACTGTTTAAGACACTATTACCTACGGTCTTCATCGCAAAAACGTGGAAAACATTGATATCTATTCAAAATCTATATTTGAGATATACATGATCACTTTACATGTGGGTACCAAACCTAGCGTACATGTAAGTACATAATTAGTTTCACAATTATATAACTAACTAACGAACCGAATTTCAATGAAGTCGCCGTGACTCAATGGTGATAGAGTTGGACTAGCATGTCTTGGAAAATAAAATCAGTAAATCTGGTACGATGAAATTGATGTTTGATGTCTCTGGTGCATAACGTTCGGGAGTAGTTTCATTTTCTGTCCCTTGAAATTTTTTCGTTGGGCCACCCATAAACCTCAGAAAACGCCCCTTAAACAATTTTAAGCCTGTTACCCAAAATTACTTAAGGTTATCTCACTCATGAGTTTGGTAAATTTTCAAAGTATATTTAAACACTCTATGATGATTTTGTATTAAAAAGCTATTTAAGATGAACGAAAAAATAGAAAAAGTGTACATTTTGGTGAACAACGTTTTGCTCCACGGCCATGTAAAATTCCCCCCCCCCCCCACACACACACACTTTTTCTAAGTTCGTCCTTTTCAAACAGCCCGCTTCAATAAAACCATTTCAAATTAAAACAAACATGATAATTTGGTTTTGTGTTTCATTTATTTCATGTCTATGGTAGTATTTCTTCATACAAAAACTAATTTAAGACGAAACATGCACCAAATGTGAAATTTATAAAGCTCTAAATATCATCGATATGGTACTTATAAAGGGAGATAACTCCTTTTTCTTCCATAACCCAATTTTTTCAACACTAACCTATCAATTTCTTTTCATATATTGAATTGCCTTCGTTTGGATGTTTTCATCTGGTAGAATTTAAAAATAGTACGATACTAAAAATATTATTATTTTTACTTTATCTCATAAATTTTTGTTGTAAAAAAATATCATTACCCATAAAAACCAGATATTCATATTTTCCAAATCTGGTGCTTGTTTGGTCTTGATTTAGAGTCTTTATGTCAAAATACTTCCACAGACATTAAACACATAATGAAAAACAAAATTACCATGTTTGTTTTTTCTCTAAAATAGAATTAACTGAAGCTTTGACAAACTTTGAGAAAAAGTCTGAATTTGACACATCTTTTCCAAATTGCCGTAATGCAAAATAAAGCACACCAACATATGATTTTTTCCTTTTTTTCATTTATCATAAACAGCTCTTTCGAAATAAACATGAAAGAAAAAAGTTAGATACTTTGAAAAATTCGCTTATTGGTTTGATACACCCTTAACATCGGGGGTTGTATATCATTGCAGTGGTTGTTTCGTCCAAATCTTACCATCGCACCACATCAAGAAATAATAAAAAAGCAAAGTTGTTCACGGAAAATCTGCTTTCAGCAAGAAGCCGGTTTAAAGGCAAAATACGCATGAAGTCTATCGGCATTTTGCAGAGTATCAACAACGGCAGGAAGAAGGAGCTCAAGTTATCGAAGCAATAACAGCAAACGAAACTATACATAAGAAATAATGTGTATTTATTTTAATGTGTGTTTAAAAATCATAACAGAAATGATAAGAAGTCAAACAGTATTCAATTTCAACTCATTTGTGAAGCGCTTTTGAACGCACAACTCCTGTGTGAAAAGAGCGCTATATAAATCGGGTATAATAATAATAATAATAATTTCATGAAATTTTATGTAAATCTATTGAAGTATAACGTTACGGCGTCGCTTTTAAAGACTGTTAGTATCAAAAATTAAAAATCCACAAATGCCATATTTTTGGCACCACAATATCGATGAACAATTCAAGTTTATATCCAGTTATGTGTAGCTAAAATCCACTCTTGTATGAAAGTTTAGTATGGAGCATGTCCTCCGCTGACACTAGACGTCTACGCACAAAATCAAGGTAACGTTGGATCTGCTGTGCAGCGAATGGATAGATGCCCGTGTGCATACACATGTCCGTGCAATCTCATTTATGCGTATATTGCACACACACTGTAAGCATGCTAATGGCGCGTTCGTGCTGTCTTTGGTTTAGTCTAGCCATCAGATTAACTCTTTAATTTTAATAAAATACTGTGTTTCCTGTTACTGTTTCGTCAATAACGTCAGTGACACAAAATGTTCAACACGTGGACTTTTTATGAAACGCGCACGTGCGATTCGTGGAGAACGGCTTAACAATACCCTGTGGCTAAACGGTTGACCGATTTCAAATTGCACGTGCTAAAAATGGCAGGCGTTAATCAAATATAGTAAAGAAAGACACAATTTACGCTCTTGTCTACCGATTGTAATTATTCATTAACTTTACATATGTATAGTTATTTTTGCTGTTCAGCATATTTTGACAGTCGCTGTTTGTTTCTTCTGGTAATGATTCACAACCTAAATCACAGCTTGATTGGTAATCTATTTTAACACTGTCGTTTACTTTCAATATTTTTATCCGTGGACTGTCTTTCGGGATCGTGCCTTCTTTTGATAAGTGTATTTTTCTCTCTAAGTCATTTACAGTAATAACCCGTCCTTGCTTACGACATCAATCAGGGATAATTTTAAAATTTGTTGTCTTTATTTTGTTATTTTCAACAACACGAATTTTTATTTCTCTACTTGGATGGTTTTCTTTGGTGTGTTCAATTATTCCTCTAAATGTTTGGAATGAATCTGCGCAGTAAGCACACTTGTAATCCATAGTTGACCTGAAAATAGACGAAGAACGGTCATTTAGTATTAACAAGAAGCAGTACAGTTAATATCACAGCCTCGGTAAGAAACAGTACACACGTATTGCAAGACGCAGTACAGTAATGCTGCAATAAATCGATCAAATTTGCAAACTGTAGATCATTTTAGCCAACACTGTGAGATATTACAAATGCATGTAGTTATTTGCCATCGATCCAGTGAAAAACAATTATATTTTAATTGTATATATTGCACATATTCAGTCAATTTGTGCAAACTCGGCACACGTTGATAGTGATAGGGCAGACTAAACTCTCATAATTCACAGACCATTCGACGTTTGTAACAGAAGAGGCTTGTTTGCGACAGGCAGAAACTAGTTCTGATTCGGTACGATTTAACGTTTAATACTTATGTGTTGCAATAATTGTGTAATAGACGCATTTCTTACCTGGCCTGACATTGTTTACATCAATTCACCATGTATTCCGTATCACTTTGGAGCAACATCCGCTGTACGATGTATACCAGTGATGATACCCCGTCTAAATAAGTCACGTTGTACACTGTCCCACCTATAAATGGTCCGTGCAGAACTTGAATTACTTTTATCACTTGTACAGTTAACATTATAACACCCCTTTATAGAGAATAACAAAGGTACATGGTCGCTAAACATTGTAAACTCGCCAATTTTAAAATTATCTATAATTGGAAAGTCACACTGCTTTAGCAAAAGGTAGTCAATTGTACTACACGCATTTCTATTGAAATATGTATACTGACCAGTATTGCATGCATTATTCAAGCGACCATTAGCAATTCTCATTGCCGTTGCCTTACAAAAATCTAGCAGCCTATTGCCCCGTGTATTAGGGCTGTTGTGACTGAAGAAATGTCGATACAAGTGCCAAACAGTTTGGATCCTGATAAGACGTCGCGTTACGTGCATTTGATCAGGTAAAATATGTTTGCAAAGTCGCCTTTTTGCGCCGTTGGCAGTAAATGAGTTAAGTACTTTTTTTGTTAAATACAAGCTTTCGAAACTAGACGAAGAACTTTGTCACTGCTATGACATTAAATGCTTTAACAATCACGTTCTGATTTTATTCCCAAAATTTAGATTTACGTTGTTTGCTCAAAGTAATTTTGAAATGAGTATCAAACAGTTTGGATCTTGACCAGATGCCCCGCATCTGGTCAGAATCCCAAACTGTTTGCAAGTAACTTTTGTACTCGTAATAAGGCAGTGAAGAGGTTAAGGGATGTTTTTCTTTTTATCTATAGTGAGGTTAAGAGTTGTGTTTCTTTTTGTATCTATAGCCCCGGCAAATCGAATTAACAAGATGAAGTTGCTACCAGATCGCCACGCATCTGCTGTGAACTGGTATAACCTGTTTCTAGTGTCACTAGTGGCATCTTGCTATTAACACTGACCTATTCATTTATGAACCTATTTCAATAATATTCTTGGAATAAGAAGATTTCAATACCATGCTGCGACATGTTATTTTGACGAATTTTATTCATTTCCAAGGCCAAGAGGTATTTAATTTTCAACCTGGGTGTACTCTCTTCATCGGTGAAAATAACTCGGGGAAATCTAGCGTTTTTGAAGCAGCAAGACGATGCTTAAGTTTCGGACAAAACACTAGCCTCTCAAATCCTCATTGTCAAGACAGGTTATCGTCCTCTATCTGCGTATTTGACATTGATGATGGCTGTGGTAATAGCGGAAATCTTGTTTCTGCAAATATTCGACTTCCAAATGATGATAAAAAAAGAGACAGCCTATTTATCAAAGTTGCGTATGAAACTCTTGACAGGACTGTTGGAATGGATCTTGTTAAAGAATCAAACGCAAAGAAGTTAGTAAATGAAAACGTTCCTTACGTCGACTACTTAATAGGCGAATTTAACACATTTCTCAATTTTAAGGAAAGTCCAACCAAACAAGAGGCTGAAACCTTGATGCAGAATGTCGCTACCTTTGTATATGATAAGATCCAATCCTTCAATGAGAATACGGAAAGTAGCACAATACAACGTGGCACTAAATGTGAAGAGATCTTAGACAAGTTCTTGGATGATAAAATTGTCTTCACATTTGCAGTCCGCGGTATCGGCCCGTGCCAGTGGTCGCTGTCAGAGAGAGTAAACCAAGACGAAAAAGCACACAACTACGAAACAGCAATGAAGCGCGCGGAAATTCTACAATGGTACTTAACAAAAAAATGTGATCAGGATACGGTTGAGCAGTACTTCCAGATAATTACCGACAATAGCTGTTACACCTTTGAATGTGAAGCAAGTAGCAAACAACTGTTGGCATATGATACGCGGGCAAGAGCGCACATTCCAATTTTGAAGGTTCCTGAGGGTATCTTGGAGGCAATGAATTGTGCAATCCTTCTTGGTGTAAGCCGTTTCAAAACAGTGTGTCTAGAGGAGCCTGAAAAGGGCATGCATCCTCAAATGATAGATCGAATGAGAGATTTGGTTCTGAGAAAGATTAAAAACAAGGTAATTATTATAACGAGTCATCATCCACAATTTCTCTGTCCATGGACTATTTCCAGTTTGTACATCTTCAAACGAAGGGAGAATGACAACGGTACGGCTTTCAAAGTCTATAGCGGTTCTTCGATAGACGAGAAGCAAAGTGAAAAAGCTCATCGTACTTTCACGACTGAGCATCTGGCTCCTGTTTTCTTCGCTCGAAGAGTGTTTTTCGTTGAGGGTACATCAGAATATATTCTCATGACAGCAATGAAAGAGTTCTTCTTGGATACAAAAAGTGACAAACTGGTACTTGAAATGATGAAACGATGCATTGCAAGTCAAAATCAATCAGTTGACAATCTAGATCTGGTTGTGAAAAGGTTCCGCAATTTTTTATGCACTTTACAGATTCTAGATATCGGTGGGAAAAAAAGTACCTATAAGTTCTACAAGCTTTGTTGTGCTCTTGACCTGGAAAACTACTTTCTGCTTGACAATGACGCCAAAGAGATCGAGTTTTTTGTTAAAAAGTACGATTCTGCTCAAATGGGGGATGTCAGTAATTTTGAAGAAGATGGTTTCTTTCTTTGGAAAACAGGTGACATCGAAGATGTTTTTATACAATATAATAAACATGATAGATCTGATCTGAAATGCCTTTTTGAAAGAAACAACACTCCTTTAAAACGAAAAAGTGAGAACAAAAAAAGAGATAAAAACCAATACAAACTATTTCTCAACAAAGATCTAACCGATAAAAATATTTCGACAGTTACGGAAAATATTTTTATGCGTTGTTTGGAGCCGGAAGATTCCAATGAAATATGGAGACTCGTGCTGTTTCTCTTCAATGGAAGCAATAGCATACATTCTCTGCCGACTTGAACATTTTAAAGAAGAGATTCGAACACCGGTCTCCCTTTAAACCGGAATTGTTCGATACTCAGACACATGTCTCAGCCCTAAACATATATTCTTCACCAATCCTTCAACAAAAAGGTCAAAGGACAAATGGCTGATTAAAAGTATGATTTTAAGAATCTACAATGACTGTTGATGTAGGGTAGGAGTGTTTCCCCCGAGGGTCAGTAAATTCATGCAGGGACGAGTCCCTGTGACAATTTTCTGGCACAAGTGGGGGGGGGGGGGCACTGTTGTCTTACGTCAATCAAACGAAAGGTGGATTATTTTCCTCCCATTTCAAACTGTTTTGTCTCTTATTGTATTTCCTCGGCACGTGTCAAACTGAAGATTTCATTAAAGTATATAAAATGCGGCAAAATAAATATTTTGGGGAAGAAAACGAAATTTTAAAAAGAAAGTAGGTCAGCTTCTGTAGTGTTCGTGTTCTTAAAATATTGATCTGAATTTACATATTCGCTAAAGCATACATGGCGATGTTGCGGTCATGACGTCATATGATGCCATCACTCCTTTGAAAATAAGCAGACAATGTTGCCGTTACATTGGATAATCATATTCTCCCATTTTCATATGTATAACAATAGGGGTTCATCTTAAAAGGACTAATAATGTTTGCATAGGCCAAACGTTTCACATGTATTTTGCATGTAAAGGACGCAGATATTTGTCGCTAGGGTTCAGTGGATTCAGATCGCGTTGCGTTCAGTTTTAATGGATAAGACAATAAGCATGCCCACTGAATTCACAACTTTAGATGATTGAATGATTAACTGTGATGAGTCATTCGATTCGCAAGATTATCTAAAATAATTTATAAAAGTACATTATGTACTTGTAGCATATGTAATTATCAGTGAACGTGATTCTTCTCATAAACACTTGGCTGCAACTACCTTTATGTTTTCTGTTATTTTAACGCACTCAAAGGTCAGTACCCTTTGAATACCTTTATGACAGTTTGTGATTCAAAACAGGATGAAAATAGAGCAGAAATCTTGTTTTTGTTGCTGTGGCCGATATGACTTTGCAGGAACGGCCCACAACGGCCAATTGTCGGGTGTGCCGAAATCTTTAACTCGTTCATCATTGAAATGTTAAATGGAAAAATTCCAATTTCAAATCAAGTCTAGTTCATTCTTTACATATTAAGGGGAGTTTATTACAACATGTTGCAAAATGACAAACACTGAATACTCTGATCAGATAGTTACTTAAGGAGCTCTCTGATAAGGGTCTGTACTGTTTGCATAGGGACAAATAATATCATCATAGTTACGCTGTGTGTTGATGACAAGTGTATTCGTCGTTAGGGTTACCAAGCTTGCAATATAAGTACGTATGACTTTTCAACACTATATACTACCTTACCTCATAATCTAATAAAAGCTTAACTTATACAACTTATTGAAAAGACTTTTGCCAGAGAAAGGAAGCTATTTCTGGCGTGTAATGCTGATCGTGTATTTTTTACAAATGACACCGTTAAGCATTACACTATGTGGACTTGCACCGATGTCTGTGAATCACTAACATTTCTTCTCGATAATATTTATGTACATGTACGTTTTGGGAGTACCATATACCGCCAAGTGATTGGTATTCCTATGGGTACAAACTGTGCGCCCCTTGTCGCAGACCTATTTTTGTACTGTTATGAGAGGGACTTTATGCTTAGTCTAAAACCTGATACACAGGCAGATATGATCGAGGCCTTTAACAATACATCGCGCTATCTAGATGATATTTGTAATATAGATAACCCATTTTTTGATACGTTGTTTCCTTTTATTTACCCAAAAGAACTACGCCTTAATAAAACAAACGAGTCAAATTTGTCGGCACCATTTTTAGATTTGGATCTTTTTATAAATAACGGAATTGTTTCTTCTAAGATTTACGATAAACGAGATGATTTTGATTTTAGTATTGTAAATTATCCTCATCTAGATGGCGATGTTCCCCGTTCCACATCTTACGGGGTTTATATTTCACAACTTATTCGCTTTGCTAGGGCCTGTACCTCTGTTGAGGACTTCCACATTCGTAATAAAACTATTACTGAAAAGCTTCTTAAACAGGGGTACAGATTTCATAAACTTCGTAAAACATTTTCTAAATTCTTTTATAGAAATTTTCCTCTCATTAACAAGTATAAATGTAACTTAAAGTCTTTTCTGCGGCAAGGTATTTCACATCCGGAGTTTTATGGTGATGTGATTTACAGACTTCGTAAGATTCTTGGACATATACATTTTCAAAACCTATTTGTGAAACGTATTAGATTTTTCCTCAAAAAAGATTATGATCCAACTATATTGCTGCGCACTTCACGTTTGGTTATCGATCAATCTACAATTGATAACTATGCTTTCCTCTTTGGTTGTGCGACGACAGACAGGGCTTAGCACTACATGATGATGTATCTTTAAAGCCGTCCTTAACCGGGAGAGTTATGTCGGATTTTCGTGCTTTGTTTTTTCTCTCCCTCTCTGTCGTACCCTAGACCCTTCCATGTCTTACAGTTACTCGTAACTACAGACTAGTCGCTTGAGTACAATTTGACCGTTGCCATAGTGGGTTATTTTTAACACGGGCTTGAATGTTTAATTCTTTCCCATGTTACTAATGATCTTGTCATAGATTTTTTGCTAAATGTTTTACATGTATTTACTTACTGTGCTGGCGGTCATTTTGATTGTGGGGTTGTGGAACAGGGTTTATATTTTATGTACACTGTTTGTCTTTATAGGTGAATATAGGAGATAAGTGTGAGGTTGGGCGCCCCTAAACCCAGGTTTAACCCCCCAGTGGTTGTTAATAATTAATTAATTAATTAATTAATTTATAGTTGGTTATTGATTGCTACTGACCGTACCAAGGCGGGCTCCTATATTCACTTTGCTTTATGTTTGTCTTGCGTGTTGTTTTCTATTTAGTGTGTAGATGAAGGAATGGTATTGCGTGTGTGTGTGTTTGTTGTTGTATGACTGTGTGTGTGTGTTCTGCTTGAGAGGTGGGTGTATTGTTTGTGTTACGTTTCCTGCTTGAGTCTTTCGTATTTATTTGATAGATGATTTCAGCAGCAAATTGCTTTAAATACTCTTACTGAAGGAATTTAAGTTTTTAAATAATATTTTGGTGGTTTCAAAGCATTGTCTTGTCAGACATAATGTATTAAGAAACGTGTGCAATGCGTAAATGTGATAGTTTTGTTTTTTATTTTACTAACGACATTGTATTTTTAGACACAATGTATTAAGAATGGTGTGCAATGTGAAAATATAATAGTTTTGTTTTTTATTTTACTAACGACATTGTCTTTTCAGACACAATGTATTAAGAAATGTGAGCAATGTGAAAAATGTGATAGTTTCGTTTTTTATTTTACTAACGACATTGTCTTTTCACACACAATGTATTAAGAAATGTGAGCAATGTGAAAAATATAATAGTTTTGTTTTTTATTTTACTAACGACATTGTCTTTTCACACACAATGTATTAAGAAATGTGAGCAATGTGAAAAATATAATAGTTTTGTTTTTTTATTTTACTAACGACATTGTATTTTTAGACACAATGTATTAAGAATGGTTTGCAATGTGAAAATGTGATATTTTTGTTTTTTATTTTACTAACGACATTGTCTTTTCAGACACAATGTTTTAAGAAATGTGAGCAATGTGAAAAATGTGATAGTTTCGTTTTTTATTTTACTAACGACATTGTCTTTTCACACACAATGTATTAAGAAATGTGAGCAATGTGAAAAATGTGATAGTTTTGTTTTTTATTTTACTAACGACATTGTCTTTTCAGACACAATGTATTAAGAAACGTGTGCAATGTGAAAAATATAATAGTTTTGTTTTTTATTTTACTAACGACATTGTCTTTTCACACACAATGTATTAAGAAACGTGTGCGATGTGAAAATGTGATAGTTTTGTTTATTATTTTACTTACAACATTATATAAATATTAGATGGCAGTTTGCGATCTACATTCAATTGTCAACCCGAGAAACAGAATGCCACTTCAAAGCGAAATCGAAAGTGACATTCTTGTTTCCAAGGGTTGACAATTTGAATGTCACGCAAACTGCCATCTAATATTTATTTTATTACACCGAACATATCTACCCTGTATTTGGGATTGTCTCATTCGTATTTATGAAAAATGTTTTGAATACCAAGTTAGCGCCGCCGTGCACGTAACACGGGAAACGAAGTCGACGTCTACGACGTCACAATGTTAATATAATATTATATATATTATATATATACACTCAAAGGATCTTCTAACCGATCACTTTTTAAACTCACATTTATCGAAACAGGCAATAGCACACTGACGTAATCAGTTTTGTTTCAAACACTAGGTTGATTGTGCAGTGAATCGAGTTATTGAATTTTAGTCACTCTCTACGTTACGTCACGGCTCAAAATCGACTATTAAGGTATTTTGAACGTGCGAAGCGTGTACCGTATGGGGATATTGGTTAACACGGCTTTTGATTATTTGTTAGTCATCAATCGTCCTAACAGAAAAACATTTAACATGTCGTAAATGTGGATTCTACTAATCACAAGAGCACTCGAAATTTTGTACTCAGAGCCAACGTGAAATACCACGTTAACGACATGGACATTTTACGTCCTGGGTGCGCTAAAATCGTTTACATAAGCTATGGAATCAAACATCAATATCTTATTTCACCTAATGCAGTGCATTTCAACATGTTGGTCGCCAATATCTGCTTGTTTTGAGGATACTTTGTCTGACCGGAAGTGTAATGACTAACGGCACTAGCGCCTACTGATGAATAACTCACTATACCGAATGTGTTCTATATCCAAGCAGATGGTATAGTAGCAAAAAGCCGACTGAAAGTGAAGCAGAATGCGACTTAGGGCGCATTCTGCTTTCGTTTTCAACATGCTTTAAGCAACCGCCTGTCTTCAATATTGAAATCAAGCTGAGGAAAAAAGATACAAATATACTAAAACACACACTTTCCAACAAAATCAAACACACTATCTCAAAACAATGTCAGGTATTGTCGAGGATTTTTGAACTGGCACTCATCACTTTCCGTAAACTTTCGTCGTCGAAGTCGGGATTTTCCGTTGGATGTTTTGATAAAAATTAATAAGTACTTATCAACATATGTAATAACACACGCGTTTGAATAGTAATACGGGCACAATAGCCCGGTGGCATATGTCTTCGACTCGTAGGACAGAGGTCATGGGTTCGAATCTATGGAAAATCTAATCTTAATTCACCAATAAGTTGTTGTTTATTCCGAAGAATTTGTTTTGTGTTTGAATTTATTCTTTCTTTATATAGTTTAAACATATTTTATTCCCTCAAATATACATGGAATTGGGGTTGGGTCACAAGTTATAACAACATTAGATCCGACCCTCTCCCTACAATGTAAATAAACAGAACAATAACAATGATATATAGATGAAATCTAACGAAATTTTTGGAGAGAAAGACTACAGAAGGAAAGAAGAAGGAAAGAGACAGACTGTCAGAGAAAGAGAGAGGGGTATAGCTAGATATACATTCAATTCATTTATGGTGATCAAGGGACAATCATGGTTTTAATGATTCAGACAAAATAAATATGTATTTCGTCATATGGTGTGAATAATGGGTAAAGTATACATGCAAGTGGTATTATGCCTTTATCGGATATAAGAGACAACTGTCACTGAAAAATGATAACTTAATCGTATGAATTGTCTCCCTTTACTCAAATTATGCTTGCAGAAAACAAATCTTTTCAATCTATATATCCAGGGCTCCAGACAAGATAGAACAAACTGAACAAATTCAACATTTCCTCCCTCATTTCAGCACCAACTCCTATGATGCGACTTTATCTTGAGCTCTGTTAATTACTTATAATTTCAAACAGTTCGGATCCTGATCGGATGTCATGTAACGTGGCATCTGATCAGGATCCAAACTGCTGTATCTAAGCTCAGAGGTTGAAATTTACTAATTGAACGAAATAATGTTAGTCTTGACTGTGTATAATTCTTACAGGTAAAGAAGAAATATTCTGCATCTTCAACAGCTTCAGTACATGAGAAATAAGGATCCAATATTACACAGATCATTATTTAGATTACTGCAATTATTTCTAATTCTTGCAGGTAAAACTGATAAGTATCTGTTTCCCTGTGAATAATATAGTGGAACAAAAATTTATAAGTGAATTGTTATTTAATAATAAATGTCTGAAACAAGTGTATGACTCAATGTTTCTCAAATCAAGATCTAAGCTATTCCATAAATCTATGGAGGATGGAATACATACTCTTTATATCAGAACCTACGTAAAATCGACTTCTTAACGAAATAAAAAGAGTAACTTTGTGCACTTCTAAAGAGCTTTTTGTATAACGCGTACTTTAGAGTGCTTTCAGCAGCATTGTTGGATTTCTTTACTTGTACGTCTTTAATTTTTGTGTAAGACAATTCCCACTGTACAAACTTCACACAAACATGCGTTTACCAGACAAAAGAATTTTAGAAAATATATTTAAAAACCACATGTATGTAAAACTATCATGGCGGGATTCGAACTCACGACCCTGCTATTGGTAGTGCGGTGATTAAACCACTGAGCTACTATAGAATGTGTAGCAGATTATGATGTACAGTCATTGTTCAGTGACTAAATCTCCAATTGTTTCCGGAAGATAAAAATAGATTACGAAAAAATGCGGAATATGCATAGGGTGCCAGTTCAAACATCACCGACAATGCAAAACTGGTGGAGAGAGTTTAATGCGTCACAATATTAAAAAGGTGTCATTTTTCAAAATTCAATATTTCATTGAGTGTTTGTTCAGTATCATTTAAATGGAATAGAATAGCGTATTCCCCGCTTTATATTGTTTGGCTGTGTATGCTGCAAATTGTAAATGATTTATTTGTTGTGTTCTATATCATGACTAGTAAATGTGTTGATTGTGTTGAACCTATTCTGTTGTAAGTGCTATTTAGAAGACACAATGGAGAAGACGTTAATCTTTCCCAATAACGAGTTTGTGCAAAATATTGCAAACAGTTTGGAGCAATAGCAGACGCGGAGTCGCTCGGCGTCTTATCAGGATCAAACCCGTTTGCCACTCAGATACAAATAACGCGGCAAATTATTCGACAATGCGTCATTCTTAAGCATTCAATATTGCATTTCGTGTTCGATCAGTATCACTTAAACTAGAAAGGATAGCGTATAATAAGCGTGTATTCTGCACCCAGTCGAACTTCGATATATCGAACTCGTTTAACTCGAATTATCCAATAGGTTGACATATGAGCTGCATTATTCCATGCTCGGTTAAGTCGAACATACCCATATTTCAAAGTTAAAACGTGGCTTAGCCACGTTTTAACTTTGAAATACGGGTACAGTACTGTTTAAGCTAAACTATACACCCCAGTACACCCCTGTTTGGCACGTATACGTGTGTTTTTTATCATTTCAAAAATCAGTTAGCTATTAAGAATAAAATTGAATGTGCCATCACATTTCCTTACTGAAAAGTGACAAACACACATTTATTTATTTAAAAACAATGCTGAACATAAGTCTAGAATCTACACTGTTTTCAGAAATAGAGAAGAAATGTACTGACAGTCACAAACCGGCATATGAGTGTATGAAATAAATAGGAAATTAAAATTGCAATCAGTGTAGAACCTGATCTTGTCGAAAACACTTTTGACTTTTTCATCATTTATTGAATAATAAGACTATTCAGTTATTTCTTTAATAACAATGCCATAGAATACACTGTTTTCAGAGTGTATGAGATGAATAGGCAAGAAAAAATTGCAATCAGTGTAGAACCTGATTATGTTCAAAGTAGCTTTGCTGAATTTTTCATTATCTCTTTAATAACAATGTCAAGCATAGTCTACTCTATGAACTGTCCATTACGAGTTTCATGGTTGAATGAGTTATGTGTCAAGTGTCATAATTAAGTGGGGATTAACACCTGGTATAATCTGACCATAACTTGCTGGCTGGCTATGTGACATGATCAAAAAACGTGTTTTATAGTTTGGATCATGATCATGATCTGACATTGATAGTTTAGCATGAATTCATATTAAAATATTATATACTCTACAATATAATTGAACAAAATATATATATTATAAAATAATTCTAGGCACTCTCTTCTAAATATAAATATTAATTTCAATAAATAAATCTACCCATTTTGTGTTAAATCTACAAGACCACTTCATTAGTACCCTCAATATGTTGTTTGATAAGTACTTATAACCTTATAAATCATAATGAAATACATAATTATTTAAAAAAAATATATGGACCTATGGCATTTTTTCCTCTGGCATTTTTACTTATGGCATATTTTCCGTTTTCTAATGGCATTTTTACCTCTGGCTTTTTTTCCTATGACATATTTACCTATGGCATTTTTTCCTCTGGCATTTTTTCCTACAATCTTAAATAAATGTTAAAAGTTGTATTTGGGTATTTAGGCAGGTGGCAGATTAAACCGCAAAGAAAGCCACACACAGAGATCCCATGCAAAACATTTTTATTGTATTAAGCAGCAACTTGTCTAAACCTATTACCCCATATCCGCTGCCTAGTTTTGAAGACAGGTGGCCACTCAAAGCAGTTTGAAAGTATAGTAGAATGTGCCTTCTGCTTAACTTCCAGCCTGCTTTAACCCATTACCCAATAAATATGCCTTTTTATGCCTCTAATTTATTCCTCCAGTGAAGAAAATAGTCTCAATTTATACAATTAGGAATATTTATCAAAATAAATACTTTCATTTGAATAACTTGAATGATATTTAACCGATTAGCCCATAAAAAACATTTTTACGTCTTTAATTTAGTCCTCCACTGATGGAAATAAATCTATTCTATATCCTATCAGATATTGGCTTTAAGGCTTTAAGGCCCATTCTGCTTTTCTTGCAACCTGCTTTTAGTGGTCAACTGTATTCAAAACTAGAAACAGGCTATGGGGTACGGGTTAATGGAGATCAGTGCTTCTTCAATGAATTATTCCTTGATTGTTAAAAGTTTGAAAGGAGCAGTAAACTCTCTTTTCTGCCATCTCTAAATGCATCAGAACTTGAGACTTAAAATTAAGAAACTGAAAAATATGCATAATTTATTGTTGCATATCGCAATTCACAGTGTGCCTTTAAGTACAGGTTAAATGTATACATGTAGTGAAATTTATCAGGAGGAGAGAACCACTATATTCTAGCAGATAATAGCTCAAAGCAGGCTGAAAGTAAAGCAGAATGCACCTTAGGGCGCATTCTGCTTTACTTTCAACCTGCTTTTAGTGGTCACATATTTTAGTTACCGTCTGCTTGTAATGCTTGATTAAAAGTGACAGAGTTCCTATTTTAGGAGAATTGATTTTAGGCAATAATAAATTATTTTGGTTGTTAAATTATACAATGTTTTTGCAGAATATTCATGACATAAAAATTACACCTGTGTAGTCTTGTCCAATGTTTAAATATTGAAAAAGGTCTAAAAACATGTATAATAAAAACTGCAGCTCTAAATTCAAAGCTGTAGTCATTCCCCAGTGCACTGCTAGTTACCTGGTTTAAACTGATAGTGCACTATCAGTTTGATATTGAAATCCCAGTGCACTATCAGTGCACTGTCAGTGCACTGTCAGTGCAAAATTAGTTTACTCTCAGTGCACTGTCAGTTTAAACCCAGTGCACTGGCAGTGCACTTTGTGTATACTTTAGCTTAAACAGTACTGTATGTTCGACAAAACCGACTTCGAGATATCGAAGTTCGACTATATTTATTTTTATATTTTTATTTTTATTTAATGGCTATTAAAAGTATAATATTAACAGTTCTAGACATTAAAAGAAGCAGACGAGGCGTGTATCTTTGTTGTGTCAAGTTTAAAACACTATTGTATTTGTTTCAGTTTCAGTTTTATTTATTACAGTTTAGAAAACTTTATTCTTTCCCGTTTAAACGCAAAAGTACGCAAACGCATTACACTAAAACGTAGAAAACACAACCTATTGACAATCCTGACAATTTATTTTAATCTGAGTGGCAAACAGCTTGGAGCCTGATCAGACGCCGGGTTACCCGACGTCTGATCTGGCTCCAAACTGTTTGCAGTGGAAATAATAGTTTTAGCGTAAACGCGTTTGTTGAGAAAAGGTTAACGTTTTCTCCACTGTATCTCTCTCAGTTTGTACAAAAACATAAGAACAGTCCCAGTCATACTATTAACAAATTGTCAAGGAAACACGCATATAACTATATGATGAAACAGTTATGAATATTGATATATCATTAACTTATAAATAAATTATTTATTTTATTAAACATACTTATACTGTTAGTACTACTTAATAATAATAGATCTAATAATGATGATGACCGTGATAATACGATTACAGTGGAGAAAACGTTATTCTTTCCCAATAAACGCGTTTACGCCAAAACTATTATTTCTATTGCAAACAGTTTGGAGCCAGATCAGACACCGGGTAACCCGGTGTCTTAGCAGGCTCCAAACTGTTTGCCACCAAGATAAACATGAATTATCAGAATTGTCCAAAAGTTTCACTTTTCCACGTTTTAGTGTTTTGCGTTTGCGTTTCGTTTCGTTTAAACGGGAAAGAATGACGTATTCTCCACTGTACATCTATTTGCGGTCGAGTCGGGGTTAATGTTAACTCTCCTACACTTTCGGCTCACGCATATTGAGGAACGAAGATTTCTCTCTGTGAATGAGTTTGATAAATGTTATTTAACACCATTTCCCCATAGCCTGATTCAAATTTTGATGGTAGTTGACCACTTAAATTAGTTTTAAAGTGAATCCTTAAGGCGCATTCTGCTTGACTTTCAGCCTGCTTTAGGCTACCATCTGCTGGAATATATAAAATATTCATTATGATACATATTTATAACTGTAAATTGGAACTATTTTCTTCATTTGAGGAATAACCTAAAGGCGTATATATGGGGCAATGTGTTAAAGAATCAGTGGCGAAGAAGTAACTGTTTGTCCTAAAACAGTTACATGTATGTCCATGGCAAACAGCATGAATACAAATGAGACGCCGAGTCTCAAAAGAAAATAAAAAAAAAAAAATAAAAAAAAAATAATATTGGATGATTTAAGAGATATGACATACATGTAGCTTAAAGAAAGATAAAAGTAAAACAGAAAGTTCCTAGTTCAGTTTTCCGCTTTACTTTTATATTGCCTTAAGCATACATTTGCCTGAAACACCGAGACATTAACTTGAAACAGCTGTTGCATTAGAGAGGTTTTACTGTATTCCCCCACTGTTTAGTAATACTATATGTCGTTTAAGAGATGTAGCATTGTAGTCCGTTATGATTAGTATATAGAAGTTATAATTATTTATCATATAAATATGGGCAATGTCATGCCAAAACCTGCAACATTGTACAGACGAGGCACCACCGCTGTCATCACAGGCTCTGTATCTTAGTTTGGTCTACACTGGGTGTCAAGCAGTGTAGAGCAAGGCCAGCCACCGCGTTTAGACACGGCGGCTGGGGTTGGCCTACACTGTTTTCAAAGCAATAAGGCATGTTTTCTCATGGCGCGGCCCATATGTAATCATAACCGGAGTATTTATTACATATACAGTCGAATTCGGTATCTCGACCTGGCATAACTCGAACGTAACAGTATTGCAAAGTTAAAGTGTGCATTTTGTAACTTTAATCTACGGGTATGTTCGGGTTAGGCGAGCTAGTGTTGTCTAAACGCAACTGATGAAATATGAATCATTTCGATTTAAGCGAACTCAAGATATCGAGGTTCGACTATATTATTGTTTGATTTCCAGTTAAATCCGTCTGTTGCCTTACATTGTACTCAAAGCTCACTGGAAATGATAACCTCTTACCCTTTTCACTGTCAATGACGTCAAAAGGCAACTTTGCAAACAGTTAAGATCCTGATCAGGCGCCACATAACGCGGCGTCATAAGGATCCGACCTGTTGACACTCGTTTTGAAATTACGTCAGTCATGTACAGTGGAGAATCTGTTATTCTTTCCCGTTTAAACGCAAACGTACGCAAACGCAAAGCACTAAAACGTAGAAAAGAACAAATTTTGGACAATTCTGATAATTCTTGTTTATCTTGGTGGCAAACAGTTTGGAGCCTGATCAGACGCCGGGTTACCCGGTGTCTGATCTGGCTCCAAACTGTTTGCACTGCAAATAATAGTTTTAGCGTAAACGCGTTTATTGGGAAAGAATAACAGATTCTCCACTGTATCTCTTTTAACTTTGAAGCGATTTTACTGACAACAATATTGAAGCATGCACCATTGTGGCGATGAAGGGGTAAGGGTTAATGTGACAGTTCTAGTGAAAGTGCATTCCTGTGATATGTTATATTTCTGTGCACATCTTTAAGCATGTTGATTTTTAGCACAATAAAATTCAGTTTATGAGTGAATGTTCTCTATTTTATGTAAGTTTCCCCGTTTCTCTACGGAGAATTCCATCTTTATCATGTGATGGCAGAAAAGATAAACGCATAAAGAGTTTGTTGTTCTTTAACCTGTGCGGTGGAATCACTTAGTTCTCTTTTAACCTATTTCTACCTTGGCAAGTTGGCACGGCCTTTGCAATGGCATTTCCAACAGATTGACTAGACGCTGAGTAGCTCTGTGTCTGATCAGAAACAAAACTGATAGACACACGTATTAATGTTTCCTTAGTTTAACCCATTTACGCCCAGTGGATTCTTCCATGTTTTATATTGGATTTGTCCATTTTTTATCAAAGGGATGTCTGGTCAAATTTTCATTTTCATTTTGTTTTATATTTTGAAATTCCTATCAGCAAACAGTGTAGACTCTGATCAGATGCCGCATTATGCGGCGTCTGATCAGAGTCTACACTGTTTGCATGTGTCCCATATATGGGATCGTGGGTACAAATGGGTTAAATTCCGAATATTTTACCTTAGTTGAATGAAAGAATAAAGTACAGTTTTAACAGACACTATCCGGGCAGTGAACATATTATGTATACATGATCAATATTCAAACGTTATTCTTTCCCGTTTAAACGCAAACGTACGCTAACGCAAATCGCTAAAACGTAGAAAAGTACAACTTTTTGACAATTCTGATAATTCATGTTTATCTTGGTGGCAAACAGTTTGGAGCCTGATCAGACGCCGGGTTACCCGGCGTCTGATCTGGCTCCAAACTGTTTGCACTAGAAATAATATTTTTAGCGTAAACGCGTTTATTGGGAAAGAATAACGTTTTCTCCACTGTATATGAGCGCTTGAAATGTATAATGTAGTCATTCTCGGCAAAGAGTCGCTTGCATTTTTTGGCCTTCTGAAATAATGTTGTTTAATTTTTCTCTTTATTCTATAAAGTTTATAAAGTTTGAAGACATATGGCAAGTAAAGCAACCTTAGCCCGTTTCACTCGTTATCCCCTGAAACTTAACAAACAAACAATGCAAGTGTAAATCAAAACTCAAAAGGCGTATTTATTGAGTAACACATTGAAAGGTAAAAGAACAAAGATTCCTCTACCATAGTTATTACAAGGCTATCTGTTTCCACTTTTCATCTTGCGTTAACCCTTTGAACAATAGCCACCAATAAACACGTCCTTTCCCAACAGGTACCTGTTAAACCATATATCATATGAAATAGTAAAGAACAAGATCAGAAGGCTCCCAACTGTTTCTCATATTGCAATATGTTGACATAAACTCCGAATAGTCAAAAATGGACTAGACAAAATTTGAAACTGGAACAGTCCTTTTGAAATTTCAGGGTTGGGAGGGTTAAACTGGTATTCGATTCAACAGCATCGATGCCAATCATTAGACAGTAGAGACTTTTGTGACGAAAAATGTAAATGGTTCCCCCCTGGATCCGCGCATTGTAAACCATACATGATCATTATTTCACCGTCATTGGAGATATCGTCTGCATTTGAAACACTTTGGATCAATAACAGACGCCGAGTCATACGGCGTCTGATCAGGATTCAAACTATATGAAACTCATTTCGACCTATATTAACTCATTATCCCCTGAAACTTCCAATCGAAAATTCTAGTTTGCAATAAAGGATGGTCCATTTTAGACTATTTAGGGTTGTTTATGTAATAAATTGAAAATGACAAACTGAAGTCCCTGATCAGAGGAGCCCTCTGATCAGGGATTTCACTGTTTGCATAGGACAAGTGTACTCTTCATAGGTACACATTTTGTAAACGACGCATATATGCGTCACTAAGGCTCAATGAGTTAAGTCAAAATACATTAGAATATAAGTTTTAGAAAAACTGCAGACGACAATACGTTATCAGACGATAAACATTGCAGTGAAAGAGTTAATATAAACATCCGTTTTGAAAAATAATCTTCTTATGCCAATATCATCTTTGGGAAAGAACCAGACGATAAATTGTTTACAAACGATAAACATGGCAGTGGAAATCTAAACACATGCTTCAAATCATTTTGTAGAAAAAGTCAGTTTCTGAAAGTGCGCATCTTCGATCTTCATAGACCAGTATTTGCTTCCAATGTAATGGACCGTATTTTACTCTAACCATGCTAGCGGCGGAAATGTTTTGCATTAGTGGTTTCATTTGCAAACTGCTTTGGATCCTGATGAGACGCCGCGTAACGCGGCGTCTCATCAGGATCCAAATTGTTTGACACTCTGACTCTGTTTTCAAACGAAATTCTATTTTAGAACAGTTGCAAATAACATATTAGGCAGACGAAAGAAAGTACCGAGAGTTAAACATTAGCACGTTATATATTTGTCGTCTGCAATACTTCACGTCTGCAATAATTCTAGGGAATAATTGTTTGTAATTTCATTGAGATGTCAAATATTTCGTTTCACGCCGAGTTACTCGGTGTTTAATCTAGACTCAGACTGTCTGAAACATTTTCACAATGTTATGAATAACGTGGATATGGTTAGTTACAGTGGAGAAAACGTTACTCTTTCCAAATAAACGCGTTTACGCTAAAACTATTGTTTCCATTACAAACAGTTTGGAGCCAGATCAGACGACGGGTAACCCGGCATCTGATCAGGCTCCAAACTATTTGCCACTCAGATTAAGATAAATAGAGAGAAATGTAAAAAGAAAAAGGTGTTATTTTCTACGTTTTAGTGCTTTGCGTTTGCGTACGTTTGCGTTTAAACGGGAAGAATAACCAGACTAAACACTAAAGACTGTCATGATGTTGCGTCACTGTTTCTTGATTGCGGTCCTATGTTTATGCGGAAGTTACGGTCTGTTGGGGAAACTTGAAAAACCGGAAGTGCGGGCAGTAAAGATGAGACTGGAAGAGGAAAAAGCCAAGCGTCTACTACTACAGAATGATGTGGAGATGTTAATGCTGAAAACTGAAAAGCTAGAGAGGGCACTAGCAGTACAAGGTACATGTTATTAGTTTTGATCTTAGTCAGAGTATCACTTATTCGGCATCTATAAAAAGGTTTCAAATTATTTAACAGGACTCAAGATAAGGGGAGTATTGCAAAAATTAAAATCTTCATCTCTGCATTAAACCCTATGATGTCACTACTCATTAGAATCGTCTCTTATGAGCAGATATAGTAACACCATAGGTTTTGGTGAGACTCAGTTAAGACTTGTTTTAGACCCTTTAATGTATAGTGGACATTGAATGAGTGTGTATTCGGTATTGAATTTATTTGAGTTGGACAAAATACCGTATAAGTGGTTTTTTTCGCGAGAAGGAAATTTTCGCTATTTTCGCGTGTGTATCAAACTCGCGTAAATATAATCCGCCAAATATTCCTTGCTTTTTATAATTCATTTTCGACAGCAAAGTCCACTCGAGACAGTTTGTCATCTAAACTTCTCTTCATGATTTACATAATATGTATAAATACTGGTATCAGTGCATTGCCTGATAGTCTAGATCCAGATTAATCACAACTCCAGTCTGTGCTCAACTAGAATTCAAAAACAAAACAAAAACACAGCATGGCTTATTTCATAAAACAAAACACCATTTCTTCGTTCCCGTGTTCTTTTTCCGGTCGGCATGCTTGTTAACGTAATACAGAGACGGCTATATAAAACAGAATATTCTGGTACTTTAATCGAGTGTCCTCGGGTACTGTTACATTTTCACGTGTGAATACTTTTGCAAATATCGAAGTTTGGATCCAGATGAGACCTGAGGATAAACTTGTGAAAACGTAACCCAATACCCACAAAGCTCGTCAATACATGTAATTGGGACCAGACATGTATACACCTTCAAATTTATGCATTTTCCATTAAAGAGATCTAAAGACGAGTGTCAAACAATTTGGATTCAGATTTCTCGTTGTACTCTGCGTATTTTCTATACTCAAACTGTTGAAAATGCCAATCAAGTCGCCATCGGCAGACAAAGGGTTAATCGCTTTAATTTTACAGTTTGACTTATGATATTCACTCGCAATTGACCGCTCGTCTGCCTGCGGCGTTTCTCCATTGTCACGTATATACGGGTAAACTTAGTGTGAAAACGTTTGGATCCTTGAGAGACATCAATTTACTCGGCATCTCATCTGGATCCAATGGTGACTTTCTGGCGCTTTAATAGTTCATTTACGGAGGAAGACGGAATTTGTATCCGATCATATTGTAAACAAGTGTGCCAAATACTTTATGAATGGAGGATAGATATCCGTCATGATGAAAAATAGTTACTTCCCTTAGTTTTGAATGCACCATTTACTTATGAGGATTTATTGACAAGACACAACCAAAAACGGTAAAATGAAATAGATTTTGATATCTTATCCGCGAAAAATAGATTTGCAATACGCTTACGCGAAAAATGAATACGCTAAAAATTCATTTTCGGTAGAATCGCTAAATTTGCGTCTCGCGTAAAAAACCACTTATACGGTAATATGTTGCGAGCCTCGGTGATTTATTATATCATTTTATCCAACATAAACACAGTTGACACAAAATTCCGATCGTTCTTACTTTCACTTTTTTCTCAACTGGTAGGAAAACGATTCGTCATACGTGTTGTTAGGTTTTATTCATCTATAGATAAAAACGCATTTCAAACTAAAATAAAGCAATACAACATCTTTGTGCTGTAAAAATACCTACCTGATACTGTATTCAAGTTCTAAATTAATATTTAATCTAAACTTGTTTTTACTGACTCAAAATGAGCATTTGGCATTTAGTTTCGTTTTCGGAATCTTATTGTGCCATGACGTCAATATACTAGAGCTCTTCGTAGCCAAATTTGCAGCCTGATTTGCGGGACTGCTCTGTAGTGAAAATTGGACACTTGAAAATGTGGTGATCCAAGTATGTTTAAATTTGGTAAACTGTTTAAAGTCGGCGTAGTACTACAGTATTTCAGTTATTCGAAAATTAATATTAATATGCGTTACGCGGTGACTGATTAGGATTCATACTGACTGCAAATGTCAGTGTTGTCGGCCGCTGTAGTGAAATGGTTAAATCTAATGGCTTTATTTCAGATAAGACAACAACTGGAAAACCATCTGTCAGAGAGGAGGTGTCGTTCAGTGCACGTTTATCACAGAGTGTGACTCTTGATCAATTCCACATAATCAAGTTTGACGACGTCCTGCACAATGACGGCGGTGGATACAGTCCTAATACCGGCATTTTCAGGACACCTGTCTCAGGGACGTATGTGTTCGTACTGTCTTTATTAAGCAACGGCAATTTACACTATCATGTCAATATTGTGAAGAATGGAACCGAGATTGGACGTCTTTTCGCTGGTGACTCAGTGTCCGGTTGGCCCGACCAAGGTTCAGTTACTGTTGTGACGTCACTAGTGGCAAATGACGAAATTTTCACGAGGGAGTTTTCTACTTCCGGAAGTTTACATGGGAATTTCTACTGCACATTTTCTGGTTTCTTGTTATAAAGAAACAGCGAATTATTTGGAATCTCATCTAAATCAATTGACACTCTTGTTATGTTGTTTCTTAACCCTTTCTCTCTAAATGACGCCGTAAAGCGCGTTTGCAAACAGTTCTGGTCTTGATCAGACGCCGTGCTAGGCGGCGTCTGATCAGGGAACAAACTGTTTGATACTCTTATCGATATGTATTAAGTCATTCAACCTGAAGTCAAAATTTGAAACGTGTCTTGTTGTATATGGAAGCAGACGACAATAAAGCGATGAAGGGGTAAAATCTCTCGAATAATTTGATCATGAAAGGGTTACACTCTTTCATCGTGCACTTGTATTCTCCGACTTAAGTCCTTTCACTTTTAGCGTCTACTTTAGAATAATGCCAAAAGTATTATTCAGAGTAAGATAAAAATCAATCTGCTCGCTGAAAAGTCGATTTGAGTGTAAAACAGATGGTATCCTACTCACACGCCCCTTGACTCAGCATCTGTACAGGAGCTGAACTGGTAGCAATGTCTACTTGAGTCACATATTGCGACAAGATCAAATCTACCCTCTCTTACCCGGATACAATAGTTATTTGCAAACAGTTTGGTTTCTGAGCAAATTCGCGGTGACTGATCAGAATCCAAGCTGTATGACACTTGTTTCGAAATTTCGTCGGTCAAACTGACTGAAATCTAACTTTGAAACAATATTGCAGACAACAGTTTTAAACCAAATGACAATATGGCAACGACGGGGTAAAACTCAGGATTAACTTGGCGTTAAAATGGTTAATTAGTAACATTGGTAACTGACAGTCCATGTGAAAATGTTTGCTTGCCATATGTTTTATGTAAGTGCACATCTTTCATTTTTTCTATTTCAAGCACAATGAAAAAGAGCTTTAGAATGAGTGTTTGTTTTTATTATGTAAGCTTCCGTTCCTCTACGGAGAATTGTGTTCTTATCATGTGATGGCAGACAAGATAAATTCAGAAAGAGTTTCGTTGTTCTTTATCCCAGGGCTGCCATAAGTTGATCCTAAGATTTCCAAATTTTCTATTTTTCAAACATGAATACTTAAAGCAGGTTGAAAGTTAAGTATAATATGCCTTAAGGCACATTCTGCTTTACTTTCAGCCTGCTTTAAGCTGCCATCGGCTGGGATAAAAATCCTATGATTTCAGAAAATTTCAGAGAAATGGCAGTCCTGTAATCGCGTTCGGTGGTACAGTGTGAATACGTTATTTTTCCATTTAAATGCAAACAAAACGCAAATTCATTGCAATAAAAGTAGAAAATGGATTTTTTGACAGCTCTGCCTGTTCATTTCAATATGAGTTGCCAACAGTTTGGAATCCAACGCGGGATTATCCGGCGTCTGATCTGGCTCCAAACGGTTTGCAAAGGTAATACTCGTTTAAGCGTAAACGCGCTTATAAGGTTAGAATAATGTCATCTCTACTGTATCTCTCAGTACTCTTTAAACCCATGTCTACAGTGGAGAATCTGTTATTCTTTCCCGTTTAAACGCAAACGTACGCAAACGCAAAGCACTAATACGTAGAAAAGTACAACTTTTGGATAATTCTGATAATTCATGTTTATCTTGGTGGCAAACAGTTTGGAGCCTGATCAGACGCCGGGTTACCCGGCGTCTGATCTGGCTCCAAACTGTTTGTATTGCAAATAATAGTTTTAGCGTAAACGCGTTTATTGGGAAAGAATAACTGATTCTCCACTGTATATTGGTACGGTCTCTACATAGTTATTTCCAAAGAGTTGGGGGGGGGGGGGGGACTACCATGGTCACGTAGTTACGGCCACTGACCATCACATAACTCCTCACAGCTGTGGGTTCAAATCCTGGTCTTGGCACTTCGGAACTTTCATATGAGGTTGTATTCCAACCAGATTGGACTCCACGTGTTATCAGGATCAAAACTGATTGATATTATGATCTATATTGATGTTTCTGTAGCTAAGTGACGAACGTATTTGAAAATGAACAGAGTAATACTCGTTTATTATAAGCGTATCAGGCATGCATTACATGTACAGTGGAGAGAACGTTATTCTTTCCCGTTTAAACGCAAACGTACGCAAACGCAACGCACTAAAACGTAAAAAATGCAACTTTTGGACAATTCTGATAGTTCATGTATATCTTGGTGGCAAGCAGTTTGGAGCCTGATCAGACGTTATCCGGCGTCTGATCTGGCTCCAAACTGTTTGCATTGCAAATAATAGTTTTAGCGTAAACGCGTTTATTGGGAAAGAATAACGTTTTCTCCACTGTATACAGCGGCGGTCATGATATCTTCAGCGTGCAATTTTGTTATCAGTGTTCATTTTGATAACATGTAAGAGGGCTCCTTAAGGATAACTCGAAAAATCCGTAATGCCTATTTTGGTATTTTTCTATAAACTGTGTTTAGTCTGTTATAGCTTCATGACTGATTTTTAGAGGATACATACATGCATTTTACCATTACTCCATAAATTCGCATTTTAACGCCTTTTAATTTAGTCCTACACTGAAGAAAATAGTTCAAATTCATACAGTCCTACATATGTGACAAAAGAAATATTTAGTATGGTCAAGCAGATGATAGCTTAAAGCAGGCTAAAAGTAAGACAGAATGCACCTTAACGCATTCTGCTTTACTTTCAACCTGCTGTTAGTAACTACCTGTCTTCAATACTAGAAACATTCTATAGGGTAATTGGTAAAGCGAATTAGAATAGTCGTCTGCTTACACAATATCGTCAAATATTTGCCAAAACTATGATAATTAATTTTGATATTTTTTAAAATTTGAGGAAATACCAAGATGAGTGGCAAACATCTTGTATCCAAAGCGGCATGTGGTCTGGATCCAAGCTGTTTACCACTATTAGCCTGATCGCGTTTTGTACGATAAGGATTTACTTTCATTTAAAGAGGCTTGCAACCGGATTTAGCATTAAAAATAGTAATTTGTAAATATATGTCAAATGCTTATATAAATGGGTAAGATTTAGTTTAGGATAATAAATTCGGTTAAAAATATATTTCAAAAAAAAGAAAAGAAGAAGCTCTGGTGGGATTCGAACCCGTGACCCTCCATGCGGAGACAAACATGAAAAATGAGAAAACGCCTTTACCCCCTCGGCCACCAGCGCTCTCTCTATATTTGATAGCGAATGAACGTACTTCACTGGTAGCGATTGATAGTACTTTATTGGGCTCGGCTTTATGTCTGAGCCCGTGTAGAGAAGCAACAACAACAACTATACCGTCAGCTGACGCTATAGAAAAACAATGGAAAATATCTAAACAAAACTAAGATACGGTGACGATTCTTGAGACTTTTTTTGGACTGTTCATAATTTTTTAATGCCAGAAGCCAAATAATGCCACAAATTTGCTTTTATTTGAGTATTTTATTTTATTTTGACAAGTACACCTTCCGGTTGCGAGTCCCTTTAAAATGAAGATCCAACCTGTTTTCAAATTCTAGTAAACCCGCGAATACATGTAGCGAGCGATAGGTTAAACGCTGATCATTTAATGTCAACTAATTTATCGTCTGCTTTCATTCTTTTAATAATTTGTATTTGCCTTATGCTTGCAACTATGTGACACAAGTGACCAAAAGGCTTGATACATGCCAGGCGCAGATTTACCTGGCACCCGATTTGGATCCAAACTTGTTTCTAACACATTCGACCATAGCGACGAATATAGATACTCGTCATCAGCTAACAGTGTAAATGTGAATAGTACTGTTGTCCTATGCAAACAGTGAATATTGTATTAAGAATGAGGCCTCTGAGCAGAGTCTACATTGTTTGGCATTTTTCAATATAGTATAATAAACATACATAAATAGTACATGTAAGAAAAAGGTCTCGACTTAATTGTTGATTTGAAGTTTCCATTCGAAGTTTCAGGGTTAAATGAGGAAAAAGATCTTGTGCGGAAGTTTAATCGCGTGCAATTTAACCCCTTCACTGCCGTGACGTAATCATTTTTTTAAACAATTGTCGTCTGCTTCAAATTTAAATTTTAGATATTTTGACTTAAGAAATGCTGAAATAAGTGTCAAACAGTTTGGATCCTGGTCAGACGCATTATGCGGCGTCTGATCAGGGTCCAAACTGTTTGCGAATAACTTTGTTCTCTTTGTAGGGCAGTGAGGGGATTAAAGGTTGCTATTATAATATTATCCCTTTAACTGACATGATATACATGTACATGTATCTGCTTGAAATATTGCTATATGCATTAAATGCGTATTATGTATATTCTTGTTACTTTTGATTGGTTTGCTGTCGTTAAAGAGCGTGTCAAATATTGTGGATCCGGATCATATGTCGAGTTATTTGATGCCTGATCTAAATCCAAACTGTTTGGAAAATGTCAGAAGTCGTGTCTGACATTGAAGCGGTGAATAGCTGTTTATCTGTGAACAAATCAAAGTTTGCTATTTGTGATTATATAATACATTGTTTATCCATAACGGAGATTGTTTACAAGAAGAAGCGTGGCATGGAGACAGGGAATAGCCGTTTCCTTGTCCGGTAGACAAAATATCGGAACTTAAATTTCTTCAATGTGAGTATAATTATATTTTGATAGTGATCCTGATATCAGATTTAATCTATTCACTGCCATGACGGCATAAGCTTTAAACAATAAGTGTTGTCTGCCTTTCTTTCTCGGATTTGAATATTTCGTTAATGTACTGAATAAATATAGAACCAAACAGTTTAGATCCTGATCAGACGCCGCGTCAGAATCTTTGAAACTTTACTGTATCATAATGATACATGTGAATAAGGTCCACAGCCGTGGTCAGCATGAACAGAGTACATACTAAATTCAGACTGTTGCATATAAGTTGATATAACCAGTGTACTCGAGGGAAATGCAGTGAAGGAGTTACAGTGCTCCCTCTATACAACGACACCCAATGGGAGACAAAATGTGTGTTCGTAGTTCGGAGGGAGTGGTTATAGAGATGGAAATTGGCCTATATTTGCAAACAGCTTGAATCCAGATCAGACGCCGCGTTTCGCGTCTGATCTGGATTCAAGCTGTTTGTCACTCTTCATTAAGTTGTTTTTTTCTGTAAAAATGTCCATTATGTAACTTTGAGAAAAGAAGCAGACGACGACTTAAAGCAGACACTATTGCAGCAGTAAAAGCGTTAGAGATAATTGTCTTGTTTAGGGAACTTCGGCAAGGGTCGTTGTAAGGAGGGATTCGTTGTTGGGAAGGCCGTGTAGGGAGGGAGCACTGTAATACTACCATAAGGCTGTTATTGAGCAAAATGCGTTGTTATTTCCCAATACACGCGTTTGTGATAAAATAATTGTGCCAACTACAAACAGTTTGGCGCATGATCAGACGACGAAATAGTCGGCCTCGGATCAGGTTCGAAACTGTTATTAAGTACTGTTTGAGGTACAACTCTATCTTAATGTAAAATGCACAGTTTATCGTCTGTTTGAACCCTTTTATCGCTAAAACATATCTGCATTGGTAGTGACGTCTGCAATATTTTTAAAGTTAGCTTTACAGCTAATGTCGATTTAAGTGTCAAACAGTTTGGATTTTGATCAGATGCCGCGCTACGCGGCGTCTGATCAGGATCCAAACTGTTTGCAAAATCGCCTTCGGTGCCAATGGTATACTATCAACACACCATATTCATAAATAGTCGGAAAAAACAATGAAGATTAATCATTGCATACAGCAGGACCTTTGATGTGTGGCTGTGTAAACATCTTATTTGACAATGGCGATTGTTTCCCTTCATTTCCGTTCGGAAGCATGGGATTTCTCTGATGAGGTTTTCATTTTCAGTTTCGGTTCTCCCAACTCTAGTGAAATATATTACAGAATTTGTTATGGGACTTCCAAACTAAATACAAGTTTAAACATTATATATTAAACATTATACCCTACTAACGATTGTACTAGTCTAGTTATTTCCAAACCTTCATTTGGAGTTCTTTTGACCTATGTAAACAGTGACCTAGATCAGATTGCTCATTTGGAACACCTCTGATCAGGGTCTGCCATTGTTGTCATTTTACGACAATGCTGTTAAAGTAAACCTGATGTTCAGGGGTGAAGACGTTAACTATTTCATTGCCAAGTTTTATCGTCTGCTTTAAGCATCTAACTTCTTAAAACTCGTCTGCATTGATTGTGTCGTCTGTACTATTTTCTAACTCAGATTTAAGTATTTTTAGTTTGAGTATCAAACAGTTATTCTAACATAACACGTGAATTCGTCTCTATAAACAAAGAACGGGTCTATCGTGGTATACCTAGACTGTTTTACCACGCTGTGAAAATAGTCCTTTTACACAGGCTCTTCCTGTACACTCCCTACGGTAAAGCGCAGTTTTCAATGAAAAGTCATGTGACGTAAAAGGTCTTTTCTTTCATGTTTTTTTTTACTGATTTGTCTCAGATATATTTAATCTGACTAATACTATTAGTAACACGGTATTTCGGCCGTACACTCTGTCGAAATGCCGTGTAACGAATTTATTTCCAGTCTAGATCCAATACAAGAAAGAAAACATGCATAATCTGACAAAGTTTTACTGACTTGACCCTAAAAGATGACACTTGAAATTGACAACAGTTCACTATTCGCCGGTTTATAAGTACAAAAAACTATGCAGTTAAACTTCGATATCTGGAACTCGCATAAATAGAATTTAACCGCATTCCTTAATTTTAATGCCATAATTTCTAAACCGCTTATGTCGAACAAATTCCGTATTTCAAATTAAAAGTGGCTACACCACTTTTTAACTTTGAAATACAGATATCGGTTCGATATTAAATGAATTCAAGATAGGCCTTATCGTAGTTCGATTGTTTCTATCATGGTTGTGTTATCACATTGGAATGTGGACATCTTTTAAATGTTCATTACCAGGATATTTCAAACGAATAGTTCGAGGAGGACATTTACGTTTTATGAAATACTGTAAACACGATAAATTATAACAAATGAACGGAACTAATCAAGAACGAACAAATAAACACGTCAGTCAGTAGCTAGGCATATCGAGTTATTGTCTATTTCGGTTGAGTTTGATAAACATATTGATCTAAATCTATCTTAATTCAGTGTCAATTTCATTATAAACGAGTGACAAGTGCCGTTGCACCTTTCATTGTCCATTTCACTTCCAGTCTTTTGTTTACCATGGTGACGACGCGGGCGGGGTAATCAGTGAAAACAAAGAACAAAACTAGCATAAAATCGATATCTGAGTTACATGTACGCATAATAATAGATTCAAGACAGTTTTTAATTAAGATTTCTTTTTATTTTGTGCAAAACAATTGCTTAATAAACAGAAAAAGAGAGATTGTTTACGCGAATCGATCGAGGAGAAAAATTCTAATCAGTCATACGTGATCCGTACTACTCGGCTAGATCAATGAGTACGGTCTCGTACACATTGGTCACATAAGCAGTTTCAGTCTATCAGAGTCAAAGAATGTATGATGACTGGAAATAATAAAGGGTTCTATGACAGAATAAATTATTTCATCATTTTTTTTTCTTTCTTATATATGAAGTACTGATATTGGTTTCATGTAATAGCCATACAAGGGAAGTAATTCGGTCGAAAAATGCATCAGCAGAGGAAATAAGCCTGAAAGATTTGCTTGCATTTCTTATGATTTTTTTAAGTTAGTCATGTTAGAATCGAAATAATCGATGTTCTACCGTTGTTAAAGGGTATTCTACAACGGTTGGTCGTTGTGATGCGCATGAATTGACCACTCAGGGCTTCGGCCTTCGTGGTCATTTCCTGCGCATCATAACTCCCAACCGTTGTAGAATACCCTTTAACAACGGTAGAACATCGATTATTTCTTAAATAATACATGTACTTTATCAAGAAGCATGCCCTTATGATAATCAGTCAAACATATATGAAGCGATCACTTAGCAGAAACCATTGGGAACACTTAAAAAATGGTTCTTACTTTACTCTTTCACTCTCAATGGCGCCAAAAGGAACGTTAGCAAACAGATTGGATCTTGATCAGACGCCGCGTAACGCGGCTTCTGATCAGGATCCAATCTGTTTGACACTCGTTTTGAAATATCTTCAATCAGACTGCCTTCAGGGTGTATCAAACCTTTAAGCGAAATTTTCAAAGTATCAAACTTTTATTCTAGGCATTGTTTTTTTTAAAAGAGCTGTTTATGATGAATGAAAAAATGAAAGAAAATAAATATATATGGTGGTGTCCTTTTTTTGAGCTACAGCGATTTGAAAAAGGTATGTCAAATTTGGACTTTTTTTTCAAACTTTACCCATCCAGAGTACAAGCTTCAGTAAAATCTATTTCAAAACAAAACAAACATGATAATTTGGGTTTTCATTATTGATTTCATGTCTATGGTTGTATTTTCACATACAGAAACCAAATTTAGACAAAGCAGGCACCAGGTTTGAACAATATGGATCCTCGAATATCAAAAATATGCTTTTTATAGGTCATGATTTTATTCGATGTTTTATTTTATGAAAAAAAGGTAAAAGAGTTTGAAAATAAAATAGTTAAACTTTTTCTTATATTCTACCAAATGAAAGCTCATTCTAAGGCAGTTCAAAATATAAAAAGAAATTGAAAGGTCAGCGTTGAAAAGTTTGAGTTATTAAAGACAATAGTGTTATCTCTCTTTACAAAATTTCCAAAACAGTACCATATCGATGATAATTAGAGCTTTATAAATTTCACATTTGGTGCCTGTTTTCTCTTAAATTGGTTTCGTATGAAGAAATACTACCATAGAAAGGAAATAAATAACAAAAGAAACCAAATTATCATATTTGTTTTCATTTGAAATGGATTTTATTGAAGCGGGCTGTTTGAAAAGGACAAAATAAGAAAAAGTGGGTGGGGTAAATTTTATATGACCGTAGAGCCAACTGCTGTTCACCAAAATGTATATTTTTCTAATTTTTTTTATTCATCTTTAATAGTTCTTCAATACAAAACCATCGTAGAGTATTTCATATATACTTTGAAAATTTCCCAACTTCATGAGTTTCATACACCCTTAAAGTTAACTTCGAAACGATATTGCAGACAACACTATTTAAGCAGACGACAATATGGCGGTGAAGGGGTAAAATAATGACGATAAATTTGATAATGAAAGGGGTTTCAATGCAGAATGAGAATCATACAGAAAGCGTCGGCAAGAGTTATCAGCATTTTGTTTCCGACTCAAAATAATTATAATCTTATCTTATTAGATAAGGACACTGCACCACGTATAACAAGGTTTGTTGAACTGCACACACTGGCGCTATTTGAAATGCTACAGTACAGTGGGGAAAACGTTACTATTCTTTCTATTGCAGTTTGGAGCCAGATCAAACGCCGGGTAACCCGGCGTCTGATCAGGCTTCAAACTGGTTGCCGCTACATTTAACATGAATGGTAACAGTTGTCAAAATGTAAGTTTACACATATTATTGCGAGGCGTTTGCATTTCGTTTGCGATTAAACGGGAAAGAAAACCGTCTTCTCAACTGAACGAATGAACCATGGGAAGTAGTAGTAGTAGTAGTAGTAGTAGTAGTAGTGGTAGTAGTAGTAGTAGTAGTAGTAGTAGAAGTAGAAGTAGTAGTGGTAATAGTAGAATTACAGGTAGTGGTAGTAATAGTAGTAGTTATAGTAGAAAAAATAGTACAGTCGAACGTCGATATCTCGAACTCGGTTAAGTCGAACATAGCCGTATGGGCATGTTCGACGTAACCGAGCATGAAATAATGCATTTCATGTGACGACATATCGGATAGTTCGAGTTAAGCGAGTTCGAGATATCGAAGTTCGACTGCAGTAGTGTATTCAGTAGTAATAGTAGACGTAGTAGTACATGTTTTAGCTCACCTGGCACGTAGTGCCAAGGTGAGCTATTTTGGTAGTTCTGTGTCCGTCGTCGTTCGTTCGTCCGTGCGTCCGTTCGTCGTCAACAATTTCTTTAAACGACATCTTCTCCGAAACTACTGGATGGATTTTTACCAAACTTGGTAGGAATGATCCTTGTAATGTCCTCTTTCAAAGTTGTTCAAAATACATGTAGTTTCGGGCGGTTGCATATCTAGGTCACAGGAGCTAAAATAGACTTTTTCAATGAAAACTTAAAAATTCTTCTTGTCTGAACCCACAAAGCATCGTCTGCAGGTCCTCTATCAAGATTGTTCAAATTATGTCCCTTGGGTAAAAAATGACCCCGCCCCGGGGGTCGTAATTTTACATAGATTTATATAGTGAAACTTTCAAACATCTTTATCTCTGAAACTAAATGGCCATAGCTTTGATATTTGACATGGTGACACTCCTAGAAGCCCTTAACCAAATTGTCAATATGGGTCCAGTCTGTTGAATATCTAGGTCACAGGAGCTAAACATAGGGGTCAAAACTGCAAAGGGTTTTACATAGAGTTATATAGTGAAATATTCTTCTCTGAAACTATTATGACAAGCATTATGAAGTGACACTTTCAGAATGATGTTCTTTACCAATATTGCTGAAATGGTTCGGGTCTGTTGCATATCTTGGTCACATTAGCTTAAAATAGATTTTTTTCAAATGAAAAGTCTTCCTGTCTGAAACCACCCATGTACAAAATATTTGACAGAACACTTAATTTTTAAGTTCATCAGCAAGATATTCGAAATTATGTCTCTGGAGTAAAAATGATCCCTCCCCAGGGGTCATGTGACCATTGTGTTGGCTTTTCCAGGTGAGCGATATTTAGGCCCGCATGGGCCTCTTGTTTTGTAGTAGAAGTAGCAGTATTAGTAGTAGTAGTAGTAGTAGTAGCAGAAGTAGTAGTAGTAGTAGTAATAGTAGAATTAGTAGTAGTAGTAGTAGTAGTAGCAGCAGCAGTAGCAGTAGTAGTAGAAGTAGTAATAGTAGAAGTAGTAGAAGTAGTAGTAGCAGTAGTAGTAGTAGCAGTAGTAGTAGAAGCAGTAGTAGAAGTAGAAGTAGTAGTAGTAGTTGTAGTAGTAGAAGTAGCAGTAGTAGTAATAGAAGAAGTAGTAGTAGTAGTAAATGTCGTTGTTGTTGTTGATGCAAACTCAACCCTAAATTGTCAGAACTGGACTAGATATACTTTGAACAGGAAATGTGCATGTAACTTTCTTGGCGGAATGAGTTAAACTATTTGTTTGATAGTTCTATCAGAACTTTACGGCACCAGTTTATAGAGAACGGACCAGAATCCAAGGTAATACAGTTTTTGAGCTGAGTCTAAAGTAGTTTCAAGCATTTGATTGGTCAGTTTGGAGCCTAGGATTAAATCTGACCAATCAAATGCTTGAAAATAATATCAGACTCAACTCAGATTCTTTATAACCTTGGACCCAGGATGATGTTCATATTGTACGGGAGATAGCCTACCTGTACCAGGTGGAACAACTTATGGAGTGTATGTATAATGTAAATATTTATCTGCTACAGTGGAGAACACGTTATTCTTTCCCAATAAACGCGTTTAAGCTAAAACTGTTATTTCAATTACAAACAGTTTGGAGCCAGATCAGACGCCGGGTAACCCGGCGTCTGATCAGGCTCCAATCTGTTTGGCACCTAGATAAACATGATTTGTCAGAATTGTCTAAATGTTGTACTTTTCTTAGTTTTAGTGCTTTGCGTTTTCGTTTCGTTTTCGTTTAAACGGGAAAGAATAACGTATTATCCACTGTACATGTATCAGTGATTTAGCACGGGAGAGATAGCATGCACAGTTTTCCTAGAAATTGTTTACTTTCGAATTCGGCCTCCCTCTTTCCTCTCAGTAGAACATGTATAATACAGGTAAAACAGTCGAGTAGATAACTACATATACGCTTAAAGAAACTATGTTATTTCTTCTACAGCTTGAGAGGTACACTGGAGAAAACGTTATTCTTTCCCAAAAAACAATATAACGCTAAACTATTTTTCCATTACAAACAATTTGAAGTCAGATCAGAGACCGGGTAACCCGGCGTCTGATTATGCTCCAAACTGTTTGCCACTTAGTTTAACATGAATGGTCATAGTTGTCGAGTTGTTGTAATTTTCCAGATATTATTCCACTTCGTTGGCATTTCGTTCGCGTTTAAACGGGAAAGAATAACGTCTCACACTAGGCAAACGTTATTTCCAAATAAACACGGCTGTTCTAAAACATGTGTTTTTACAGCAAAACCTGCCAACACCGTGGCATTAACAATCATGTTCGTCTAAACGTATATTTGGGACAGTGCTCTTTTACTGATCGAGACGTTTGATACCTTCATTAAATGGACCTATATCAACGATTCTATTGATTGTCGGTGCGACGTTTGATGAAGTCGTCACATGCAGGTAAGCAAAATAAAGTTGTTTTGTGCATTCCGCTCGATAACACGTACTCTCTTAACCCTTTTACACTTATCCTGCGTTAATATCGTATGCTTCGAAATTGTCATCTGCAAAATTTGTTTGATCTAGATCTAAGCATTTTTTTAAGTAAAGAAACCTAAGGACGAGTGTCAAACTGTTTGGATCCAGACCAGACGCCGCGTTACGCGGCGTCTTTCTAGATCTGGATCCAAACTGTTAGCAAAAGTTAAATAAGTCGAGATGAGCAGGCAAAGCGTTAATTCCCTTCCAAATTTTCCGTGAGTTTTTACCCCTTGTTTAACACTAACGCGTATTATTTGGTATAGAATAACAATATGAATCGATTCCCTAATGTGTTGATCTAACGTTGAAACCATAGGCATTCGGCCCGTAGGCTATGACACTACCCCCAGCTGCTACCCCCCCCCCCCCTCCACCACCACCAAACGTGGATAAAATACCCTAAAATCTATCCATACATTAAATAATCATTATAAAAGAACATTTCCTGAAGTTAATTTATAAGTAAAATAGTAAAGGCTGCCATGAAAAAGCGCCTTGCAGAAGCAACCCTCAAGTTCCCAACCCTGTCATTTTGTCAAATATTGGACGATCTGGACAAATGATGGCTCATTGTTTACAGCAAACAGTTTGACGATAATTGGTAAAAAATTCAAAGCAATCGGCGAACACGCGCATGGGGACTCGAAAAGTAGGGAGACCCCTTATACGGAAACATTCGTTCACGCGAACTTTTCCCAAACAAACGACTGGTTGCCCAGTCAAACTATTATCATTCTAGCGAAACCGAGAACCAGCTTCAAAGCAGGAAATGACGCAAAAGTCATGCGCCTCAATTGGCCGTATTCGAATCAGGACAACTATCGCGTTAGTTGAAATAGTTGTCAACAAGTTCTATTCGAATCACCACTTGATGTTTTCCGTTGACAAAATGTTGTCAAACCCTCAAATCGTTGACCACAATTTCTATTCGAGTAGGGTCAAAATCGTTGTCATCAGTAAATCTTCGCGCATTAGCTCCGCCCAGTTTTCGTTGATAACAAACGCGATGATTCGAATACGACCAATGATCATATCCGTTTGTCAACCGAAACTTGAAAACGAAAGTTATCTAGAAATTTATTTCGTAACAGAAATGTTCATTTACCGATAATTCAAAAGGTATTTATTATATATTTCATTTTCTATTAATTACCCGTACCATGGTGTAATGCATTGTCGCAAATGCACTCGTTAATCGCTGAATGACGAACAAGTCCAAAAATTAAGGTGGACGAATGATTCCGAATAAGGTGCCTATCGAACTTTTTATTTCTTCACTTGTGCTCGTGTCTTGCTTGGGCTGTGAGCTCATTTTCTTTGAACAGAACTGTTAAATGTAAATAATAAGCCATCATTTGTCAAAATCGGCGCAAAAATGACAAAATGACAAGGTTGGGAAGTTGATGGCTCTGAATTCACATCCACCTTTTCGTTGTATACATACATGATACGAAAAAAAACCACCTTTTTAAAAAACCTCTTGAAACTTCTTGAAACATTTGTTAAGGATGTTTGTTGAACATATGGATGTATTTTGACTCATTTTGAAAGATTTATGGGGGTAATTGCTGGGGGGGGGGGGGGTTCATAGCTTACGCGCCGAAAAGATACTGCAGACAACAATATAGAAACTACCGACACTATGGTACAGTGGAGAAAACGTTATTCTTTCCCAATATACGCGTTTACGCTCAAACTAGTATTTCTTTTCCAAACAGTTTGGAGCCAGATCAGACGCCGGGTAACCCGGCGTCTGATCAGGCTCCAAACTGTTTGCCACTCAGATAAACTTGATTTGTCAGAATTGTCTAAAAGTTCTTATTTTCTACGTTTTAGTGTTTTGCGTTTGCGTTTCGTTTGCGTTTAAACTGGGAAAAATTAACGTATTCTCTACTGTAGTTAAGGGGTAAACAACTCCCGAAAATCCGGCAATGAAAGGGTTCGGAGTTGAGGAACACAGTATTGATTTATTTACTTCAGGAACCCTTTATTCATGGGTTGGTTTTCAACATTTATCCCAATTGAAAATTAAGTTTCCAGCTTCTAGTAAGTCTAGTCCAATTTAGATAATTTGGGGTTCTTCTTTGTTAAACTACCAGAATCCTATTAGACAGGCTCATGTTTTCAATCAAATCACTGACCAGATGTAGCAGAGAAGCCATTGAGAACTGTTGCCCGAGGCCAACGACCGAGGGCAACAGTTCTCAAGGTATTCCCTGCTACCGAGGGACAATGATTTGAATGTTCCCGAAGTAAATATGAAACAAGTGATTTATTACCTGACTCACTATTTAAAATAGATCTAGTTCCTGTATTGTACAAGGCTGAATGAAAAGCTAAATCTAGATCTAGATCTACATGATTTGAACAACTGTATATAGATTCTAGAGATTATTTATTTATTATATCATTATATATACATGTATATCTTTATTTAATTCACTACAACAACTGAACGCACAATCACTGCATTTAGAAAAGGTGTCTCTAAAATATTCATTTTTTCAATTACAATTTGAAATGTAAACATTGTCTTATTGACCAAAATTGATTGACACTTAGTTTTTTTTTATGACATGACGCCATTTATAATGTAACGTCATAGTTTGTTTAGGAAAAGGAATATGCTAGATCTACAAGCGGTTTAGTTGGGTTAAACAATCTTATTCGGAGTCACTCTTAATACTATAGATGATCTATATGTAGCCTTTTAAAGGGGTTGTTCGAGAGAAATATATGGTCCAAACAACCCCGTAAAACGCTAGATCTATATAAGACAGTCCCGATGCAGAAAAGGTTTGCGCATCATTTTCGCGTAGGCAACAGTGCCGTGCAACAGTGAACTGTTGACCGTGCAACAGTAAACCAGCATAAGTTTGGTCAATCTTCACGGACAACAGTCAAACTGTTAGAATAAACACTTAAAGAGAGAGTCTGGTAATAATTATAGTTGTTTTGTTTGTTTTGATTTACACCCGTTTCTGTTACCTTTAGGTAAATCGTACGTCCCAGAGAATAGGAATGCGGTACATAGGAAACCTGGGCAATGCCCTACTCTTTTTCGATGAAGCCTTCGGATACTTTGCATGCAAAGTCATACATGTGACATAGATTTAAAGTCCCATTGTGTTTTCAGACCTTTTCTCAATGCCTGAAATACGATAACGGTTAATAATAATGTTTGAACATTCTTATGGGCCAAACTGATCTATGAAATGATGAAGACGGACCTAAATCACCAAAAAGGGCGATTTAAAATCATAACAAACCGAAAATAGAACGTCTGACATAAACATTTCCCACGGCTTAGTATCACGTGATACAGCCGAATACAACTTCACTGGGGGCAACCGTATCTATCTCCGCCCGTCTATCCATCAGTCAGTTAGACTATCACACTTTTTGTCCGCTCTCTAACTCAACTAATTTTTATCCGATCTTTCACAAACTTGCTGAAAATGTTCATTGATATAAAATTAAGGTTTAGTTCGATTGCTACTAAAATCGCATAAGGTATTTTTGAGTTATTGCCTGTTAATTAATAAAAAATGACTTTTCAGTCATTTTTGCACTCTAAAACAAACAGCTTTTATCGGATATTCACCAAACATGCTGAAAATATTCATTCATATAAAATTTAGGTATAGTTTGATTATTACTAAAATCGCATGTGGCATATCTGAGTTTGTGCCCTTTATGTATTAAAAAATGACTGTTTTCAGCAAGTTTTGCTCTCTAACACAAATACGTTTTTTTTGGATCTTCACCAAACTTGCTGAAAATGTTCATTGATATAAAATCAAGGTTTAGTTTGATTACTACTAAAATCGCATAAGGTATATTTGAGTTATTGCCTTTTTATTAATAACCCTAAGACACACAGTTTTTATCGGATATTCACTTAACTTGCTGAAAATATTTAATTATATAAGTATTAGATGTGGTTTGATTATTACAAAAATCGCATGTGGCATGTCTGAGTTTTGGCCCTTTAAGTATTAAAAATGAATGTTTCAGCATGTTTTGCTTTCTAACACATACAGTTTATATCAGATATTCACAAAACTTGTTGAAAATGTTTATTAATATAAAAGCTAGGTCAGTCATCTTAACTACCAAAATCGCACAAGGCATGTTGGAGTTATTGCCCTTGAATGACTAAAATTTCATTTTTTAATTATTCAAGGGCAATAACTCAGACATGCCTTAAGCGATTTTGATAGTTATTAAACCTGACCTAGATTCTATACTAATAAACATTTGTAACAAGTTTGGTGAAGATCAAAAAAGAAGTGTTTGAGTTAGAGCGCGGACAAGGCTGAAACAGTCATTTTCAGCAAGCTCTAGGTATAGATTCTCCGTAGTTTGTTTTATCGTTTACCCCTAGTGAATAAGTATGTACATGTTGTTATTGGATCTCATAGTGTTTAACCCTGTGCCTACTGGTCGTAACTTTTAGGAGTTTGCAAACTATTTGAATCTAAAAACACGCCGCGTGACGCGGCGTCTTATCTGGATCCAAACTGTTTGACACTCGTCTTAAGGTTTGTTTAATTAAAACAATGCATAAATCTTAACTGAACACATTTTGCAGACGACAATGTCAAAGCAGACGTCTGTGCAGCAGAATAAGGGTTAAAAGGATCATTTCCAGTGCTCCAGCTATAGATGTAAGCGAGAGTAATCTGAACTAATCTAACATTTTCTCACTCATTTCAGCACCGAATGCTATGGTGTTACTACTGATTAAACCGTCTCTTCGAGACAATTTTAATGAGTATGACACCATTGGGTTTAAAAGCAGAAATAAAGATTTTAGTTTTCGAAATACTTCCGTTATCTGGAGCCCTGTATTTACAGAGTTGTCCTTCTTTCCATTCACAAGGGAGGCTCTTTAATTTGTGCAGCACCAAAATATTATAAATAAAATTTAAAAAGCGAATTTCTTAGATAAAACCGGTTTTTGTGAAAGAAGCATGTCCCACGTAGTTCAAATGGGACCCCAAACAACCGTTTTATGCAGGTTTCTCAAAAACACAATGCGGCTTTAAACGAGGATCGAACACATGACCCCTAAATTGCAAGTCTAATAAAACAGTCACAGCTAACTCCCAATTAGTTTACAATTAGTTTTCATCGTTTTTTGAGGCACAACTGGCCGCCGATCGGCCGGTCGCCGATCAGGTGCCGCGTGAATTTCTGGGAATGGACGGGTACCTGTTGATTTTAATACAGAGTTAAAACTGGTTCCGAAAATTACATCATCTAAAATTTGGCCCATGCCCGGCTTGGCGTTAGTAATATGGTATATTACTGCTCTCCCACCCCTAAACAATTTTTTTTCTTTCTAACCTACCACCAGACCCCCCCCCACTGATAAAATTAAAAAAAAAATTAGCGAAGCCTTCGGTACTCCTCTCGGACACCCCTAAAAAAAATTACAAACTCCCAGCTTTACCCCCTAAAAAATCATGAAGGGTTAATTCTAAAAATAACCTATTTTTGCTTTAGCATTACTTAAGCATTACTTTAGCATTGCTTTAACATTACTTAAGCATTACTTTATCATTACTTTAGCATTACTTAAGCATTGCTTTAACATTGCTATTTTTGCTTAAGCATTACTTAATATCATAAAAAATAACCTTTAAAAATGAAACAACCAAGTGCCCCAAATTTATATCCAGAGCTCCAAACAGAGCCCCATACAGAGAATGGACATAATTATAGATTACAAAAAATATCAGAGATAGAGAAAACATTAATTAATGAAAGAGATATTAGAAAATCATTAAATAAAAAATATAAACGAGGAATAAATATTACTGATGGAATTGATACCACACTGATATCCGCAAGTGTTATTTTAGCAAGTATTGGAATAGCTGTTCCTTTTACTTTCCCAATAGAAATTATTGCAGCAGTTTGTGGTGGAATAGGTGTAAGTATTAAATTAATCAGACGTAAATTAATGACAAAAACACAAAAACATTCTAATGTTCAAACAATTGCAGAAAGTAAATTAAATAGTATTCATGATATTGTTTCTAAGGCTTTACAAGATGGAAATATTAGCGAGGAAGAATTTAAAACTATTTTAAATGAAATGGAGAAATATTATGAACTAAAAAAAGAGATCAAAACAACAGCAATGAAAAATGTTGAAATAACAGATGAAGAAAAAAAAAAATAATCGAAAAGGGGAGAATGGAAGCAATGAGTGCTATAGAAAAAAGTTTAAAAACTGTATAATTTATAATATTTATGAATATGAAAAGCCTCCAACATATTCTTTACATTAAAATGGCTGAAGGATTTGATTTTGATAATCCCGTTTATGATGAAGATGATAATAATTTGCTTGATGAGATGCCTGATGTATATGAGAGTGATTATGACGATGAATTAACAAAACGATTAGAAAATCTCAGGAATATTAATGATGTAGATGAAAGAACACAATTAATAGTGCAACAGAAACAATCAATAGTTAAAGAATATTATAAGTTACTAAAAGAAAAATATGTAATAGATCCTGTTCGTATTGATATTGCAAACTTTGAACTTGGTCCTGATAATAAAACACTATTTTTAAAGGTTGGAGATAAAGATATTCAGGTCACATCCAAAAAAGGAGGCGGGTTTATTAATTTAAAAACTTTAGCAAGTAAAATTGGAAGAGATGGAACAGCAACAATAAGAGATTTACTAAATTTACCAGATTATATGAGTACAACACAACCATTAAACCCACAAGTGTTGATAAATACAAGAGATACATTTGATAATGCAACAGAAAACATACCATTACAGGATATATATTCCCAACAAGAAGCACAAGAATTATTAAATTCAACTATCGATTCAGAAACAGCAGTGAAAGAAATAGTAACAGTATTTAATAATGAAACAGGAACACAAACAGATATAGAAAAACGAGAAATGGATGGTATCCTCAAAGCAATGACATCAGTTAAAGAAGAGCTTGCAAATGGATTAGGAAAACTTAATGAAACCAATAAAGACTTAGCAAAAGAAAAGGGAAAATTAGAACAGGCTAAAGCAGACAATGAGGAATTTCAAATAGAGAGAATAAAAAGTAGAATAAGAGATTTGGAATCTGAGAGAAGTGCAAGACTGGAAGCAATTAATATTAATAAAGATAAATTGCGTAGTCAAGTGAATAGAATAAAAGATACCATACATAAAATATTGAATGAAGACACAACATTAGCTGAAAGAATAAAAATATTATTCAGAGAACAAGGAATTACAATTGCTAGTATTTTAACTGCTTTTGGAATGATTATTGGTGTAATTGTTGAAGCTATTATCCCAGGAGGAGGCGGCGGCGGCGGATCTGTAAATCCTCCATCAAAAGGTGGCATAGGAGATTGGATAAAGAAACAATTAGATAATATTGGTAAATTACTTATTAAATTAGCTGGAAAAGCAGCATCAGCATTACCAGGTATAATAGGTTCTATTGTGTCATGGTTATTAACATCAACAGGAAAAGCTATTAATTGGTTTGCAAATAATCTCTGGGCTTTAATTGTTTTAGCTACTGGATTATTATACACAGTAGCAACAAAGTTAATGATAAATAAATAAAATGGTAAGACCTACTGCAATACTCCCTACTATTATTGCTTTTTTATTACCTTCATGTTCATCACTGAGCGCAAGCGAATCATCCGTGTTTCTATAAACATCAGTGTTTTTATTAACATCAGTTGGTGTTTTAACAATGTGTTGTTTCATATATGAATTAAAGAATCCGGGTATATTTGCCGCTTTAGTAACCCATTCTTTAGGTAACAAATGTTCTTTTGCATAATTTGTAATCTTACTGTAATCTATTGAACTAACTTGAACTGGTTGTGTTTGTTTAGTCTTTGTTCCATTCAATTCTACATGTTTTTTACCAGAGGCTTCGCGAGGTGGAACAGGTTTAATATTAATATCGCTATTTAACCCTAGTTCTTGTTGGTCTGTTGCAACAACAATTTCATTATTATAATCTTGAATTGTCCCTATTCTTAATTCCATATTACTAGGAGACATATATAAGTCTACCCCGTATACAAAATCAACTTTACTTTTTGCATATTTTAATGTATTTTGATATCTTGTAATTTGACCAGGTAAATCAATAGGACTATTAATAGAATCCTCAATATCTACTAGGAATTGTTTTTGTGCATCAAAGGCCGTTCCCGTTCCTAATATACTTGTTCTTGTTTGAGATTGGGATCCGAGGATAGCCCAACAATATGTTCTTATAGATTCGTTTATTCTTTCAATCCCGGCTTGTGTAAAACCGTTTGATGTGTCAAGAATAAAACTAGTCCATGCATCTTTAACACCATCTTCTTGTTGAATATAATTTATATGAACTTTCTCAGGAGGATAATAATGGCATGAAAAAACGCCACAATGTCTACCTCCTGGTACTTCAGCTCCAAATGTCATCTTAGTTAAATCAAGAATATCTAATTTATTAGATGCAATATGCTCATCTGATCTATCATGTCTAAAATCGGTTCTGTCCCATGCAACATGACCAGTTGTATATACATCTCCAAGACCATCGCCATTTGGATATATCTTTTGTCTCCAGTCTGTATTAGGATCTATTTTAAATTCTCCGCATATACGTTCGTAAGCTCCACGATCATAACTATTGTTAAAAGCATTCCAGCTTCCGTTTTGTGGTAGAGCAATACCTAATTCCTTCAGTATCCTTATTGTTTGGTAATAAATATGGAATAAAAATAGAGAACCAACTAGTTTGTTATCTTCATTTCCCGTATGCTCTGCTATGTGATTATTGTAGTCTACTCCACAACCTGTAGTAGCGCACCATATTGCAAAGTTAACTTGATTTTGATAGAATAAAAGCCAGGCTGTATTCCATCGGGTTACTATTGCTTCTGATGCTATATGAGGTAATTTATATTTAGAAAATAAGTCAGGGAAATCTGCATTGAAACTTTTTCCGTCTGCGCTAATAATAATTGATTGTTTTATAATGTTAACATTTTTTTTACTGTACACACCACCAGGTTTATATTTAGCTTTACTATTATACTTAAAACTTTTATTAATTTCTAGTTTGGTCGCTGAACGATCCATTTTTTAATATTAAAAAATGCATCATACAATTTCAAATATTGATAAAACTATTAATTTACAACAATATATTGATAATAGAAAAGGCTATAAATGTGTTGGATTAAAATGTATTACATACGGCATAGGTTGGTATAATATTGTTAATGAAAATATACAAAATAAGGGCGAGAGCCCTATTCAAATTCCAGATGGTTATTATAGTTTTCAACAAATTTCAGATTTATTTAACACTTTTGATATTACATTATCTGTAAATGAAACGAATGGTTTTACAAGTTTAAGTTCAACTAATGAATTGAAGTTAAGTAAAGGTTTAAGAGAAATATTAGGATTTGTTAATAAACATACATTTGATGCTAATGAAGAACACAATGGTAATAAATGTTTAGATTTAGCTATCTATAAATCGTTGTATGTTCATCTGGAACAAATTAACACTTCTTATAATTATCTTGATAGTATGCCGAGTACCTTATTAGCGGTTATTCCAAATAAAGAATTTGGAGATATAATAACAATTAGATTGGAGCATCCAGAATACAAACGTTTAATAAATGACACTATATCAGAATTAAAAATAGAAATCAGAGATGAAAATAATAAAACAATAATTAATCGCTTACCAACTAGTTGTGTTTTAGAAATCACTTCTTCAAATTTATTCTAATAAAATGAGTATATTTGGAACGAAAAAATCACAGAAACGAAGTGACAACATTGAAACTTTAATAATGCATGTTCGAGATTTACAAAAGAGAGTGAGCGAAGCCTCCGGTACCGAAGGCTTCGCTAAACCAATCACTGAGCTCAAGCGAATCACTGATTTAGAGCAAAGAATTTCAGAATTTCAACAAAAGGTTCATGATAATAGAAACATTATGCTTGAACAAATAAATACACAAGGTGAAAGATATAACCAACTTCAAGATAAAGTTCGTGAAATGATTATCAACCATAGATTATTATATAACAAAGTAGAAAATATTCCTGATAGAAAGGTAATAGCCATAATCGCAGAGAGTAAGGGTTCAATTTCTAAAATTAAAGCATTTAGTTTTGGTAATGGAGGTAGAGAAGTAAATTCAGGCTATGTTATGAATTTTCGAGGTCAAATATTAGGTATTTCATTATCAAGCACAAGAACAAACAATGATGATGTATCTGTTGCATTGGCTGTTAATGGAAAAATACTACTAAGTTATGGTATAAAGTTGAACAATCTCACAAGAAAGTTTGATAATTTTGATACACCATTAATTATTAATGCTCAAGATGTAATTAATTTTGTTGCTACAAATAATAATCCTGGATGTGAAAATACAGTAATGTCGGCAGTAATTGAATTATTTTTTTAAAAATATTAACTGACAGGTTATCACTAGCCGCAAGGTTAACACTATTTTTATCCTTTAAAAATGTCAACTTATGGAGAAAAATTAAATCCCTACAGAAAAATAAGAGAACCTAGAGGTGTAAAAGGTATTCGTCAAAGCGTTGTAATAACTAATAATCCTTCAACTATTGATCAGAATCAACTTTTATTAGTAAGATTCCCTAATTTAAGTAATAATGATGTTATTGTTCCTAGAACAGTCAGATTAGCATTTGAAATTGAAATAAACGGTAAAAGTGATGCAAATGCAACAGTTTATCAAAACATTGGAAGATCCATCATCAAGAAAACAACAATACGAATTTCAGGTAATGAAGTTTTATCAATTGATGATAGTGATATATATCATAATTATGTCGATTTATGGAAGACACCAACCGAACGTGTTAACATGGTATATCAAGGTATTGGTAAAGGCAATATGTTAAAACATAGAGTTGGAGCTAAGGATGCAAGTAATGATAAAGAAGATAAAGCAATAGCTAAAGCATATAAAAACAGATTTTGTATCCCACTTGATTTTGAACTATTAGAAACACATATGCCATTCTATCAAGCGGGACTAGGTGATAGACTTGAATATGAACTTACGTTCAACGACTATGATAAAGTTATTAAATCAAGTGATACATCAGCAAGTTATACAGTTAAAAATATTTGTTTAGAATTTGATATGGTATCCGATACAGAACTTGTTAGACAAATAAGACAACAATATGATGGTAAAATGACTATATTCTATGATCGTGTTCTAAGACATAGAAAAATGTTAAAGAATAAATCTGATACACTATGGAATATAAATTTAAATGTTCCTGCAAGAAGTATGAAAGGAATTCTGATGCTGTTTGAAGACCCTGAAAGAACAGGCACAGAAATATATTACAACCCTAATATAGAGAAAGTAGAGATTACAATAGAAGGAGTTCCAAATCAACTATACAGTCAAGGAATGAGAGCATATCAGCAGTGGGATGAGATAAATAAATACTTTTGTTTAACATCAAAGAGAAACAAGGAAACAGATAAAATTGCTAAAGACTTATGTTTTGCCAACATAACAATAGAAAAGTATCTTACTAACAATTATGCATTATGGTTAGATTTACGAACAATAGATGATAACACACTCCATGGTTCTGGAAGAAGAGTAGAGAATGCATCTGAAGGAATTACAATTCAGATAACTAAAGAAGCAGGAGATGATGAACCAATAAATATGTATTTGTTTGTCATACAAGATGCACAAATCAATTTTGAAGATGGAAGATTTAAAGAAGTATTATATTAACTTAACGGAGCCCGACTTCGACTCCTAGAAAATGGAGCGACAAGCGGCCAAACTAGAGCTACCAAAATATCCTCATTGTGCTATAATATGTGGACAAACAGGATGTGGTAAAACAGAATTTGTACTTGACCTTTTGGAAAATGAATATTGTAAAGTGTTTAATTTTATAGTTATATTATGTCCCACTATTCAATGGAATAAAGCTTATAAAAATCGTGATTGGATTGGTGATGTTAGAAAACCTAAATCAAAAAATATAATCATTGTTAATCCTATTGTTAGCGAAGCCTCCGGTAATGAAGAAGAGAAACTGCAAGAACTACTAAGAATGTTCTTTAATAAGTATGCTGGACAACCAACATTATATATTATAGATGATTGTAGTGCTACAAAAGAATTAACAAAGAAAAGAGATATGCTTTCTGAACTAGCTTTTTCAGGAAGACATGCCGAACAATCAGTATGGGTTATTTCACAGAGGTATAATTCCGTTTTAAAAGATTTGAGAGAACAAACAAAATGGTTATGTATGTTCTACACAAAAGACAGAGATAGTTTTGAAAATTGTCTTAGAGAAAATGACGTTATTCCTACTTTAGAAGAAAGACAAAGAATGAAAGAGGAACTAAAAAAAAAGAAGCATCGTAAATTAATATTGAGAACGGATCAACCTACTGGCTATTGGTTGGTTGATTAATGTTTTTATAAACACTGATGTTTTCTGTTAAAAATGATATTAGATTTGTTAACAATTATAACAAATGTTACAGTCTTATCATTATCAGGGTATGTAATATTTAATTATTTTAAACTTAAAAATAAATTATCTGGACATATGATATTTCTAGAGACTCTCCAAGATGATTATTTTAATCTTAAAAATAAATTATATAAAATGAATGTCGAAGAAATATTAAACCAGGAGGGATTACACAAAGATAATACTGAAAGCAGCTACGCGAATAATGAAGATTCCCGAAGGTCCAGTGATAAACAAGAAGAAACAAAACGTGAAAGATTATCAGCTATTGTAGCTGGTGGCAATAGTAAACAATATCTTGGAAGAGAGTTACAACTTTCAGACATTGACACAATGACAATAGAGCAAATAAATAAATTATACTGTAGATATGAAGCAAGATTGGGAGCTAGTATGACTAAAACATTAGGTAATTCTTTTATTAATTTGTATGTTATGAGTGTTTCAAAGTATTTTAACGTTGTTAACCCCCCCAAACTAATACAAGACTTGGGGGAAGACCCTTTTATTAATCATGCTTTGACTACTTCATGTTGTGAACTATATTATAGATATGGAATGTATCTTGCTCCTTTTACCGCAATGTTAACAACTGCAAAACATATTGATTTAACTGAAAATATCGAGATAAAAAAAATGAAAGACCCAGATTTTGAGAAAGAAAATATCGAGATAAAAAAAATGAAAGACCCAGATTTTGAGAAAGAAAATATCGATATAAAAAATGGAGCGACAAGCGACCCTACCGGATACGAAGCACACAGTGGATAGCGAAGAAAAAATAAATAGCGAAGACAAAATAAATAGCGATCTCCCTGAACGGTCGAGTGATTCTCAAAAGCTCAGTGAAGTTTCAAAACCCAAAAATCCAAAACGAGTAGCTGCGGGTAAGAAAGGTGTAGAAGCTAGAAAATTAAAAGCCGCATTAAAAAGAAAAGAAACAGAACGTTTGAAGAAAGAAAATATGGAACTAAAACAAATAACAGCGGAGCCTACGGTAAAAGATACAGATAATGATGCTGTTCAAAATTCAAAATTAGAAATAACAGCGGAGCCTACGGTAAAAAATACAGAACAGAAAATAAATGTATATAAAAATTACATACCGCTATGTTTATCAATTTTAGCTGCTGGAATAGGATTTTATTTTTTAAAAAAAAGTAATAAAACTGTTGTTTATAAAAACACCGGAAATCACTTGAGCGTTCAGCGAAATCACTCGACCGTTCAGGGAGATCAAAGTGGGGGAAAAAAAGATACAATAAATAGCGGAGCCTTCGGTAAAAAAGAATACGACCCCTTTGAGTTTTAGCGGATTCGCTTGCGCTCAGTAATGCCCTTGAGTTTAGCGGAGCCTACGGCGGAGCCTTCGGGAGCCTTAAATTTTATTGTATAAAAATGGCGTCGGATGAAAAACAAATTGTTAACACTATATATCATGTGGGGGTTGAAACTATATTAGCAGTTGGATATTCAGAAATAGGGAAAAAACTATTTAGAAAACAAGCACCAAAAGTAGATTTTAAAATGGAAGATATTTTAATGTTATCAATTGATTTAGTTCTTGCAACAATAACAAAAGATATGTTAGTTAAACAAGGTATTATTCCGGCTGATATTATGAAGTAAATTTCTATCCCTAGAGGCGGAGCCGAATTCGTCTCCTAGAAAATGGCTAGTGCAGTAGCAATGATGATTGGAGGGGCAGTAACAAATGCATTAGCATTTACTGGTGGTAATTATTTATTTTCACATTTAGGAAAAGATTCTGATAAAGAAAGAGAAAGACATGATAAAGCAATGGAACAATTAGAAAAAGCACAATCTGAATGGAATAAAAAAAGAACTGAAAGATTAGATTATATTAATAAGGTAATGAAAAAAGAACATCACGCTGAACAAACATTTGATAGTGTTGACCAAGCTATGAAACAATATTATTATAGCACAGCAGCGGAGCCTTCGGTCTCCGGTATAACTGAAAAAGAAATTCATAGTTTACCACCAAAACCTACATTAAGTGATTTTTATACTCCATCAGAAGATCAAAAGAATAGAGAGATTTCTTTTATTATTGGTGGTATGGTATTAACTGGTTTTGTTGCTTGGAAATTATTATAGTTAAATAAAATATAAAGATTCAATACCATAAGGGTGTGTATCTATTCCATTATCACATATATATCTTTTATCATCAAAAGGAGATAAACCTATTTTAATCATTTCATTTAAATATATTTTATGATTCTTATGTGTTAAATTAAACATTATTTTATTAATTATTCTTTTTTTAAATAAACAACTTTCATATGATTCAATATTTAATTCTTTTTTAGTTGTTTTATTAACCCCCTTTGCCAAACATTTAAATTTTATATTTGAATCTTCTAAATATTCATATCCATACATTTTACTTCTTATTCCAATAAACGTTGTTATTAAATTACCTCCTAATTCATCCTTAAACTTTCCAATTACTTTTTTATTTACAGTTGAATATAGAGGATGTTCTTTTGAATAATTAGATGTATCTAAATGATCCTTTATTTTTTTTAAATCAGAATATAGATCTTCTGTATATATATTTAATACCATACTATCCGTATCACTATATAAAACTTCATTATTAGGAAAATGTTTTTCAATAATATCATAATAAAACTTATACATTACCAACTTTGAATAATCTAAAACACACATTCCTAGATAAATTGGTTTATTAAAATACATTGATTTATAATTAAGTAATACCGCTTTAAAATCATTATTAAAATCTATAATGTCTTTAAAATTATCTAATGAAGCTAATCTTTTTAGTTTTTGGGGATTATTGGTTAATTCTACTAAACATCTATTAGCAATATTCTCCATTGTCTTTCCGTAAAAGGAATTATTCATTAATTTCCAAAAATCTTTTTCAAAATCATTTGTTGCTTTTGCTCTCATGCTTGTATTGAAATCAATATAAGCTTTTAACCACGCTTTATGATTAAAGGATATTATACTATGAATTTTTGTTACTTTTATTCCAAGAGAAATGTAATATTTAAGAATATCATAATGCACAATATACTCTTTCTTATCATTAAGATCTAAGATTAGTTTTTTGACGTTTCCTAATTGATTATTATGTTTTTTTAAGAAGTCTCTTGAATAATCTGATATTTCTTCTTCTTTTATATTTCTTGAAACTGGCATAGGAGGAAATTTTTTTAATTTGGATTTTGTTAGCAAATCATATTCTAAATCTACTTTAAAAATCATTCCATCATCTTCATTGCATTTATCTAAATAATGGTTTATATCTTGTTTTATATCTTGTTCCCATTTAAAGTTTTTATATGGTAATTTTTCCGACATTCCACAACCATATAAGTTATTAGCATCGGTATACCATAGATAATTTGGGTTTTTTATTTCTTCTTTAGCTGTATATTTATTATTAGCTTTAACAAATCTTTGTCCTAGAACACCAGAAAATCCTCCTCTTATTCCATCTCTCCACATATTTAACATATCTATATCAGTTATTAAATCTAATTCAATTCCCGTATATTTTAATCCTGCATTCCATGAAACACCGGGTGCCGAGTAACAATAAGCCGGATCTATTTCATAATATTTTAAACAAATATCCCTAAAGTTTTCAAATACATCAGCTAATATTAATACATCTAGTTTTTGATAAAGCATTAAGTAATCTTTGAATGTTTCACAGTATTTATTGAATATCTTTTTCCCATGTTTATATTCATTATCAGAAATATCTTTTTGATGTAATATAGAATAAAATTCTTTTTTATCCGGAAGAGATTTATAATCTAATTTTTCAAAAGAATCAAAAGAATCATACGGAAATATACCTTTAAAACTTCTTTCGTTATTATCATGATATTGTAAATCTTTAAATAAAATATCATTAGATAATTCTCTTTTAAGTATTTTATATTGATCATCTTTTAATGTTTTTGATAAGTTATCTATACTACTCAGTAAAAATCTCATACTATCTTTAAAAACTAACTTAAAATATCGATCTCCAAATGTTATTGAGATATAATTTTCACTATCCTTTGGTAATACCTTTACTTTATTGTATTCTGTTTCATGTTTCAGTAATTCTTCTGTTATAAAATGGAAATCATATCCACTTCCATTATGAAAAAAGATTGGAAATTGTTTTCCATCTCTAGATTCTAATCTATTACAACTAGAACAGGAAATTCCTCTAAATTGACCTGATAAATGATTATGTTCAATTACTTTTTCATCTCTTTCTAATTTCTTTTTACACAAATAACAACAATCAGAAGTATTATATAGTTTTTCTTTTTTCTTTTCTGATATTTTAAAATTCTTTTCTGCATGATAATAAGCCCATTTAATTTTATTATTATAGTATAAACATGTTTTGATAAAATCCTTTTCAGCATTTTCACTAGGTGCATAGTTAATATTTTCATTTGGTATGACATTAGGATATTGAGAAACTAATTGTAAATTATATGAAACTACTTTTTGTTGTAGTAAATTTATTGTATTATCTTTAAAAGATAGTTTAATATTTTCTCTTTTTATTTTATTTCGTAGATTATCACTAATTCTATTAATTTTTTTATTGTTAAGTTTACAATATTTTTCTATTTCATATTCTGATATTTCTATATGCCTTCCATTTTCAATCCATTTATCAAAAATGTTATCTATTAATTTGTTAAAATATTTCTGAATGTATTTTTCTTTAATTTCATCTAGATATCTTTTCGTTTTTTTATCAGATATCCCACCACTAATATAATTATGGTAAATTCTTTTAGATTCTTTTTTACTTATCTCTCCTTCTTTCATTATTTTATTAATAATCATATATTTTATTTTAGAATTAACATTATGTGATTTACTTTTTATTTTTAATTTATTTACTTGTTTCCTAAGATCAATATCCATATAACTTAATTTTATATTAATTGATTCAAAGTCTGCATATCCAACAAATGGTAGTTTTAATTTAAAATGATAATTTTTAAATTTACACTTACTTCCTTCTTCTGGCATTTTATATTTAAATGGTTCATGAGTTAAACAATCTTTCATATGTTTTTCTAAAGCATTTTCAGTAGTATATGAAGCGGTAATACAATTTCTACAGTGATATCTTTTATTATTATTATGATTAAGATAAGCATTAAAATCTTTAATTAAACAATAATGTTTTTTATCTTCTAGAGTAACATATAATAAATATATAACATATTTTCTATCTTTAAATTTACTTCTATACATTGGATATATATTACGTAGATTCTTTTCTTGTTTTAATTTATTAAAATTAGATTCTTCAGGATTTAAAAGTTCATCTTCAATTCCAAATACATTGATAGCTATATTTTCATTTTGTTTTTCAAATGTTTCAATTGAATTTATACTTACTGGAGATTTAATATTTTTCATATTAATATAATCTAAAAAAGGTTTATAAATTGATACTCTTGCGGGGTTTTTATTCATTTTTGAAAATATATTAGAATATTCTTTATTGTCATTAGGATTCTTTTTTAATTTATATAGTATTCCAGCAATTACACTATAAGCAAAACAGTGGTTATCATTGTTTTGTATATTTAATAGACTATTGAATTTTATTCCTAGGTCAAAATAAGAAGATCCATTTAAACTTTTTACTCTAACAACTTTAACTTCTGTATTTTCTATTTCATTAAATATTAAACCAGATTCTTTTCCCTGATGTTCTTCTTCCCATACTTTATACTTTTCAATAATAGAATTATATACTTTATTAAATTCATTTTGTGCACAAAGTTTTATAAATCCACTATTATAATGTCTCTCTATTTTTTCATTCATGGCTATAGGTTTTGAATAAATAGTTTTTATTATTATATTAAATTTAACATTAGGAAATGATAAAACTAATCTTTTAACATCTGGTTTAATCTGTTTAAAATAATTATTTATATTAATACCACTTTTGTTAATAACTTCTTTAACATAGTTTTTATTATTTTTTGAACTTTCAAGTGCCATTTTTAAAGATTATAATTTTAATTATATATTTTGATTTAAGTAATATTTATGTCGATAATTAGGATTTCTGAGTATAAATTCTTGATAAGCTTGTTTATATTTTTCTTTATTATTTTGATAATGATTTTGTTTTATAGGCCTAGTACATTGTTTACATGCAGATCCAACTCCCATGGGTTTATTAATGTCTTTGTAATATTCACTTAGTAATTTATATTTATTACATTTTGAACAGATTTTTCCTTCAATCATTTTTTTAAGAAAATCAATTTTGTTATTTTAAAAATGGATCTAACAAACAAATTAGCAGATGAATTACATCGTAGAGTTATAAAATCTTTTCCTAAAAGACGTGTTTATGTTAATTCAATAGATCAAACATGGGCAGTTGATTTGGCAGATATGCAACAATTTTCAAAACAAAATAAACATTATAAATATTTATTAGCAATTATAGATGTGTTTAGTAAACATGGTTGGTTAATTCCTTTGAAAAATAAAACAGGAGTAACAGTAAGTGAAGCATTTAAAACAGTATTTAAAGAAAGAAAACCAATGTACATTTGGGCGGATAAAGGTTCTGAATTTTGGAATCGACAGGTAAAAGAATTGTTAAAAGATAATAACATAAAGTTATATTCAACTGAGAATGAAGAAAAGTCTAGTGTGGTAGAACGCTGGATAGGAACTATGAAACAACATATGTATAGATATTTTACTGCTCATGAAACTACTAAATATTATGATATATTAGATAAATTAGTTAAAAATTATAATAATACAGTACATTCTTCAATTAAAATGACACCTGTTGAAGCAAGTAAATTAAAAAATGAATTAACAGTGTATAAAAATTTATATCCAGAAAAAGAAAAGAAAATTAAAAAACCTAAATTCAAAGTTGGAGATAGAGTAAGAATAACAAAAAGGAAAGGTAAATTTGAAAAGGGTTATACTACTCGTTGGACTAAAGAAATATTTGTAATTGAAAAAGTTTTAAATACAAATCCTGTTACTTATAAAATAAATGATTTAAAAGGTGAAAAAATTATAGGTAGTTTTTATGAACAGGAATTACAGATTACTGAGTTTTAGATCTTTACTAAAATACTTTATTACAATAAAAATAAATGAAAAACACACATGTTGTAAGTGAAGAATGTCAAACAAGCCCAGCAAGCGACCGTTAGTTATATAGAACACGATCATGAAGGATCGTGCCCTAGATTGTACATATAAACACTTCTCACTAGAATTGTTACTATAAATAGTTAAATAGGCCGCGATCATGGAGGATCGTGACACAGTTCTAATATAACCACACTGGTTCACTCGTTAGATCAATAATCTCAGCTGGCGAGCTATGTGAAAATCCTTGAAGCTGTCTGTAGACGTCGTCTGCGGTGTATCGATCTGTCGGTCGGAGATAATTCAGTTTAACTCTGTGATGAATTTACTACAATTGGAATGACACAGTGTTGTTTCCAGAATTCTGCATATTCTTCAATGCTTAACATTTCTTTAATTGCAGCTTTTTTGCTTAGGACTTCGCTGATGGGTAAATCCACTTGGTAAAAATATTTATAGTCATATAATAAAGTAGACAATTGTCGTAATTTTCTGGAATAAGATGTTGAAATGTCAATATATGCTTGTAGCCAGGAATCCCAAGATTGCGTGAAAGCACCAATTTGTTTTTGTTCACTGAACCAAATGAATAGGCGATTTAAAAAGTCGCCGAACATAATGTTCATAAGCATACTCTGAGCATTCTGTCTCTTTAGGTGCTTGTATGCTTCTTGCAATTGTGTAATGGCCTCCGTAACATCCTTTGAATGACATTATTGATTGCGACATACGTTCAAAGCGACTAATCGATCGTATACAAATGCTCCACACAAGAGGGTATTAATCCAGTATTGGATTTTGGTCTCGCTGAATAGCAATGCTAAAGTAATGCTTAAGTAATGTTAAAGCAATGCTAAAGTAATGCTTAAGTAATGCTAAAGCAAAAATAGGTTATTTTTAGAATTAACCCTTCATGATTTTTTAGGGGGTAAAGCTGGGAGTTTGTAATTTTTTTTAGGGGTGTCCGAGAGGAGTACCGAAGGCTTCGCTAAATTTTTTTTTAATTTTATCAGTGGGGGGGGTCTGGTGGTAGGTTAGAAAACAATTTTTTTTTAGGGGTGGGAGAGCAGTAATATACCATATTACTGGCGTTTGGCAAACATTTGGTCAAAGCAATTAGCGTAGGTAAATGTGCCGGGCATACATGTACATGTAGGAAGTGCGCCGGTCGGACGTAGGCCGGAGACCTTCCGGTGCTTGGTCTACCTCCCGAATCCGGTACGGTGGCCGGATAGAGTTCAAGCTGATTTTATTGTTTTGAGTTGTTGTATTTCCTAATAGACAATGGAGTGGGTGTTTATTTGTCTTATTGTCATTTTTTACAGAACATAGACTTTACGCATGTAGGAGCTTTCTGCTTTGAGAAATGAGGAAAGGGTAAGGGCGGAAAAAGACGATTTGCGTGAGGGAATGGGCTAAGTGTATCATACATGATTGCTCTAATTGAAACAGTTGTTTCACAGCAATGTGTAACAGATGAGAAGACGTTATTCTTTCCTGTTTAACGCATACGAAACGTATTGCATTAAAATGTAGAAATTACAGGTTTTTGACAATTTGGATTACTTATTTTGATCTGAGAGGCTAACGGTTTGGAGCCTGGTCAGACGCCGTTTAATCACTGGGCTTGTTCCAAACTGTTTGCAAAGGAAATAATAGTTTAAGCATAAACGCGTTTATTGGGGAAAATGACGTATTCTCAACTGTGTTTTATTGCTACTACTTTATATGTAGTTAACTGACTCTACACTGTTAGACACTTTATTACTTATTTTATAAAAACAACATTTGAATAAGCTGGCATTACTTTTATTTATTTGGTAATTTACATTTTATTTGTGTTTCCCTTCATTTTACCATTCATTGGCTTGATCCTAGTGCATTGATATTTTCAGACATTTTGGACCATGACCAACCTGATTCCTAAGTCAAATTGCCTCTAGTCTAAATTATGGAAAGATTTAGAATAAGGTAGACGAACAAATGCTGCGTGTTTGAGTGTACCTTGAATTTGTGAGTATAACATTAAAACAAAATTCATATTCTATAGCAAGCATGGTATAATGTCACAATACAGTGACATGTTAGCATGTGAATAGACAAAAACAATTGTTAGACCTATAAATATCTCTTTCAAAGACTAAAGTAGAAAAAATGTTTTTTATATAAAAGTTTTCTAGAAGGGCTCTATCTCAAATTTGAACTTTGAAAATTTGAACTTTGAAATTTGGAATTCGAAATTTGAATTTTGTGATTTGAAGTTTTGCGGAAAGGTATGTTTACAATACAGGGCCCGTTTCATAAAACTTCGTACGATAACTGTTGTCGTAAGTCAAAACTTGAAAATACATTTAATTTCTGATTTCTCTATCTAATCCTGTCTTGTGCCATCTCTTTAGAATCGTCTTTTCAAGACGAGTCCAATGAAATGTCACAAGACATGATTAGATGTGGAAATAAATAGTAACTGAGACTTTTATAATCTGACTTACGACAACATTTGTCGTATGAAGTTTTATGAAACGGGTCCCAGGTATTTAAAAAAAATTATATTCATTTATATTTATCTTATTTTCTTCTCCCTTTTTCACTCCCTTTATTCTTTTTATCTTAAAATTTTCTAATATTTGCTTTTAAATTATTTTATTCATTTGTTGACTTTAATTGTTTTTTGTCTGAGTCCTTCTTCGATCTTTGTTATTTCTTATTTTTACTGTATCTTATTTCTTGCTTAGTTTTCAAAAATAGAAGTACAGTAAAACCTCTCTATTGCGACCACTAAATTGTGTTAATTATTAGGTGTTTCTGACAGGTGAGAGTAAAACAGAAAGCTCCTGTAGGAGCTTTCTGTTCACTGTCACTTTGCTCTAAGCTGTCATCTCTCTAATATACAACCAATTAGCCTTTCAGTGGTCGTAATAGCGATGGTTTACTGTATAATGATGGAAATCTTAGTGACAATACTCTTGTTATTTATGCACATTGTATTTTGAAACTTTTATATTGTAGGCCACGTGTAATAATATTGTTATAAGTAATTCGTGCGTAATTAATCATTACAATGATGAAGAATTTATTCTTACTTAATTAACGCGTTTATGCTAAAACTATCAAGTCATTTGAAGACATTTGGAGCCAGACAAGACTGCGGGTAAACTGGTGGCAATATTAACATATTATTATATTTTATAGCACCACCGACATGGATGGACTAGTTTGGTTCCCGGCAAGAATGTAGACACAAGAGAAAAGACATATCGCTGTCTGTAGAACATAGGGACGTATTCTGCATTATCCCGATTGCCATTTCAAACAGAGGGAGGAGGATTTTAATATCATATAGCTGAAGGTTTATCAATTGTTTAGTAAAATCATCCCCTATAATGAGATCATTGAATAGTATACAAAATTATGTATGACAATGATTTGATGTGAACAGCGGAGAAGTTCCTGTGTCCGGATAACCAACTGCAAAGAGAAACAACTGCACCCAGTCGTGAACATGAACTCAGGGAAGGGTAAAAGAATGAATAATATAATGTTATGGTCGCAAATATACTTGTTTAGATGTACAGCGTGAACATGGACTCACAGAATGGTCAATGGACGATAAATATAATGTAATGGTCGTGCAGATACTGGTTCAGATGTACAACGAAGACATGGACTCAGAGAAGTGTAAATGAACAATAGATATAATGTAAGGGTCGTGCTGGTACTGGATTGGATGTACAGCGTGGAAATGGACACAGAAAAGGGTAATGGAACGATAAATATAATGTAATGGTCGTGCTGATACTGGTTTAGATGTAAAGCGTAGATATGGACCCAGAGAAGGGTAAAGGAACGATTCATATAATGTAATGGTCGTGCTGATACTGGTTTAGATGCACAGTGTGGATATGAACTCAGAAAAGAGTAAAGGAACGATTCATATAATGTAATTGTCGTGGTGATATTGGTTTAGATGTACAGCGTGCCCATTGCCTCAGAGAAGGGGAAAGGAACGATTAATATAATGTAATTGCAGTATTGATACTGGTTTAGGTGTACAGCACTGACATTGACTCAGGGAAGGGTAAACGAGCGATTACATGTAATATAATGTAATGGTCGTGCAGGTACGGGTTCAGATTTACAGCAGTAAATTCATTCTAGTAAATGAACATGAGTAGTGCCACAACCAAATAAACGTTGGTGAAAGTGAAACAGTTAATTAGATACTCCTTCATATTTACACCAATGAAATGATTATACATTTATTAATTGTCTTCAAGTTAGCATTTACGAAAACGATCGCAACATATTAGCACCATGCTTCGACATGAAATATTAACAAATTTTATTCATTTCCAAGGTGAACAGACATTTGATTTCCATCCAGGTTGTACTTTCTTCATTGGTCAAAATAGCTCTGGCAAAACAAGTGTCTTTGAAGGTGCAAGAAGGTGTATCAGTTTAGGACAAAACACGAGCCTTTCAAGCCCGCATTTTCCAAGCCAGTTATCATCAGCTATCTGCATTTTTGACATTACTGGTGATGATGGGAAAGCCGGGAAGCTTGTATCTGCCAACATTCGACTCCCAGATAATGAACAGAAAAGCACACCCGTTTATATTAAGGTTGCGTATGAAAACATAGGCAATATTCTTGGAATAGACTTGGTTAAGGTAACAAACTCGAATATATTAGTGAATGAACAGGTCCCTTTACATGAAGGTGAAACCAGTTTAGTCAATAAACTCAATGAGTTTCTACAGTTCGAAACAAGTCCATTGGAAGGAAGAGCGACAGCACTTATACAACTTTTCGCTAATTTTGTGTCAGGAAAGGTGGAGACGTTCAAAGCAAATACAGAAATCAGTAACATAGATTGCAAAACTAATTTTGAACGTTTACTACGGAAATACGTGGATGATTTCACTGTCTTTACGTTTCCCATACGAGGAGTTGGTCCTTGCCAGTGGTCACGGTCAAAACGAGTGAAAAATGAATACAAGGTACGCAACTACGAATCAGCACAAGAACGTTCAGAGATTCTACATTGGTACATCACAGAGAAAGAAAAAAACAAAATAACAGAAAGCGACAAGCGCACGATTGAGAGAAATTTCAATATAATAACAAATCACAGTGGTTACGACTTTTGTTTTAATGAACGTGCAGATGGTGAGCCTGAACTTGTAGCATATAATACGAGGGCCGGAAAGCGAAGTGTGGGAGACCACTATAGTAAGGCAATCCCAATAATGAAGGTTCCTGAAGGAATTTTGGAGGCTATGAATAGTTCCATTCTTCTTGGTTTAAGCCGTTTCAAAACCATTTGTCTCGAAGAGCCCGAAAGGGGCATGCATCCTCAGATGATTGATCGAATGAGAGATTTAGTTTTGAGAAAGATTACGAACAAAACTGTAATCATGACGAGTCACCATCCTTCTTTTTTGGGTCCATGGACAGTCCCGAAACTGTACATTTTTAAACGATGTGAAAATAAAGATGGTACAGCTTTCAAAGCTTATGGAGGATTTTTGATCGAGCAAACTAAAGTTGAGAAGAAAACTCCACGAATTATTACGAGTGAGCATTTTGCATCTGTTTTCTTTGCAAAGAGGATTTTATTTGTTGAGGGTGAAGCAGAATACATCTTTATGACAACCATGAAGCAACTTCTCTTGGAAAATGACCAATATGTAGAACGATTGGAACAGAAATGTTCTGGGAATCAAATTGCACAGTCACAAGTACAAGATCAAACCTCGGTACAGTCAGAACAAGACGTTCAAGATTTGGAAATGTTTCGCACGTTTCTTTGCTCTCTACAGATTGTAAACATGAGTGGTGAAACTTTAAAGTTAAAGTTCTACAAGCTTTGCAATGCGCTTGCTATAGAAAAATACTTCTTGCTGGACTATGATGCCATCGAGGACAGCGACAAAACAGCGAAGACATTTTTAGAAGACTTTAGTTTAACAAAGTTTTCCTCGACCGAGGTTTTAGAAAACGTCAGTATTTTGGAGGAGGAAGGTTTTTTTGTTTGGAATAAGGTTAAAATAGAAGATGTTCTAATTGAACTTGGAAAACGTCATCAGCTAGAAGATTTTTACAAAGAAAACAACGTTACTTTGAAATTCAATCCTGATATTAAAATGCAAAGGCGCTACAAACTATTTCGACACAAAGACCTTTCTGATGAAAATATTACTGCTGTTGTTGAAAGGGTACTAGGATTGTGCCTAGAAGATAAGGAAGAACTGTTCAGACTGTTAGCATTTCTCAATAAGAAAAGCAAAATAGTTTTCAAGAGTTAACGTGAGTAAACATTCGTGCATTTAACATCTTCGAGCTAAGCTAAGTTGCATTTGTCGACGCCAACAATAACTATTATTGTGGGCGGGTCTCAAATAAGCAAGTTTAGAAAGTTCAATTTTCGATCCCCAGTTGTGACATAATTTGGATAAGTTGCTCTCTTTCGCAAGCATTCGACATTTAAAGGTCAGACATAACCCAGTGTCAGTTGGTTTATGTGACTGAGTGTGATATCATGCAACATGTCTACAGCGTGTGACCACAGTGTGGCAGCACTATATACAGTAAACCCCTTCTATTACGACCACTTAAATAAAGGCTAGGTTATGTATAAAAGACATGATTTTGACAGCTATAAGCAAGGTGGCAGTAAAACAGAAAGTTCCTAAAGGAACTTTCTGTTGTAATGTCACCTTGCTTTAAGCAGCCACCTGCCTTAAACAAACAGTAATTAATTTAATTTAGGACATAATAAAGAGGTTTTACTGTTTGTTTCAAGTAGAGACAGCATTCTTATAACTGAAATATAATTGATGGGGCGATAACCCAATTAACTCTCTGTGTTGGAATTACACTCGTGTAACTCTTTTGTGTTCTCTGAGCATCCGTTTGAATGAAGTCAGTAATCGTTATCAAGCATTGTATTGGTCAGAATTGGGCAACAGCTCAAATCTGATCAATACAATGCTTACCGATCTCGATATGAGCTATAACCTTTTATAACATTGGATCCAGTTATCAGATGAGAACGAATTCTAAGTCAGACTTGCCATTTAACAATGAGTAGGCTGTGTTAGATTTCGCAATAGTTACATCGGAATTGTTTAAGAGGTGGTTGTCTTAAGAGACAGTGATACATTGTGTTACTGTTTCTGTTTCGGCAACCGCAGATTAGTTATGTTTTTAACTGAATTTTGGAGGGGTGTTGTACTGGTCTGAGACGGTATAACGGGCCGTGGGAAAACATAATATTGTTATTCATGATCATTTAATGTCCGATGTTATGTTGTCCAAGTTTGACGTCATGCTGTTGCTCCATTCCTACAACAGAAATAAAGTTGTTTAATCATATTAATACAATGGCATATACTGCTATACGAGCGTACTGACTAGAAATATGCGACTTTTACTTTTATATTATTCAGGTATGCACAGGTATAACACTGTTCTGATAATTATCAAATTTGATTAAACTCCGTGTAGCCAATACCTTTTTGAATATTATAGTACCAACTTGCCTCCATAATGATTTTATTATATAAGAAGATTCCATCTGACTCGGTGCATAGTTTCTCTTGCCAGTGAGTATATATTCATGCCACAGAAAACTGACAGGACAGAATTAACACGTTAGAATCGCAAGCATATCTATGGAGTTATATATATTCATCAAACTTTTCGTCTGTTTGTAATTATATCATGCTTTGTAAAGAAAAGAGTGCAATGTACTTATCAATGTGATATGTAATTTTACATTTTTGTCATCTTACATTTTGTATCTTTAGTTTCAACATATTTATTTTCAGAAGTACATATGATTGCAATTAAACATGAATCGCAAATTAACAATACTTATGAAAAGGATTGTTACCTTTACAGTGTCTATGTACGTGTATACATGTACATAACTGTATTTATGGCATGGTAATGTTACATTCAATATCTTATATTTACATTAACCCTGTAAAGTCTCTATGTAATCGTATTAAAAATATGCAGGTCAATTCTCGATGAACCTACGAATCGAATCCGGTTCCAGCCAGTTAGAAAGAGGGCGGAGTCTCCGCCGCGAAGAAAATCTTCCATACGGCGGAGAGATACCGACCAAGTTAGGATCTACTTTTAGATTATCCGTTTGGGTATCTCGAAACCCCTATTTAAAGTCGCAGACAGTTCAATTAAAATCAAATTGCGATAAAAAAAAATTAAATGCTGTTTTTAAGGGAGGTTATCATATTACGCTCCGTCATTAAAGCTGTACGCGTTCTCTCCCTTCTCCGAGTGTTCTATTTATAGATTAGACAAGTTGTCTTCCAATTACGGTTTGAAATTGACAAGTTCAAACAATTTGTTCACCAGAATTACATAGGAAAGTCGCTCAAACATAAAGCAAAATAATGCATTCACACTTACTAAATTGGTAATAGCGTAATGTTCCGTTATGACATATTGAAACTAGCCTATGTGTATCGGATATGCCACGGATAGCCGCGGGTGTGTGTACACGCTGACTGTGTAGTCACATTTCAGCGTTGCTATTCGCGTTGCTATGTGTAAAGCGTGTATAAAAACTTGCGCCACCTAATTGTTTAAAATATGCTTTGATAATAGATATTCAAATTGAAATTTTTGTTTTAGTTTCTTACGAGCGTTCTTAAAGCACAGCGAGACAGTTTAGTGCGTAAAAACCCTGAAATTATCATGCAAATACAGTACATGTAGTAAGGACTACTTTTGACACCATATTTAGAAACTGGAATGGCTATTACATCGATATTACATCTATCAAACCCATTTGGCCGGTATATGATATATTCATATACATGAAAACAAATCTGGTCAATCTACACATTAAATGGATGACAGAAAATAAAAATATAAATATAAGGAATAAACAAACTCTTTTTGCCGCTCATGACGGTATGACTACATTAGCTTCGGGGGGTAAATTTATTGAAAACGCCCTTCGGGCGTTTACAAAATTTACCCCCTGCGAAGCTAATGTAGTCATACCGTCATGAACGTCAAAAAGATGTTGTTTATTCCTATAATAACTGTATTTATGACAAGGTTATGTAACCTTCTTTATTTTTAGAAATATACAGTTGAACCTCGATACCTCTTACTCGCTTAAGTCAAACATACCCATATCTATACGTGGCTCTAAAACAAGTGTATTTTCGGCCTAATCGAGTGAGTTCGAGTTAATAAATTACAGTCATTACTGTTCATGTATGTTCGATATAAGCGACTTATAGTTTCCGAGGTTCGACTGTGGTTCGTTTTGACCCTTCATTGCCACAGTGATGTCATAGCCCTTCATACACATTCACTACCATACTTTCGTCTGCTTAACTCATTCATTGCCTTACCCGAATACGTTGGTTAATAGCAAACAGTTTGAATCAAAACCCAAACTGTTTGATACTCATTTCAATATTTCTTAAGTCAAAATACCTTAATTTTACATTTGATAAACAAAAGCAGAAGAACATTTGCTTAACATTGATGATGTCATGGCAATGAAGGGGTATAAAAAGTTCTAAAAGTTAAAACTCTAGGCTTTAAGAATAAATGGCATTTGGGCTTTAGTCTCAAACAATTTGGATCTTGGTCAGTCGCCGCACCACAGAGGCCGCGCCTGAACAGGATCCAAACTGTTTGCAAATACCAGTGCAGGCGTACGTGGCACTGAAAGGGTAACAGCAGTAAAGTTATATTTGTGATGTAAACCTTATACAGTGGAAACGATGTTATCCTACCTCCTTCAAGTTTCTAGTTATCCGATTGGTGAATTGGCGTCACATGAAAGCCGTGTATTTTCCATCCATTGCTTTCAGCAACCTAATATTGGCCCCAGGGGCAACAGATTTTATGCACGTGAAAACGTTAGCAAAGTAACGTTCAAAATGGCCAACGTTCGATGAAGATGACGTCATTTGGTTTCTATAACGGCCGTGCTTATGTAAAACATTCAAACAATTTTCATATTCGTTGAGTTTGAACCAGGTACAGTATAGAAAAACGTTATTCTTTCCCAATAAACGCGTTTACGCTAAAACTTATATTTCCATTGCAAATAGTTTGGAGCCAGATCAGACGCCGGGTCACCCGGCGTCTGATCAGGCTCCAAAATGTTTGCCACTTGTATAAGAATGAATAGTCAGAGTTGTCAAAAAATTGTTATTTTGTACATTTTATTACGATGCGTTAGCGTTTCGTTTGCGTTTAAACGGGAAAGAATAACATGTTCTCCACTGTATACAATAAACAAGTCATTAAACGGTTGCTGATTAAGGTGTATACATTATTTGGGCAGTTAACATGTTGTCATGCACTAATGTTTAGATAATAATTGATGACGACATGTTTTCATATTATATGACAGTGACCGCCTTTAATCTATTTCGTAAAGAATAAAAGATAGTCGGTAGGATAAAAACGTTACACAGTGTTCAGGTGCTGCCAGTAAATTCCATATTAGGTCACCTGAAAACTGTGTAACTTATAAACGCGTTTATGCTTAAACTAGTATGTCCATTGCAAATAGTTTGAAACTAGATCAGACGCCGGGTTACTAACCTGACGTCTGATCAGGCTTCAACTGTTTGCCACTCAGATTAACCCTTTACCTGATAGCATTGTTTCTAGTATTGAAGATATGTGACTACTTAAAGCAGGTTGAAAGTAAAGCAGAATGCGCCCTAAGGCGCATTCTGCTTTACTTTCAGCCTGCTTTAAGCTATTAACTGCTAGAATAATGAAAGTATTGAATATGAGACATATTCATTACGGTATAATTTGGAACTATTTTCTTCAGCGGATGAATAAAATGAATGTGCTAAAAGTCGCTTCTATAAGGGAAAGGGTTAAACTAGTATGTCCATTGCAAATAGTTTGAAACTAGATCAGACGCCGGGTAACTAACCTGACGTCTGATCAGGCTTCAACTGTTTGCCACTCAGATTAATATAAATACATGTATTTGGAAGTGCCAAAACATTGTCCTTTTCAGCATTTTGTTGCAATGCATTTGCGTTTCGTTTGTATTAAAACGGGAAAGAATAACGTCTTATCCCATATCATCGAAATAAAGAAAAAACTACTCCCAAATGGTGGTCCTAAAAATCAACACTCTTCGCATTACTTGTTTTCTATTACGAACTAGCTTGACAATGCTTCACTTTCTTTTCTACATTTATGATTTGCAAATAAAATGATTGTGACATGTTCAAACCATCCAGTCATAATTTATCATTTTACGATACATGTACACTATTATCCCCAGCACATTGACCCCTTCAATGCCTTTCCGTAAGTACGTACAGTGGAGAATCTGTTATTCTTTCCCAATCAACGCGTTTACGCTAAAACTATTATTTGCAGTGCAAACAGTTTGGAGCCAGATCAGACGCCGGGTAACCCGGCGTCTGATCTGGCTCCAAACTGTTTGCCACCAAGATAAACAAGAATGATCAGAATTGTCCAAAATTTGAACTTTTCTACGTTTTAGTGTTTTGCGTTTGCGTTTCGTTTCGTTTAAACGGGAAAGAATAACGTATTCTCCACTGTACAGTGGTTATTTTGCAAACAATTCAGACATCGTACGGTTTGCAAGTGAGCATTGTACTCGGTGTTAAGCATTTGTTATTTGCGTTTGAAATTTAGAAATTAGGCAACTGATCAAAAATAAATATTAAGTAACAAGTTGTTTCAACCCTGATTAAACGCCGAATTATTCGGTGTCTGATCTTATCTAAAACTAGTAGGCAATTGACAGTACCATTCAAGCCTTGCACTGCTAAATTGTTCATGAAATGTGTACCCCTTCACCGCTTCATTGTCGTCTGATTCGTGTTTGTTGTCGGCAATATCGTTTCAAAGTTGGCTACATGACTGGCATAATTTCGATACGAGTGTAATCACTAATCTAATTTTACCGCAGTGACGTTTACCAGGCTACGTTTTATGTCAACATTTTAATAACCTTTGCACTATAATACAGGGCTGCCAATCCTCCGGATTTTTCCTAAATCTTCGGATTTTTTCCCCAGTACACGGTAGCTCAAAGCAGGCTTAAAGTAAAGCAGAATGCGCCTGACGCATTCTGCTTTACTTACAGTCTGCTTTGAGTTGTCGCATGTCAACAAAACTCGAAACAGGCTATAGGGGTTAAGGAACGATTTCGAAAATCGCACTTGAAAAATGCAAATTTCGAAAACTTAGGATTTTTCACGTCAACTTATGGCAGCCCATATAATATCTAGTATGTTCTTGTGGGGTTTTCCCTAAAAATATCAACTGGCTATCTGGTGTTCAGTTTCTTTAATGCGGTAAGTTTGTATAATTGTCTTGAACCATGTGCAATGTATCAGCAGTTGTGATATAACTTATGAATAGTTCTTTTTTTTTACATCTCTATTGTTTCCCTTTTTATTATTGTTTCTTGTATGAGTAATGCGGTTTTGTTAGCGTGTTTGATTATTGTTTGTTTCAGATGTAACATGTACAAACATTTATACATTTTAGTACAACTATGATCAAAAAAAGTTTTAAGAAATGAATAACTCATTATTAGATAATTGTCTGACACAATTCATTCAGCCCTTAAAGAGGCTCGCAACCGGATTTAGCATTAAAAATAGTAATTTGTAAATATATGTCAAATGCTTATATAAATGGGAAAGATTTAGTTTAGGATAATAAATTCTGTTAAAAAATGCATTTCAAAAACAAATAAGAAGAAGCTCTGGTGGAATTCGAACCCGTGACCCTCCATGCGGAGACAAACATGATAAATGAGGAAACGCCTTTACCCCCTCGGGTACCAGCGCTCTCTCTATATATGATAGCGAATTAACGTACTTCACTGGTAGCGATTGATAGTACTTTATTCGGCTCGTCAGCTGACGCTATAGAAAAACGACGGAAAACATCTAAAAAAAACTAAGATTCGGTGACGATTCTTGAAACGTTTTTTGGACTGATCATATTTTTTTAATGTCAGAAGCCAAATAATGCCACAAATTTGCTTTTATTTGAGTATTTTATTTTATTTTGACAAGAACACCATCCGGTTGCGAGTCCCTTTAAACTTCAAATGGACTATTCCCTTTCATAATGAGATCTAGTCCATGTTTGACGTGGTTCTTACATTAAATTGTAAAAATAGAAACAGTACAGACCCTTATCAGATGGTTCTTATAGGAGCCCTCTGATCAATGTATACACTGTTTACATATAAAGTGTGCCCTCTTCACAGGTATAGGCCGATTTTATTCAACTGGCAGGGCGGAGCTAACCTTTGGCAAATACAAACAAATTTACTTTGGATTTTAGGGTTGATAGGTATATTGTTCCGTATTATATCGTTATTGTCCGATACATTCAACTTGAAGAAACACAATTTATGCGTGCACCAATATCCACGAGCAATTGATATATACAGTGCTCCCTCTATACAACAAATACCCGATGGAAGACAAAGATTGTGTGTGTTGTTCGTAAGGAATTGTTATAGGAAGAGAAATTAAGACTTGATTCACATTTGCAAACAGCTTGAATCCAGATCAGACGCCGCGTGACGCGGCGTCTGATCTGGATTCAAGCTATTTGCCATTCTTCACTATCTTCCTTCTGTCAAAATGTCCATTGATATGTAATAATGAGAAAAACCCGGCAGACGACAACGGTAAATTTTGTTAATGAAAGAGCGTACTGCCGGTGTAACCCGGCCCCAAAGTTGAAATACAAAGGTCCGTATCGAAACTCCGCCCTGCCAGGTCAATAAAATCGATCTATACACTGTCTGTAAATTTGACAAGTTTACCCGTCTCCAAGCCGAATTTGTGAGCTATTTCTCAACAAAAGAACATCTTGTTTATGCATTTACTTATCCTAGTATAGAAATACATTTGCATGCTTCTAACTGTTTTTATGAGAAATGTACAATGTTGTTCCAGAAGACTTTTTGCAGCAGGATGAAAGAAAGCACAAGTTTCCCTTGAGAGATACAGTGGAGAAAACGTTATTCTTTCCGAATAAACGCGTTTACGCGAAAACTATTATTTCAATTACAAACAGTTTAGAGCCTGATTAGACGCCGGATAACCCGGTGTCTTAACAGGCTCCAAACTGTTTGCCACTCAGACTAAAAAAAACAATAGTTAGAAATGTCCAAAAAAAATGGTTTCTTGCTACATTTTAGCGAATTGCGTTGCGTTTCATTTGCGTTTAAACGAGAAAGAATAACGTTTTCTCCACTGTAACTGCTTATTATCAGCCAGCTTTAGTTTACCACCTGAGTTTAATCATTTATGCCTAGTGGCTCATAAATATGACTTGAGCAGACAGTGCAGACTAAAACAGACACCACTAGTGCAGTGTGTAGTCTTAGTCTGCATTGTCTCCTTACAATGATATATATTATAAAAAATGAAATAAATGTGTATATAAGGCACCCTTGAAATGAAAACATGGACCGATATAATTATATGCATGGAAGATTCCGCCTGACATAAACGGGTTAAACATACATGTATAATGAACCTTTTCGCCTTCATATGAGACTTTAGAGATTGCTAACAAATGATCTATCAATATTGTTGTCTGCATTATTGTTTCAACGTCAGATTTCAGGAAATATATAAAAAGACATATCGATACGAGTAACGATTATTTCAGATCCTGACAAGACGCCGTCTTTAGAGGCGTCATACAGTGGAGAAAACGTTATTCTTTCCCAATAAACGCGTTTACGCTAAAACTATTATTTCCATTGCAAACAGGTTGGAGCCAGATCAGACGCCGGATTACCCGGCGTCTGATCAGGCTCAAAACTGTTTGACACCAGGATAAACATGAATTACCAGAATTGTCCAAAAGTTGCACTTTTCTACATTTTAGTGTTTTGCGTTTCGTTTCGTTTAAACGGGAAAGAATAACGTATTCTCCACTGTATATAGATCAAAACTGTTCGACAGTCAACTTAGGTCTCCAAGGGCGTTTAAAGCGTTGGAACAATATAAACTGTATCGATTGCTGTTGAATAGCAGAACATGTTGAGATATGTACTGCTTCCCTATAAATGTGGTTGAACTGTGTAGAAAATGTTATTATTTCCCGTTTAAACGCAAACGAAACGCATATCTCTAAAATGTAGCAAGTAACCAGTTTTCGACATTTCTAATTATTGTTTTTTAATTTGAGTGGCAAACAGTAAACGCGTTTATTGGGAAAGAATGACGTTTTCTCCACTGTACTGAGATAATGTGTCCATTACAAAGAGTTTGAAGCAAGATTAGATTTCGAGTTACTCGCAATCCAGCCAGACTCGAAACTATTTGTAATAAAACATATATGATCTTATAATTATATTTGTTTCATGGCATTGTGTTTAGGTTAATTTTCGCTGGAATGTCAAGTAGAATGATATGTACACTGTATCAGTATGCATTGCTGTTTAAATTTGCAGTGGGGGATATATTACAGTGGTAAATACGCTATTCCTACCCACTTTACGCGTTTCTTATGCGTTTTTTACGAATTCGTTAAGCGTTCGTTAAGCGTTCGTTACCCGTTTCGTTTAACGCGTTTACTATCCGTTTCTTTACGCGTTTCTTAACGCGTTTAAAAGAGCCCGGATGAAAGGGGAGTAATCATGGAGAAAGGGAGGTAATCCATGTATGACTTGCGGGCCGCTCTTATCCTACTTAAGAATTTAGTAAATATCGTTACTGTGGAGTAAATATAATCTTACAAAAATTTATGAAATCATTTTCTTTAAGAAGAAAGGTTATCCTGTGAGAGTTTTATGAATATACATTTATTTTCCCATATAAAGGATACGGTTTAAAAAGGATTCTGTAAATTGTGTTTATTACTATTACTATGAACATGCGGAATTCCAAATAGCACATGTGGCATGCATGTTGCATCACAGGGTAAGCCGCTGACAGTGTTGTGTCACAAGCCGGATAGGGGGTAATAAAACTGCGGCTTATCAAAGTAAGTATCCTAATTGGGGTTGATTGGAATATCAACCAAATAAACCAAATCTTATATGCGAGTATGTGTCAGTTATTATACTCTCTCATCAAAGTAAAAGATATCTGTATAGTTTGAATATGGATGAGACTCCCGTAACTCGGCATTTCATCTAGAGCCAAACTGTAAAAATGAAATCAAGACCGTATGCTTCATTCTTAGCTGTAAAACATAAGAACCGAACTACTCGGCGTCCCATCTACATCTAAATCGATAGTGTTAACTATTATGAAAAGTAATTGGGTTTATTCTAAGCTGTCAGTTTGGATCCTGATGCTATGCCGATCTACACAGCCAGGCGTTTGATCTGGATTCAAACCGTTTGAATAGAAATCAACATGGAAGGAATTATTCTAATACATATCAAACAGAAATAATCTCGATGAAACGCCGAGTCACTCAGCATTAGGATCGAGATCCAAACTGTCTATATTTATATAAATTCTATAAGCGAAACCAGTTTAGATCCTGATAAGAGGCGTCTCATTTACAGAAAATGTTTTCAAAAATCGCATTACAATATGAGTTTTATCGCGAAAATGCTCCAGTGACAAATCGATTTTTGTTTTTGATAAACCCGTTTCATTCGGATTTTTCGTAAAAGGCAATCATCGATAAGATCCGAAATCTCCGCGTGAAACGGAAAACGGACGCCCCAATCGCAGCATCTCGGGTATATTCGTTTATTAGCGCGTTTAAACGCGTTCAAATCGTTAGGCCTTAACCGTTCGTTAAGCGTCCGTTAAGCGTTCGTTAACCGTTCACTATGCGTTTCTTACGCGTAGATAAACGCGTAAATGGGTAGGAATAGCGTATTTACCACTGTATGTAATAAAACTATTTCGTTGTAACATTTTACTTTCGATTCTTTTCGTGCCCCTTTAGTTGTATTTGTTCGAAACCCATTAATTTATCTTATTTCAATTTTCATTTTAAATTATCCCTGTGCTTAGAGTATGTACTATTTGTTATTTTGCACTATATATTGCAAAAAGCAGTCCGAAATGACCGTAAAGGGACTAGAGTCAATTGGAAATTGGAAGTGTCTATTAAAAAGTTTCAAGAATGTGCACCCCTTCACTGCCTCACCCCGAGTAAATTGGTTATTTGCAAACAGTTTGGATCCTGATCAGACGCCGCTTTATGCGGCGTCTGATCAGGATCCAAATTGTTTGTCACTCAATTTAATATATATTCAGTTAATATTCCTAAAATTTAGATTTGAGAAAAAGCAGGCGGTAATTGTTTAAAGCTGCTGACGTCACGGTAGTGAAGGGGTTTACTCATTTTTTCCTCGATTTTATAATGAACTCTCAATATGTGCTTTTTGCTTTACTCTGAAAATTGTTGCCGTCGACAACTCTTACCAAACGACAATTAGACAACCAATCACTGACTACAGTGGAGTAGACGTTATTCTATCCCAATAAAAGTGTTTGTAATGCTAAACTTTTTTTATACATGCAAACAGTTTGGAGCCAGATCAGACCCATTGAATAATTAAAGTAAACTTCAAAAGGTTCCAAACATTTTATAGAAAACTTTTTCCGTTTCGTTTGCTTTTAAACGGGAAGAAATAACAAAACATACACTGAATCACTTAATGTGCACATTGCTGAATTGGACAATAATGTTTTATCTACGTGTACATTAACTCATTCACCCCTCAAACTATAAGTCGACAATGCCGAATCAGTCAAGTCAATATTAATCTCCGTTTTTGTCTCCAATTTATTGAAAAATGGCAAACACTTTTTGTATAGGATAAGAGTACTCTTCGAGGGTACGCTGTTTGTTAACGAAGAGTATACTCGTCGCTAGGGTTCAATATATTAATGTAGTTTTCAAAATAATACTTTAATGTAAACTTTGATTTGGCTGTTGTCTTTTTTTGTTTTGCTCATTGGTATTTAAAATAAAGACTCTACCGCAGCATAACACAAAAGTACGATATTATATTTCCAAAGCTACATGTAATCTAGAATTTTTTCACCAGGGGTAAACATGTAGAAAACATTGCTGTCCTATTTGTACTAAAACCTCTCTCACTTGGTGCTGGCGCTAAAAGGGCACTTTTCTGTTTCCATACCAATTGCAAAAGTTATATATGCAATCAACATATGCAAAGTATGTTTAATATTCAACTCATTTATCTTGAATTGTTGTGATAACTTCTTGAATTTTCAAGACAGTTTCTTTAATTTGCAAGCTAAAATATCTTGAATTTTCAAGATGTTATCTTGAAATTACAATATAAAACTATTATTAGATTCGCGGTATTCGTCTTGCTCAAATGTGCATGGTTTATACAATATATATTAACTGACCATTTCACAATAGTCTAACGCAAAACATCAGTACGCTTGCAAAATAGTATTTATCCTGATAAGACGTGTACATCTAGAACAAATACCATTTTAGCGGCGATTGTCAGTACAATGTGAATTCATTGAACTTTAGCACGCCATGTAATTGTCTTCTGTTTGTTTCACTCTTTCGCTGCCAAGTTTTATAGTCTGCTTTAACACTTTTACTGCCAAATTATCGTCTATATTCGTAGTGTCGTCTGCAACATTTTTAAAGTCAGATTTAGGGCTGTTTTGATTCTGATCAGACGACGAGTTTCGCGGCCTCTGATCAGGATCCAAATTGTTTGCAAAGTCGCTTTTTGGCGGCATTGGCAGTGTAAGAGTTAAATGAAATATGACAACTTTTGCAAGAGACAAATTATTGCAGAATACAACTACATATGATAAGGAGTCAACAATATATCAGTTACTCGTCGTTTTATCTCGATCCGTTACATGATAAAGGTTAAAGAGAACCACAGTGGCCACGATAAGTGTTCGGTGCATTGTTCATACCGGTAACATGATATATTATATCTCTTCGTCTAATAAAATACCGCCTGCTTTACTGTTATCGTCTGCAATATTAACCTAATTCATTTTTAAAACACAGTTATAATGAGAAACCTTAATACGTGGGTCAAGCAGTTTGGATCATGATCAGACAAAGCGTTTCGCAGTGTCTAATCTTGATCCAACTTGTTTTTAGATTCTAGTAAAGTCGCCACTTTCTAGCAAAGGGTTCAACGCTGAAAATTTAACCCTTTCATTGCCAAATGTTTCGTGAGATTTTTACCCCTTCACCGTGTCATTGTCGTCTGCTTTAATTTTGTTGTCTGCAATGTCGTTTCAAAGTTAAAAGATAAGGCAGTATGACTGAAGAAATTTCAAAACGAGTTTCAATGATAGGGAAAGTGTTAAAGTTCACTTTATGTAGTCTGATTCAATTATTCAAATACAGTAAATCCTCGCTATAACGACCACTAAAACGAATGCTTATTGATTGCATAATAGAGAGGTGGCAGCTTACAGCAAGATGACAGTGAAACAGAAAGCTCCTAAAGGAGCTTTCTGTTTCACTGTCACCTTGCTTTAAGCGGTCACCTATCGTAAACACCCTAATAATTAACATAATTTAGTGGTCGTAATAGAGAGGTTTTACTGTAGTTCGTTTTTCTCTATGCTCGCAACCATGTTATACATGTGAGGTGATCAACACTTTAATCCATGTCAGGCACAGATTTACCCGGCAACATATTTGGATCCAAACTGCTTTTAACACATTCAACCACACGTCATTAAAAAATAGCGTACATGTCAAGTGTACAAATGTACACCTGTCCCATGCAAACAGTTATAACCCCTCTGATCAAGATCTGCACTGTTTGTCAGTGTGCAGTGTACTGTAATAAACACCCGAAATTAGTACACACCAGTAAGGTTATTTTCCATTTAAATTGTCAAGAGTTAATAAGTAAAAGAAATAAGTCGTGCGGAAATGTTGTCGCGTGCTATTTTAAGGTTATCCCTTTTACAGCCATGCTATATTAGTTTGAAATATTGCTATATGCATAAATTACTTATTTTATTATATTATTTATTTTTGATTGGTTTGCAATCGTTAAAGAGCGTGTCAAATAATGTAAATCCTGATCAGATCCTGAGTTACTTGATATCTGATCTGTTTACAAATTGTTTGCAAATGTGATTTTGTGCCAGAAGTGGTAAATAGTTGTTTATCAAACTACAGTAGAACATATCTATTACGACCACTAAAAGAAGGCTAAATGTCTGTATTTAAAAACAGATGGCAGCTTAAAGCAATGTGAAAGTGAAACAGAAAGCTCCTGTATGAGCTTTCTGTTTCACTTTGCTTTAAGCATTCACCTGTCTTAAGCGACTAATATTTGACACAATTTAGTGGTTGTAATAGAGAGGTTCTACTGTACACTCAACCGAAAAAGTTCCTATACCCATTTATTTAGAGAATATATCAGTAAAGGAACTTTTTGGGGTGAGTGTATTTGGATATTGGTCAATTGTTTATATATCTACACATTATATTTTGTTACTCGTTAGTTGCTGGAAGACATGGGCATAGTTAATGTCTGCTTCTGGGTCCGATAGACAAGATATCGGGGGGGGGGGGGGCTATTTCTATCAGAGTGGGTATAAACATATGTTTTTGGCGATTTCTGAATTTAGATTTAACCCCTATGTTAAAATGTTGTCATTAGCATTAATCCTTTCACTGAAAAATTGTTCGTGAGAATTTTACCCATTAACCGTTTCATTGTCATCTGTTTTAGTTTGGTCGAGAGCCAAACTGTTTGACACTGAAATAGATGTTTTAAAACCTTCACTGCCATGACGTTATCAATTTAAAACAATTGGCGTCTGCTTTTATTTCTAAAATTAAATATTTTGTTATTTTGACTTATGAAATATTGAAATGAGTGTAAAACAGTTTGTATCTGATCAGACGCCGCTATTTTCAAATTACTAGTGTACTCGGGGTAAGGCAGTGAAGGGGTTAAGTACGTTCAATTGCAAGTACCTAAAAATCTTAACCTTATAGATAAAAGCAGACGGTTTACTTTTAGACAAATGAATTTACTACAAAGCAGCGCATGGGATCAAAACCACCAACCTGTCTTTCCTTAATTCTTGTCAGAGGGGTTAATCTTGGTCAAATTAAACAGAAACATCCCCTTTGACAATTAAGCAACGAGCTGCGACAAAGTATGAAGATCTGTTGGATACAGGAGAAAAACAGGTAGTAGTTGTAATAAACTTTTCTCAGTTACACATCAGGAAACTATCATTTCAGGGGTGTAGTATTTGAGATTAGCACTATTTACATGGTTTTAGTTTTAGTGCTAGGAGTTTCTTTGAATTACTGATACTTGAAATATGAGTTTCAGAAACATAGTGTGTTGTGATAAGTAATACATAGTCTCTTATAATTCTTATTTGAATGGCATGGTTAATGTTATGACGAAATGTATATTATGTTTGTATTATGAACCATGATGAGACTGAAATATATAGGATCTGTCACGAGTCGATGTTTAAGACAAGCTGATCTCAAACGAGTCTAGAATTGAAATGTTATTAAGCGAGCCTTGGCGAGCTTAATAACTGTTCTATTCTAGACGAGTTTGAGATCAGCGTGTCTTAAACATGGACGAGTGACAGATTCTTTTTCTCACATAACAAACGATTTAAAGTTTTTATTAAAGCAATAGACATTTTTGGAATCCCGTTGACGTCAAAAAGCCGTTATAAATAGTGACGTTATAGTGACGTCATTCAAATTGATCTCACACATGTTGGAGACAAGAATATTCGCGATCGCTGTTCGCTATTGAAAACAGGGGTAGTTATGTGAGAAAAAGATATATATATAGTATTAATGAAGTACATGTAGTAGTTGTAACGATAGTAGTAAGTGTTGCTGTTTAAGTATCAAAGTACGTGAGAGTACTCATTAATATCGTCTGTTTTACTCGTACACCCCTGACATTTTAATATTGACAAGTCCAGCTTCACATTATGTCTACTTCATATTTAACTATTTAGGGTTGTTCTGTACAATACATTGCAATATGATGAACAGTGGAGACCCTTATTAGAGGGATTTAACCCTCTCGCTCTCAATGACGCTTAAAACGCATTTGCAAATAGTTTGGATCCTGATCAGACGCCGCGTCACGCGGCGTCTGATCAGGATCCAAACTGTTTGGCACTCGTTTTGAAATGTCTTCAGCCATACTGCCTTGTGTTTAACTTTAAAACAATATTGCAGACAACATAATTGAGAAAGACGATAAAGAAACGGTGAAGGGGTAAACTCTACCGAATAATTTGATAATGAAAGTGTTAAATACAGGACACGACTACAGGAGCTGTACTGTTCAGAGGAAAATTGTCTCATTAACAGGTACCCGCAATTTAGACTCGATGATGTCTGCTTTTTCAGAAGTAAACTGTATTTTGAAATAACGTAGCAATTAGATATGCATGATACGGACATTTGCCCAGCAGAAACACGATCCAAAGTTTGTACAGGAATAAGCAGTGGATATTTAAATTGAATTGTACTCGCTATAAATAAGATCTTATCTACATAAAGAAAGACAATACACCACGTATAACACACAATGTTTGTGCAATTACACACAATAGCACCAGTAGAAACGCCACAGTACGATCGCACCAGGGGACATTGTACCATTTGCACCTTATATAAAATTGTCGTCTGCAAATTATGGGCATGTGCAACATTTCATAATCTGCATTATTTAAAATAAAAAGGTATCTCCAGGGTGCCATCAAATTTTGTTCCAGATAAGATGTCGAGTAACTAGGCGTCCAATCTACATAAAAATGTTTGCAATAGATCTAGTTACCATAAATGCGTCCCTGGCGAGCATGCAATTAAATATTTGAAGGTCATAGAAACATATTGCACAGCAATTAGTGATTCGTCTTACACGCTTCAAGAGTAGATTAACCCTTTACCTGATAGCCTAGTTATAATATTGAAGATAGGTGACTACTTAAAGCAGGTTGAAAGCAAAGCAGAATGCGCCCTAAGGCGCATTCTGCTTTACTTTCAGCCTGCTTTAAGCTACCATGTGCTATAATATAGAACATATTCCCTATAAAACATATTCATTACTGATTAAATTGGAACTATTTTCTTCAGCGGATGAATAAATCATATTCGCTAAAAGGCGCTTATATGAGGGAAAGGGTTAAAGAGAAAAGGTGTAAATGGTTAAAGTATACAGTATGATCTCGGGGACTAAGTTACTGTAAAATGAGTATGGATCTTATCAACGGTTTGTTGTTTAGTGCAGGGTAAAAAGTGAAAATTAATATAGACGAGTCTCATAGAAACTGTAATGTGTACTTTCAACAAGCATAACATAATATATTAATAGAGGATCTTACATGAGTGCTCATTATTAATCATTTTTGATAAACGAGTTGACTAAAATAATATGACGCGATCCTTGGCGAGCTTCATTTTCATTTTAGTCAACGAGTTTATTAAAAATGATAAGTAATGAGCACGACCTTTAAACACCTATTAAATCAATCGAAGCCGTAGTTTGTAGTCTTTCTGTTATATAGATTTTCAGCCAAATCCTGACGTTGTTTACGGTAACGTCATCGCAAATGACACCATTCGGTGTACATGCAGTGCTTGTGGGCGTCAAGGTTTGGCCGGAGCCCAAAAACGATATTTCTCTAGTGGATTACGATATTTACATGTATATAATGGCTTTATTTCACCCCAAGACCGCACGTTATGTGATAAATCCATTTATGCCTGATTGGCTCTTCCCTGTTGATATATTGGATTAGTCGATTTAGTTCACCTTGCACGTAGTGCTAAGGTGGACTTTTTTATCGTCCTGTGTCCATCGTCCGTCGCCGTCCGTCTGTCCGTCGTTCGTCGTCATCAATTTCTTTAAATGACATCTCTTCCAAAACCACTGGACGGATTTTTACCCAACTTTGCAGGAATAATCCTTATATAGTCCTTTTTCAATTACTTTTGTTCGTTTATATCAAGGTAACGGGAGCTTAAATATATCGTTTAAATGAAAGCTTAAAACTTATTTTTTGTCAAAAACCACAAGGGCCAGAACTTAGATATTTGGCTCATGGCATCATCTATAGGTTCTCTATCAAAATTGTTCAAATGTTGCGACTGAGGTCAAAATTGGCCCATCCCCGGGGGTCACGGTTTACGTCGAGTTGGGTCACGGTTTTACAAAGAGATATATATCTTCTTCTCTTAAACTTATATGGCCAGATCTTTATTATTTTGCATGGTGACACTTCTAGAGACTCTTTAGTCTTTACCAATAATGTTTAAACGGTTCAGGGCCGTTGCATATTTAGGTCTAAGGAGCTAACATAGATTTTTTTCATTGAAATCTTATAAAATCTTCTCACCTGAAATCACAGTACCCTGCGCTTAGGTATTTGGCATAAAGAATCATCTATAGGTCCTCTATAAAGATGGTTCAAATTATTGCGTTGAGGTAAAAACAAATAACACCGCCCCGCGGATCCCAAATTTACATAGAGTTATATTGTGAAATCTTCAAACATCACTGACACTGATATGGCCAGAGTTTTAATATTTTACATGGTGACTCTTCTTGACGTCCTATATCAATATTGTTAAATCGGTTCGGCCCGTTCCATATCAAAAGTCTTATTGTCGAAAGCAACATTACCATGTGCATTAAAAATTAGCACAAAGAATCATCTACAGGTCCTCTATCAAGCTTGTTCATATAATGTCTCTGGGGTCATTAATGATCCTGCCCCAGGGGTCACAGTTTCACATAGAGTTATATTGTAAAATATTTAAACATCTTCTTCTCTTAAACTGATATGGTTATAGCTTTGATATTTAATATGATGGGACTTCTAGATGTCCTCTACCAATGCTGTGGAAAATGTTTATTCCGTTGCATATCTAGGTAACGGGAGCTGAACATATAATTGTTTCATTGAAAACTATTCTTGTCTAAAACAACATTACACTCAGTTTAGACATTTGGCACAATGTATCCTATACAGGTCTTCTATCAAGTTAGTTCAAATTTGTCACTGTGGTAAAAATTGACCATTCCCGAGAGTCACATTGTTACAGTGGAGAAAACGTTATTCTTTCCCAATAAACGCGTTTACGCTAAAACCATTATTTCAATAACAAACAGTTTGAAGCCAGATCAGACGCCGGGTTACCCGGCGTCTGATCAGGCTCCTAACTGTTTGCCACCAAGATTAACATGAATTATCAGAATTGTCCAAAAGTTGTGTTTTCTAACGATTTAGTGTTTTGCGTTTGCGTACGTTTGCGTTTAAACGGGAAAGAATAACGTTTTCTCCACTGTATATAGAGTTATATAATGAAATATTCTAACATCTTTTTTTCTGAAACTAATATGCCTAGAATTTTGATATTTGGCATAGAGACGCATCTAGTAGTCTTTTATCACTATTGTTGAAATGGTTCCGGTCTGTTGCATATTTGGGACACATTAGCTAAAATTAGATTTAATTTTCAATAAAAGGTCTTACTATCTGAACCATGTGCATAGTTATGAGCTTAGACAAAAACAATTATATGACAGGACATTTCATTTGCAGGTTCATCAGCAAGATATTTGAAATGATGTAATTGGGGTAAATCCCACCCTAGGGGTATTGTGACACTTGACTAGGGTTATCCAGGTGAGCGATATTTAGGCCCGCATAGGGTTCTTGTTTTATCTAAGGAGTGGCAGGTCTAAATTTTCATTTTCGTTTTGATTGTTTTTATTGAAATTCCTATCAGCAAGCAGTGTAGACTCAGATCAGACGCCACAGTATGCGCATTAAGTCAGTGAAGTCTGGCTACTCTTCATTTACAAGCGGTTTACCTGTGAAGATGACCCTTGTCCTATGTATATTGTAAACAGTGTAGACACAGATCAGAGGGCTCTGATATGTTAAAATATTTGGATTCGGACGTTTCTGTGTTTGTTTTATATGATATGTATTGGTATAAGCCTTTATCATGTTTTGGAAAAATACATCTAAAAATTCACTGCATTAGGTTTTTTTAATTTTCTTCGATAATTTTCATTTCATTTGCGTTTTCTTTTCATTTTACCACTACCTTGTCATTCCGCTGGTGCAATGAAATGTTCAGGTGCCCGTTTCATAAAACTTCGTACGACAAAAACGGTCGTAAGTCAAAACTTTAAAATACATTTAATTCTGATTTATATATATAATCCTGTCTTGTGACATCTCTTTGGGATCCTGTCTTGTGACATCTCTTTCAGGACGATTCCAAAGAGATGCCACAAGACAGGATTAGATGGAGAAATAAATTCTAATCGAGATTCTTATAATCTGACTTACGACAACATTTGTTGTATGAAGTTTTATGAAACGGACCCCAGACAACTTTAATCACTACCAGCCTTTGTTTCAAACTGTAAATAAGGTAGATGGATAACAAAGTACAGTGCCCCTCCCCACTACGACCCTCTGCACAGCGATTCCCTCCTTACAACACCGCTTACCGCTGTTCCCCTACCAAGACCATTATGTCCAACCTTTTCACGGCTGCTTTATCGTCTGCTCAAAATTGTCGCTGCGGTTTTTCTCAAAGTCACATACTGGATATTTTGCAGGAAAACAACCCATAACAAAGAGTGACAAACAGCTGGAATCCAGATCATACGCAGCGTAAAGCGGTGTCTGAACTGAATTCAAGCTGTTGCAAATGTAAGCCAAGTTCCCTCCCTATAAGAACTCCCTCCGAACAAAACACATTCTTTGTCTCCTATTTGATATTGTTGTTGAGAGGGAGCACTGTACCTTGACCCTGTAAGTCTAATCATTACAGTGGAGAAGACATTATTCTCTTCTAATAAACGTGTTTATGCTAAAATTATGAAGTCACTTGCAAATAGCTTGGGATCAGGTAACACGCAGGGTTACCCGGCGTCTGGTCAGGCTCTAACCGATTTATTACATTTCATTGAGCTACGTTTGCGTACCGTTTCGTTTAAGCGGCAACGAATAACATCTCAACTTCAGCATATTTTTGTTTTCTTTAGCACCATCGACATGGATGGACAAGTGTGGTTCATGACAAGAGTGTAGACAGCACACAAATGCGCACCGACTCTACAAACTGCTGTCAGTAGAAAGTTGTGTGTGCTCTTTCTTATCCTAACTGACATTTCAAATAAAGAGAGAATATATTTGATATCAAATACTTTAAGGTTTGTGTAGATCTACTGTAAAATAAACTCATTCTCTACACCTAGATGATTAAAAGATCAGTATAATGTAACTTTCGTACAGATACTGGTTTAGATTTACAGCAGTAAATGCATTCTAAGTAAATAGACATGTGTATTACAAAGAACAAGAAAATAATGATGAAAATGAAACAGTAAATTAGATAATGCTATATATTTTCAACAATTAAATGGTTCTATATCAAATTATTGCCTCAGAGTTTGACATTCACGACCCAGATCACCACATATCAGTACCATGCTTCGACATGAAATACTGAACAACTTTATTCATTTCCAAGGTGAAGAGAAATTTGATTTTCATCCAGGTTGTACTTTCTTTATTGGTCAAAATTGCTCTGGAAAAACCAGTGTCTTTGAAGGTGCAAGAAGGTGTATTAGTTTAGAATACAATACGAGCCTTTCGAATCCGCATTTTCCAGACAAGTTATCATCCGCTATCTGTATATTTGACATTACTGGTGGTGATGGAACAGCCGGGAAGCTTGTATCTGCTAACATTCGACTCCCAGATAATGAACAGAAAGGCGCCCCGGTTTATATTAAGGTTGCGTATGAAAACATAGGCAATATTCTTGGAATAGACTTGGTTAAGGTAACAAATTCGAATATATTAGTGAATGAACAGCTGACTTTACCTGAAAGTGAAACCAGTCTAGCCAATGAAATCAAAGAGTTTTTACAGTTCGAAACAAGTCCATTGGAAGGAAAGGCGACAGAACTTATACAACTATTCGCTGATTTTGTGTCAAAAAAGGTAGAAGCATTCAAGGCAAATACAGAAATCAGTGAAGTAGATTGTACAACAAATTTTGAACGTTTATTACGAAAATACGTGGATGATTTCACTGTCTTTACGTTCCCCATACGTGGAGGCGGTCCGTGCCAGTGGTCACGGTCCAAAAAGGTGAAAAATAAATACAAGGTACGCAACTACGAATCAGCACAAGAACGTTCAGAGATTCTACATTGGTACATCACAGAGAAAGAAAATAACAGAGTAACAGAAAGCGACCAGCGCACGATTGAGAGAAATTTCAATATAATTACAAACCACAGTGGTTATACATTTCATTTTAATAAACGTGCAGACAAAAAGCCTGAACTTGTAGCATACAACACGAGGGCCGGAAAGCGAAGTGTGGGCGAAGACGACAGAAAGCCAATCCCAATACTAAAGGTTCCTGAGGGAATTTTGGAGGCGATGAATAGTTCCATTCTTCTGGGTTTCAGCCTTTTCAAAACCATTTGTCTCGAAGAGCCCGAAAGAGGCATGCATCCCCAGATGATTGATCGAATGAGAGATTTAGTCCTCAGAAAGATTGAGAACAAAACTGTGATAATAACGAGTCACCACCCTTATTTTCTGGGTCCATGGACAGTCCCGAAATTGTACATTTTCACACCAAGCGAAAACGAAAATGGCACAGCCTTCAAAGCTTATGGAGGATTTTTAATCGAGCAAACAACAACTGAGAAGAAAACTCCCCGCATTATCACGAGTGAGCATTTCTCATCTGTATTCTTTGCCAAGAGGATTTTATTTGTTGAGGGTGAAGCAGAATACATCTTTATGACAACCATGAAGCAACTTCTCTTGGAAAATGACCAATATGTAGAACGATTGGAACAGAAATGTTCTGGGAATCAAATTACACAGTCACAACAAACCTCGGTACAGTCAGAACAAGACGTTCAAGATTTGGAAATGTTTCGCACGTTTCTTTGCTCTCTACAGATTGTAAATATGAGTGGTGAAACTTTAAAGTTAAAGTTCTACAAGCTTTGCAATGCGCTTGCTATAGAAAAATATTTCTTGCTGGACTATGATGCCATCGAGGACAGCGACAAAACAGCGAATACCTTTTTAGAAGACTTTAGTTTAACAGAGTTTTCCTCGACCGATGTTTTAGAAAACGTCAGTATTTTAGAGGAGGAAGGATTTTTTGTTTGGAATAAGGTTAAAATAGAAGATGTTCTAATTGCACTTGGAATACGTCATCAGCTAGAAGATTTTTTCAAAAAAAACAACGTTACTTTGAAATTCAATCCTGATATTAAAATGCAAAGGCGCTACAAACTATTTCGACACAAAGACCTTTCTGATGAAAATATTACTGCTGTTGTTGAAAAGGTACTAGGATTGTGCCTAGAAGATGAGGAAGAAATGTTCAGACTGTTAGCATTTCTCAATAAGAAAAGCAAAATAGTTTTCAACAGTTAACGTGAGTAAACATTCGTGCATTTAACATCTTCGAGCTGAGCTAAAATATATTTGTCGACCCAACAGTAACTGTTGTTATCGGCAGGTCTAAAATAAGAAAGTTTAGAAAGGTCATTTTTATAAATAAGGTCAGAGTTTCAAACAGTTCGATCCCCGGTCGTGACATAATTTGGATAAGTTGCTCTCTTTCGCTAACATTCGACATTTAAAGGTCAGACATGACCAAGTGTCAGTTGGTTTATTTGACTGAGTGTGATATCATGCAACATGTCTACAGCGTGTGGCCACAGTGTGGCAGCACTATACACAGCAAAATCCTTATATTACGACCAATTGAATAAAGGCTAGTTTCTGTATACAAGACATGAATCTGAGAGCTAAAAACAAGGTGCGAGTAAAACAGAAATTTCATCAATGAACTTTCTGTTTTATTGCCACATTGCTTTAAGCGGCCAACCGCCTTAAACACACAATAATTAATTTAATTTAGAACATAATATCGAGGTTTTACTGTTTCAAGTAGAAACCACTTTCTTATAAACTGAAATACTGTTGGGTCGATAAACCCAATAAACTCTCTGTGTTGGAATTACACTCGTGTAACTCATTTGTGTGCTCGGAGCAACACTGTTAAGAAACTAGCTGAATCTGATATCGTTCTCAAGCATTTGATTGGTCAGAATTGGGCAAAAGCTCAAATCTGACAAATCAAAAGTTTGAGAACGATCTCGATATTAGCTGAAATGCTTTATAACATTGGACCAAGTTATCAGATGAGATCGAATTCTAAAAATGACTTGCAATTAAACAATGATTAAGGTGTGCTGGATTTTGCAATAGTGAAATCGGAATTGTTTGAGAGGCGGTTGTCTTAAGAGACAGTGATACATTGTGTTACTGTTTCTGTCCCGCAATTGCAGATTATTAATGTTTTGTAACTAAATTGTGGAAGGGAAATGTAATAGTGGGTATAGGGCGGTAAAATGGGCCGCAGGAAACATATCTTGTTGTTATTCATAGTGATTTATAAATTACTAAAGTACCAAGGTATAGTCTACTTTAATTCCGAATGGCCGTTCAGCCGACTGTACATCCTATCCTCTGATCATTGAGCCATCTTGCCTAATATAATATTGAGCACTGCTAACATATGGCACGTAGGCAGCCGCAGTACCGCGGCTCAGACCCTTCACAGGTACCCATTTTAACTACTGGCTGGAGAGGAGCCATTCGCGGTACATGTCTTGCACAAGAACATTCCTGTACATCATCGGGAATTCGGAACAAAAATCCCCATGGTCAGGCCGTTCGTCCGGCTGGGGATAGAACGCACGACTACTGGTACCACAGTCCAATTTAATGTCCAACTTTATGTTGAGTATATGAATATATACGTGTGAAAGAAAGTTGACAGCACAGAATAACCACTTTAGAATTTCTAACATGTCTATGAAATATATACATTATGTATATATGATTCTTCAAGCTGTTCGTCTGTCTGTAGCTAGAAGTATTATTTGTTGCTGAGAAGCAGCAATGTATGCAATGCATTTATAAATGTTGATGCAGTGCTCCCTGCCTACAACGACCCTGTCAAAAACGAATCCCTCCTTATAGCAATGCTTACCGCATTTCCCTAAACATAAGTATGTCTAGCACTTTGAATGCTGCAATTTTGTCTACTTGAAAGTGTCCTCTACAGTTTTTCTCAAAGTGGACATTTTGATAAAAGAAATATAATGACGAGTAACAAACAGTTTGAACCCATCAGACGCCGCGTTACGTGACTTCTGATCTGGATTAAAGCTGTTCGCAAATGTAAGCCAATTCTTAACCCCCCCCCCCCCCTTTAACAACTCCCTCCGAACAGCACACATACTCTATCCCATTGGTGATGATGTAGAGAGGGAGCACTGTACATAAGTTTATATTTTGTCGTGTTTCCTTTATAATGTTGTTTTTACATCTACAGTTGAGAATCTGTTATTCTTTCCCAATAAACGCGTTTACGCTAAAACTATTATTTGCAGTGCAAACAGTTTGGAGCCAGATCAGACGCCGGGTAACCCGGCGTCTGATCAGGCTCCAAACTGTTTGCCACCACGATAAACAAGAATTATCAGAATTGTCCAAAAGTTGTTCTTTTCTACGTTTTAGTGCTTTGCGTTTGCGTACGTTTGCGTTTAAACGGGAAAGAATAACAGAGTCTCCACTGTATGTATTGATGATATTGTTGTGGTAAACTGTTTCTTTTTCATCTAATAAATTATCCTTTTCAGAATTATACAGTCAAACCTCCATAACTCAAACTCGCTCAAGTCCAACATGCATAAATAGTTGACGCATTTGAACCCCTTCACTGCCGTGACGTCATCAATTTTAAACAATTGTCGTCTGCTTTTATTTTTCAAAGTTAATTTTTAGGTATTTTGTCTTAAGAAATATTGAAATGAGTGTCAAACAATTTCGATTCTGATCAGACGCCGCGTTTTCTGATCAGAAAATATAGAAATAGTTTGAAAATAACCACTGTGCTCGGGGTAAGGCAGTGAAGGGGTTAAAATTGATCTTATAAAGTAATGATATTAATTCTCTTAATTTTCATACTGAAAAAAAACTTTAGTATATTCAAAATAGTAATTAGTTTCTTTCATACTTTGTAAGTACGAGGTACGTGTAATTTCATGTGAATCCCTTTTAAACGTATAACTCTTGTGTGAAAAGAGCGCTGTATAGATTATGTAGTATTATTATAACAACAATAATAATTATAATAATAATAACAATGCCCATAATCCAAAGATAAAACGTTGCTAAAATACGTTTTACCTGTGGAATAAGCGTATGTTTGACCTACACGAGTTTGAATTAATAAATTATATGTATATGTATTACCATTGGAATTCAATGTGTGTTCATCCTAACCGCCCTAGAGTTATCGAAGTTCGACTGTGGTTACAGTGGAGAAAACGTTATTCTTTCCCGTTTGAAAGCAAACGAAACGCAAACGCAAAGTACAAAAATTTAGAAAAATACAACTTTTAGACAATTCTGATAGGCCATGCTTATCTTGGTGGTAAACAGTTTGAAGCCTGATCAGACGCCGGGTTACCCGGCGTCTGATCTGGCTTCAAACTGATTGCATTGTAAATAATAGTTTTAGCGTAAACGCGTTCATTGGGAAAGCATAACGTTTTCGCTTCTGTAGTTTTAACCGTTTTACTGCCACAAAGGCGTCAAAATACATTCAATAAAATAATGGTGTCTGCTTAAAAAAATCTACCATTTAGGAACTTAGGTATTTTGACATAAGTTGATTGCGTATTAGTGATAAACGATTTCGATCCTGGTCAGACGCCGAGTCACAGTCGCATCGTGACCGAGCGTTTGTACAGGTTTCAAATTGTTTGCAAATGTCAGTGCAGACATAAATGGCACTTAAAAGGTTTACCATTTATTATCAAATTAATCATGAAGGTTTTTACCCCTTCATCGTCATACTTGTCGACTGCTTCAATATTGTTGTCTGCAATCTCGTTATAAAGTTTGATTTAAGGCAGTATAGCTGGCGTAATTTCAAAACAAGTGGCGAACAGTTTTTATCTTGATCAGATGCCGCGTTACGCGGCGTCTGATCAGGATCTAAACTGTTTGCAAATGACGTCATTTAGAGTAAAAGGGTTAAAGTTATTTTAGTGTTGTAACATGAATATATATTTTCTTTGCTACTGATGTACAATCTGGCTGTGAAACAAATGCATCTATCGAGATAAAGACAATATACTTCAAAATTGTCATACAGTACATTTCAACAATCTCTGCATAACATGATATTTGCAAACTAGTCTGACAATGCTTAAAAGTAACTTTCTAGTTTTATTATTTGCAAATATAATAATTGTGACACAGTAAAAGCAATTTTACGAAAACGGTGCTATGACTATTAGGATGGTCGGGCAATTATGAAATAGTTACGTATGTTATTCTTATTTGTATTGCTTGTAATTGCTCTTTATACGGATGAAAGTATAGTAATTAATAGCAACTTTAATTACCGTCCAGTATAAGACGCACATTGAAAGAGTCAATACAATTCCCTTAAACGGAATAAAACTGTACGGTTTAATAGCATAAACAAATGCATCTATATGATCTCAAATTAATTTTTATGTCAGCAATCGAATTTTAGTGATCTTTTTACATTCATGTTTGTTTTATCGTGTTTTTAATAAATAATGAAATGGCAATCGGCTATATGGTTTTCAGACTCCTTAATATGAAATTGTGATAGAAGAAATTGTTTAATTGTCATGAATTTTGTGTCATGTTTCAGTGATTGTGATATAATTTATTAATATTTTCTTTGCATCTCGATTATTTCCTTATCTTGTTATTCCTATCTGATGACATTTTATTAGACTGTTTGGTTATTGATTATTTGCAAATACAGTGGGGAAAACGTTAATCTTTCCCAATAAACGCGTTTACGCTAAAACTATTATTTGCAGTGCAAACAGTTTGGAGTCAGATCAGACGCAGGGTAACCCGGCGTCTGATCAGGCTCCAAACTGTTTGCCTCCAAGATACAGTGGAGAAAACGTTATTCTTTCCCGTTTAAACGCAAACGAAACGCAAACGCATTACACTATAATGGAGAAAATGACGACTTTTTGACAATGATTTTTACCTCGACGGCAAACAGTTTCTCCACTGTAAACATGAATTATCAGAATTGTCCAAAAGTTGTACTTTTCTAACGTTTTAGTGCTTTTCGTTTGCGTAAACGGGAAAGAATAACGTCTTCTCCACTGTATGACATGCCAAAATAATGGATATATAGGATATAACATGAGTGTTCATAATTTATTGGATTTATTAAAAGAGTCTTTTAGAAAACGATAAAAACGAGGCTTTGATAAATCCAATAAATTATTAACACGAATGTTATATTTTTTTTATAACATAACCTAGAAAAGTTATTTATTGCAGCCTTTGAGGTCAAGTGAATGCTAAGCATGATATAAGTAGGAAATATACATATATACAGTGGAGAATGTGTTATTCTTTCCCGATACACGCGTTTACGCTAAAACTATTATTTGCAGTGCAGACAGTTAGGAGCCAGATCAGACGCCGGGTAACCCGGCGTCTGATCAGGCTCCAAACTGTTTGCCACTCAGATAAAAATGAAGTGTAAGAAATGTCTAAAATTGACATTTTCTACGTTTTATTGTTTTGCGTTTGCGTTCGGTTTGCGTTTAAACGGGAAAGAATAACGTTTTCTCCACTGTATATGTATATATACAGGAAAAAAGTTGTTCCAAATTAACCCCGTTCACTAGCATAATGTTTATGTTATTATATTTATTAATAAGCACTTTCATGTAGATCTAATATTGATTAATTACACCAAAAATCTATAAATTGAATCTACATCATGGAAAGAAGACGTTGGAAATTGAACGCATAGAACGCATTTTAATGACGTCACAAGTAACGACGTCGTGGCGTGCCTCATTTGCATAGTTATTTAACTAGTTATATATGACATTTAAACAACGGGTGTTATTCAACGCTCACGCCGTCTGTTATGTTATAAAACTATTTATAAGATAAATGTTTGGCATAACTCATTTCAGCCCTAAAACTTCAAAATGACAATACAAGTCTATGACAAAAAAATGTTTATTTTTTATTAACTCTTTCCCTGCCAAGTTGTTTTCGTTTGTCTTAACCCTCTTATCGCTAAAATACCATCGGCGTTGGTAGTGTCGTCTGCAATATTTCAAAAGTCAGTTTTAAGGATTTTTTTGACTGTAGAAATGTCACAACGAGTGTCAAACAGTTCAGATCCTGACCGAGTTAGGCTGCGTCTTATCAGGATCTAAACTGTTTCCTAGTCGCCTTCTGGTGTCGTTGGCAGTCAAAGAGTTCAATATATTGTAAACAACATAAACAGTGCAGACCCTGATCAGAGGGCTCCCATAGGCGACTTCGGATTGGTTTCTGCACTGTTTACATAATATATGTGCTCTTCACAGGTGCGATATTGTAAATTTGACATGTATACTCGTCGCTATAGGGTTAAAGGTGTAAACACTTTCCCAAAAACAGAACAAGTGTTTACGTATTCACATATTCACATACACGTATATAGATAAATGTTGGCACAGACACCAATGGCGATTTACGGGTTGAAACAATAGAAAGTATGTGGTGATTGAGTTAATAGACCTGGTCCAGTGCTTATAAAGCATTTGAGTTGAGTCTGAGTTCGTTCTCAAGCATTTGATTGGTCAGATTTGAGCCAAGGCTCAAATCTGACCAATCAAATGTTTGAGAATAATTTAAGACTAAACTAAAATGCTCTATAAGCATTGACCCTGTACTCAGATGTAAAACACTTTCCACTTTCATAATTACGTCATGACTTATCTAAAACATTCACTGCAATGAAATCGTCTGCTTCAATATTTTGTCGGCTTTTATAAGAAACAAAAGAATTAATTGCTTCTTTGAACTTGAACAATAACAGTCTTGACTTTTGGGCAGACATGCATCGCATTTATATCGAAGCCCAAACTGATTTGGGGATTTTCGGAGGGAAATGAGCACGAAAGACAATGTTGTCATTATAAAAAGTGCGATAAAGCATTAGTTTAACAAAGGTAAAAAACTGTTCTGTGCTTTTGTAGACTTTAAAAAACGCATTCGATTGTGTCGTTAGAGATAATTTGTCGTTTAAACTGATTAAATACTCTGAGTGTCGTAAATGAATTGGAAATAGTGAAGCAGTTTAAATATTAAGGGGTTATGTTTAGTTCAGGGGGTCATTCAATGAAACTGATGAAAAAAAGCATCAACAGTCAAACATTTAACACAAAAACTATTGTATCAACACTCAATAGCATGAAAAATATACTCTTTTCATCAAATGATAACACACTGTAATCAATCGGAGGCCGAATCCTCATAGCGCAAAAACGTCTTGAAACCATTACCATCGCCTTAAAATATGACGAATGGCTGGATTATTTCCTATGCAAACAGTTTAGAGCCAGATCAGACGCCGGGTAACCCGGTGTCTGATCAGGCTCCAAACTGTTTGTAACCAAAATAAATATGAATAGTCAGAATTGTCCAAAAGTTGCATTTTTCTACGTTTTAGTTCTTTGCGTTTGCGTTTAAACGGGAAAGAATAACGTTTTCTCAACTGTATAAAACACTACAAACCAATGTATGAAGGTACAAAACGTATTTTATGCAAACAGTTATCCCTTCTTTGTTAACATTTATTTATATTGAAGATCCTGATCAGATAATTCATTTTGAATATTTAGATCAAAATTATCTGTATTTACTTATGCAAACGGAAGATCCACGATGAAGCTGTAAGAAAAAAAACACTCGTTCATTAGCATACGTTGCACACTCATTCAATAAATCAAACATATGTACAATTGTTGTATATGTTACAGGGATAACGTGTTATCAGGGAATACGTGAAATCACCGAAAAATCAGGGATTTCACAAAAATTCTAATTGTCCAAGGGAAAAGGCGTAGTTTTGAAGCTTTTCGTTGATTTTTTATAAATAGTTGGCAGTTACTTTTGGTTAAAGTAATGAATCTTACCTTGTTTAGTTCATTAAATTCAAAGGCAAGTACCACGCTATGAATTATTTTGATAACCTTATAAACAAGACAGACATCTTGGTTTTTAATCGTCCTGGCTTATATGCACACTGTTCATTTATTTTTATTCACTTGTACGAGAAACTTTGTATGAACGCTCATAAGACCATGATAGTTCAAGAAATCATAATGTTTTAAACCAAAAGTAATGTCATGATAAAACAAATCTATTTATTTGAGCATGAAACGGACATTTGATCAATTCCCTAAAACGGCGAATGATTACGCGTAATCCCTAAAAAATTAAGGGATTGCGCTTAATCCCTGATTACATGTAATCCCTGTAACATATACAACAAACAAACAATCACAATATGATGACTGCATAAGAAAATCAGTAGAACTAATCAGAAGATAATCGTACATGTATTGATTTACTGATGTCGTTAGCCAGTTCAAAAGTGCAGATTCCAGATTGAAATAAATATAAGATGCTTGCCAAACAAAGATTCCACAAATGTTCATAATTTTTAATAGCAAGTAAGCATCTTCTTTCCAGAGGTAAATATATAAAATCACACTCGATTACATTTTGGAAAACAACCGCTACAAACGCCGAAAATATTAATTAAGTTTTTCTCAGGTGATTTTCTATTTTGTCTGATTCGTTCACACCCCATACTTCACTTGCATATAACAGAATCGGTTCAATAAGTTTATCAAACAAATCTAATTTATGACTTACTGTCATATTAGGAAAATTTATCACATAGCATCTAAGTTTAAAAACTGCTTTCAATGCTTGTCCATATAATGCTTCACACGTTGTGTATAACGGGGATCTTCCAACCTCTTGCATGTACAGTGGATAAAACGTTATCCTTTCCCGTTTAAACGCAAACGTTCGCAAACGCAAATCACTAAAACGTAGAAAAGTACAACTTTTGGACAATTCTGATATTTCATGTTTATCTTGGTGGCAAACAGTTTGGAGCTTGATCAGACACCGGGTTACCCGGCGTCTGATCTGACTCTAAACTGTTTGCATTGGAAATACTTATTTTAGCGTAAACGCGTTTATTGGGAAACAATAACGTTTTTTCCACTGTACATATATAGACAAAAAGTATTCTACCAAACGCCATCTTGCCATGCCGTTTATCCCTGATGTGTGCTTACACTGTATGGGTGCTGTGTCAGAGTTATTGCATAATAAAGATTCTATTCTATTATATATAAAAAAAAATGTATCCTCTTCATCATACGCCGCGTCTGATCAGGATCAAACTTGTTTGCATATGTAGGTGTTATAGGTCCTGGAAGCAAAAGGAATATAAGCAGCTACAAATACATTAAATAGCAACTATTCTTTCTCAATTATCTCGCTTGTGCCAACCCCTTTATCGCCGAATTAATCGTGTGATGTTTACCCCTTCACCACTACATTATCGTCTGATTCAATATAGCTGTCTTCAATATCGTTTCAAGGTTAGGCAGGATGACGGACGGAGTTTCAGAACGTGCGTCCAACTGTTTGGAACCTGTTCATACGCCAAGCTACGCGGCGTCTGATCTGGATCCAAACTGTTTGTTTTAGTCGAATACGGCGGTTAAAGGATTAAACATTTATTAAGGAAAAGATGATGTGTTTTTGCGGTTTACGGTATTGTATTGTTCGACAATATTGACCTGACGTTGAACTTCATGCATGCATAAATTAAAGAGTGGTGACACAGTATAAATCAATAATCGACAGCGTGCCGTACACTGTCGGGAATGTTCGATAAATTACGTAAATCGTGTTACATTTTTTTATCTTATGTGGAATAAAACTCCCACTTAGTTAAGCGATAAAATACGATTTCCGATTATGCTAGTATAATCGTATCTACTAAAAAGCATCCTGATGGGTTTAGATTTTGTTTAAATCACGACAGGTCCTCGATACCCGCACCTGCGATTAACGCCGGGTCACTATATATACCTTATTGGCAACCACTTTACGTATCGCATCTGCCATAGGTTGGTCATTAGAGCGAATGATTTGCAACAGCGAGGTCCCGGGTTCGAATCCCGTTTGAGGTAAATATTTATTTATTTGCAATTTCATATTTCTTAAGTTATAAATTTTACTTTATACATAAAATGCACGGGTGACACGTTCTTTCATTGTCACGTGCCATTCTATGCCACACCATACGTTTTCTCACAAACAGTCTAACCAGCAACATGTCAAATAGGAAGTCTAAATATATTTCATCATCTAAGGTTAAAAGAAATAATCTTTAACGCTTCTGAAACGTTTGCAAAGGACCAGACTACAGGATCCAGATCAGTTTTATAATAATTAAATAGAGAAGAAAGGAAAAATAGGAAAAAGAAAGCGAGAAAATTATAGAAAAGAAAGAAAGAAACAGGAGCAGCATATGTGGGGAAACATAGAAAAAAAGGGATAATGCACGGTTCTCGAACCACTGGCCTTTACGAAAAGATAATGTATAGTCGCCTTCCTTACCATTTGAGCTAATAACTTATCGATACGTTTGATAACCGGTCAATGCTATTTGTCTTTGTTTACCGGTTTCGGTACCATGTGCGTTCTCGTATAAATTTAACGAAGTGTCCCGAAGATATATTTGGAAATGAAACGAAGTGTGAAATTATGCTAATAGAGGTCACCAACGTCAGGTCAATATTGTCGAACAATAAACGCATGAGGTCAGCTGGGTAAGTGTGCGTGTACGATAAACTTACCAGCTAACCTCATGCGTCTACAATCCTGTAAATCGCAAAAACACGTCGTTTATTGCTTATATTTGTATGTTCATACGATCTCGTATGAGAAGAAGTCCCCAATACATGATTCAGAGTTGCATTACAAATCCAGGCTTTTACCCAGTAAACTGTCTCTGTGTGCTTAACGACACTTATAAGACATTAAAAATAAACAATGCAGCTTGAAAACATATTATAAAAGCATAATTTAAAATATTAAGTCGCGTATGTGTATTTCAGCCTAATTACACGCCATAGCAACCATCCGCTGGTCGATAGGTCGGTATCTCTCTGGCGGAGACTCTGCCCTCTTTCTAACTGACTGGAACCAGTTTCAATTTGTAGGTTTACTGAGAATTATACTTCATATTTTCAGTACGCTTCTAGAAGACGTTACAGGGCGAAAGTAAATATTAGCTATTGCAAACAGATTGGAGCCATCTCAGACCTCTGGTAATTTGACATGTCTGTTTGGGGACACACATTTGACAGTGCCTATTATCGTTAATGTCATGCTAATGGTCTTTGAGAGAGAGAGGGATGGAGTCCAATAACAACACATAAAACAGTTTGATGACATTTTAATTCGTTAAAACTTCAAACCTTTGCCCGCCAATCGCGACAAGACTAGTTATTGCAATCGCGTAACGCGGCGCATGCTCTACATCAAAATTTCTTTAGATTTCTTCAAATAAAAAATGCATAAATGTGTTTTTAACAAATTCTGAAGACGGCAAATTTAGAGCATGAGAATTAACGGTAGGATAAGTGTTGAGTAATTCTATAAAGGACCTATCATATGCTTTCGATTATCCGACTGCCGTTACATTATGAAGGCATCGCTATAGTTACGATGTTTTTAACCCTTCAATGCATTACCATGAATACAATAATTATTTGCAAACAATTTGGATCCTGATCAGACGCCGCGTAATGCGGCGTCTGATCAGGACCCAAACTGTTTGCTATGTCGCCTTATGGAGACGTTTGCAGTGTATAAAGATTAATCTTACTTTCTACTAAAGTATACATTAGCAAGCGATGTAGACCATTACGCTGTGTCTCATCAGTCCACATAGTTTGCTTTTTCACATGAAGTTTTCTGCGGTTTTGGCAAACACTATATATAGTGTTTGAAACCTTCAAGCAAGCACACAGGAACAGCTCACTGTAATATCCAGACATCAACTGGTTCACCCAGTATCCTCTACTGACGTGTAAACGGCTCTAGTCAAGCTCCAAACTGTTTGCAATGGAAATAGTTCTTTATTATACACGTGTTTATTTTGACGGAATAATGGCATCACCACTGTTTGTTGGATGTGCTGTTGAAATGTTACTGTACTGTTTTAACCCCTTCACTGCCGTGACGTCATCAATTTTAAACAATTGTCGTCTGTTTTATTTCTTAAATTTTAATTTTTGCTATTTTGACTGAAGAAATATTGAAATGAGTGTCAAACAGTTTGATTCCTGATCAGACGCCGCTGAACGCGGCGTCTGATCAGGAACCAAACTGTTTGCAAATAACTGTTGTACTCGGGGTAAGGCATTGAAGAGGTTAATGGTATTGTTTTTTTGAATTTTAAAAATACTCCACAGGTAAAGTTAGTAACTTACGGCTATTCAAACCACGTTTATCACAATAGCAATAGTCAGAAGCATGCCAAAACCAAAGGCACTGGCACAACTGACCTTGATTCCGCCGGAAACCGAAGTGTCACATGGCTCGGTGGAGGTTTGCGCATTAATCACAGGAAGTACTTCGTTCCATAGATGAGTTCTCCGTTCGAAAAGCCGTTCTGTCGTCACAGTCTGGTTCAAATATTTCCCAATATCCAAATATCTGTGATTGGCGGAAGTGTATGGCTTCCAGTCTACACCTGTGTTACGTGGGGTGTTTGGGTTTCCGGTCTTCGCAAAGTTTGCCCACATTTTCATTACAGTGTTCGACAGTTGTTTTTCCCAGTCTTTGAACTCGCCGACAACTCCTACTTCATAAAAGTCACTGATCTTCCCAAATACATACGGCAGTTCCTCGGCATGGTTCGGTCTATTTAACCAAGATGGTGTGTCTATCACACGAGTGTTTGGAGTGGCAGTAAAATAATACATGTAAGGGTCTTTAGAAGAAACCTCTGTATATAGCTCTACAGTCTGAACCATTGGCGCCAGAAACTGAATATCTCCGTGCATATCAATAAACTTCTCACGGATGGCGTTTGGATTGTCAGGGTCCTCCCAGGAGGTATAGCCGTTTATAAGAGATTCAAACACAGCACTCGATACATCCTTGCCATACTCTGATTGTGCACAAAGAGGTACAAGGGTTTCTTCGAAGTAAAGCCTGTTTGGTAAGAAGTATTCAGGATCGCCGTTTACGCCGAATAATGGTGAGAGTAAACTACCACCTTCCCCAGAGTTGACGCCTATCATTAGATCAACGCTTCCAAACATTGCCCGGGCTGCACTAGCTCTATAGTCGTATTTGTTTTTGTTTAGTACAATCCTGGATGAAATTGGGATGAATTCATTGTCAGGCGACGGTACAAACGGAACCGGATTTCGAAATAATCCGTTAGACAAATCGTTCAATGTTTCATTTATAAGAGCGGTGGAAATACCACGAAGACACCTTAACATGGCACTTGAGGACTTTTGGTTACAGTTGACAAGTGATGCAAACTCTCGCGCCTCTGCTAAAGGTTGAAGGGATTCTCCCCACTGTGCAGAGGCCGTTCCACTTTCTGCTATTATACGGTGGAATAATCCTTTGTTGCCAGGATATATCCCTTGGTAAATAACACTCCCAGCTCCTGCAGACTCCCCAAATATCGTCACACGTTCGCTGTCACCACCAAATGCTCGGATATTGTCATGGACCCATTTTATTGCTAGATGCTGATCCCAGAGTCCAAAGTTACTCGGTCCATTATCTTCAACATTCAAGAAACCAAGAACGGATACTCTGTAGTTAATCGTGACCACAATCACCCCTCCCGTTGCTGCCAATATGTCCGAAACGTAGGCATTCGCTGATCCCAATATGAAAGCCCCTCCGTGAATAAAGATCATAACAGCGAGATCACCGTCCCCTTGGCGCTTTTTTGGGGCATATATGTTTAGGAAGAGGCAATCCTCAGAGGTTGGTCGGTTGAAGCTATAGAGATGAACTTGAATACATTCAGTACCATGTTCGTGAACAACGAGCTGTTTCGTAAGAGCGGCTTTAGCTACTGGTTTCTGAAAACGAAGATTGCCGACAGGCGGCTCGGCGTATGGAATTCCAAGGAACATGGAGACCGTGACATTGGTACTATCAACATCTACATTCTTCTGGAATCCAATGAATTCTCCCACCTGTGTTGTCACAGAAACATTAATAGCTTCCACAGAAACAATAACGAGTAAAGAAACGGCCAGATGAATGTAAAAATGACTGTCCACCATTCTCACTCTGTACCTTGTGCCTTTAACTGCTTCACTGCCAAGTTTTTATTGTCTGCTGTAACCCTCTTACTTCCAAAATGTCGTCTGTATTGGTAGTGTCGTCTGCAATATTTTGAAAGTCAGCTTTAGGGCTGTTTTAACGGAAGAACTGTCGATACGAGTATCAAACAGTTTGGATCCTGATCAGACGCCGCGTAACGCGGCGTCTGATCAGGATCCAAACTGTTTGCAAAGTCACCCTTTGGCGCCATTAGCAATGAAAGAGTCAAGGTTGATAATTTATCGAGTCAATACAGCTCAAGGGTTGCCTATAGGTAGAATATATTAAATTCCACGTTATACATTTATTGTCGTGAATTTCATGTTTGAAGAGCATTTAATACATTCACTTTATGTTTATTTTAGGCTTCTATTCCCTACGGAAGAATTCCAGATATATGTGTAGATCTGCGTGTTCCTGCTGCCAACAGTTTGGACCAAAATCAAATGCCGAAAATCTGTGCGTCTTATCACGATCTGAACTGCTTGACATTCTAATGATATCTTATTTAAGAAAATGAAGGACAACAATGAGTGTAGATGATGATAACTTAACGTATTCAAGGTTGGTGTAAATCACGACTTTCACTATGCAAACAAACACGTGTTTGTATTAAAGACAGACTGCAGATTAGTACATTCGATCCTAGCGACGAGTATACTCGTCATTTACTAATACAGCGTTCCCTCTCTACAACGACACCCAATAGGAGACAAGCATTATGTACGTTGTTCAGAGGGAGTCGTTATAGAGAGGGAAATTGACTACACTTGCAAACAGCTTAAGCACTATTGAAACATATTTACTTTTTAACCCATTCGAGCTGTCTAATCCCGAGCTCAACAGTTATTTGCAAACAGTTTGAATGCGGATCAGACGGAAACGCGGTATCTGATCCGAATTCAAACTGTTTAACACTCATTTCAACATTTTTGGGGACAAATTCCTAAAACTTGAATTTGAGAAATAAACGTAGGCAATAACTGTTTAAAATTGATGACGTCAGAGTAGTGAAGGGGTTAATAACTATACGCGTGAACTGACGGGGGGGGGGGGGTGGGGGCACCGCACTAATTTCTGACCTTAAAGCCTCTAAATTTTCCAACCCTTCAATTTTGAAGGTTATGCACAGTTCAGTATTTACTCAAGGTATACAGACCACCGCTCTCGAGACGATATTCCTAAACTGGATATTGAACTAACCAGAGTACCTTAACCGCTTAACCCTTTCATTCTCAATGACGCTTAACAGCGCGCTTGCAAACAGTTTGAATCCTGATCAGACGCCGCGTAACGCGGCGTCTGACCAGGACTCAAACTGTTTGACACTCTATTCGATATGTTTTAAGCCGACATACAACCTTAAATCTAACTTTGAAACGTGTCTTGCAGACAAAAATAATGAGGCAGACGACAATAAAACGGTGAATGGGTAAAACTCTCCAGAATAATTTGATCATGAAAGGGTTTAACATTGACACTATGCAAATATAGAACTGTGATGATGCAAACAGTTGAGAAAACGTTATTCTTTCCCGTTAACACATTCAACCCTAGCGACGAGTAAAATAGTCATTTACAAATAGTGTACCTGTAAAGATTACACTTGTCCCATGCAAACAGCGCAGACCCTGATCAGAGGGCCCCTTGACCCTCATCCGGACCTTTGGGTCTATCGGACCCAGACGACTTTATTTTTGCCATAATTTTCACAGCCTAATGACGCTTTGGTCGGTTTTAGACACTGATTTTTCAATTTTTCAATTTGCTTGACAGGTCTGGAGTCCAGCCTGACCCCAGAATTCAAAAGGTTTGTAAAATGTTTATCATGTAATTTTAAAACTGTTCATTGTTGTTAACAACAGTTGCATTTGCATTTATTGAATAATAGAAACCAATAACAATACTGTTTTCAAATATAGCTATCAATATATAACTTTTATCATCTTATGATCGAGTTATTTGCCTTCGATTTTATAGCCCGAGATGCAAGCCGTGAGTCCAAGAGAGTTCAAGCTGTATGGACCGAATACAATTCTACCATACCTCAATATTTACAAACAGTTTCAACAAACAAATAAACGAACTGCATTCTTTGGGGTTCTTGTCCGTATTGGATATTTCAATAACAGTTATGAGCCAAGTTAGCTGACATTGACCCTTGGCCTTATTGAACTGTGTATACCGAGGTATTGTCGGCCAGAACGTAACTCGAACTACCTGATATGCCTACACATGAACTTCATAATTCCATGCTGAGTTATGACAAACATATCCGTATTTCAAAGTTAAAATGTGGCTAAGCCACGTTTTAACTTTGAAATACGGGTATGTTCGACTTTACCGAGTTCGAGATAACGAAGTTCGACTGTATGTAACTACAGGAGCAGAAAGACGCACAACAGACTAACAAGCTTAAATTAGAGATGTATGACAAACGCTTGTTAAGCAGTTGCTGAACTTTAAAATTCCAGCGTCTATAAAATGGTTTAAGAACAACTCTTGCCCCTCTGAGGCCGGTGTCCTTTCAGGTAGTACAATCAAAATCCTGTAAAATGAGATCTTTACACGCCTTCAATGGTGCCGTATATATGGGAAACAATCTTGTGTCGAACGAGAAGTTAACCGAAGTTCAAATGTAATTCATTCATTTATATTTACATTCAACCTGTAAAGTCTCTATGTAATCGTATTAAAAATATGCAGGTCAATTCTCGATGAACCTACGAATCGAATCCGGTTCCAGCCAGTTAGAAAGAGGGCGGAGTCTCCGCCGCGAAGAAAATCTTCCATACGGCGGAGAGATACCGACCAAGTTAGGATCTACTTTTAGATTAGCCGTTCGGGTATCTCGAAACCCCTATTTAAAGTCACAGACAGTTCAATTAAAATCAAATTGCGATAAAAAAAATTAAATGCTATTTTTAAGGGAGGTTATCATATTACGCTCCGTCATTAAAGCTGTACGCGTTCTCTCCCTTCTCCGAGTGTTCTATTTATAGATTAGACAAGTTGTCTTCCAATTACGGTTTGAAATTGACAAGTTCAAACAATTTGTTCACCAGAATTACATAGGAAAGTCGCTCAAACATAAAGCAAAATAATGCATTCACACTTACTAAATTGGTAACGTAATGTTCCGTTATGACATATTGAAACTAGCCTATGTGGATCGGATATGCCACGGATGGCCGCGGGTGTGTGTACACGCTGACTGTGTAGTCGCATTTCAGCGTTGCTATTCGCGTTGCTATGTGTAAAGCGTGTATAAAAACTTGCGCCACCTAATTGTTTAAAATATGCTTTGATAATAGATATTCAGATTGAAATTTTTGTTTTAGTTTCTTACGAGCGTTCTTAAAGCACAGCGAGAAAGTTTAGTGCGTAAAAATCCTGAAATTATTATGCAAATACAGTACATGTAGTAAGGACTACTTTTGACACCATATTTAGAAACTGGAATGGCTATTACATCGATATTACATCTATCAAACCCATTTGGCCGGTATATGGTATATTCATATACATGAAAACAAATCTGGTCAAACTACACATTAAATGGATGACAGAAAATAAAAATATAAATATAAGGAATAAACAACATCTTTTTGCCGCTCATGACGGTATGACTACATTAGCTTCGGGGGGTAAATTAAATTGAAAACGCCCTTCGGGCGTTTACAAAATTTACCCCCTGCGAAGCTAATGTAGTCATACCGTCATGAACGTCAAAAAGATGTTGTTTATTCCTATAGTGACTCCTTAGTTTCGCAATGGACGCAACTTTGTCGAAAAAATGTTTTTCATTCGTTACTGTGCACAATATAGTTTAAACTCATATCTTTACCATTTGTGTTATGTACATTTAATGTATTTACCATAAAAGTTATATCATATATATATGAGACCTGTCACAATCTCAGTGCCAGCTTTATACTTACAATTTCTTGTTATTTCATCCATGCAATTATTATTATTTATTAATGTTATTTAATGCAATTAATGATAGTGACAAGGAACCTCAAATCATTACAATCATACAAAAATGGCATAGAACACGTAACCAAAGCGGCATGTTTACGTCTTCAATCCATTCAGGCAGCTCATGAGGCATGTGAAGAAGTTATTTAATGAGCAGTACTCAAGACATGATGGTGCAAAATATAGTTTAAACTCTTATATCTTCACCATTTGTGTTATGTACATTTAATGTATTTACCATACAAGTTATATCATATATATTTGACCTGTCGCTGTCTCAGTGCCAGCTTTATACTTACAGCACAGAGCTTAGACGTGCACCGTGACATGTCAAATTAATTGGAAAACTGTTGCCATGAAATAATTGGAAGCAGATACAAAGATTCACAAAGTTACTAGATTGATAAGCATAACAGCTGTTTGGTTACATGTTTTCAACTTATAAATTGTAGAGTAAGTGATGTTTATAAGCATGAAAACGATTTGGGGTCTAATGGACCACAACCATATCTTAGCCATTTTCATCTTTACATATTTCTGTAAAACGTACACCATTAGTGTATCAAAATGTATGTCCAGTGATAAGTATGTCCATGTCTTCTCATGTGTACCTTTTGTGCAAAGATTATTTCCTAAAATTGATTCTTAGTTTTTTGTGTTACTATGGTCACTTGTTGCCATGGTAACAATTAGAACAGGGTATTGTTATTATCACTTACATAAAGCATGAACACAACCATTAACAAGTCGGCATTAATTATGTCACAAATGCCTATCTTTGCTTAGAAAAATAACAAAAATACACAATGGGATCTTAGAACGTAAGTTTTTGAGAGGTCCGGATGAGGGTTAAGGAGCCCACTGATCAGGGTCTGCACTGTTTGTCATTTTTAAAATCAATGCTAAATAGTCTAAAATTGACAATACTTATTTTGAAATTGGAATTTTCCTTTAAAAGTTTCAGGGGTGTGTGAGTTAAATAAAAAGAAACGCAAACGCAATTCAGTACGCTGCATGTGTCAGTCATATTCTCTAAACTGTTGTGAGCATGATTTTTTTCCGAAACAAAATTTAATCAACACTGAATATATATTATTTCAGATGACACATTTTGCAGATGACACTTAAATAGCATGTTGGCTTTTAATGACCCCTTTCTCTCCAATTTAGTGGTGACTGTATCAACACCTACAGTCAAACTTGTCAACGACACTACTATAAACAACTACAATCAATAAAGTCAACTACACTATTATAAACAACTACAGTCAATAAAGTCAACTACACTATTATAAAATAATAACAGTCAATAAAGGCAACTACGCCACTATAACCAACTACAGGCAATAAAGTCAACAGCACAGCTTTCAACAACTACAATCAAAAGGTCAAGGACACTACTAGAACCAACAACAGTCAATAAAGTCGACTACACTGCTATAACCAACTACAGTAAATAAAGTCAACTACACTGCTATCAACAACTACAGTCAATAAAGTCAAATACACTACTAGAACAAACTACAGTCAATAAAGTCTTCTACACTTCTAAAACCAACTACAATAAATAAAGTCAACAACACTACTATAACTAACTACAGTCAATAAAGTCAACTACACTGCTATAAACAACCACAAGAAAACTTGTCTACGACACTACTGGTACCAACAACAGTCAACAAAACTGCTATAAGCAACTACAGTCAGTATAGTCAACTACACTGCTATGACCAACTATAGTCATTAAAGTCAATACACTGCAATCAACAACTACAATTCAACTTGTCAAAGACAACACTAGAACAAACTACAGTTAATACAGCAAACTGCTTAACTATAAACAACTACAGCCAATAAATTCAACTACACTGCTATCAACAACTACTGTCAAACTTGTCAAAGAAACTACTAGAACCAATTACACTGATATAACCAACTACAGTCAATAAAGTCAACTACACTGCTATAACCAACTACAGTCAATAAAGTCAACTACACTGTTATAACCAAATACAATCAATAAAATCAACTACAGTACCATAATCAACTACGGTAAAAAAGTCAACTTCACTACAATCAACAACTACAATCAAACTTGTCAACGACACTACTGGAACGAACGACAGCCAATAAAGTCAATTACACCAATATTAACAACCACAGTCACACTTTACAACTACACTATAATAACAAACTACGGTCAATAAAATCAACTAAACTTCCAATAAATAAACAATTCAAACTAGTCAACTACATTACTATTAAAAACTACAGTCACTGCTGCTTTTTTACTGCTGTTTGTTATTTCTGCATCGCTCATGGGACTTCATGTACAGTCAAACTGTGTTAAGCGACCGTCGGCTGATGCAGCAGGATGGTAGTAAAACAGAAGGGACTGTCAATTGCAGGGCAAAGTAATGCATTACTTTTGTTCCGCGTTAAGCTTCCATCTGTCTTGAATACAGCGAACGTATTCTTTTTGCGTGGTTTCTTAATACAGTTCTGACCGGACTTACACTATATAACCCATCATATTCAAATAACTACATTGTACGGTCTAAACAACGGCCCTCCGAACAACGATTCCCTCCACAGAACGACGCGTGTCGCTGTTCCCCAAACAAGACAATTATGTCCAACCTTTTCACGTCTTCAATGTCGACTGCTTAAAATTGCCGTCTGATATTTTTTCTCAAAGTTACGTATTGGTCACATTGACAAAATAAACATAAAGATGAGTGACAACTAGCTTGAATCTAGATCAGACGCCGCGTTTACGCGGCGCCTGATTTGGATTCAAGATGTTTGCAAATGTAAGCAAATTTTCCTCACTATAACGACTCCCTTCGAACATAGCACAAAAAGTGTGTCTTTCATTGGATGTTGTTGTAGAGAGGGAGCACTGTATGTACTAAGTACATTGACACTCAATTACGAACACTACTCATTTTAAAATATCCCTCTCTTACGAACATCCGTCTATTACGAATACCCGTCTATCACGATCAACCTTATAATTCTAACACCCCTCTATTACGACCATTTCATGAGTATCATTTTATGTTAATGGTTAAGTGTGTGCTTAAAGCAAAATCGATTCTGAGTAAAGCAGAAAGATCGTTCAAGAGCTTGCTGCTTGACTTTCATCCTGTTTTAATCTACAACCTGTCTTTAAATGCACCAGATAGACTTTGTTTTAATGGCCGTAATAGAGCGGTTGTAATGTATGTCATTGTCTTACTCTTCTAATATGAAGCCAAGAGAACTGAACTTGACGCGTATCATGTTCATATCTGCAAACATTTTGGATCCAGGCCATACGCCCAGTCACTCGGAACCAAACTGTTTGACATCAACAGCGATTTTTGTCTTCGTTATTAATAGGCTTCGTTACTTTGTAAGCTGATAGACGATAATTCAGCATGATAAGCATTTAACACACTAGCAGACGCAAGTGATGCTTTAACCCTTTCGTGATCAAATTATTCGGGAGATGTTTACCCCTTCACCGCTTTATTTTCGTCTGCTTAAGTATATTGTCTGCAAGACACGTTTCAAAGTTAGATTTAAGTTTGTATGGCTTAATAGATATCGATAAGAGTGTCAAACAGTTTGAGTCCTGATCAGACGCCGCGTTACGCGGCGTCTGATCAAGACGCAAACTGTTTGCAAACGTGTTTTTAAGCGTCAGTGAGAGTGAAAAGGTTAAAACCGTACAGTTTTGGTGTCATGCACAAGCCCAAACGTTAATAACACTTATGCTTAATGCAGCCATCTGACAGGTTCAAGACCCAATATTTATAACCCTTACGTAAAACGCGGTCATCTAACAACACACGATTTGACAAATACGGGATGATCTTTATCATGCTTTATCAATGTCAGTTTCAATGTTTGGTCTCCACATTTGACTCAAATTTAGTATTTATGTCTTGTTAAACTCAACATACTTTAGCATGCGTGTAAAAATACTGATTGAATCTTGATCAATCTTGGAGAATCCAATTGTCTAACTTGTACCAAACCCCGATATAGGCCACTCAAGTGGGGCTCGGCAATGGTGGGGTTGGGAAAGTAACGTTTGTCTCAGAAGCATGACTTCATACATCCTTACAATGCTGTTATTACAAATGGACCCATCTTTTGTTTGATAAATTACCAATATACGTTAACTCGGGATTATGTTTGTCCAGCCAATATTTTGAAAGTATGATGGACAGTGTAGACCCTGGTCAGAGGACACCTTCAGGATCCCTATTATCCGGGTCGTCACTGTTTTCTAGCGATGTAAACTTCGATTCCAACATTAGAAGGGTTATTATTTATTGAACACCATGAGCTCAGTTTCCCAGCCACCTGACGGAGATGAGGGCACATACACGGTATAAAAGCCCGGGGGTAGGACCAGTCTCTTCACCACTCCGGTTGTCTCTGCTCTACAAGTCAAGATGATCGCTGTACTACTCTTCTGTCTCGGCGCTGTGTCAGGTAAGTACAATTTCTCAAAATTATATTTTTTTAACATGAGATAAGTCTATTTGCATTAACCCTTTATTTCATAGCCTGTTTCTAAGTTTTGAAGAAATGTGTCCTCTTTATCAATTACCCAATAAATACGATTTTCACGCCTTCAATTTAATCATCCATGCACTGAAGAAAATAGTTTCAATTTAAACAGTCATGAAATAGTATTGTAATATCATTTTCTATATTCTAGCAGATTATAGCTTAAAGCAGGCTGAAAGTAAAGCAGAATGGCACATTCTGATTTACTTTCAACCTGCTTTAAGTGATAATTATTTTCAATACTAGAATTTGGATATGGGGTAATGGGTTAAAGTAGGTTGAAAGTAAAACAGAATGCGCCTTAAGGCTCGGTCTGTTTTATTTTCAGCCTGCTTTAAGCTACCATCTGCTCAGATAAGATAATATTTCGTATGCTATATAAGACATAAATTAGAACTATATTCTGTATTGAAGGAACAAATTAAAGATGTCAAAATGCTCATCCATTGAATAATGGGTTAAACAAATTATAAAGTTTCTTCTAGCCTCTTAATGCATATTATGTATACATTTGATACGTTAATATCGATTTCAAGTTTGAACAAATATAAAATCAAACTCAATGTATTGAAATGCAATTTTTAAACAGAATTTGTTATCCTACAGTAATTCTTACCCGTTTATATAAGCGTTTGACATATATTAACAAATTACTATTTTAATGCTAACTCTGGTTGCGAGTCTCTTTAAGCTACCATTTGCTAGGATAAGATAATTGTTCGTATGCTATATCAGACATAAATTGGAACTTTCTGTATTGAAGGAACAAATTAAAGATGTCAAAATGCTCATCCATTGAATAATGGGTTAAACAGTTTATAAAGTTTCTTCTAGCCTCTTAATGCATATTATGTATACATTTGATACGTTAAAATCAAACTCAATGTATTTAAATCATCTGTCTTTTGAAAATGCTGACAATTTGCTCTTTATCAAAGTGGCGACAGCTCTGATATACATGTACATGTACATGAATGTCTGATGCTGAGTTTTTTTGTGCATGGTCTGGTGCCAAACTGTTTGCAACTGGCATTAGTGTATGAAACCTGATCAGACGCCGAGTAACTAAGCATATGGTTGTCTGGCTCCAAACTATTTATAACGGGAATCAGACGCCGAGTAACTTACAATTGAGAATACGTTATTCTTTCCCGTTTAAACGCAAATGCATTGCAATCAAATGTAGAAAAAGACAATTTTTTGACAATTCTTACTTCATTTTTTATCCGAGAGGCAAAACAGTTTCGAGCCTGATCAGACGCCGGGTTACCCGGCGTCTGATCTTGCTTCAAACTGTTTGCACCGGAATTTATAGTTTTAGCGTAAACGCGTTTATTGGGAAAGAATAACGTGTTCAGTACTGTAGCAATTGGAAACCGGAATTGCCCACCTGAAGTTTCAAGATCCATTTATTACCTTACTATAAGTGCACAGACAATAATCATTTGCTTAAAGTTTACTTTTACATGTATTTGTTCGTTATTTTGTTTTTCTTCCATTTGAGCTGAGTAACTTATATGGTATTCTTAATAATGTAAGTTTATTAGTTTAGATTAAAGTCTTTTGAATGGCATGGTCAAACCGATACGAAAAAAAGAGTGGGCGGGACCTCGCCCTTTGTGAACCCTCTGGTTCCTTGACACAAATATACGTCCTAAGTTACGAATGATGTACCTGTAAATAGTACACGTCATATTCAAACCGTAAATACAAGGATAAAAAAGTTCCTAAAGGAGCCCTCTGATCTTGGTCTGCACAGTTTTCTCATTTAACACTCTTTTGTTTAATATCCCAAAATAGCCAAAACCATGAAATTAACTTAACTTGAAACTGGAATTGTCTACCTGAAGTTTCCAGTGCCAACGAGTTAACCCTTTCCCCCATAGAAGCGCCTTTTAGCACATTTAATTTATTCATTCACTGAAGAAAATAGTTCCAATTTATACAGTCATACATAGGTATTATAAGAAATATTTTCTATATTCTAGTAGATACTAGTTTAAAGCAGACTGAAAGTAAAGCAGAAAGCGCATTAAGGCGCATTCTGCTTTACTTTCAGTCTGCTTTAAGTGGTCATTTATCTTCAATATTCGAAATATTCTATAGGGTATAGGGTTTATCTGTTTATTTCCTTAACTATTTATAAGTGCACAGGCATTTTCATTTTATTTGTTTGTTATTTTGTTCTTCTTCATTTGGATCTCAATAGCTTTTATGGTATTCTAACGAATATTACTTAGATATAGATTGGTTAGTTTAGAGTAACGTCATTTGAATGTCATGGTCATACCGAAACGGAACAGAGAGTGGCGGGGCTTATTGATATGAACACGCTCTCTGTGAACCCTTTGGTTGCTTGACACATCCAACCGCTGTGACGTTATATAAATTCACATCTTAAGTTTCTCATTTAACAATATTATACATGTATTTTGTTAAATATCCAAAAGTAGTGAAAACAATGGAATATACTTAACTGGAAACTGGAAACTGGAAATGTCCATTTGGTGTTACAGGGGCTATATGGGTAACCGTATCCATTATAAAGCACTGTAGAGCCTTATATGTCACAAAACTTATACATGTATGTCACAATTGTGACGTATACGTGCGAATTCATCACAATAGGGTTGCGACAGCCACGTATATGCCATAACGTGACTTTTTGATAGGGTTGACATTAGAACCGTATATGTCACAAATTTGCGACTTTGTCACAACGTGACTTTTTGATGGGGTTGACATTAGAAACGTATAAATGTTTGTTTATTATAGTGTCACCCCTAGCGAAGGAGGGCCAGTCACATTTATGATGTATACGATTTGTAACATATACGGCTCTAACAAAAACGTATATGTCACAACGTGATCAACTTATGGCAGCCCTGTTACATAAGAAATAGTTGACACGAGTTTGGATCCTGATCGGACGCCGCGTGACGCAGCGTCTAATTAGGTTCCAAACTGTTAACAAATTATGTGTCCCCGCTCTACAAATTGACTCCCATAATATTATGACCCCCTTCGAAATATTACGAAAATGTGACTCCTTTGTCGTAATATACATGTAATGCCCCCCCCCCCCCCCCCCCCCCCCGACATGTTCAAACTATTTTGACCCCAAAATCGATCAAATCCGCTACCTTGCAGCCCCCAAGCTGATGCCGACATTTTATACATGTATGCACTCGCAATTAAGACATTGGTTAAGTTTATCTATAGTTTACCCGTACATCACTTGAAGCTCAAATGGACAATTCTAGTTTTTTTTATTTAGCCTAGTCCATTTTTGACTTTTTAGGGTTGAATTTTCACAATACAGAAATCCCTCTTTACAACGACACTCAATGGGAGTCACAAATTGTGAGTTGTTCGGAGGAAGTCGTTATAGGGAGTGAAAATAAATACATGGCTTACATTTGCAAACAGCGTAACACTCGTCATTATATTTATTCTATCAAATTGTCCACTTGAATGTAACTATGGATAAAAACACCAGACAACAATTTTAAGCAGACGATATTACAGCAGTAAAAACGTTAGACATAATTGTTCTGTTTAGGGAACTACGGCAAGGGTCGTTGTAAGGAGGGAATCGTTATAATTGGAAGGGCCGTTATAGGGAGGGAACACTGTAACCACTAACTGTACTGGAGGCAGTGCAGTGGAGGGGGTACAAGTGAAATGATAACACAATGTACACCTCAGTGCGTGTGTCTTTTGTGTTTGAAAAATAACAAAATTACATCCCATTGTTCATTAAATTTTAATGTGTCAGTATTTGTTTCGAATAGACACTGAAAAGAAAAGCTTTATTTTAAAACCGCACTCAACACAAAAACTCGCATGCACATACGCACTTACACGCGCCATGAGTTTGTGTTTTATTGTCATACTGTATTTTCAGCAATCCCACTTCCAAAAATAATTGGAGGCGAAGATGTCGGCATTTCGAACCATCGTCACCAAGTCTCATTGACCGTGTATTTGCACGACGGCACCCAATACGTGTTCTGGCATATTTGCGGTGGTTCAATCATTGACAAAAACTGGGTTCTTACAGCCGCCCACTGCGTCAATGATCCAGATTCTAAGTAAGTACATTGTTCCCTCCCTACAACGGCCCTCTCAACAACGACTCCCTCCTAACAACGACCCTTACCGCAGTTCCCTTAACAAGCCAATTATGTATAACACTTTTACTGCTGCAAAATCGTCTGCTTAAATATTTCGCCTTCTGTTTTTCTAATAGTGACATAATGGACATTTTGACAGAAAAAAATGACGATTGACAAACAGCTTGAATCAAGATCAGACGCCACGTTACGCAGCGTCTGATCTGGATTCAAGCTGTTTGCAAATGTAAACCAATTTCCCTCTCTATAACGACTTCTTCCGAATAACGCACCTATTTTCTCCCATTGGGTGTCGTTGTAGAGAGGGGGCGCTGTCCAGTCAATTACTGGATTTCTCGCCCCTACACGACGTTAGATGGCGTCGGTCCGGTCTCATGTGTCCCCCTATACAATCTAGTAAAATGCATTACTTTAGAGCCAGCAGCTCACTTCAGAAAAAGACTTAAGGTTTAAAAGACATACCCTTCAATTCTATGGACATTTCCCTGTTGATTGAGACCAATACATGTAAACCCATGATACAGCGATCCCTCTCTTCAACGACACCTAAAGGGAGACACGGATTGGGTGTGTTGTTAGGAGGGAGTCGTTTTAGAGAGGGGAAATTAAGATTTGGCTTACATTTGCAAACAACTTGAATCCAGACCCGATGCCACGTAACAAGGCGTCTGATCTGGATGCAAGCTGTATCTCTAATTATTATATTTCTTCAATCAAAATGTCCTCTTATATTTAATTTGAGGAAAACAGCAGACGACAATCTTAAGCAGACGATATTGCAGCAGTAAAAACGTTAGAACTAATTGTCCTGTTTATGGAACTACGACAAGGGTCGTTGTAAGAAGGGAGTCGTTGTTGGGAGGTACGTTCTAGGGAGGGAACTGTATCACCAATTGCATGTCTTGCTATCAATGATTTCCTAAGGTCACTGTCAAAAAAGGATTAAAGTCATGAAATGAGATCCCTAAAACAATGCCGTTCCGGTGGCAATGACAACAAATTATTTTGTGTCTGAGCTGGCTCCAAACTGTTTGCAATGGAAATAATATTTTTAGCGTTAACGCTTTTATTGGAATAGAATAATGTTGTCTCCACTGTATACTGATGCATTCTCCAATGCAAGTGCGGCCCAGCTGCTAGGGGACCGTTTTACTAAACTACTTAAGCAAAATTTTGCGTAAAGCAAAATCGTTTTACTCTTATTTTTCGATCACAAACGTTTGCAAACAGCAAATAGCCAGATCAGAGGACGCGCTAAGAGCGCGTCCTCTGATCTGGCTATTTGCTGTTTGTAGCAAGTGATAATGAATCATATAAATTAAAAATTAAAATTTTGACTTACGCAAATAATTTGCGTAAGTTGTTTAGTAAAACGGGCCCTGGCTTACTTTTGAGGAGACTTCTGCAATTCAATAAGACGAGGTCCATACTAGTATTTTGTAAATGAGTTTGCTCAAATCCGATTTAAATCAGACTTAAAGCCGCATTGTGCTTTTGAGAAACCTGCATAAAACGGTTGTTTTGGGTCCCATTTAAACTACGTGGGACGTGATTCTTTCACAAAAACCGGTTTTATCTAAGCAGTTCGCTTTTTAAATTTTATTTATAGTATTTTTGTGCTAGCACCAATTAAAAAGCCTCCCTTGTGAATGGAAAGAAGGACAACTCTGTAAATACAGGGCTCCAGATAACGGAAGTATTTCGAAAACTTAAATCTTTATTTCTGCTTTTAAACCCAATGGAAAGTGTCTCGAATAGACGGTTTAATCAGTAGTAACACCATAGCATTCGGTGCTGAAATGAGTGAGAAAATGTTAGATTGGTTCAGATTACTCTCGCTTACATGTTTAGCTGGAACATCTGGATAACCCTTATTCTGCTGCACAGAAGTCTGCTTCGACATTGTCGTCTGCAAAATGTGTTCAGTTTAGATTAATGCATTGTTTTAATTAAACAAACCTTAAGACGAGTGTCAAATAGTTTGGATCCAGATGAGACGCCACTTTACGCGGCGTCTTTTTAGATTCAAATAGTTTGTAAACTCCGTAAAGTAGGCACAGTGTTAAACACTATGATATTCAATAACAACGTGTACATATCTTTCACTGGGGGTAAACGGTCAAATAAACTATAGAGAATGTATACCTTGAGCATGCTGAAAATGACTGTTTCAGCCTTGTCCGCTCTCTTACTCAAAGATTTCTTTTTGGATCTTCACCAAACTTGCTACAAATGTTTATTAGTATAGAATCAAGGTCGGGTTTAATAACTAGCAAAATCGCATAAGGCATGTCTGAGTTATTGCTGAAAAATGCTGAAACAGTCATTTTTTAATACATAAAGGGCAAAAACTCAGATATGCCACATGCGATTTTTGTAATAATCAAACTAAACCTAAATTTTATATACTTAAACATTTTCAGCAAGTTTAATGAATATCCGATAAAAACTGTATGTGTTAGAGTGCAAAAAGTGACTGAAACCGTCATTTTTCATTAATAAACAGGCAATAACTTAGATATACCTTATGCGCTTTTAGTAGTAATCAAACTAAACCTTGATATTATATCAATAAATATTTTCAGCAAATTTGATGAAGATCCAATAAAACATATTTGTGTTAGAGAGCAAACCTTGCTGAAAACAGTCATTTTTTAATACATAAAGGGCAAAAACTTAGGTATGCCACATGCGATTTTAGTAATAATCAAACTAGACCTGCATTTTATATTAATAAATATTTTCAGCATGTTTGGTGAATATCCGATAAAAACTGTTTGTTTTAGAGTGCAAAAATGACTGAAACAGTCATTTTTTATAAATTAACAGGCAATAACTCAAAAACACCTTATGCGATTTTAGTAGTAATCAAACTAAACCTTGATTTTATATCAATGAACATTTTCAGCAAGTTTGTGGAAGATCGGATAAAAGATATTCGAGTTAGAGAGCGGACAAAAAAGTGTGATAGTCTAACTGACTGATGGATCGACCGTCGAAGGTAATTGCGATTGCACACGGTGATGTTGACTCCGGCTGTATCACGTGATACTAAGCCGTGTGGTAAGGTATATGGCAGACGCTCTATTTTCGGTTTGTTATGATTTTAAATCGCCCTTTTTGGTGATTTAGGTCCGTCTTCATCATTTCATAGATCAGTTTGGCCCATTAGAATGTTCAAACATTATTATTAACCGTTATTGTATTTCAGACATTATGAAAGGTCTGAAAACACAATGGAACTTTAAGTTGGGAAAACAGCGGGCAGCCCGCATCTCGAGTTCCGGAAATGCTGATGACTTTCACATGATAAATTTTTGGCACGTGCTTATAGTAGAAAATTTACATAAAGAAAATTTTTAATAAGCTTCCTTGTCTTCCTCGTTAGCTCAGTTGGTAGAGTGATTGACTTGCTAGTCATAAATGTCCTCGGTCCAAAGGTCCTAGGTTCGAGTCACATCTGATTTAAAACATTTTTTAAAAAGAAAAATGTCCGATTTTATTCACTTGTCAGTCCCACAGGTACTTGACACATACTTTATTATCTATTAACACCACCCCCCTTTAAAAATAAATTCAACACCTAGTCTTTACTATCGACTTAAGCTGATGCTAAAATAGACTTGATCGCCGATATTCTCTTGTGGTACCCTCGGGAAATGATTAATTTATCAATATCTACTTTTTATTTCATCAAATTCCGTCAAATAACGCAACAGTACGTGGATTATAACGAAAATGTGCATCAAAAAGTTTTATGTCGTTTTCACGGTACATAGCAACGAATGTACATGTAGGGGTGATCTGTTATTTGTCCGCAATAAACGGCCTATGCCACTGGAACTTTCAACAAGTATTATAAATCATCTTTAAATGATATATTATCAGTTTTATATAATTTACATAGAATGCAAAATTAATAGAAACTTTACCTGTTTAATTTTGACCAATGAGATCGCTCCGTTCATTCGATTCATTCCGGTATTCAAAATGGCATTCACAATGAATTGAGTCTTTCACTTGTCAATTCCGTGCCAAATTACATGTATATTTCATATAGCTGATAGTGAAGAGGGTCATGTTCCGACACAAACGCGTTTGCTCTAATGAAATTAGGTGAAAGTTCCAGCCGTAAAGGCCGTTAAATGTGCAAACAGAATAGATTACCCCTTATTTTGGGCAATAAAACCTGTACCGTGAGAACGACATAAAACTTTTTGATGCACATTTTCGTTATAATTCACGTACTGTGGCGTTATTTGACGGATTTCGATGAAACAAAAAGTAGCTATTGATAAATTAATCATTTCCCGAGGGTACCACAAGAGAATAATGAGTTATAACAGATGCAATTATAGTCAATTGATTGAGTTGGGTTTTACGGCACCGCGACACATGAAATGGTCATATGGCGCCGAGCAATTATAGTCAAGTGACAACTAAACATTGTGAGGATGTATAGTCTTTATGACAGATGGCAGATTGACACATGCCAAAAGTAATACAAAAAATAGATCCTTAAACAGCCAGGTGTCTTTAAAGAGCTAAAGGCTACCGTATGCAATGATCCATTATTACAGGTTTGACTTATGGTATTATTTAGATCTGACGGCATTTTAAAGTTGAACTCAAGGGAGGTTATTCTGTTTGTGTTGACATTTTCTCTGAATTTCTGGAAATCATGTATAAAAAGTATAGTCTGTTGTGGATTTTCATTAAATGTATGTCTAAAATTAGTGCATGTTAAACAGCTGGATTTAAAGGTCAGTCAGAAAAAACTGTGCTGTATTTTTTTTTTTAACAATTTTCACTCCATATGGTATATTTCAATTGAAGGTTTCAATGAAGTTTGACAGAGAATAAGCAGACCCGCGAACCACCTTAACTCAAACGCCTTATAAGCATGTGACTTGGTTTAAGGGTGTATCAAACCCATAAGCATTTTTTTCAAAGTATTAAACTTTTTTCTATCATTGTTTTTTTGGAAGAGATGTTTATGATGAATGGCAAAATGAAAAAAAAATATGGTGGTGTACATTTTTTGAGCTACAGCGATTTGAAAAAGGTATGTCAAATTTGGACTTTTTTTTTTTAATTTTACCCAATCAGAGTACAAGCTTCTGTAAAATCTATTTCAAAACAAAACAACCATGGTAATTTGGGGTTTCTTTATTTTTTTTTAATGTCTATGGTGGTATTTTCACATATAGATACCAAATTTAGACAAAGCAGGCACTAGGTTTGAACAATATGGATCCTTGAATATCAAAAATATGCTTTTTATATTGCATGATATTATTAGGGATTTTATTTTATGAAAAAAAGTAAAAAAGTTTGAAAACGAAATAGTTCTAGTATTAAACTTTTTCTTATATTCTACCAGATGAAAGCCCATGTTGAGGCAGTTCAAAATATGAAAAGAAATTGAAAGGTCAGTGTAGAAAATTTTGAGTTATTAAAGTAAAAAGAGTTATCTCCCTTTACAAAATGTACAAAAAAGTACCATATCGATGATTTTTAGAGCTTTATAAATTTCACATTTGGTGCCTGTTTTCTCTTAAATTAGTGTTTGAATGAAAAAACATTACCATCGGCAGGAAATAAATAACACTAAACCAAATTATCATACTCGTTCTCATTTGAAATGGATTTTATTGAAACGGGCTGTTTGAAAAGGACAAAATAAGAAAGAGTGAGTGGGGTAAATTTTACATGGCCGCAGAGCCAAAAGTTGTTCACCAAAATGTACACTCTTTCTATTTTTTCATTCATCTTAAATAGCTCTTCAATACAAAACCACCATATAGTGTTTTCATATACTTTGAACATTTCCCAAATTCATGACTTCCATACACCATTAAATAGAGAGGTTTTATCGTATTTTACTAATGTTTGTTTTTTCCATTTTCAGCTACTACATCCAAACAAATGACGGAAATCTGAATAATGTTCATGGAACTTACAAAGTAGAGGCACGGGATATCACAAAGGTAAGTTAACTTACAATAAACACGTTTATGCAAAAGCTATCAGTTCTATTCCAAACTGTTTACCAGTCAGAGCAACATAAACAGACGGAATTGTCGAAAAGTTGTCCTTTTCTATGTTTAGTGCAATGCGTTTGCGTTTCGTTTTAAACGGGAAAGAATAACGCTTTTTCTACTGTAACCCCTTTATCCAAAAACAATGCGTTTATAGTTAATTTACAGTATGATTGTGAATAGTAGATTTGTTCTAAACAAACAGTGTAGATCCAGAGCAAAGGGATCTTGGTGGAGAGCTGAACTGTCTGATGGTTGCTTGACACAGGGCAATGTTACAGTGTTAAAGTCCCATTGTGATTTCTGACCTTTTTAATGTCTGAAATACAATAACGGTTAATAATAATATCTGAACATTGGTATGGGCCAAACTGATCTATGAAATGTTGAAAACAGACCTAAATCACCGAAATATCCAGAATATTGCTATAAAATGAGCCACATTTCGACACAACGGCAGTAAAACGAAAGCAACGAGGGTACGTATATATGCGCATTTTAGGGCCCATCGCGTGGCCCTACAGTAAACGCACTCTTCGTCCCACTGTCCGTCCCTCTGCCCGTCCATCCGTCAGTCAGTCAGACTTTCATACTTTTTTGTATGTTCTCTAACTCGAATATTTTTTTATCTGATCGTCCACAAAGTTGCTGAAAATGTGTATTAATATAAAATGTAGGCCAAGTTCGATAACAGGGCGTTTACTATAGGGCCACACGATTGGCCCTAAAATACGCATATAAACTTACCCTCGTTGCGTTCGTTTAACTACCGTTGTGTCGAAATGCAGCTCATTTCATAGCAATATTCTGGATACGTCTGTACACTGTAAAGTTGATACCGGTCGTATCACGTGACACTAAGCCTGGCGGTATTGTTTATGTCAGAAGTTCTATTTTCGATGTTATGGTTTTAAATCATCGCCCTTTTTGTTGTTTTAGGTCTGTCTTCAACATTTCATAGATCAGTTTGACCCATAAGAACGTTCAGACATTATTATTAACCGATATTGTATTTCAGACATTAAAAAAGGTCTGAAAACACAATTGGACTTTAAGTGATATTCGACTTCAATATCACGACAATTGCGAAACCTACAACATCTTTCATTTATTGCGATTCAGTTTAGCATAGTGATGTTCTTACAACATTTTGCACAATGTATAACAGTGCAGTCCGCAATCAGATGACTCCTTATGACACCTGTGGATTGACCATGCAAATTAAGAGACACACGCCAATGCAGTCTCGGCTAATAGATGACTAAAACAAATCCGGCTCATCTGGGGGGGGGGGGGTTACGTGCCCCCTGTGCCCCCGGTGACTGTTTGATCTGGATTCAAGCTGTTTGCAAATGTTAACAATAACCCTCCCTATAACGACTTCTTCCGAACAACGCACACAAATGTTGTATCCTATTGGGTTGCGTTGTAGAGAGATAGCGCTGTAGAATTGTTCAGGTGTGAGTTAGTTCAGGCAAAGCAATGAGGAGAAAAAACGACTTATTCTGAAGCTTTCTGTGTAATGCAGTATATACGGAACCTCACCTTAAAGACATCTCCTGACGACCTTTCGATCATAACGCTTTGCCAGACAATTCCCGTGCAAAAAGCATGGATCTTATGGACATGTGGGTAGCAAAGAACCAATGGAGCTTCTCGTGTGAGACCCAACCTTTATATTTGAAAGTTTGGTAAAAAATCACTATCTGAGCCTCACCAGGTAAATTGGCATGTGATGCATTCTTTGACAGTTAAAATTCACACATATCCAGACAATGGGGGTAGTCCATCAAAGGACTGAGGAACAGTCTTTAAAGACATTAAAGACTTTTCCTCAGTCCATTGAGGGACCATCAGCATATTGTTCTGGAGGTGTCAATGTAACTGTAAAGTACGTACAACACAATCTCAGTTTACCTGATGATGGCCAGATTATACTCATGCTCTAGTGATTTTCAATGGTTATTTCTAACCAAACAATCAAATATAAAGGTCCGGTCTCATATAAGACGATTCAATGGTTCAATATGCACAAGACCCATGCTTTTTGCAAGGAAATTGATAGTAAATAATCTGGCAAGGCGTTATGACCAAAAGGTCGTCAGGAGATGTCTTTAAGCCAATCCCTTCATTGATCCCCCCCACAGTGTTAAGTAGGTGTCAAAATACAGGTATATACCGGTATACAGCATGAGAAAAGTGTTCAGGTAATGGCTCTGCTTTGAATAGAGGCCCTTACATAATAGATCTCAATAGCTTTTTCAGTGGGTTTTACTAACCAAGCTATCAAATATTAGGTGCGGGCCTTACATGAGACGCCTGAATGATTCTTTGCCTAGACGCTGCCACCGTTAGTGCATGCTCTGCATGCTTTGACTCAAACTATTTCATGCTGTATACCGGTATATACCTGTATTTTGACACCTACTAAACACTGTGGGGGGATCAATGAAGGGATTGGCTTAAAGACATCTCCTGACGACCTTTTGGTCATAACGCCTTGCCAGATTATTTACTGTCAATGTGCTTGCAAAAAGCATGGGTCTTGTGCATATTGAACCATTGAAGCGTCTTGTGTGAGTCTCTACCTTTATATTTGATAGTTTGGTTAGAAATAACCATTGAAAATCACTAGAGAATGAGTATAATCTGGACTTCACCAGGTAAAATGCACGTGATTTGACAGTTACATTGACACCTCCAGAACAATATGCTGGTGGTCCCTCAATGGACTGAGGAAAAGTATTTAAAGAAAGCATCGAAATACAGTTACGTTAGTTTAAACACGGAATTATACACTAATAACGTGTGTTTAATTCCGTAGCTTAATGACACGTTTTATGGCGCCAATTATTTACAGTTTAGAAAACGTCATTCTTGCCCAATAAAGCGTTTACGCTCAGACTAGTATTTCCATTGCAAACAGTTTGGAGCCAGATAAGACGCCGGGTAACCCGGCGTCTGATCAGGCTCAAAACTGTTTGCCACCAACATAAACATGTATTATCAGAATTATTCAAAATCTGTACTTTTTCTACGTTTTAGTGCTTTGCGGTTGCGGTTGCGTTTCGTTTGCATTTAAACGGGAAAAATAACGTTTCCCCCATTTTAGAACGATAATATCTGCTATTTTGTCCATCAATGTGTTCCGGTGATTATTTTACTGTCTATCATTTTTATATGTCTTATTCGTTTATGTTTGCCTAGCACCCCGACTATGACAGAGGCCCAGGCGCACTTCCAAACGACATAGCTCTACTGTATGTGACAGGCGACTTGACAGAGAACGGACACGAAGCAATCACAATTGCATCGGACAAAAATCAGGACTTCAGTGGTCAAATATGCGAAATCACCGGCTGGGGGAATAAGGGTAACTTTGATATACAGTAAAACCTCTCTATTACGACCACAAAAGTGTATTAATTATGTGGCATTTACCACATATGCAAGCTATAACCAAGGTGCCAGTAAAACAGAAAGCTCCTTAAGGAGCTTTCCGTTTTACTGCCACCTTGCTTTAAACTGTCATCTGTCTCTTATACAATCATTTAGCATTTGTTTTAGTGGTCGTAATAGAGAGAATTTATTGTACTGTAACAACTCTGTTTACGTTGCTTGTTATGCTGATTATGATGATAATAATAATAATAATAACAATAATAAAAATAATAATAATCATAATAATCATAAAGATTATAATAAAAATAATGATGTCGATACTACTATCCTTGATACTTGTCAATTCGCATCTTCTTGTAAATTCGATCCCTACTGCAAACTATATTTCTACTCACGATCTGGTAGACGTTTAGTGCACATACATTTGCTGGATTTGCGTCACAGAGTTACAGGCCTGCCATTTCTCCGAATTTTTTCTAAATCTTCGGATTTTTTCTAGTACAAGGTAGCTTAAAGCAGGCTGAAAGTAAAGCAGAGTGCGCTTTAAGGCGCATTCTGCTTTACTTCCAGCCTGTTTTAAGTAGTCACATGCCAACAAAACTAGAAATAAGCTATGGGGTTAATGTACGATTCGTAAAATCGCACTTGAAAAATGCAAATTTGGAAATCTTAAGATTTTTCATGTCAACTTATGGCAGCCCTGGAGTTATTTCCAGCTATGTTCATCAATTTGTTTCCACCAATCAAAAACTAGCTCATCAAATTATTATTTTTTCTTCAAATCCAAGATGGCTGGACTATGTCAATTCTACCTATTAAGTATAATGGCAGTATAATTGTAACTGATAAATTGCAAACCAGGTTATTTTAAAATGAAATCACCCACAATCATCATTGAAATCTTCCGATTACATGAAACATGCTATATAGCATTAGTGAGGCAATGTTGTTTTTGTTTTTTAAATGACAATGTCATTTTGACATACACATGTATTTTTCAATTAACGTATCGGAGGGTGCGAATTGACAAGACACACTACGGGTGTTCGAGAGCAATGACCTGTTTATAAATAAGTATACATTGCGTTCCCTTTGAATGTATTTTACCACTTTTGTTCGTTAATATTTCTCTTAAGACTTTTCTGTAATTAGACCCATGAACAATCAACAAATGAAGAAAAAGATATGCACCTGTGCAAATATATAGCTAAAGGGGATCGAAAACACAGGTCACCAGGCTAATAGTACAAATACTACCACCACTTACACCAGGGCTGCCATAAGTTGACATGAAAAATCCTAATATTTCCAAATTTGAATTTTTCAAGTGCGATTTTACGAATCGTACCTTTACCCCGTCGCTTGTGTCTAGTTTTGTTGACACGTGGCTGCTTAAAGCAGACTGGAAGTAAAGCAGAATGCGCCTTAAGGCGCATTATGCTTTACTTTAAGCCTGCTTTAAGCTACCATGTACTAGAAAAAAAATCCGAAGATTTAGGAAAGATCCGGAGAAATGGCAGCCCTGTTACATTGCTGCTATTGCAATTACGTCTACAGCTACTACTTCTGCTGCTGCTACTACCACTACTGCTTAATAACTACTACTAATACTAATTGTAAAAATAATAACAAAATGATAGTATGCCTGATATTGTTATTGGTTATGATGCCATTATTGTTCATGTCGTTTAATAGCCACGGCAGGTGAAAGTAATTATCCGGACCAGCTGCAAAGGACAACTGGAGCAATCCTGAGTTCAAGTGGTTGCGCCGGTTATTGGGGTAGTAACTACGTCCATAAAGCTCATATCTGCATTCGCAGCGGGTACAGTGGCTCATGTCAAGTGAGTATACAGCGCTTTCTAACTACAACGACACCTAATGGGACATAAGCAATGTGTGCGTTGTTCGGAGGGAGTCGTTATCAGGAGGGAAATTTATTTACATTGCAAACAGCTTGAATCTTCTAAACCAATAGTTTCTGATAATTAAACATTGTACTTATATATATGCCCCTGATTGTCTAAAAGGTTTGAGTCCGAACGGACGCCGCGATATAGACCATTTGGTATCGCTCTTTATATAGGCAATCCACAAACGTTCGCAGAGAAGGATAATGTACCTCTGGGGCCCGTTTCATAAAACTTCGTACGACAAAAACGATCTTAAGTCAAAACTTTAAAATACAGTAAATTTCTGATTTCTCTATCTAATCCTGTTTTGTGATATCTCTTTGGAATCGTCTTTTCAAGACGATTCCAAAAAGATGTCACAAGACATGATTACATGGAGAAATAAATATATATAATAATCGAGACTTTTATATTCTGACTTACGACACTACTTGTCGTACGAAGTTTTATGAAACGGAGCCCTGAAGAGTACGCAAACAGGGCAGAACCCAGATTAGAGATGGTTCCTCTCTGTGTTTTCTTTATGCAGTATGCATGTATTGTATAGGAATAAACAACATCTTTTTGACGTTCATGACGGTATGACTACATTAGCTTCGCAGGGGGTAAGATTTGTAAACGCCCGAAGGGCGTTTTCAAATAAACTTACCCCCCGAAGCTAATGTAGTCATACCGTCATGAGCGGCAAAAAGATGTTGTTTATTCCTTATATTTATATTTTTATTTTCTGTCATCCATTTAATGTGTAGTTTGACCAGATTTGTTTTCATGTATATGAATATATCATATACCGGCCAAATGGGTTTGATAGATGTAATATCGATGTTATAGCCATTCCAGTTTCTAAATATGGTGTCAAAAGTAGTCCTTACTACATGTACTGTATTTACATGATAATTTCAGGGTTTTACGCAGTAAACTTTCTCGCTGTGCTTTAAGAACGCTCGTAAGAAACTAAAACAAAAAATTCAATCTGAATATCCATTATCAAAGCATATTTTAAACAATTAGGTCGCGCAAGTTTTTATACACGCTTTACACATAGCAACGCGAATAGCAACGCTGAAATGCGACTTCACAGTCAGCGTGTACACACACCCGCGGCTATCCGTGGCATATCCAATACACATAGGCTAGTTTCAATATGTCATAACGGAACATTACGTTACCAATTTAGTAAGTGTGAATGCATTATTTTGTGTTTGAGCGACTTTCCTATGTAATTCTGGTGAACAAATTGTTTGAACTTGTCAATTTCAAACCGTAATTGGAAGACAACTTGTCTAATCTATAAATAGAACACTCGGAGAAGGGAGAGAACGCGTACAGCTTTAATGACGGAGCGTAATATGATAACCTCCCTTAAAAACAGCATTTAATTTTTTTTATCGCAATTTGATTTTAATTGAACTGTCTGCGACTTTAAATAGGGGTTTCGAGATACCCAAACGGATAATCTAAAAGTAGATCTTAACTTGGTCGGTATCTCTCCGCCGTATGGAAGATTTTTTCGCGGCGGAGACTCCGCCCTCTTTCTAACTGGCTGGAACCGGATTCGATTCGTAGGTTCATCGAGAATTGACCTGCATATTTTTAATACGATTACATAGAGACTTTACAAGGTGAATGTAAATATTTAAAAAACAACAGCCTAATTTTGTAAAAAAAAAAAATAAAAAAAAGGACTATGTAAGTTGATTATTTTGTAATTGAATCTTTTTCTCAGGGTGACAGTGGTGGACCTATGGTTTGTCCAGGAAACGTTCTGGCAGGAGTGACGTCATGGGGTGTAAGTGGCTGCCATACGAATTATCCCAGTGCCTACGCAAGGGTCTCCAGTTACGCCGACTGGATCCAGGAAACCACAGGACTTCAGTTATGAACACCTTGCGTAATGACACCAGCTTTTTCCGTTTCTATCAACAAGGCATGGAATAAAAACGCAATTTGAAACTGCACTTGTTGTTGTTGTTGTTATAATAGCTAATAAGTTTCTACGTCCTGGGACCCGTTTCATAAAACTTCGTATGCATAAAAAAAGTCAAAACTTTAAAATACATTTAATTTCTCATTTATCTTATCTAATCCTGTCTTGTGACATCTCTTTGGAATCGTATTTTCAAGACAATTCCAAAGAGATGTCACAAGACAGGATTAGATGGAGAAATAAATAATAATTGAGGCTTTTATAATCTTACTTACTACAACATTTGTCGTACGAAGTTTTATGAAACGGGTCCCAGATCTACAAAAGATGCATCCTCTAATCATTTGCACCGGCTGTCATCGGCGGCCAATTGTAGTCCAGATATTGCAACTGCAATCGATATCTATCTAGTCATTTATTACTTAGGTACAGGTCAGGGGCACGTTTCATTAAACTTCGTACGACAAAAACGGTCGTAAATCAAAACTTTAAAATAAATCTAATTTCTGCATTCTTCTTCTAATCCTGTCTTGTGATATCTCTTTGGAATCGTCTTTTCAAGACGATTCAAAAGAACTATCACAATACAGAATTAAATTGATAAATATATAATAGTTGAGAATCTTAGAATCCGACTTACGACAAAATTCATCGTACGACGTTTCGTAATACGGGCCAAAGGTCTGTATAGTGTCGATGTTTTTGTTTTTTTACCAGGGGCCCGTTTTACTAAACAACTTACGCAAATTTTTGCGTAAGTCAAAATCGTTCAACTCTTATTTTTCGATCATAAACGTTTGCAAACAGCAAATAGCCAGACCAGAGGACGCGCTCTGGTCTGGCTATTTGCTGTTTGTAGCAAGTGATAATAAAAAATATAAATTAAAATTTAAAATGTTGACTTACGCAAAATTTTTGCGTAAGTAGTTTAGTAAAACGGGCCCCTTACCCATCGTGCATGGTGGGATTTTCAAGAATGCCAATACATTTGTAAAAGCTCTTTTTTACTTACTTACAGTGGAGAAAACGTTATTCTTTCCCAATAAACGCGTATACGCTAAAACTATTTTTTGCAGTGCAAACAGTTTGGAGCCAGATCAGACGCCGGGTAACCCGGCGTCTGATCAGGCTCCAAACTGTTTGCCACAAGGATAAACATTAATTATCAGAATTGTCCAAAGTTTTACGTTTTAGAGATTTGCGTTTGCGTACGTTTGCGTTTAAACGGGAAAGAATAACGTATTCTCCACTGTAGCGTTGTTTTCTGACACAGGTCCTGGTTGGTCCTCTTCGTCAGACATGCCTTTACAGGCTATGACAAAGTATCGAAACTATTGAAAACAATTTCGGAACTCAAACTTGTGATTGCTAGAAAAAGCAAACACAATGAAGTACAAGGAAAACACGTGTCTCTTCTTGAAGAGCTTTCCTATGGTATATACCACCACAATAAGCCAATATTCAATGACATAAACAAGCTGCGAGTCGAGTCGACTGCTTTCAATAATAAAACAATCCGACCGAGGCCATTGCATTTTAAGACTCCACCACAAAGTAAGAATTTTACGTCCATACACATACATATACACTGGCGCTATATATAACCATGTTAAGTGTCACGGTGCCGTAAAACCAAACTCAATCAATCAATGGTTTAACAAATGAATTACACTTGACCCGGCTCAGCACCAAGTTAAATACAAAACAATGTCTGAGATAGTCATAATTCCGGTATTATAACTATATCTATGAATACTTATGGTAAATGTCAACATAAAGATATTTCGCTTTGGCGTCACATTCTGCATACATAATGAAAAAACAAGTATTAATGCGTGTTGTTTCCCAAAACCATACCCATGCACCGTCATTTGGACGATTCTACATCTGATAAAGCCGTCGACTTTCGACATTTGTTTAGTCAATTCGTATTCATATTGTGTTTCAAACATTTACAGCCTTCTTGTTGCAACATGAGAGAGCTATTAACGTTCTGTTTTTCGGCCTGACAACTTGAATGTCCCGCAAACTGCCATCTAACATGAATACCGGTATGATATGATATGAGAACGTAAAAAATATATATTTGATTCAGGGGCCCGTTTCATAAAACTTCGTACGACAAAAACGATCGTAAGTCTAAACTTTAAAATACATTTAAGTTCTCATTTCTCCATCTAATCCTGTCACAAGACAGTATAAGATGGAGAAATAAATAATAATTGATACTTTTATAACATTTGTCGTTATAATTAGACCCATGAACAATCAACAAATGTAGAAAAAGATATGCACCTGTGCAAATATATAGCTAAAGGAGATCGAAAACACAGGTCACCAGGCTAATAGTACAAATACTACCACCACTTACACCAGGGCTGCCATAAGTTGACATGAAAAATCCTAATATTTCCAAATTTGAATTTTTCAAGTGCGATTTTACGAATCGTACCTTTACCCCGTCGCTTGTGTCTAGTTTTGTTGACACGTGGCTGCTTAAAGCAGACTGGAAGTAAAGCAGAATGCGCCTTAAGGCGCATTTTGCTTTACTTTAAGCCTGCTTTAAGCTACCATGTACTAGAAAAAAAATCCGAAGAATTAGGAAAGATCCGGTGAAATGGCAGCCCTGTTACATTGCTGCTATTGCAATTACGTCTACAGCTACTACTTCTGCTGCTGCTACTACCACTACTGCTTGATAACTACTACTAATACTAAATGTAAAAATAATAACAAAATGATAGTATGCCTGATATTGTTACTGGTTATGATGCCATTATTGTTCATGTCGTTTAATAGCCACGGCAGGTGAAAGTAATTATCCGGACCAGCTGCGAAGGACAACTGGAGCAATCCTGAGTTCAAGTGGTTGCGCCGGTTATTGGGGTAGTAACTACGTCCATGAAGCTCATATCTGCATTCGCAGCGGGTACAGTGGCTCATGTCAAATGAGTATACAGCGCTCTCTCTCTCTCTACAACGACACCTAATGGGACACAAAAATGTGTGCGTTGTTCGGAGGGAGTCGTTATCAGGAGGGAAATTTATTTACATTTGCAAACAGCTTGAATCCAGATCAGATTCAAGCTCTTTGTTAGCATGTTTTTCTAATCAAAATGTCTTATATGTAAATTTGAGAAAACCAGCAGACGACAATTTTAAGCAGACTGGTTTTCAGCATTAAAACGTTAGACAACTAGTCCTGTTTAGGAAACTGCGGCAAGGGTCGTTGTAAGGAGGGAGTCGTAGTTGGGAGGGCCGTTGAAGGGAGGGATTACTGTATATAGATTGAGGTTCTGATTTACAGGCAAACTCTTCTAGTACCACCACTAAATACACGTAGAAGACTTACTGATTGTATGTAAGGTGGCAGATTGAATACTAAATGAACAAAATTATTGTTTGCCGAAAAAGAGGGGTTTTACTGTTCAGTGAAATTTCCCAAAGCTGCATGCTTCTTCTAAACAAATAGTTTCTGATAATTAAACAAAATTCATTGTACTTATATAAAGACAGTGCTCCCTCTCCACAACGACGCCCGTCGTTATAGGGAGGGAAATAATTAAGAATTGGCTTACATTTGCAAACAACTTGAGTCCATAAAACTTCGTAGACAAAAACGATCGTAAGTCAAAACTTTAAAATACAGTTAATTTCTGATTTCTCTATCTACTCCTGTCTTGTGACATCTCTTTTGAATCGTCTTTTCAAGACAATTCCAAAATGATGTCACAAGACAGATTAGATGGAGAAATAAATAATAATCGAGACTTTTATAATCTGACTTACGACACCATTTGTCGTACGAAGTTTTATGAAACGGAGCCCTGAAGAGTACGGACTCAAGAGATCAGGGCCCGTGCTTATAAACATTTCCTGAGTACGATCTCATGCTCACGGGTGAGTTTTGTGCTCAACGCTGAGCACGACTCAGAAATCGGTGCTTATAAAGAAATCTGAGTATGAGATTGTGCTCAAGTGAGAACGAAACTCATTCTCGCTTGAGCATGGTGTTGGTCATACTCAGCTTGAGAGTTCGAGACTCAATGCATGCGCATTCGTTCCATAATAATGGCCGCCCACATACGTAATCGAAGGAGAGCGGAGAGAGAAGGGGCTATTATACGGAGAAGACCAAGATTATTCAAGGATAGGAGCAATCCCCTTGAGGAATTGGAGGAGACGGATGTGTTCGAGCGTTTTCGGTTCCGCCCAGGCACCATTATGTATATTTTGGGAGCAATCGACATCACCTCTCCAACAACAAGAAGGAACCTGCCACTTCCACCCCTCTTGATGTTGTTGGTAGGACTGCGGTACTTGGCTACAGGAGCCATACAGATTCTCATCGGAGACTCTCTCAACATTTCAAGGGCTACAGCCGGGAAGTGTATACGGGAAACAGTTGCTGCCCTGAATCAGCTGGTACGGGACTGTGTCCGGTTTCCATCAGGAGAGGCTGCTATCCAAACAAAACAAGAGTTTTATCGCATTGCTGGTAAGTAATTTCTAATTATAGGTCGCTTGTTGGAAAATCCAATAGTCTTACCCAATGGAGAAGACATTTATTTAAAGAACGATTATGATTGGTTGCTAGGTAAACGATCGCTACTGTACAGTACCTTATAAATAACACATGAATTGGGGTTCTTTGAGGGATAATTTACCGATCTTGCTCTACGATATAGATTACAAGTTTGGTCGTTTTATATTATTTAAAATTATACAGATCTATATGCTTTTATCCGATCTGAAGGTAGATGTACCGATTGATTATAACCCTTTACCCTATTGTCTGTTTCTAATGCTGAAGCGGAGGTCAAGTGCACTTAAAGAGGCTCGCAACCGGATTTAGCATTAAAAATAGTAATTTGTAAATATATGTCAAATGCTTATATAAATGGGTAAGATTTAGTTTAGGATAATAAATTCTGTTAAAAAATGCAATTCAAATAAAAAAAAAGAAGAAGCTCTGGTGGGATTCGAACCCGTGACCCTCCATGCGAAGACAAACATGAAAAATGAGGAAACACCTTTACCCCCTCGGCTACCAGCGCTCTCTATATATATGGTAGCGAATTAACGTACTTCACTGGTATCGATTGATAGTACTTTATTCGGCTCGGGTTTATGTCTTTGCCCATGTAGAGAAGCAACAACAACAACTATACCGTCAGCTGACGCTATATAGAAAAACGATGGAAAATTTCTAAAAAAACTAAGATTCGGTGACGATTCTTGAGAATTTTTTTGGACTTATCATATTTTTTTAATGTCAGAAGCCAAATAATGCCACAAATTTGCTTTTATTTGAGTATTTTATTTTATTTTGACAAGTACACCATTCGGTTGTGAGTCCCATTAATAAAGCAGGCTGAAATTAATGCAGAATATTACTCTAGTGCCTAAATAGAGATCTGCAACCGATCTAAACATATATCTTTAACTTTTTTAAAAAGGTTACATATTCATTTAACCCACTAGATCTACCCCACAGCCTGTTACTAGTACTGAATATCATAAGATGACCAATTAAGGCAGGTTTAAAGTAAAGAAAGAGCCTTAAACGGCATTTGCCTTACTTTCAACTTAACTGCTTAATTAAGCTAAAAAACTGTTACAAAAAGAAGAAAATAATTTTATATTTCATATCTCAGTATAAAGTGAAACTAGATCTCTTTTTTCACAATATAATATTGATTAAAGGTATAAAAAGGGTATTTATGGTTAAATGGGTTAACTATTTTAACCATTAGTAAAGAAGGCAATGCCTTTAAATCATCATGGAGTTCTGTGCAAAATCCCTCACAAATATGTTTAGTCTCAGACTATAAACCGATGTCTGATATAGATTTTTAGTGGCTTGTAAGTGAGGTTTTATTGTAGATCTTTAACCACAGGTAAATAGCTAGATGTCTCTTCATCAACTATATACAGATCTCTCTAGTTATGTGTATTAAATTTTAATTGCAGGATTTCCAAATGTCCTTGGCTGCATAGACGGGACCTTCATCAGAATCATTAAACCCCACCATAATGAGGCAGACTTTGTAAACAGGAAGGGTTTCCATGCTTTAAATGTACAGGTGAGATTAATTATTATCCACACACACAAACATATAAAGTTCTTATATTTGAGAGAGACTGTGGGAGAAGAAAACAGTTCCACTTTAACCCATTACCCCATAAATACGCCTATTTACAACTAAAATTTATTCCTCCACTGAAGAAAATATTTCCCTTTCATACCGCCATGTCATGATGAATTTGTATCAAAATAAACATTTTCTAAATCCTAGCAGATAATAGCTTTGAGCAGGTTGAAAGTAAATCAGAATGTGCCTTAAGGCACTTTCTGCTTTACTTGTAATCTGCTTTAGGTGGTAATCTATCTTCATTGCTAGGAAAAGTCTATGGGGTTATGATTAAAATGTGTCATAAGAAATAATTTCTATCTTCTTGCATATTATCCATGTAGCCTTAATAAAGCAGGATGAAGCATGAATGTTCTTAAAGGAGCAGTGAGCCTATTTTCAGCCTGCTTTATGCAACTATCTGTCTTCATTACTAAAAGCATTAGCTATGAAATTAAGGGTTGAGAAAGAAATGATCTTTTTTAAGGTATTCATGCAAGAAGAATGACAGAAAATTGTATGTTACTATTTTTTTATATTCTAAGATAAAAATATTAATTAATTGGACATGAAAAAAAATACAGACGGTAATATTTCTTTTATAAATCACTGCATTGTAGCCAGGATAGGAGTTTCTGGTGAAATGGTGGGAATTTTTTTAATAAGTGGCCTGGTGCCAATAGTTTGGAGAGCATTCAACCCATAAGTGAGTGGTACCAGGTTCGAGTCCTAATATAAATGACTTGTAGACTAAATTCAGAAGATAAGGATACCAATAATGGGAAGAAATCAGCTGGCTAGTTTAACCCATTACTCCATTTCAAGTATTTGTACAGATTGAACATTATAGCAAGCTGAAAGTAAAGCTTAATGTGTTACTTTCAACATGCTTTAGTGATAACTGTTGTAGAAACTAGTTGACTGTCAGTGACTTAAAGTGAATTTTCATAGAAAATGCCCATGAATCCCACCTCCTCTGAAAAAGGAGAATCCTATGATATCTACATTCATATAAAATGAAAATCAATCCAAATTAATATTAATCATTACATTGTTCTTTTCCTAATTTGTAGATGTGTTGTGATGCAAGGTACCGGATCACCAGTGTGAATGCCTCCTGGCCGGGTTCAGTCCATGACTCAAGGATATTTAGGAGCTCAGCATTGTGTGACCAATTTGAAAACGGTAAATTATTTAGTCCAGTGAGGAATAATATAAGACAGATCATAAACTGTTGTTCCTCTTTTATTAAGCCTGACCACCATGTTTGTTCGGAATTTGTTTTGTTGAAATATTCTATTATAAAAATAACATGGCCATTTCCAAAAAAAATAATACATTAATTAATAAATATAACACACAAGCTTTCTGCTAATCTACATCATAAATAGACTCGCAACCAGATTTAGCTTTCAATATATAGTAATTTGTAAATATCTGTCAAATGCTAATATAAAAGGGTAAGAATTAGTTTAGGATAAAAAATTCTGTTAAAAAAATGCATTACAATAAAAAACAAATATTGAACTATGGTGGGATTTGAACCCGGGACCCTGCATGGGTGGACAGAAGGCAAAATAAGGAAACCACTTAGCCCACTGGGCCACGAAACTATTCATTTATGTGGTTTCGATTAAATGTATTTCAGATTGTAGCGATGGAGAGTACATACAACTACATAATACGGCTCGGGTTTATGTCTGATCCCTGAAGTTGTTCAATTTCTATAGTCTCTTTCGACACTATGGATAAAATGATGGAAAATATCTAAATAACTAAGATTTGAAGAATTTTCTAGAGGGGTTTTTGAGACTGGTCAAATATTTCCAATGCCAGATGCAAGATAATGCTACCTTATTGATTATATTTGAGTATTTTCTTTTATTTTTGCAAATGCACCATCTGGTTGCGAGTCGCTTTAAAAATTATTAACGTACAAGCTTAACTAGTACAAAACATAAGGTTATTTTGGTTCATAATTAACCCTTTACTCCATGGACTGTACTGATTCCTCCAGAGAATATTCAATATCCCCAAATAGAAATATTTCCTGAGCAGACTAGGTAACTTAAAACAAAATTAAGCAGAATACACCTTAACCCTTTACCTGATAGCCTATTTCTAGTACTTAAGATAGGTGACTACTTAAAGCAGGTTGCAAGTAAAGCAGAATGCGCCTTGAGGCACATTCTGCTTTACTTTCAACCTGCTTTTAGCTAACATCTGCTAGAATATAGAAAATATTCCCTATAATACATATTCATTGCTGTATAAATTAGAACTATTTTCTTCAGTGAAGGAATAAATTAAATGCGCTAAAAAGCGCTTCTATGTGGGAAAGGGTTAAGGAGCATTCTACCTTAATTACAGACAGCTTTAAGAAACCAGTGCATTCTGCATTAGATTTGTGACAGTCCCTCCACTAACAGACACCTGTCCCTGAAGCCAAAAGATAAAAATTGTGGCCTAATGAGTGTAAACACTAAAATTCTTGACGACTAATGTGATTTGCACTCATAATATTCAAATACATGTATCACAAAAGCCCACCCTGAGCTTTGCTCAGGTGATGTAAAACATATAACCCTTTACGCCATAGCTTGTTTTCAGTAAATATTTTACTGGTGTTTGCTTAAAGCAGACTGAAAGTTAAACATTTCTACTTTACTCTCAGTCTGCCTTAAGTGTCCATCTGTAAGGAATTAAAAGATATCTCTGTAAGGAAGAATTAACTGTGTTAAAAGATAAAAATGTACAATCAACTCTTTATTTACATTTTATCCCATAGCCTGTTTTCAGTTTTGAAAATAGATGATCACTTAAACTAGATTGAAACTGGAGCAGAATGCACATATCAAAATACAGCTAACTGCCTAGTGTATGACAAAAGTAATGTAAACAAATCCTGCCTGCATTACCTTTGTGCTACATTAAGCTGCCACCTATAGCTTAAAGCAGACTGAAACTTAGACACATTCTGCTTCACTTTCAACCATCTTAAGTGAGTTCCTGTCTTCAGTGGTAGAAGCAGACTATGAAGTAAAAGGCTAATACATCGTTGACTGAAACTCAATTTTTTTTTATTATTTTCAGGCCAACATGATGGATTTCTGCTAGGAGATTCAGGGTATCCATGCAGGAAGTTCTTGCTAACCCCATTTCTGAATCCTGGAACTCCTAGCGAAATCAGGTACAACACTGCTTGCTGCAGAACAAGAGTGTTAGTTGAACAGACCTTTGGTGTGCTGAAGAGGAGGTTCCAGGTACTACACCAAACCATTAGGACCACTCCTGAAAGTGCTGTTAGAATAGTCATGGCATGTGCGGCTCTGCATAATATCGGAATCAACCAAAGGGACATTTTTCAGGCTGAACCTGTTGAGTATCGTAATGACAGGCATCCACAAGATGTCGACACCACCCAACCAGATGGAAATTTGATGAGAAGACATCTTGTGGAATCTCATTTTTCATAGTTGTAATTAATGTCCTTCAACAGGTTGGAAGAAAATAAATATTCACCTGTAGTATGCCATCACTACACTACTGCAACCCTGACTGTTTTCTGATAAAATATTTTTAAAACATTTTGAATTCGGATCAAACATTTGAACAGCATAAGTTTTGACCTGAATCTAAATTGTTTGGAAACTAATTTTCTGATTTTTGGCTTAGAGGTTCATAATCTAAACAAGTTTGTATGTTGTTATTTCATCCTATTCTAACTTATCCCATTCCCCTATAAATACACCTGTTTACACCTTTGATTTATTCCACCACTTAAGAAAATAGTTCCCTTTTATACAGTTAGAAATATATATGTATCACAAGAAATATTTTCTATCTTCTAGAAGATAATACCTTAAAGCAGACTGAAAGTAAAACAGAATGCGCCTTAATGCAAGTTAATGGGCATCTGATTTACTTTCAACCTGCTTTAAATGATCATCTTTCATTAAAACTATTTCAAGACTATAATGTAGTAGTGGATTAAAACAATTCATTAACACTGAAGTTAACAGAATCATAAAATTCAAGTTCAATGAGCTTATGACAGTTCATAAAAAATAATAAGTAGTGTTAAACTGAACAAATCAAACATTTTCTCACTCTTGTCAGCTCCAAATCCTAAGTTGACACTACTCATAAGAATCTTCTTGAAGCGACGATTTTTATGATTATGATAACATTGGGTATAATGGAGATTTAAAGATTTTAGTTTATGAAATACTCCCAATAGCCCTGAGTTATACAGTCAAACTTGTATTTAGTGACTACTGACTGAAGTAACATTTAAGCTTACTGCAGGACAGAATTAATGCAGACAGTTCACACTGGAGATTTCTACATTTTTTTACCTTGCATTTACTCGCTTCACATTTGGTTATTTGCAAATAGTCTGGATTATGATCAGACACTGCATACAAGTATCACAGTGACTGATCAGAATCCTAACTGTTTGACAATCAATAAATTTTTCATACCTCTCTTTCCTTTCCAATTACCATTTGATCCCCAAAAATATCCATTCCCAATTTCTGCTGATAGTACAAGTTTATGGTCTCTGCAGTATCCTTTACAGATTTGAAAGTGCTTTCTTTCATTTTTAAGCAACTTATTTCTGCCTTCAGTTTTGCAATCTCTAGTGTAGTTTTTTCCTTTTCAAGGATTATTCTTTCACTATCAAGTTTAGTGTTTATTAGAGTCTCACTTTCCTGCTCAGATTTTCTTCTGTTTTTCCGTCCACTGCTCTCTGAATAAAGACAGAAAGAGATACAGTTTAACATCTCTATTATGACCACTAAAATGAAGGCTAATTCACTGTATGAGACACAGGTGGCAGCTTAATGGAAAGTGGAAAAATACCCATTAAACTTAAAAATAATTCCATTTTAAAACTCTTTGAACCCTAATCGCACATATATGCATCACTTGCAAACAGTGTACCAGTGAGGAGTACACTTGTCCTATGCAAACAGTGTAGACCCTGATCAGAGGGCTCCTTAATCCTTTGAACCCTAGTCACGCATATCAGCGTCCTTTGCAAACAGTGTAACTTTGAGAAGTACACTTGTCCAGTGCAAACAGTGAAGATCCAGATCAGAGGGCTCCAAAAGGAGCCCTCTGATCAGGTTCTTCACTGTTTGTCTTAATGCCAAACACTGACAAAAACAACCCTTAAAAATCAGAAATGAACTAGACTAAAATGGAAACTGGAATTGTCCATTTAAAGTTTCAGGGAGGAAAGAGTTAAGGTACTACACTGTTTGTCAATTTGACATATATTGTAAAATTCAACCCTAAAAAGTCAAAAATGGACTAGACTAAATTGAAAACTAGAATTGTCCAGTTGAGGTTTCATGGAGGAAAGGGTTAAACAGCCATGAATATGCACCATTTAGGAACTCTACTGTTTTGTTTTCTGTCTGTCTGTCTGTCTGTCGTAACCTTCCTTTAACCCATTACCCCTTAAAAACGCCTTTTTACACCTCTATTTATTCCTCCATTGAAGAAAATAGTTCCAATTTATACAGCCAAGAAAATGTATCAGAAGAAATATTTTCTATATCCTTGCTGATGGTAGCTTAAAGCAGGCTGAAAGTAAAGCAGAATGTGCCTTAAGGCACATTCTGCTTTACTTTCAACCTGCTTTAAGTGGTCACCTGTTTTCAAAGCTAGAAATAGGCTAAGAGGTAATGGGTTAAGCAGCCATCTGTCTTAAACACCATTATTAATTAATGCAATTTGTAGGCTTTCTCTATAAAAAAAATACCTTTATGGCTATTATCACCCCAAATTAAAGCTGACCACCATGATTAACTTGGAAAAAAATAAATCATGCATAAACCAGGTTTTAAGGGGAACAAATATATACTTATAATGTGAGCCCTGGGTTAGGAAAGTACAAGGGAGGTAATCAAACACAATACTATGCATCAAAACTTTTCAGCCCTATGACTTTCTGCCAAGTTATCTGATTGACCTTTTGTAAAAACATAGACCACCATGATGAACTCTATATTTAACATAGTCTTTAAGGATATCAGTTCAAATTTGACCAATCAAAAGCTTTAAAATGGTCTCAGACTTAACTAAGATAAGATAATCTTTATTTATAGTTGGTTATTATCAAACATGTTAACACTAGCTCAGAAGCTTTATAAACATGGACTCTAACTGCTTTGAAAGCACACTTATTACTAGTGACTCAGTCCATCTGTAGTTTGAAGTATATGGTACTTAAACTTTTTGTCATGCTTTTTCATTTTAAGTTCTTACCTGTGCAAACTTCACTGTCTGACTTTCTTTTCTCCGTGGCATGACTCTGAGTACTGGCAGTTACTTTTTTGCTGGCGTCTTCTGTAGCACAAAAATATTCTATACAACTAAAGCAATATTCAGCAGCATCATCATCATCATCCAGTTTAGTTTAACCAGGCCATTGATTACTCCTTCTTATAAGCATATTTGATGTAAATTGCTTATTTGGAAAAGTAGGTAAAATACCAATGTCACATGGTAATGCACATTGGTCGAAAGGTCATGACCAAATAAAGACAAATGTGAAGTATTAAAGGCTCATGTTTTAGACAAGGCTTTGTGGCACAAACAGGGAGGGCAAATTAACTATATGCCCATACATCCCAAATTCATCCTCAAATTTATCCAGCATGAACACAGAATTTCCACTCAAATGCATAGAGTGATTGGTGAAATACAGACACACACCAAAAATATATTTTGTAAGATATGGATCTTGACTGTTTGCATATTTATAGGACAAGCTTAGAGTCTGCTCCTTAGAGTCATCTAGCTTAATCTTCAAATAGTGCAGTATTGATTACCTGTTGAATTGTCTGCAACTGCATGATTGGTTGATTCATTGGTTGATTCATTTGTTTCAGGCGCTAAAATTAAAAAAAAAATTATTAGTTTAAACAGTTAAAACTATTAAAGGTATTGTATACATTCAGTAAGACTTTGCATAGATTTGTGACATTATACTGTACATGTTAAATACATTACTATACAATTATATGCTTTGATATTCTCTCTAAGACAGAATTCATTAATCAATCTAATAACGTTTTAACCCCTTCACTGCCATGACGTCGTCAGATTTAAACAATTATCATCTGCTTTTATTTCTCAAATCTAAAGTTTAGGTATTTTGACTTATAAAATATAAAATTGAGTGTCAAACAGTTTGGGTCCTGATCAGACGCCACGCTACGCGGCGTCTGATCAGGATCCAAACTGTTTGCAAATAGCCATTGTACTCCGGGTAAGGCAGTGAAGGGGTTGAACTTTTCCTCCATGTAACCTCAATTGGACAATTCTAATTTTCAATTAAGTCTAGGCCATTTTTTTTTCAAAGTTGATTATTAAATTATATGTAAAAATGACAAACAGTTTGGAATATAATCAGAGGGCTCATATAGAAGCCATCTAATTAGGGTTTACACTGTTTGCACAGACCAAAAAAAAATGCCCTGACTAAGTCATGCTGGGGCATAAAAAAAGCATACCCATGGAAAAACAATAGATGAACTAACACTATGACAGAGTGGAAATTTGCTAAAGTTACATTTGTGAACAGGTCCTAGTTATGTGCACTGATTGTAATTTCTTCATGACAGACTCTACCTCTAAGGAAAAAATTTAAAGCCAACCCACCATCGGTGTCCACTCCGCATGTGAGGCCTTTTATCCCAGGCCTATCTCCCATAGAATTTAGAAGAGCTTCCTCTGATGCTGACAGGGTTGGTGGGGCAGGACCTCCTCCTGTCTGTTTCCTTGCCTTGCGCTGGCTATCTATTTTCTCCTTGGCTGCAATGTTATTAGAAAATAACATTATATAAAACTTAAAAGTTTAAACATTTCTATGACTTGTAATAGACATGAGTATGAAGTTGAAATGTTTTATACATGCAATAACAAATTTCTCTATTAGGACCACTATAAGTATAATAGATGGATGAGTCATGACAGTTAAATACTTTGAGCAAGGAGTATTCTGTTTTACTGTCAAATGCTTTCAGTAGTTACCTGTCATAAAGACCTAAAAATAAACACAATTAAGTGGTTGTAAGAAACAGGTTTTACTGTATCTGAAATAGTTGTCTGCTGTTTTTAATGAATGACAAACAGTTGCCACATCCTAGATCCGTTACGCAGCGTCTGTGCTAAACGCTCTTTAGAAGGGTATTCATTTTCCATCCCTATAACATCTCCCTCCTAACAACACACCCAAATGTGTCTACCATTGGGTGTTTTTGTTGAGATGGAGCGCTGTCGGTTATGTAGCTTGATGTCATTAAATGGTTATTATTGTAAACTAAACATTGTACCACTAACTTTACCAGGTTTATCAGTGTTTTTAATCCTGCTTGTCTACCAAGTGTACATTTCTTGATGATACATTATGACATATGTCTGTTTATGAATGTACTTTACATCTCTTGTCATCAATAATATTTAACCACTAAATTGAAAGCCTTCTATTACCTCTCTGCTTCAAATTGAAGTATTTCTTCTTTACTTCCTCTGGGTCTCTCTTGGTCTGTACACACTGCCTGCAAATGGTTATGGTATGTATTAATTATCAAACTATAACTATGATTCAATCAAGTCAATAATTATTACGAATTTCATATCAATGGCAACTGTGCAGGTGGAAATGCATTCACTTATTGACACTTAGTATCACTAGCAAAACACACGTTTAATATCAATCACCTGATATATGAGATTATTAATCTGATGATCCTATATAACACTGCCGGAATAGCTCAGTGGTAGAGCGTCCACTTGCAGTGCGGGAGGTTTCGAGTTCAATCCCCGGCCGGGTCAAAACAAAGACTTGAAAATTGGCTTTCCTCATTGGCGCTCAGGATTTCGGGTTAGCATTACGACTGTTTTGTCGGTGTCAGGATAAACTGAATGACTGGGTACAGTTTGAAGTTTAAGCTGTATATATATCACAGGTGCCTATGGTTATTGAAAATGCCATTATAATAGTGGTTAGGTAAATAGTGGGGAGGGGTGGGGGCATTTATAACGATATTGGTACCTGTGATATGACCTATATATAGATAGATCTAACGTTATTCAGAAAAACTGGCAGTTAAATTGAAACCCCATTCGAAAGGCCCACAATTTTTTTAGTGGTTATTTGTATATGGCACAATATGTTCAGAAAATAAAGCGTCAGTGAACACTGTTATACTTTTTTTCACTAATCATTGACTCTTGAAAGGATTTCGTTGAATCACAAGCTGTAAAATAGCAAACGCTCTAAACTTACGAGGTCACTTTGTGGGCTATTTCAGCCCAAGCTTCGGCCCTCCTTCTGCCAATGGGCTTGCCACTTGTCGGCGCTCTAAGGTCACCGAAAAGCAATTCCTCGTTGGTTAAAACTTCTTCGATTAGTAGAAGCTCTTCGGATGCTATCCATGGTTTTTTTCTTGGTTTTTTTATTTGTTCTTCATTTGATTTTTGAGGACAACTGTCAATTGGTGGACACGCCTCCATGTTGTTGTTATCGACGCTCTCGTGTTACTATCTATAACGTTTTATAAAAACAACATCCGGTCGCTATTTTTAGATATTTCGGCCGCTCACATCTACGAATTTAATAAAATAAGTATGCTCCCCTGAGTTCGTGCTCAGCGGAGGTTTATAAGCGGCGTTTGAGTTTGAATCTCAGGGGAGCACAACTCAAGCAGTTGAGTACGATTTCAAGCTGAGCATGAGATCGTACTCAGGAAATGTTTATAAGCACGGGGCCTGGACTCAAGCTGTAAGTCACTCGCCATTATAAGTATTCTATCAAAATGTACACTTATATGAAACTTTGAGATAAACAGCAGACGACAAATTAAAGCAGACGATAATGCAGCCATGAAAAGGTTGGAGATAAATGTCTTGTTTGGGTTACAACGACAAACCTCGTAGTAAGGAAGGAGTCGTTGTTGGGAGGGTCATTGAAGGGAGGGAGCACTGATTAACCTCTCTGTTACGACATAAGTGTTTCCTTCATTCAACGGCCATCCGAACAACGATTCCTTTCTGATAACAATGCTGCCCGCTGTTTCCCTAATAAGACCGTGAATTCTGACTACCGCTTTCTTTGCTAAAATATCGTTTGCTTAAAACAGTCGTCTGCTATTTTTCTGAAACTTACATATTTGACAGTTTGACAGGAAAGGAATAATGACAAGTGGTTGATAGTTTGACTCCAGATCAGACGATGCGTTACGTGGCGTCTGATCACGGCCCCGTTTCATAAAACTTCTTACGACAAATGTTGTCGTAAGTGAAAATTAAACGATTCCAAAAAGATGTCACAAGACAGGATTTGATGGAGAAATGAATAATAATTGATACTTTTATAATCTGACTTACGACAACATTTGTCGTAAGGATTTCCATGAAACGGGCCCCTGGAATCAAGCTGTTCGCAAGCGTTAGCCAAATCATGATCAGCTCTCTAAGGGTACAGTGGAGAAAACGTTATTCTTTTCCAATAACCGCGTTTACGCTAAAACTATTATTTGCAGTGCAAACAGTTTGGAGCCAGATCAGACGCCGGGTAACCCGGCGTCTGATCAGGCTCCAAACTGTTTGCCATCAAGATAAACATTAATTATCCGAATTGTCCAAATGTTGCACTTTTCTACGTTTTAATGTTTTGTGGTTGCGTACGTTTGCGTTTAAACGGGAAAGAATAACTTTTCTCCACTGTATTCATTTATCCTTCTTATAACAACCCCTTCCGTACAACACACATACTCTTTGTAAAAGAGGGTTTAACATGTACAGTACCGTGCAAAAAGTATTCGTTAAATGGCGGCCATATTGGATTTGGTCAGGATAATTAACGGGTGTTTCAAAGCTTTTATAACAGAAACTCTAACAGAAACGAACACGTAAACTTGATTTCTCTGACCTCAATACTAAGTAAGATGTCCCTTGAATGTTATAACCTGCAATACCATACGGGAAATAGACATGTAGAGGCTTTGAACATAGGTCGGTGGGATTTTAGTCCAGATACGAAAAATTTCATCGTACAAATCCTGATTGCTATTTATGAAATTGACTCGCACAACAGTTTTCTCTTAATATACAGCCAGATATTTTCAATAACGATCAGATCAGGTGATTGTGCTGGCCAAGAACTTGTTTTTATATTATTTTGGACCTTGTCAACCGAGATCGCACCCGCACGATGCACCGGGGCGTTATAATCCTGAAATAAATATAAATTGGTCGAGAAATGTCTTGCTACAACAGGCCAAAGATAATCTTCGATGATTTCTCTACAGTTTACTATTTGTATTACCGTTTAAACTTACAGTTTATATCTGTCAGCGAATCCCAGCGGTTGGTCTGCACGGTCCGCTCAACTGTCAGATACTCATTTTCACCCACTACGCGAGGTCTCCGTGATATAGGAACATTTTCAATTGATCCGGTTGTCTTTTATTTATTCAAAAAAGAGAATACTGTACTGTAAGGCCTCTGTAATAATCGTGAAGTTTCTGCGATTCGAAATCCATTTAAAAACATATATACGGCTACGTTTTCCATGTCACTTCTCAATTCTGGGCCCTTTCAGCCCCATTTTGATTCAACTACAAAACAAACTTTATGACGTATATATTACAACCACTTTTACGTCATACCATTTTCAAGGAATCAAACTATTTATAAATCTAAAATTTTACATGTTTTGCTATTTTTAACTCAATTTGAAAGGGGAGGAAAATCGCGCGAGCTTAATTATCGCGACGTCGCGACGCCATTGAATACTTTTTGCACGTTACTGAACCTTAAAAGAAACCTTTATATAAACAATAAGAAAATTACTTATGTTTAAAATAAGTCAAAGCAATGAACAAATATTATTGTCATGACCGAAATTGAACCCATGCGGAAAGTGGGAAGCATCGAAACTTCAGCGAGCGTTTCTCCCGTAAGCATCAACCGGGCATTCCGTATCTTGGGCCCGTTTCATAAATCTTTCTACAATAAATGTTGTCGTAAGTCAGATTAAAGTCTCATTTTGTATTTATTTCTCTATCTAATCCTGTTTTGTGAGATCTACTCTTTTTAATTGTCTTGAAAAGAGTATTTAACAGAGATGTCACAAGACAGGATTAGATAGAGACATCAGAAATAAAATGCAGGGGCGTAGCCAGCGACCATCAGTTTGAAAAATGAAAAATCAAGCATGGCCAAAAATGGCATAAAAACCGAAGGCTAAGGGGGGTTAGACCTTAAAGTCTAAAATGAAGATTTCAAACACACTTCAGAGCTCACCATTTCAGTTCTAATTTCCATTTTTTTCTCCCCGGGGGAGAACCCCGGACCCCCTCCAGCATTGATCAATTTCAAGTTTTAGAAAACCAATAACTTAGTAACTACAGAGATGGCAGCTCCAACCTACGGTGCTACATGTAATCTGCTACATGTACCTCTCGTGCGTCTAAACATTGAGTCAATTAGTTATATAATGTTATGTCTTATATAACGAACCTTTGAAGACAATTGTATGGATCACATAGTTCGTATTTAGTGCCCAAAATCCCCCACCAACAATTTTTCATAGTTCATATACATGTGGATCGTACGTACAATGTATACCTAAATCGTCTAAAAGTCGAAAGTTCTTGGAAATATATAGGTTAGTCACATTGATCGTATTCAGTGTCCAAAATCCCTACAAACACACTTCAGAACTCACCATTTCAGTTCTTATTTCGATTTTTCTCCCGGGGGATGACCCCCGGACCCCACTTTCATCGGTCAAGTTCAAGTTTCAGAAAATAAAGAACTTAGTTACTAGAAAGTTGGCAGCCTGAAAAACTTCTACAGTGTTTCGTGTACTTCTCGTGAGTCTTAAAGTCAAATAGTTCTAGCAGTGGAAAAATTAGTCACAAGATAAGGTTGTGTCTAATAAAACAGAGCCTTCAAAGCAATTGTATGGTTCACCTTGATCGTATTCAGTGTCCCTATTCCCTCCAAAAACACTTCAGAGCTCACCATTTCAGTTCTTGTTTCCATTTTTCTCCCCGGGGGATAGTAATACGAACTTAATAGCTCAGTGACATATATCGCCGATTCGAAGTACTTAGATCGTGGGTTCGAATCTAAGTAAAATCTAATTTAAATTCACCATTTAAGCTGTTTGTTGATGTTATTGTTCGAACAACTTTGCTTTTTTTGTGTGAATATATTCTCTCTTTATACATGTATCAGATCTACTTACAACCTATTATCCGATTTTTCTGACTTATCCGAGTAATTTTTAAAACTGAATAGTTAATAATGGTAAATAGGTAAGCAAAGTAACATCGAACATATACCCGTACACTTTCCTACTTGAGATAAGCATGATCCCCGTGCAGCACGAAACCGCTGCGCTAACGTTACTTATATTTTATTCTTTCCCAATAAACGCATTTATATACAAAACTATTATTTCCATTTACAGTAAATTTCCACAGTTTAGAGCATTGCGTTTTCGTTTAAACGGGAAAGAAATATAGTGTATTCTCTACTGTATATTGCTTTCAATGTATATTGTTGCCTAGTTCCCGTCGTACTTAAAAAGTACGTCAGGCAAAGCGTAATATGCTCGTAATACGTGTGTATCAAAGATATAGCGATCTAAACAAAACTGTTATGTCATTCACACTAGACAAATAACATACTTGCTTGTGCATTCAGAACATTTTCTGTTAAATTCATGTTAAATGCCAGATAAACACACATTGACCAATACTGTGTATATACGCTGGAAATATGGGATAATAAGGTATATAATAAGGAATAAAAAGAAAACAATTTAGAGACATTTCATCACTTTAACATTGAATAATTCATTCCCTCTGTAGAATGATTCTTCATTTGAGTTTTGAGAGTGTAAATCAATGCACATTACGGTAATGTTGTTAATAAAAGGGAGATAATTTGAACGTTTTTGACATTTTCTCTTCAAACCTATTCCAAATGTGATCTTTTTGTTATTCTTTCTTGAAAATTGAGGCAGATTTGTAACTTTGAAACAAAATTTGCATAAAATGATTTGTCTAGATTTAAAATAACAACAAAATAAGAGAATTATCTCCCTTTTCTAGGTAAATATCCCTAAAAAATTATATGTGGGGTATTTTCCCAATATATGAATTAATATGGGGTATTTACTCCTAGTTTAAGTAAATATTAAATTATGTACATATTGTCAATTTGACATGCTTGGTATATTTAACTGGCGACCATCTTGGAAAAAATGGCCGCCATAGCCACACTTGACATTTTTCGCGATGGCACTATGGCCAAAATTCTTAAAAATTATGTATTCTATGCATATATAACAAGTGTTGTTTTTTTGGCTATGTTGGACATCTTGAGAAATATGACACATTCTTACCCTGAATTTGGTGCAATTTGTCGCGATTTTTTGTAGGAAAAGCAAAATAAAAAGACCCCCGTATAAAATAAAAAAGCACCATCGGTCTAAAATTAACTAAAACTTTATTGAAAAGTATATTTCTGTCTGAAACAAGCAATTACATGCAGAAATCCCACTGATTTAGACCCTGGAGTCTTTTTAAAGCCACCCGGTATTCCAACCGTAGCGAGAGAGGTCAGAGGTCAAATCGAGCTTGGCACTATAGCTATTTTTCTTTCTTATGTCATGATATGCATTTGTGCCACAAGTTTCATGCTTTTACCACAAAGTGCACGATTTTGCCTTATTTTGGCACGAGGCCGCCGGGCTATAGTACCACGCGTCAAAATATTATGACCGAAATATGGGCGGTGTGCTTTGATTAGTTGAGCGTTGGATCGCAAGCGATTACTAAGGGTCTGTGTGTCTGTATGTGTTCTCTGGTTCACATTCAATTTCACGTTTATATTTCGCGATCAATGTGGTTCGACAGCGGGCGGCCCGCATTTAGAGTTCCTGAAATGCTGATAACTTTCACATGATATTTTCGGCACGTGCTTATAGTAGAAAATTTACATAAAGAAAAGTTCGATAAGCTTCAGTGTCTACTTCGTTAGCGCAGTTGGTATAGACATTTGACAAGCAATCCAATGGTTTTAGGTTCGAGTCCCACTTACTTCAAACTTTTTTTTTAAAGTCCCATTGTGTTTTCAGACCTTTTCTTAATGTCTGAAATACAATAACGGTTAATAATAATGTTTGAACATTCTTATGGGCCAAACTGATCTATGAAATGATGAAGACGGACCTAAATCACAAAAAAGGCCGATTTAAAATCATAACAAACCGAAAATAGAACGTCTGACATAAACATTACCGCACGGCTTAGTATCACGTGATGCAGTCGGAATCAAATTCACCGTGTGCAATCGTATCTATCTTCGCCCGTCCATCCATCAGTCAGTTAGATTATCACACTTTTTTGTCCGCTCTCTAACTCGAATATTTTTTATCCGATCTTCCACAACCTTGCTGAAAATGTTCATTGATATAAAATCAAGGTTTAGTTTGATTACTACTAAAATCGCATAAGGTATATCTGAGTTATTGCCTTTTTATTAATAAAAAGTGACTGTTTCAGTCATTTTTGCAACCTAACACATACAGTTTTTATCGGATATTCACTAAACTTGCTGAAAATATTTAATTATATAAGATTTAGGTCTAGTTTGATTATTACAAAAATCGCATGAAGCATGTACGAGTTTTGGCCTTTTAAGTATTAAAAATGAATGTTTCAGCATGTTTTGCTTTCTAACACATACAGTTTATATCAGATATTCACCAAACTTGTTGAAAATGTTTATTAATATAAAATCTAGGTTAGTCATCTTAACTACTAAAATCGCACAAGGCATGTTGGAGTTATTGCCCTTGAATGACTAAAAAATTCATTTTTTAATTATTCAAGGGCAATAACTCAGACATGCCTCATGCGATGTTGCTAGTTATTGAACCTGACTTAGATTCTATACTAATAAACATTTGTAGCAAGTTTGGTAAAGATCCCAAAAGAAGTATTTGAGTTAGACAGCGGACAAGGCTGAAACAGTCATTTTCAGCAAGCTCAATGTATAGATTCTCCGTAAATGTTTTTAATCGCTTACCCCCAGTGAATAATATGACACGTTTTGACTGGACCTCATAGTGTTTAACCCTGTGCCTACTTACTGGTCGTAACTTTACGCCGTTTACAAACTGTTTGAATCTAGAAAGACGCCGCGTGACGCGGCGTCTCATCTGGATCCAAACTGTTTGACACTCGTCTTAAGGTTTGTTTAATTAAAACAATGCATAAATCTAAACTGAACAAATTTTGCAGACGACAATGTCAAAGCAGACGTCTGTGCAGCAGAATAAGGGTTAACCAGATGCTCCAGTTATACATGTATAAGCGGGAGTAATCTGAACTTATCTAACATTTTCTCACTCATTTCAGCACCGAATGCTATGGTGTTACTACTGATTAAACCGTCTCTTCGAGGCAATTTTAATGAGTATGACACCATTGGGTTTAAAAGCAGAAATAAAGATTTTAGTTTTCGAAATACTTCCGTTATCTGGAGCCCTGTATTTACAGACTTGTCCTTCTTTCCATTTACAAGGAAGGCTTTTTAATTTGTGCTGCACCAAAATATTATAAATAAAATTTAAAAAGCGAATTTTTTAGATAAAGCCGGTTTTTGTGAAAGAATCAAGTCCCACGTAGTTCAAATGTGACCCCAAACAACCGTTGTATGCAGGTTTCTCCAAAACACAATGCGGCTTTAAAATAAATTGTCCGATTTATTGACTAATCAATCCATAAGGCAGTGATCAAAGGACATGCTATGTTTAGTAACTAATTTGATAATGAATAATATCAGATGCAGTATAGTCAAGTGACTTAACTTTGTGTGGATTTATAGCATGTATGGTAGATAGCAGCTTAACACATGACAAAAGTAATGCTATAAGATAGATCCTAAAGGAACTTTTATGTATAACTTTTGTCATGCATTAAGCAGTCACCTGTCTTTAAATATCTACAGGCTATCGTATTCAATGGTCAATTATTACAGGGTTGACTTATGGTATGCTGACGGCATTTTAAAGTTGAACTCATTGAAGGTAACTCGGGTTGTGTTAACATTTTGTCAGAATTTCTGGAAATCATGTATAAAATGTAAAGCCTACTGTATTTTTCATTAAGTTTTTGTGACTAGTAGAATTAAGTAATATCTATCTAATAAGTATAAAATTAGTGTATGTTAAACAGTTAGATTTTTTGTAATTTGAAAATTGCAAAATTTGACTTTTTTAAAGCATTGTTATTTCCAGAAAATATGTCATGAAATATTTTTGTTTGCACAATATTTTATAGCCTCTGTACAGTTTACTTGAATGTACAGAAATTATTGAGTATTATTTTATAAAGAAAATATTCCTGTTTATTTAAAAAGGAACTTTTCTCGACAAAAGGTCCTGTCAGAAAAAAACGGTGGTGTGACTTTTTTTATTTTAACGATTTTTCACTCTCCATATGGTATATTTCAATTTAATCCAGGTTTCAAAGAACTCTGACAGGGAATAAATTGAATAGAATAGAATAGAATACATTTTATTTCGGATTTAAACATACAGTTTATCATCCCTATACATTGTACAAAATCAAGATATAATCAAAGTCAAGCAAACCACTTGAGTACATAACAAATCAGAAAGAACATATGTCATATGACATATTTCATTACGCGGAAGGTAAATTTTGATTAATTACTAAATACTTTAAACAGAAAAAAGATTGCTGCGTATTTTAAGTGCGCATTTAACGTACGTTACTAGCTTTGAAATTACAACTTCATTGTTGGAACTTAAAAGCTGAGTCAGTTTTAACATATTCGGTCTGGTTCGAAAATAATTCGGAATATATCTTTGTCTAATAACTTTGTCCTTCTCACATATAAATATACAGAGAAACTCGTCTTCAATGTCTCTAGTGTCACATACATCACAGTATCTTAGATGCCTTTCTATACGATGTCTACCATACCGACCAGTTTCAATTTTCAATTTATGGCAAGAAGTACGTAGCTGTGTCACACATTTAAGTTAACTGTATGGTATATTCATGTTTAGATAGTTTTCATACCCAAACGAGGTTTTCAAATGTTTGTATATGATAAGACTATTATTGTTTTGCAATGAATTGTCCCATTCCTGTTGGAAGCAATCAACTATTCTTTGTTTAAATATACATATAAATACATTTGGAATAAAAGAAAGTGGGTCTTCCCATACATGTCCAAAACCATACCTAAATAACAGTTCTTTGATACCTGATGCCCAGTTAGTATGGTTGTTCCTTGCATCTGTCAGTACACATGCATATGATTGTCTGATAATATAATTTTCAGTTGTCAATACTTTAAACCAGTATTTTAAGATACAAACATACCGGTTTATATATAGAGGAAATCTCCCAAGTTCACCGTATACACTGCTGCATTGCTTGCACTGAGTTTAAGTCCTAAGATACGTTTGCAAAAACGTAAAGGTATGCGCTCTAGCTCTTTACTTTTGGTAAACCCCCATACTTCAGTGGCATAATTTAAAATAGACGCCACAAAAGAGTCAAACAATTGACACTTCGTTTTTGGTGTAAATGTTAACTCCTTCATGTTGCAAAGTAGAACATTCATTGCTTTTAATAAACAGACCCGCGAATCACCTTAATAGAGATTGTTTGAAACCGAAAGTATCAACGGGGGTAACCGACACGCACGATTTCGTTGAGTAACGATTCCTGCATTATCGTACCTTGTTAGCACGAGTTGGGCGCGTTTGCCCTTAATTTGTCTTATTTGCTGGAACACTAGCATTATTTCCGGCTATTATATATAATAATTATCATATCAGTTTGATGTAACATCTGTACTGAGCCGTTGGTGTATTGATTAGGATCCCTGCTGTTCGTCCAGGCGGCCTAGGTTCGATTGCCGTCTCCGGAATATATTTTTCTTTTTTGGTCACACATTTTTAAACGCAGTAAATAATAAATATCATTTACTTTACTTATTTATTTTTCGGAAAACCATTAAACAATAACTAAACTTATATTTGATTTACAACTCAAAGTTTAATTAGCACCAAGGGTATACGCCTTCAATTAATGCATTGATCATATCACTGTCTCACTGTATAACTTCCAAAATATTTTGTTCAATTCCATCCAAACATGAAGAAATCAATTATATAGGTTCATTTCACAAATGCTGATACATATCACGAATGAATCGCGCCGTTATTCATTCGTGTACATGTAGATCTACACTTTTACATTTGTTCAGGTTCCGTAGGTGAAAATTGAGGAAATTCTGAGATTTCATCAATATTTTGAACTCATTGAATTTTACTTTTTAATGTTCTTAGAGGTGTTATTCGATGGTATAGGTCGTTTGCAGTTCAAAAAAACCACAACAAATCTTATAATTTTAGAACTAATGGACGTATTTAATTAAATTTTGCATACATCTATGATGTGCCTATACCAACTCTGGCAAGGAAATTCAGAATTTTTGATAATCTAACTAAAAACTTTTCTTCTCCGATTTGAGAAAAATGTACATTCAGCAGTATTATTGGAAACGTCCAAATATGTTAAAATTCATTGAACTTTTAAAATCTGAAAATGAAAGTACCTTAAGAAACTTAGCCTTATTTATCTACAAAGGGTTTGAAATGAGGAACAGTACTAACTATTTGAATTGATAGACTGTCCTTCTCTCCTTAAATTACAAGTATTTATCATAATGTCAATATGAGAGCATTTCTCTAGTTTTGAAAACAGGTTATCACTTGAGGCGGGGCGAAAGTAAATCGGAAATCACCTTAAGGCGCATTCTGCTTTACTTTCAGCCAGCCTTAAGCTTGCAACTACTGTATCAATTTTGATTTATATACTACAGAACAGTTATTGTATTTTAGCCCGTTTCTAGTCTTGAAACAGGGTATAACATGAAGCGGATTAAAAGTAAAGCAGAATGAGCATAGTGCGCTTTCTGCTTTACTTTCAGACAGCTCTATTGCTTCTAACACTTTATTATCTATGATGTATATACTAAGGAATAGCTACAGTGGTTTAGCTTGTTTCTGGTTTTTCAAACAAATTTGGCTTGAAGTGGGTTGAAAGTTGAGCAGAATGAGCTTTCAGTGCATTCTACTTTACTTTCAGCTAGCTTTTAAGCTTTTTAAAAACAGGTGACCACTTGAGATGGACTTAAAGTAAAGCAGAATGCGCCTTAAGGAGTATTCTTAAGGAGTATTCTTCTTTACTTTCAGTTAGTCTAAAGAGCATATTATAGTTAAAGGGAGATAACACTTAGAACGGAATGTATTTAAAATCACTGGGTTATCTCCCTTGGGTTTTGATTGTAAATAGTTTATGTACTTATCTACTGTGTAGATGCCGACTTGCTGTTGATCATGTAATATATGTGTTTCCTGTTTTGTGGTGTGATAGGCAAATTGCCTTTTTCCGAAATAAACATATATATAAATTTAGTGTCGCTAAAAATGGTCAATTACGTGGGGTGTTATTGGCTATTACCTTGATCACGTTTGTTTATATTGGAGAATATCCCTAGTTAAAACACGATGATGACGTCATTCTATTGTCCTAGCAGTACTGTCGTTTTCAATACTGGACGGGTATCAATAGGGTATTCTCGCTTACCGTACCGTATTTGTGCACGAGCAGTCCAATATTACTAATATTGGACTGCACGTGCACAAATACGGTACGGTAAGCAAGCTTATATTGTACTACACACTAATATTGTATTGCTAGGCATGGCTTGTGAGACACACAAAAAATACAGTAAAACCTCTCTGTTTTGACCAATAAACTGTGTGTGAACTACAGTGGATAAAACGTTACTCTTTGCCAATAAACTTGTTTACGCTAAAACTATTATTTCCTTGCAAACAAATTGAAGCCTGATCGAACGCCGGGTAACCCGGCGTCTGATCAGGCCTCAAACTGTTTGCCACTCAGATTAAAAAATAATAATAAAAAATGTCAAAAAATGGTAATTTCCTACATTTTAGCGATTTGTGTTTGCGTTTCGTTTGCCTTTAACGGGAAAGAATAACGTATTCTGAGAAAACTTTTCTCCACTGTATAGTGGAGAAGATCTTATTATTTCCCGTTTAAACGCAAAGGAAACGCAAACGCATTGCGTAAAAATGGAGAAAATGACAGCTTGTTGACAATTCTGACTACTTATTTAAATCTGAGCCTAGTCAGACGCCGGAAAACTCGGAATCTGGTCTGGCTCTAGAATTGGAAATAATAGTTTAAGCGTAAACGCGTGTATTTAGAAAGAATAACGTCTTCTCCACTGTACTTATTGAGTGTTTTAGACAGGTGACTGCTTAAAGTAAAGTGACATTAAAACTATAAGCTCCTACAGGAGCTTTCTATTTTGCTTTCATCTTGCTTTAAGCTGTCAACTGACTGCTATACAATCAATTAGCCGTATTTATTTTAGTGGTCGTAAAAGTCGTAAAAGAGAGGGTTTACTGTATTTTAGCAGTGTCATGACAAAACCAGACTTACATGTATTGCGCTGCAAACAGAGTAGATTAAGACCAAATACGGCTTCAAAGACGCGATGACTGTTCAAGATATACGCTGTTTGAGACTTACAAGCATCTTCAAGATTTTAAACAGTTTTATATTATACAATATGTGGCAGTGTGTAGCAAACTCAATTTCAGAGCCTAAGACGACAGTCTTTCTCGAAAGACCCTGGAACGTTATCCTTTCACGTTCATCATAGTGTTTTTAACATTTACAGCGAAACCAGGGTTTATCATTTTTACACTATATTTCAGTAGCAAGTTTCGCAAGTTTTGACTGTTTTGCATTTACTATGGGATTTAAGCAAGTGAATTTGGACGATAGATTTATCACGCGTCCTGATTATTTGGACTAGTCTAGAGGCGACAAAGTATTCGAAATCCTCGACACTGTTAGCCTACATTGCGAATAGGAGAAAACAACTACATTATATTTTGTAATTGTCATTAAACAGAAAAAAAACGATCAAAATTGCAAATCTATGTCCCGGCTTATGACCAACATTTGCTGATCACATTGTCAGCAGTGCAGACCAAGAATGGAACAAGCACTTAAACTTTCCCAAGCGGCATTTAAGCATGATATACACTATTATCAAATTGGACATTTGTCCCACTTGTGACCCTGACAACGGTCAAAACCCTTATACTACATGTACTATAATCGACTAAAACAAGCATTTAGTAACAGTTTAGCTTCTCATAAGAAGCAACTACATCTGACAAGAACATGCTGTTCAATACGTTTCTGCTGTTTCTCTAAACCAATTAAGTAGGGCGTATAATTGCGTGAATGTTTATCATTTGTTATTTGAATGGCAAATCAAGTTTGCTGTCGCTACAAACCAAAAACAAAAATCACAGTTATGAACGTGAAATGGTAAAAATTGCAAAATGTAGGGTGTGTTTAGAAGGAACTCTGTTTCTTTCGTTCAAGAACTTATCAAAAGATGAATATTTAAGCAGATGCCATTTTTTGTAAAGTAGACGGTATTTGAGCCGGAAAAGGGTTACGATTCTGACAAACCGTGCGACTATGTAGGGTCTACACAGTTTGAGAAGCATAAATTGGGTTTCCCTTTGTGGATATACTAATTTCCTATACACTAATATCCAATTCACTGTAAAATTTTCCACTATGTTAATATCCAGAAAATGTGAATACCTCGTCTACACGTTCCGACATTTTTATTGGCAATGAGTGCACGACACGCGACGGTGTAAGTGAAGCAATCCAATATTACCGAGACGAAGGGCACGTGCAAATCAAGGCCATCGTATACCACAGGGCTGATCACCTGTGTAAAGGATAAGGGATCAATAGGGTTATATTTTAAACTGACGAATTTGCTTTTATTTTAAGAAGAAAATATTAAACTAGGTTTGAATATATAAACGTACGGCTTTCATTGAAATATCTGCTGTTTTCAGAAAACGTGTTTTAAGTAAGATATAAGCCTCAAACGATCCAGTATGTAAAATATTGTACTGTGTTCGGCGCTACGCGCCTCACACAGTACAATATTTTACATACTGGATCGTTATCGTCTTATATCCTATACGTAAAATCCCGTGCAAGTTGCTTCTGTCTGAAAGGTGAATCCCGTGCTGATATTGGTTATTTAGTTGTACAAAATTAATTGTGAGGCCCCATAATCCATTACAATTTTACTATAATGCCTAAATCCACGAACTCTCACCAGGAATAAAGAGAATTGCAATTACTTTTCAAACCGAAGCTCTAACATTTTTACATGATTACAGAGCTCCAGATAAGAGAGAGAAAATTGAACAAGTCCAACATTTCTCACCCATTTCAGCACCAAATTCTATGGTGTGACTACTCATTAGAATCGCCTCGAAGAGAGACGGTTCTAATGAGTAGTCACATAATAGGGCTTAATTCAGAAATAAAGATTTTAGTTTTGGAGCTTAATATGTATCAGTGTTAGAGTTGTATTGCAGTACGTTCACGTTACGTTTCCTTTAAACGATAAAATGATAAAGGTTTTCGAACTGCTCTGGTTGAAAATTTGATACTGGTAAGTTGGTGTAGATCGTCTGGTATGAACATGTCTCTTCTGATATTTATCACATTTAGTTAGTTTGCGTTTTGTTGATAAAACTTTTGTTTGATAGGTACATGGTTCGGATCCTATTCAGATACAAAATGGCTCCGGTGTCCGATTAGGATCTATAATGTTCGCAAATAACAGTATGGTCGATTATGACGTTTAACGTACCCCAGTTAGGGCCTCGTTCGGTTAGTTGTAAACTGCTATGGTATGCGATAGCTTAACGGTGAGGCTTTACCGAGTCGTGAAAGATAGGCTGTTGAATAACTTAAAATCACCCTTCGGAAAAGTGTCTTCTACTGAGAAGTGTAAACTTTATATAGAAGTTGTGAATAAAACCGTTTTATTACGAAGAGAAAAAAAAATGTTCTTTTTTGTCAGAGTTGGTATAGGTGTATCATAAATCTATGCAAAATTCCATTTGTCTCCGTTGTCTTGTTATGGAGATATTTGAAAAGTATCGTGTTTGTTTGACAAATATGCTGAGATTTTCATAGAGATCCATCGGAGATTTCATTTGGTCGTGTATGTCCTTAAGTACGACGGGAACCAGGCAACAAGATACATTGAAAGCAATATACAGTAGAGAATACACTATTTTTCTTTCTCGTTTAAACGAAAACGCAATGCACTAAACTGTGGAAATTTACTGTTTGCAATGGAAATAATAGTTTTGTATATAAATGCGTTTATTGGGAAAGAATAAAATATAAGTAACGTTAGCGCAGCGGTCTCGTGCTGCACGGGGATCATGCTTATCTCAAGTAGGAAAGTGTACGGGTATATATTCGATGTTACCTTGCTTATAGGTCGTTTGCAGTTCAAAAAAACACGATAAATCTTAGATAATTTTCAAACTAGTAGACGTATATAAATGAAATTTTGCATACACTTATGATATACCTATACCAACTCTGTCAAGGAAATTCAGAATTTGTGACAGTCTAACTAAAACCTTTTCTTCTTTGTTTTATATAAATTTTGTGTCGCTGAAAATGGTCAATTACGTGGGGTGTTATTGGCTCTTACCTTGATCACGTTTGCTTATATTGGAGAGTATCCCATGGTAAAATCCCGTGCAAGTTGATTCTGTCTGCAATGTGAATCCCGTTTTGATATTGGTTGATCAAGTGTGAGGCCCCATAATCCAATACATTTTTATTATGCCTAAATAAAGAGATAAAACCGAAGCTCTACCATTTCTACATTATTACAGAGCTCCAGATAATAGAGAACAAAATTGAACCAGTATGAGTGGCACATGGCTCGGATCCAATTTATATACGAAATGGCTCCGGTGTCCGATTAGGATCTAACATGTTCGCAAATAACAACTTATGGTCGGTTAGTACGTTTAACGTACCCCAGTTAGGGCCTCGTTCGGTTAGTTGTAAACTGCTATGGTATGCGATAGCTTAACGGTGAGGCATTACCGGGTCGCGAAAGATAGGCTGTTGAATAACTTGAAATCATCCTTCGGAAAAGTGTCCCTTAGAAGTGTAAACTTTATATAGAAGTTATGAATAAAACTTTTTTATTACGGAGAGAAAAAAGATGGGTTTTTTTGTCAGAGTTGGTATAGGTATATCATAAATCTATGCAAAATTCCATTTGTCTCCGTTGTCTTGTTATGGAGATATTTGAAAATTATCGTGTTTTTTTTAACTGCAAACGACCTATACCTATTTACCATTATTAACTATTCAGTTTTAAAATGGTGAATTTAAATTAGATTTTACTTAGATTCGAACCCACGATCTAAGTACTTCGAATCGGCGATACATGTCACTGAGCTATTAAGTTCGTATTACTATTCAAATGCGTGTGTAGTATGAGTTTCTAAGTTCTTATTGATTTTTATCAAAATATTCAGCGGAAAATCCCGAATTCGTCGACGAAAGTAGACAGAAAGTGATGAGTACCAGGTCAAAAAAACATCGACACTATACAGACCTGGGGCCCGTCTTACGAAACGTCGTACGACAAATTTTGTCGTAAGTCGGATTCTAAGATTCTCAATTATTATATATTTATCAATTAAAAGATGATTCCAAAGAGATGTCACAAGACAGGATTTGAAGGAGAAATCAGAAATTAGATTTTATTTTCAAATGTCGACTTACGACCGTTTTTGTTGTACGAAGTTTAATGAAACGTGCCCCTGACCTGTACCTATATAATAAATGACTAGATAGATAACGAATGCAATTGCAATGTCTGTATCGTCAATTCTGGTAGCTTCGGACAGTCCGGTACCTTCGGACACTTTACAAATTACACAAAATGGAACACATCCACTCGCTGCAGTATGCCAGAATTCTGTCAAAACTTTGGAAAGAACGGCATTTGACTTTTAATGAAGAAAAAAAGATTATAGACTGTTTCATAGAATTTGACTGATCGATCATCCATTATCATAATTATGGTATTCATATTGCAATACAAAATTACCGTTACCTACCTACAGTCACGTTTGTCTTAAGAACATTACTTCCACAAATGTTTTTTTCTCTGACCTTCGTGTGTAAATAATAAATAGCTCGTAGTGTCCTAAAAGTGAACTAAAGTTTCAAACGTGACGTCACAAGCCTTCATATGACGTCATAAATCAGATCGTCCGAAGGTACCAGAAAGCTTCAGTGATAAAAAATGTTCAGGGGCATGTTTGTTTACGGTATGTACGCATTTTTTAAAGACTCATTTGTTGGATTCTCTGATGACTATTTTAAAGACTTTCTGTTGTTTTTGAGTTTTGGAATAAAAAATGTTACATTCATTCAATGTGTAAGTGCGCATGCGCGGATAAACGATTTAGGTGTCCGAACCTACCTCACGCCAGGCTACTACAATTGGCCGCCGACAACAGCCGGTGCAAATGATTAGAGGATGCATGTTTTATGGATCTGGGGACCGTTTCATAAAACTTCGTACGACAAATGTTGTCGTAAGTCAGATTATAACAGCCTCAGTTATTATTTATTTCTCCATCTAATCCTGTCTTATGACATCTCTTTGGAATTGTCTTGAACATACAATTCCAAAGAGATGTCACAAGAGAGGATTAGATAAGATAAATTAGAATTTAAATGTTATTTAAAGTTTTGACTTACCACTGTTTTTGTCATACGAAGTTTTATGAAAATGGTTCCAGGACATATAAACTTATTACAGTGGAGAATCTGTTATTCTGTCCCGTTTAAACGCAAACGTACGCAAACGCAAAGCACTAAAACGTAGAAAAGAGCAATTTTTGGAAAATTCTGATATTTCATGTTTATCTCGGTGGCAAACAGTTTGGAGCCTGATCAGACGCCGGGTTACCCGGCGTCTGATCTGGCTCCAAACGGTTTGTATGGGAAATAACAGTTTTAGCGTAAAAGCGTTTATTGGGAAAGAATACCGTTTTCTCCACTGTAGCTATTATAACAACAACAGCAACTGCAGTTCAAATTGCATTTTTATTCCATGCCTTGTTGAATGAAACGGAAACAGCTGATGTCAATACGCAATGCGTTCATAACGGAAGTCTTGTGGTTTCCCGGATCCACTCGGCGTAACTGGAGACCCTTGCGTAGGCACTGGGATAATACGTATGGCAGCCACCTGCGCCCCATGACGTAACTCCTGCCAGAACGTTTCCTGGACAAACCATAGGTCCACCACTGTCTCCCTGAGAAAAATATTCAATTACAAAATAATGAACTTACATAGTCCTTTTTTACAATATTAGGCTGTTGTTTTAACAATACATGCATACTGCGAAAAGAAATCTCAGTGAAACCCCTGATGAGAGGAATCATCTCTAATCTGGGTTCTTCCCTGTTTGCGTACTCTTCAGGGCTCCGTTTCATAAAACTTCGTACGACAAATGGTGTCGTAAGTCAGATTATAAAAGTCTCGATTATTATTTATTTCTCCATCTAATATGTCTTGTGACATCTTTTTGGAATTGTCTTGAAAAGACGATTCAAAAGAGATGTCACAAGACAGGATTAGATAGAGAAATCAGAAATTAACTGTATTTTAAAGTTTTGACTTACGATCGTTTTTGTCTACGAAGTTTTATGGACTCAAGCTGTTTGCAAATGTAAGCCAAGTCTTAATTATTTCCCTCCCTATAACGACGGGCGTCGTTGAAGAGAGGGAGCACTGTCTTTATATAAGTACAATGAATTTTGTTTAATTATCAGAAACTATTGGTTTAGAAGAAGCCAGCTTTGGGAAATTTCACTGAACAGTAAAACCCCACCTTTTCGACAAACAATAATTTTGTTCATTTCGTATTCAATCTGCCACCTTCCTTACATACAATCAGTAAGTCTTCTACGTGTATTTAGTGGTGGTACTAGAAGAGTTTGCCTGTAAATCAGAACCTCAATCTATAAACAGTAATCCCTCCCTTCAACGGCCCTCCCAACTACGACTCCCTCCTTACAACGACCCTTGCCGCAGTTTCCTAAACAGGACTATTTTGTCTAACGTTTTAATGCTGAAATATAGTCTGCTTAAAATTGTCGTCTGCTGGTTTTCTCAAATTTACATATCGGACATTTTGATAGAAAAACATGATAACGAGTGACAAACAGCTTGAATCCAGATCAGACGCCGCGTTACGCGACGTCTGATATGGATTCAAGCTGTTTGCAAAAGTAAATAAATTTCCCTCCTGATAACGACTCCCTCCGAACAACGCACACATTTTTATGTCCCATTAGGTGTCGTTGTAGAGAGAGAAAGCACAGTATACTCACTTGACATGAGCCACTGTAATCGTTGTGAATGCAGATATGAGCTTCATGGACGTAGTTACTTCCCCAATAACCACCGCAAACACTTGAAGTCAAGATTTCGCCATATGTCCATTGCAGCTGGTCCGGATACTCTAGACCATCTCCCGTGGCTGTAAAACAACATCAACAATAATGGCATCATTATCAGTAACAATTTCAGGCATATTATCATTTTATGCTCCCCTTTAGGGGGCATATAGTCGCCGCTTTGTCCGTCCGTCCGTGTATCCGTCCGTCCGTCCGAGCGCACGAAAGGTCCTTTGTTGGGTAGGGAGAACAATAGATTCCATTCATTCCGTGATTGCCCTATTGTTATTGTTGGGTATTTTAGTGTACTGTTGGGTACTTTTAAACAAAAAATATACCCAACAAATGTTCAACTGTGAGAACGTCCGTCCGTCTGTCCGTGCTTACGGGAGGGTACTTATGTGGCTAAAATTCTTAGCCCCATAATTGAAAAACATTAAGCTGGCCGTCTCTTGTGACATTAACCTGGCCATTTCTTGTGACATTAACCTGGCCAGTTGTGGGACATAGGGTTAGGGGTAGGGTTAGCCTCCAGATCATTTTTTTCCAAGTTAGAGCAAAAATGAATTGTCACTTGTGTGGCAAGCCAGCCAAAAGAAATGCATAGAAAATAGCCACATAAGTATCCTCCCGTTAGAACGTCCGTCCGTCCGTCACGCTTTTCTTGTCCGGAGCATATCTCTTGAACGGTACACCGTAGGTTGATGAAACTTGTAACAGTGATAGTGAATGATAGGAGGAGATGCAGTACACAAGAACCGTAACTCTGTCATCTCCCAATTTTGAATTATCTCCCTTTTTCTCATTAAAAAATCAATTTTGTCCGGAACATATCTCTGGACTGTTTCACCCTAAGTTGATGAAACTTGTTACAGTGATAGAGGATGACTGAAGGAAGTGCAGTACACAAGAACTGTAACACTGTCCTCTCTCAATATTGAATTATCTCCCTTTTCCTAAAAATGCAAAACAATTTTGTCCGGAGTATATCTCTTGACTGCTACACCATAAGTTAATGGAACTTGATGCAGTGATAGGTGATGCCATAAGGAGGTGCAGTACACAAGAACCTTGACTCTGTCATCCCTCAATATTTAATTATCTCCCCTTTTCTATTTAGAAAAAAATCAAATTTTGTCTTGAGCATTGCTCATCCTGAGCATTGCATTGTAAGTTGATGAAACTTGATACAGTGATACAAGATGAAAAAGGGAGTGCTGTACTCAAGAACCATATCTCTGTCATCTTCCAATATTGAATTATCTCCCTTTTTCTACATAATTGTTTTTAAAAAATCAAATTTTCTGCAGCACTATAACTTGATGAAGCTTGATACTGTGTTAGAGGATGACAAAAAGGAGTGATGTACACACTAATTATAACTCTGTCATCTCCAAATATTGAATTGCCTCCCTTTTTCATAATAAATTCATTTTTGTTTGAAGCATATCTCCTGAACGTTACAAACTTGATACTGTGTTCACCTACTAAACATGCTATACCTTGGGCTTTTTCTTTGTGGGGAGCATCCATCGTTGGGAACGATATTCTTGTTGTTATTATTTTTACTATTAATATTAGTAGTAGTTTTTAAGCAGTAGTAGTAGCAGCAGCAGAAGTAGTAGTGGTAGTAGTAATTGCAGTAGTAGCAATGATGGTGGTATAGTAGAAGTTGTTTTAGTAGCCTGGTGGTCTGTGTTTTCGATCCCCTTTAGCTATATTTGTGCGCATATGCATATATTTTGTTACATTTGTTAATTGATCATGGCTCTAGTGATACACAGAATAGTCGTAAGAGAAATATGAACGAACAAAAGTGTTAAAATACATGGAGAAATAAATGTATTGTTTATAAACAGGTCATTGCTCTCGAACACCCGGATTCTGTCCTGTCGATTCGCACCCTCCGGTTGGTTAATTGATAAATATGTCGAAATAACATTGTCATTTTCAACAAATTAGTGCAGCTCTAATATACAGTAGAGAAAACGTTATTCTTTCCCGTTTAAACGCAAACGAAACGCAAACGCAAAACACCAAAACGTAGAAAAGTACAACTTTTAGACAATTCTGACAATCTGAGTGGCAAACCGTTTGGAGCCTGATCAGACGCCGGGTTACCCGGCGTCAGATCTGGCTCCAAACTGTTTGCAAAAGAAATAATAGTTTGAGCGTAAACGCGTTTATTGGGAAAGAATAACGTTTTCTCCACTGTATGTAGTCTGTTTCATGGAATCGGAACATTTTAATGACAATTGTGAGTGATTTCGTTTTAAGGTAATACTGCATGGCCATATTGAATTCTGGCTAGTGTAGCCAACTTTGAGGTCAAATGCTACTCATGCTTTACAGGGATGAGTCTCAATCAAAACACACAGTCCAATTCAAAGCATGTGTATATGTTCTAACACTGACCGAACTATGCCGACAAAAGCTGCCTCGATAATTATTTACAAGCATTAAAACAAAGGGATTTTTGGGCAAGTGCACCGCACTGTATAGCAAACAATTCAACAGAAAAACTATGACAAATTGCAACCCAGTTCTTCATTGAGATGACAGGAATGTTATTTTCAAGCAATTCTTTCTGAAAAGGTGTTTTGAATATATTTACCACGTGTAGTGAAACAAATCCACCGCCATTTTGAAGCCAAAACACGACATGTATAGTGAAATGTGGTACGACTATTTTGGATCTAAAGCTCTGTTCCTACGTTGATCATACACTTTTACTTGCTTTTCTACAAGGCAAGAAATGAGACTACAACGTGCACGTTTCTGATTCCCAGATCAATATTGTTTTTGATTAGATTCTCTCTCCTGAAAATCTGTTCGCTTTTGTTTACATACAGGCTAAAAGATGACACCGAATCACTCGTAATGGAAGATATATTATTGCGCTCCAAAACTACTTTCGCGAAAAGATCGTATTTATTTTCATAAACATGAACGTCATTGTTTTAGATACAATTTTTCTAATTCAGATTCAACTGTTTTGAAGACGAAGTCGAAATTTATAGTGTTTTAGTTAATTTTGTTGTGATATTTTTCTTCATAGCCGAATAACTCATTTAAAGTACAAACGACAATACTGATCCCGGCTTTGCGCAAAAAGTACACATTCATACCCTATAGATTATAACATATATGCGAATTAAACAATTAATTTCGAAGCATAAAATCAGAAACGTATGCTAACATTTGCATAATCGCACTAAGATCTGGTTCAAAACCAATAATTTGATACAGGTAAGATCTAATTATATTGGCGTGAGTTAACGATCTTCGTTCGATAAGGGCGAACTCTCATTGTTGTTAACAAATGGGTTGCCTTCGGAAATCTTGAAAATCCCGTGCAAATAGTGTGCAACCACCAGGTATAAATATCTTGGTCTACGGTGTGGCGTTTGGGTCCGAGTTAAGAATTTTCTCAAATTTCTCTGGAATATTCATTTAAAATTATAATCGATCTTCCTTCCAATGGGGAATAGAAATTATCCCCTGTGGAAAATAAAAGGGGTTATGGGCAAAACGTACCATAGTCAAAGCGTCCGAATCAAAACGTACCCTTTTGGTTGAAGCGTACCACATAAAGGTTATGTAGGAGGGAAGTTCAAAACGGTATATTTACATTCACCCTCTAAAGTCTTTATGTAATCCTATTAAAGATATGCAATACATCTGCCGATGAACCTACAATTCAAAACTGGTTTTAGCCAGTTCGGATTTACCCCGTGCTATTCGTGGACTTCTTCAAATAGACTACATCGGGCACTTAACACTAAGCTCCCATTGGTCGACGGTCATATGACACTAGCGGAGTGATACAGACCCATAGGTCGTTGCCATCGCGTTGCTATGTGTGTAAATGGGTTAAGAAAACAACCGCGACCTGTATTTTTAGAATGTGCTTTGGCAATAGATATTCAAGTTGCACTGTTATTTGTTTGCCTTGTAAGTCTTTTCCATTCACAGAGAGAAAGTTTACTGGAAAAAATCCTGAATTTTTAATACAGTTACAGTACATGTAGTTGGGACTACTTTCTCACCATATTTAGAAACTGGAATGGCCATTACATCGACATTACATCTATCAAACCTCTTTGACCGGTATATGATAAATTCTTATACAGAAAAACAAATCTGGCCAATAAACACATTAAATTGACAAGACAGAAAATATAAATATAAATATAAGGAATTAACAACATCTCTTTGCCGCTCATGACGGTATGACTACATTAGCTTCGGGGGGTAATTTTAACGTAAACGCCCTTCGGGCGTTTACTAAATTTACCCCCTGCGAAGCTAATGTAGTCATACCGTCATGAACGTCAAAAATATGTTGTTTATTCCTACAATTAAGTGACAGTTAATTGATTTTCGCACATTTTATACCTGTAAAATGCGTAATTAGTGTATTTTACATAAACCTTGATCGTTTTCACCCATACACCTACTAATGTAGCACACGATGAACAGTTATGGCATCTGCATGCATATATCTCTTATTGTTACATTAAATATATTGCACCTACATGTAGCAAAGAGTAGAATCTACACTCATCATTTATGTACGTGTAAACATTAAATTAGTCTAATGCAAGCAGTATAGACCCAGATCAGAGAGAGCCTAAATGACACCCATACCACGCTCTGCACTGTTAGTCACTTTGCTATGTACGAATGAATTTTAAACATAAATAATTATCGTCTGCTTCAAATAGATCGTTAATGATAAAGCTAACCACCATTCCTTCATGGGGTTTTTTTTTCTAAAAAAAAGAAGCTACTCATGAGTGATAACCAGTTTGAATCGAGACCGGACACCGCGGTACGAGTCGTCCGCTTCTGGATATGCAAAAATATCTAAACTTGATATATAAAAATTGTTGATTATATATATATGTGATCATTATCAAAACTACTTGGAGCTGCTTAATAAGATTTAACGACGACGTGAAGCTATCAATATTCAGTGTTGCTAAACAGCAAACATTTAGATCTACAACCATCAGACATCGTTAAATGAAAGTCTAATTAATACTCATAGCAAGTGTTATCGAAAAGGTACGCTGCAGCTTTCATGCATACTAAACCAGAAGTTGACCTGTTACGCTATAACTATGCCATAAATAATGATCGTGCCTAGTGTTACTGGCTTGTGTCAGAACTTTATAACTTATCAGGCTTTATACGACGAACTGCTTGAAAAGTCAAAAAAGCTCTACAGCCATGACCGGGAGAATTCGAGCACTGTAGAAACGTCATCCAAGGTACATGTATGTGTTTGTATGGGTCTGTCAAGTTATACGTCGAATTAATGACACTTGTTTGTCATTGGTATATTTTTGCGTGTTCTAGTTAGTAATTAGCTATATTACTCCCCTCCCCCACCTAAAAATATTTTTTACATTTCCCCTATACTAGTATCCCCCCTCGAGTAAAAAGTCCGACATTGTACTATGTAAACTGGTTGAGTGAAAAATCAATAAGCTCTATGTATTTTTAGATGAAGTGTGTATTTTCAAAAGAAAACAGTATCGATTACAAATATAGACAGCGGTGAGTTAACAGCACGTTATATTAACTTCTAAAACCAAATCAAAAGAGCACACGCCTCTGTGTAACAATTCATTGACAATTACAGCGTAATCGGTGTATAACACAAGCGGAAGAATATTGGATTTCTATATACCTGAGTGACTGCTATATTTAGAAACTGTTATGCATAATCGGGTAACTTTCAAAAGTTAATATACAGCTCTTATCACGAGTGTTTATAGTGTTTGGCTTGTATGTATTTTTTTCAAATTAAAATTTTGAAACTGATTGTTGTTTTGGTAATATCTAAAACTCAGTAAGCTGTAACTCTTGATCATAAAAACCACCTTTAATTTCTTCCCCGTTTAAATCCTTTATTTTATAAGTAATAGGATCTGTATTTAAAACTTCTTCAATAACAAATATTTCTGTTCTCCAACGAGTAGTATAACCCTTTTCAAATGTACCTTTCTTTTTTGATATCCTTACTCTATCTCCGACTTTAAATTTAGGTTTTTTAGTGACCTCTTCTTTTTCTGGATATAAATTTTCATACACTGTTGCTTCATTTTCTAATTTACTCGCTTCAACAGGCGACATTTTAATTGAAGAATGTACTGTATTATTATAATCATTAACCAATTCATCTAATACATCATAATATTTAGTAGTTTCATGAGCAGTAAAATATTTAAACATACGTTGTTTCATTGTTCCTATCCAACGTTCTACTACACTAGATTTTTCTTCATTCTCAGTTGAATATAACTTTATGTTATTATCTTTTAACAATTCTTTTACATGTGTATTATAAAATTCTTTCCCACGATCACTCCATATGTACTTCGGCTTTCTTTCTTTAAATAATGTTTTAAATGCTTCACTTACTGTTACTCCTGTTTTATTTTTTAAAGGAATTAACCAACCATATTTACTAAAAACATCTATAACTGCTAATAAATATTTATAGTGTTTATTTTGTTTTGAATACTGTTGCATATCTGCCAAATCAACTGCCCATGTTTGATCTATTGAATTAACATAAACACGTCTTTTAGGAAATTTTTTTATAACTCTGTGATGTAATTCATCTGCTAATTTATTTGTTAGAAGGGAACCGTCCGACTTGCTCTCTAGACTGCTTATAAATCTATTCTTTTTAGATCCACACTCAGAACATTTAGCTTTTAACATTTGTCTATTATTAGCTGTTGTTACGTGCTCTACTGATTTATTTTCAGTATGTTTTTTACACCGTAAACAATATATTTTTGGATGCTCCATTTTTTAATAGTTAAAATTGAGTTCTTTAAAAATGAGCGAAGGTAAAACTTGTACAAAATGTAAGGAAAATAAGGTACTAAGTGAGTATCACAAAGCAAAAGATAGAAGGATGGGAGTTAAATCTGCATGTAAAGACTGTGAAAGACCAGTAAAACAAAAACATTATAAAAATAATAAAGAAAAATATAAACAATCTTATCAAGAGTTTATGTTAAGAAATCCTGATTATCATAAAAATTATAAAATTAAAAATACCTAATCAAAAATATTCTCTTATAAAATGAGATCCAAAAACTCTAAAAATAATAAAAACTATATTAAAGAAGTTATTAACAAAAGTGGTATTAATATAAATAATTATTTTAAAAAGATTAAACCAGATGTTAAAAGATTAGTTTTATCATTTCCTAATGTTAAATTTAATTTAATAATAAAAACTATTTATTCAAAACCTTTAGCCATGAATGAAAAAATAGAGAGACATTATAATAGTGGGTTTATAAAACTTCGAGCACAAAACGAATTTAATGAAGTTTATAATTCTATTATTGAAAAGTATAAAGTATGGGAAGAAGAACATCAGGGAAAAGAATCTGGTTTAATATTTAATGAAATAGAAAATACAGAAGTTAAAGTTGTTAGAGTAAAAAGTTTAAATGGTTCTTCTTATTTTGATCTAGGAATAAAATTCAATAGTCTATTAAATATTAAAAACAATGATACCCAATGTTTTGCCTATAGTGTAATTGCTGGAATGCTATATAAATTAAAAGAGAATCCTGATGATAATCCTAATTTTTCAGATACATTTTCAAAAATGAATAAAAACCCCGCAAGAGTATCAAATTACAAACCTTTTTTAGATCATATTAATATGAAAAATATTAAATCTCCAGTAAGTATAAATTCGATTGAAACATTTGAAAAACAAAATGAAAATATAGCTATCAATGTATTTGGAATTGAAGATGAACTTTTAAATCCCGAAGAAGTTGATTTTTCTAAATCATTACAAGAAAAGAATCTACGTAATATATATCCCTTATATAGAAGTAAATTTAAAGATAGAAAATATGTTATAGATTTATTATATGTCACTCTAAACGATAAAAAACATTATTGCTTAATTAAAAATTTTAATGCTTATCTTAATCATAATCATAATAAAAGATATCATTGTAGAAATTGTATTGCTGCTTCATATACTACTGAAAAAGCTTTAGAAAAACACATGAAAGAATGTACAACAAATGAACCATTAAAATTTATTATGCCAAATAAAGGAAGTAAGTGTAAATTTGAAAATCCTCATTTTAAATTAAAACTGCCATTTGTTGGATATGCAGACTTTGAATCAATTAATATAAAATTAAATTATATGGATCCTGATCTCCGGAAACAAATAAATAAATTAAGAATTAAATATAAATCACATAATGTTAATTCTAAAATAAAATATATGATTATCAATAAAATAATGAAAGAAGAAAAAATATCTAAAACAAGATCTAAAATAATTTATCATAATTATGTTAATAATAAATTATCTGATGAAAGAACTAAAATATATTTAGATAAAATCAAAGAAAAATACATTACAAAATATTTTAATAAATTAATAGATAACATTTTTGATAAATGGATTGAAGACGGAAGGCATATAGAAATATCAGAATATGAAATAGAAAAATATTGTAAACTTAACAATAAAAAAATTAATAGAATTAGTGATAATCTACGAAATAAAATAAAAAGAGAAAATATTAAACTATCTTTTAAAGATAATACAATAAATTTACAACAACAAAAAGTAGTTTCATATAATTTACAATTAGTTTCTCAATATCCGGATATTATACCAAATAAAAATATTAACTATGCACCTAGTGAAAATGCTGAAAAAGATTTTATCAAAACATGTTTATACTATAATGAAAAAATTAAAGGGGCTTATTATCATGCAGAAAAGAATTTTAAAATATCAGAAAAGAAAAAAGAAAAACTATATAATACTTCTGATTGTTGTTATTTGTGTAAAAAGAAATTAGAAAGAGATGAAAAAGTAATTGAACATAATCATTTATCAGGTCAATTTAGAGGAATTTCCTGTTCTAGTTGTAATAGAAAAGAATCTAGAGATGGAAAACAATTTCCAATCTTTTTTCATAATGGAAGTGGATATGATTTCCATTTTATAACAGAAGAATTACTGAAACATGAAACAGAATACAATAAAGTAAAGGTATTACCAAAGGATAGTGAAAATTATATCTCAATAACATTTGGAGATCGATATTTTAAGTTAGTTTTTAAAGATAGCTATAGATTTTTACTGAGTAGTATAGATAACTTATCAAAAACATTAAAAGATGATCAATATAAAATACTTAAAAGAGAATTATCTAATGATATTTTATTTAAAGATTTACAATATCATGATAATAACGAAAGAAGTTTTAAAGGAGTATTTCCTTATGATTTCTTTGATTCTTTTGAAAAATTAAAATTAGAAGAATTCCCCGATAAAAAAGAATTTTATTCAATATTATACCAAAAGGATATATCTGAAAAAGAATATGAACATGGGAAAAAGATATTCAACAGATACTGTAAAACATTCAAAGATTATTTAATGCTTTATCAAAAACTAGATGTGTTAATATTAACAGATGTATTTGAAAATTTTAGAGATCTCTGTTTAAAATCATATGAAATCGATCCAGCTTATTGTTATTCTGCACCGGGATTAACATGGAATGCAGGATTAAAGTATACAGGAATTGAATTAGATTTGTTAGCTGATACAGATATGAGAATGATGTTTCAAAAAGGAATACGAGGGGGATTTTCTGGCGTATTAGGAAATCGTTTTGTTAAAGCAAATAATAAATATACAGTTAAAGAAGAAATAAAAAACCCAAATTATCTATGGTATACCGATGCTAATAACTTATATGGTTGTGGAATGTCGGAAAAATTACCATATAAAAACTTTAAATGGGAAGAAGATATAAAACAAGATATAAACTATTATTTGGATAAATGTAATGAAGATGATGGAATGGTTTTTAAAGTAGATTTAGAATATGATAATTTAACAAAATTCAAATTAAGAAAATTCCCGCCTATGCCTGTTTCAAGAAAGATAAATAAAAAAGAAATATCAGATTATTCAAGAGATTTATTAAAACAAAATAATATGAAATTAGGAAATGTTGAAAAATTAATATTAGATCTTCATGATAAAAAAGAGTATATTGTACATTATGATATTCTCAAATATTACATTTCTCTTGGAATAAAAGTAACAAAAATTCATAGCATAATATCCTTTAATCATAAACCATGGTTAAAAGATTATATTGATTTCAATACAAAAATGAGAGCAAAAGCAACAAATGATTTTGAAAAAGATTTCTGGAAGTTAATGAATAATTCTTTTTATGGAAAGACTTTAGAAAATATTTCTAATAGATGTATAGTAGAATTAATAAATAAACCCGAAGATTTAAAACGATTAGCTTCAAAAGATAATTTTAAAGATATTATAGATTTCAATAATGATTTTAAAGCGGTATTATTAAATTATAAATCAATGTACTTTAATAAACCAATTTATTTAGGAATGTGTGTTTTAGAATATTCAAAATTAGTAATGTATAAATTTTATTATGATATTATTGAAAAATACTTTCCAAATAATGAGGTTTTATACAGCGATACCGACAGTATGGTATTAAATATATTCACAGAAGATCTATATTCTGATTTAGAAAAAATAAAAGATCATTTAGATACCTCTAACTATCCAAACGAAGATCCATTGTTTTCAAATATAAATAAAAAAGTAATCGGAAAGTTCAAAGATGAACTAGGTGGCAATGTAATGTCAAAATTTATTGCAATAAAAAGTAAAATGTATGGATATGAATATTTAGAAGATTCAAATATTAAATTCAAATGTTTAGCAAAAGGTGTTAATAAAACAACTAAAAAAGAATTTAATTCTGCATCATATGAAGATTGTTTATTTAATAGAAGAATAATTCATAAAACAATGTTTAATTTAGTACATAAGAAACATAATATATATTTAAATCAAATGAATAAAATAGGGTTATCTCCTTTTGATGATAAAAGATATATATGTGACAATGGAATAGATACACAACCTTATGGTATTGAATCTTTATACTTTACTTAATTTATTTTTGTCTTTATACTTTATATAATAAACTTCCATGCAACAAACCCTGTTAATACCATGCCACCAACAATAAATGCAATCTCCCTATTCTTCTGATCTTCTGATGGAGTATAGAAATCACTTAATGTAGGTTTCGGAGGTAAATCTGGTAATAGTTTACCAGTAATATAAAAATAATTCTTCATTGCTGTATCAACATTATCAAATGTTTGTTCAGCGTGATGTTCTTTTTTCATTACCTTATTAATATAATCTAATCTTTCAGTTCTTTTTTTATTCCATTCAGATTGTGCTGATTCTAATTGTTCCATTGCTTTATCGTGTCTTTTTCTCTCTTCATCACTATTTCTACCCATATGTGAAAATAAATAATTACCACCAGTAAATGCTAATGCATTTGTTACTGCCCCTCCAATCATCATTGCTACTGCACTAGCCATTTTTAAAGAAAATAAAATTACTTCATAATATCAGCGGGTATAATACCTTGTTTAACCAACATATCTTTTGTCGCCATTGCAAGTAATATATCAATAGATAACATGCCAATATCTGCCATATTAAAATCTACTTTTGGTGGTGGTCTTTTCAATAGTTTTCTACCTAATTCTGAATACCCAATTGTTAATACAGTTTCCACTCCAGCATGATATAACATGTTTGCTATTTGTTTTCCGTCTATTTGTGTTGTCATTTTTATATATTAAATTTAATTAAATTCAAATGGATCAATTTCTTTCTTTTGTATTCCCATAGGGGCCTCCGGAATCACAGGTTCCTGTTTTATCACTGGTTCAACTTGTTTAGAATTATAAATATATAATCCCAATCCAACAACTCCAATTAGACATAAAGGGATATAATTTTTATATATATCTATTTTAACTTCATCATTATCTTTTGTTATAGATTTAACTTCATCTTTTGTCATAGGCGCGCTATCGCTCACATCTTTTGTTATAGCTTTTAATTGTGTGTTTTCTTTCTTTATTTCTTCCGTTTCTTTTCTTTTTAATTCAGCTTTCATTTTTTTTGCTTCTGCACCCTTTTTACCTGCAGCTACTCTTTTCGGGTTTTTCTGTTTTTTTGTTTCTTCATTCATCTTTTTTTATTGTAATATTTTCACTTTTCTCTTCTTGATTAAAATTAATATGTTTTGCTGTTGTTAGCATAGCAGTAAAAGGAGCCAGATACATTCCATAATTATAATACAATTCACAACATGAACTAGTCAAAGCATGATTTATAAATGGATCTTCTTCTAAATCTTGTATTAGTTTTGGAGGATTAACAACATTAAAATATTTAGATACACCCATAACATATAAATTAATAAAAGAGTTTCCTAATGTCTTAGTCATACTTGCTCCTAATCTAGCTTCATATCTACAGTATAGTTTGTTTATTTGTTCTTGTGTCATTGTATCAATTTCTGACATTTGTAAGTCTTTTCCAAGATATTGTTTACTTCCACCACCAGCAACAATAGCTGATAATCTTTCACGTTTTGTTTCTTCGTGTTCATTATTTTGATCGATTTTAGTAAGTAAGACTTCAGCATCCATTTTTAAATATTTATTTTTTATTTTCAAATATTTATTTTTTATTTTAAAAAAATTAAATATCACATATCCCACTATTGATAAGACTGCAGTGTTTGTTATCAGAAATGTTATCTGACAGATAATTGTTAGCATTGTCTTTTTTATTGCTTATTTTTTAAGCATTACTTAAGCATACGCTTATTTTTTGCTATATTACTTAAGCATAGCTAAAGCATTACTTAAGTAATGCTTAAGCATAACTAAAGCATTACTTAAGCATCCGCTTATTTTTTGTTAAATTACTTAAGCATTACTTAATCAACCACCCAATAATCAGCAGGTTGGTCAGTTTTTAAAATTAATTTACGATGCTTCTTTTTTTTTAGTTCTTCCTTTATTCTTTGTCGTTCTTCCAATGTGGGAATAACATCATTCTCTCTCAAACAATTTTCAAAACTATCTCTGTCCTTAGTGTAGAACATACACAACCATTTTGTTTGTTCTCTTAAATCTTTCAAAACTGAATTATATCTTTGTGATATAACCCATACTGATTGTTCTGCATGTCTACCTGAAAATGCAAGTTCAGACAGCATATCTTTTTTCTTTGTTAGTTCTTTTGTTGCACTACAATCATCAATGATGTACAGAGTTGGATAACCAGCATATTTATTGAAAAAATATCTTAATAGTTCTTGTAATTTCTCTTCTCCTTTGTCTATTGGATTTACGATAAAAATATTCTTTGTTTTAGGGTTTTTAACGTCACCAATCCACTCACGATTTTTATATGTCTTGTTCCATTGAATAGTTGGACAAAGTATAACAATATATTTAAATACACCTCTATATTTACCTTCAAGTAAGTCTAAAACAAATTCGGTCTTTCCACAACCAGTTTGACCACAAATAATTGCACAGTGCGGGTATTTAGGTAATTCCATTTTTTAAGTGATTAATAATTGACTTCTTTAAATCTACCATCTTCAAAATTAATTTGTGCATCTTGTATAACAAACAGATAAACATTTATTGGCTCATCTGCTTCTTCTTCTTTCGTTATTTGTATTGTGATACCTTCTGATGCATTTTCAATTCTTCTTCCAGAACCGTGTAGTGAGTTATCATCCGTTGAACGTAAATCTAACCACAATGCATAGTTGTCAGTCAGATACCTTTCTAAGGTTGTACTAGTGAAGTATAAATCTTTTGCAATCTTATCTATTTCCTTATTTCTCTTTGATGTTAAACCAAAGAATTTGTTAATCTCATCCCATTGTTGATATGCTTTCATTCCTTGACTGTAAAGTTGATTTGGGACTCCTTCTATTGTCATCTCTACTTTTTCTATTTTAGGATTGTAAAAAGTATCAGTTGATGTTCTATCTGGGTCTTCAAACAACATTAGAATACCTTTCATACTTCTAGCTGGAACATTTAGATTAATATTCCAAAGTGTATCAGATTTGTTTTTAGTTAATTTTCTGTGTCTAAGTATTCTGTCATATAAAATAACCATTTTACCACTGACTTGCTGTCTTATTTGTCTTGCTAATTCAATATCAGAAACGGTGTCAAATTCCAAACAAATATTCTTAATGATGTATGAAGCTGATGTGTCAGTTGATTTAATTACTTTGTTATAATCATTGAACGTAAGTTCATATTCAAGTCTATCACCTATTCCCGCTTGATAAAATGGCATATGGGTTTCTAATAGCTCAAAATCAAGTGGGATACAAAATCTGTTTTTATATGCTTTAGCTATTGCTTTATCTTCTTTATCATTACTTGCATCTCCGGCTCCAATTCTATGTTTTAACATATTACCTTTCCCAATACCTTGATAAGCCATATTAGCAAGTTCAGAGGGAGACTTCCATAAATCAATATAGCAATGATATATGTCACTATCATCAATTGACATCACTTCATTACCTGATATTCTTATTGTTGTTTTTTTTATTATAGATCTTCCAATATTTGGATATATTGTTGCATTAGCATCTGTGCTTTTTAAATCAATTTCAAATGCTAATCTGACTGTTCCAGGAACAATAACATCATTACTACTTAGATTAGGAAATCTCACTAACAATTGTTGATTTTGGTCAATAGTTGAAGGATTATTGGTTATTACAACACTCTGACGAATACCTCTCACACCACGTGGTTCTCTTATTTTTCTGTAAGGGTTTAATTTTTCTCCAAAAGCTGACATTTTTAAAGGATATTTTTAACATTAAAAAATGGCTGAAGGTGGTTATGATTTTGATAATCATGCGTATGATGATAGAGATTATGATGATGATTATGCTGATGATGATGTTGAATTTCCATCCGTTCCAAGTGAACCGGTTGGGGATATTTTGAATATAAGTGAGCGCCTCAAAGATTTGAGAGGAGAACTAAGAGAGACTGAACTTGAGAAACAAAAAAAGAGACTTGTTGATTCATTTTATGATTTAGTTCAGAAGAAATATAAAATTAGGCCTGTTAAAATTGATTTAAAACAGTTTAATATATCAGAAGATGGAAAAACATTGTATTGGGTTATTGGTGATAAAGAAATTAATATGATGTCAAAAAGTGGCAGGGGTAATTTTCGTCCTCTTGAATCTTTGATTAAAGATTATAATACATTGTTTGAAAAGGGCGGAACAAGAGCAATAAGAATGTATTTAAATTTACATGAATATTCTAGTAAGAAAAAATTACCAACAAAGGCTGTTGCAAGTTTAAATATTGCAGAAAATACCCTACCCGATAATGTTGATAATATAGAAATGACTGATTTACCGAGAGCAACTGAAAGTGTTGAAACTGCAGTGAAAGAAGTAATAGAAACAACATTTACCGAGGGAATACAAACAGATATGACAAAGAGAGAAATGGATGGTATCATCAAAGCAATGACTAGTGTAAAAGAAGAGATTGCAAATGAATTAGCTAAACTTACTGAAACAAATAAGGACTTAGCAAAAGAAAAAGGTAAATTAGAACAAGCCAAAGAAGATAATGATGAATTTCAAATAGAGAGGATAAGTAGTCGAATAAGAGATTTGGAGTCTGAGAGAAGTGCAAGACTGGAAGTAATTAATGTTAATAGAGATAAAATACGTAGTCAGGTGAATAGAATCAAGGAAACAATACATAAAGTATTAAACGAAGACACTACATTAAGAGAGAGAATTAGAACGTTATTCAGAGAACAGGGAATTACAATTGTTAGTATTTTAACTGCTTTTGGGATGATTATAGGTGTTATTGTTGAGGCTTTTATTCCTACTACTACTAGTGGTGGAACACCAGCAAACCCTCCAACTCCAAAAGGCGATGTAAAAGATTGGATAAAAAAACAATTATCAAATCTTGGTAAACTATTAGCTAATCTTGCAGGAAAAGCAGCAGCAGCATTGCCTGGAATTATTGGAGCTATTGTTTCTTGGTTGTTGTCTTCTGCAGGTAAAGTTGTCAGTTGGTTTGGAGATCATTTATGGGCATTGGTTGTTCTTGTTGCGGGTTTATTATATGCTACTGCAAGAGAGTATATTAGTAAATCTCATAGATAGTGAGCGCAACAATACCCATTACTATACTTCCTACTATTAATGCTGTTTTATTATCTTCGTGTTGAATTGCTTCTTTTTTTCCTTGGGATATTACATGTACCGGTGATTTTGTTACTGATTTTGGTTTAACAGGTTCTGGTAGAGATTTCTTTGTTGGTGTTCCTTTTACTTCTACATTTTGTTTTGGTGGGGTGGGTTGGTTATTCACACCATTATTTAAACCAAGCTCTTGATCATCAGCGGCTACTACAATCTTATTGTTATAATCTTGGATTGTTCCTATTCGTAATTCCATATTACTCGGAGACATGTACAACTCAATTCCGTAAACATAGTCAACTTTACTTCGAGCATATTTTAGTGTGTTTTGATATCTCGTAATTTGACTCGGTATATCTACAGGACTATTAATAGCATCCTCAACGTTTGCAAGGAATTGTTTTTGAGCATCAAAAGCGGTTCCTGTTCCGAGTATGTCTGTTCTAGTTTGAGATTGAGAACCTAGGATAGCCCAGCAAAAGGTTCTTATAGATTCATTAATCCTTTCAACCCCTGCTCTTGTAAACCCTTTTGACTTATCAAGAATAAATGTGGTCCATACATCTTTAGCATCATCTTCTTGTTGAAGATAATCAATGTGGACTTTTTTAGGTGGAAGATATTCACATGATGAAATACCACAACGTCTACCGCCTGACACTTCAGGTCCAAATGTCATTTTTGATAAATCTAAATCAGTTGCTGTACTACTAGCAATGTGTTGGGATGATCTATCATGTCTAAAATCTGTTCGTTTCCAAGCAGTATGACTGGTTGTGTATATTACTCCAAGACCATCACCACTTGGATACATTTTTTGTCTCCAGTCTGCATTGGGATCTACATTAAACTCTTTGCATATTCTTTCATAAGAACCACGGTCATAACTATTGTTAAAAGCATTCCAGCTTGTATCTTGTGGTAGAGCAATACTTAATTCAAATAGTATTCGTCTTGTTTGGTAGTAAACGTGGAATAAGAATAGTGATCCAGTTAATCCACCTGCTTTTAAATGATTATTGTCGTCTATACCACAACCTGTAGTTGCACACCATATTGCAAAGTTTAGTTGATTTTGCCAGAATGGTAACCAGTCTGTATTCCAGTTGTTTACTATTGTTTCTGATGCTACTTTTGGTAATAGGTATTTTTCAAATATGTTGGGAAACGTTGCAGGGAAATAGTCATCTTTGTTAACATAAATTGTTTGTTTTATAAGTTCAATACTCTTTTTAGTATATGAAGCAAAATGTTTATATTTTGCATTAGGATTGTATTTGAATTCTTGTGGAATCATTTTTTTATATTAAAAATGTACCATACAATTTCTGATATTGATAAAACAATAAACTTGCAACAATATATAAATAACAAATGCGGTACTAAGAGAATTGGTTTGAAGAGTTTTACTTATACTATAGGTTGGTATAATTTAGTTGATCAATATATCCAAAAGATTAAAGAGAGTCCTAATAAGATTACAAATGGTTATTATAGTTTTCAACAAATAGAAGATATATTTGAAAGTAATAATATTACATTATCTATAAATGAAACAAATGGCATTGCTTCTTTATTTACTCAACAAGAAATTAAGATAAGTAGAGGTTTAAAACAAATATTAGGATTTGGAAAAAAGAAAAAATTTGCTGAAAATAAAACACACTATGGTGAAAGAACAATAGATTTTGCACCTTATAAACAACTATATGTTCATCTTGAGCAGATAAATACTGCTTACAATTTCTTTAATGGAGCTCCTAGTAATATTCTTAGTGTTGTTCCTGTTGAGAATAAATCGTTTGGAGATATTGTTCATATACATTTTAGTAATCCAGAATACAAACAATTATCACATGGTGATATTTCAGAACTAAGTATAAACGTTTGTGATGAAAACGGTCAGAAAATAAATAACAATGGATTACCAATTAATTGTGTGTTAGAAATAATATAATTATTATATAAAAATGAGTATATTTGGCGTTAAAAAACAGAAGCCCAGTGAAGACATTGAAACTTTAACAGTAGATGTTAGGAATTTACACAATAGAGTAAAACCTGTCACGCAGAAAATAACAGAATTTCAACAGGAAGTTCATAATTTAAACAGTAGAGTGAAACCAGTAACAGATTTAGAGGATAGAATAACAAAATTTCAACAGGAAGTTCATAATAATAGAAACGCGATGTTAACTCAAATAGATAATCAAACTGAGAGGTATAACGGACTTCAGAAGAAATTTAAAGAATTTTCAATAGAAAACCGTATATATCGCAATAAGGTTGATAATATAAAAGATGCGCCATCGATTATTTCAATATTTGCAGAAAGTAAAGGACCCATTATGAAAGGAGAAGTGCTTTCTTTTGGAAATGGTGGTAGAGAAAACGGTATTGGTTATGTTATAACCAGACGAGGGCAGATACTAGAAATGGGATTATCTTGCAAAAGAATAGGGGGAGAAATGACTGTAGGTATTAATGTAAATGAATATGTACTACCATTTTGTGAAACGACTGTTGACACGAGCACAAGCAATCATGAAACATTTCAATCACCTTTTATTGTTGAAGCAGGAAGTGTGATTAATTTTGTGTGTAAAACAGCAAATGCAACATCAGAGAATACAGTTGCATCATTATTAATTGAATTGTTTTAATTTGATTTCAAAAAATATCTTTAAAAATGAAGCAACCAACAGCGCCGGATTTATACCCTGAATTACCAGAAGATGCACAAAATTATAGATTACAGAAAATATCAGAGATAGAAAAAACATTAATTAATGAGAGAGATAATCGCAAATCATTATATAAAAAATATAAACGGGGAATAAATTTTTCAGATGGTATTGATACTTTATTAATTTCAGGAAGTGTTGTTTTAGCAGGAATAAGTCTAATTATTCCTATTATGTTACCATTACAAATAGTAGCTGTTTCATGTGGTGGTATAGGAATGGGCGTTAAACTTATTAGAAGAAAGTTTTCAACAAAATCAAAAAAACATTATGAAATAAAAACAATAGCAAATAGTAAACTTAATACAATAAAAGATTTAATTTCTAAGTCTTTAACAGACGGTAAAATAACTGAAGATGAATTTAAACTTATATTAGATGAACATGAAAAATATAATGAAATGAAAAATAATTTACACACAAAACATGATAATATTAATGATATTGAAAGAAAAAAACTTATTGAAGAAGGTAAAGCCCAGGCTTTATCAGAAATAAAAAAAAAAATAGAAAAAGATGTTTAATTTTATTTAATAAAACTATTATAGTAAATGATCCACCGCCGAAATATGATGGTTAAATTTTGTTAAAAAAAATGAGTATATTTGGGTATAAAAGAAATGAAAAATACATTGATGATAGATTAAAAAATGAAAGAAATAAAATTATAAAATACACTGATAATGTTTTTAAATCAAAAAAGAATTATTATACAATATGGGCAGAAGCAGCTAATTTAGATTATCTTGGAAGGTTTTCATTTGGAGCTGCTGCTGGAAGTTCTAGACCTGTTGGTTATACTATAATTAAAAAATCAAAAGTTGTTGGCATTAGTATATCTTGTACTCCTCATCTAAATAGAGGTAAAGTAATAGTATGGGGGCTTGTTAACGGCAACATGCCAATGTGTAGTATTACTTTATTAGAGGATGAGATTGTAACTTATAATTATGTTACAAATACAAAAGAAATTGAACCAAACTCAGTTATTACTTTTATGTGTGAAACTGATAATGTAGGAATTTCACATGCAGTTGTTTCATTAATGTTAGAAGTTATTGAGGAACCAGATATAGCACTATATGAAAATTTAATATCTGATAAAAGTGATTTAAACAAATTTTCTAGAAATATTTCCGACCAGATAGAAAAACTTTGGGAGAAAATTATTGAATTAGATTCTAAACCTTGGGGAAAACTTTTTGAATTGGATGCTAAAATGAAAAGTGTTTTAAAGGATAACCATATTATTTCACTTGTTGCAGAATCTAAAGGTCCATTGACTAAGAATTATGTTATATCATTTGATAAATTAGGAAGAGAAACTGGAGGAGGTTATGTTATGATTAAATCAGGTATAATTATAGGGGCAAGTATATCAGCTATAGTTAAAACTGGTGAAGTTAAAGTTGGCGTTTATAAAGATGGACAAGTTACTGGAGATGAAATATATAATATTAGTGTTAAAACTACTACTAATAATATTTTTTGGGATCCAGTAAAACATTATAAACTAGATAAAAGTAAACTAATTCCAGCAGGTTCAGTTATTGATATTGTTTCTTTATCATATAATGCTACAGTAGAAAAAGTAACCGTTGGATTATTAATAGAATTACTAGGGTAAGAAAATTTTTTTTTTTTTTTTTTGCATTTTCTCTCTTGTCAAATAGTTTTCTGGATGTTCTTGAACATCCGGCCTTTTTAAAATTTTACCTTTATTCCTCGAGGGGGGATACTAGTATAGGGGGAAATGTAAAAAATATTTTTAGGTGGGGGAGGGGAGTAATATAGCTAATTACTCTAGTTTTATTTATTTTTAAATTATATTATAAAATAATTATAAATATTATGAAATATTGAAATGTAGATCTATTACTGCAAAATCTCGAAAGGTATGACTTAATTACTTAAAATATATACCAATACATACATATATGATCAGTATCGACAATGGAAAAGGACAGGTATATAGTTGTATCATCAGCGAATAGGTGTACTTTGAATTGACTTACACACCCGCTAAGATCGTTAATGTAAATGAGGAATAGTAATGGGCCGAGGACAGCACCCTGGGGGACACCTGATGGAACTGGGATGGTGGAGGACATGTAAATATTTGCAGCTACTGCCTGAGACCTGAGATACTGGTCCTCTTATGTCATAGTGATGTAACTTGGTTGGTTTTTCGTGATTGACCATATTTACCCTTGTCCGCTTACTAACTCTTATACTTTTCATCCAAGTATCATTACCCTTGAACAACTATATTTTGTCAATTTTAGCCTAGTCCTATTTAGTAGAGGGCAACTAGCGTCAAAAATCGAAATAAAGGGAAAAAATGCACAGAATTGATTTTTGTTTTTTCATATGCTACAACATGTACCGAATGTCAGAAAAAAAATCTAGCAAAATCAAACGATGCGAAATATGATTTTTGGGGTAAAATGGGTGAAATAATAGGTGAAAGCACTAATTTTTGTGACTTCCAAACTGCGATCGTAGAAATCAATATAAAAGCTCAGAATTTACAGGCTAGACAAATATTCATGTAAACTATGGAATGGTACTTGTTAAGATATATAAAATTTGGGACTCAAGCAGTTTAAAGCTGAATTGTAAAAACTTTCTGAACATGTTGATATGAATGTGTAAAATCGTGGCCAATTTTGAATACCGGCTAAATTGAATAAGGATTACTCACATACAAAAAAGAACAAAACCATTTTAGCCCTGTTTTCGAAATAATTTGCATGGGATTTAGCCAGATTTTCGGACAGTGTTTGCAGTAGTTCAGTATTTGCAATGCTGGTAAGAAGTAGGCCACGTAATATCTTCTTTACCCCTTGAATGATTTTCATTTAACTCTAACTGTTGGCCTCGTTGATACTATGTGTTGAACTTGAGCAGTTCTCCTCATTGTGTCTTACTCCTACTTTTGTGGAATACTGTCTTACTTGGTCAGTGCTCTAGTTACATTTGGAATCCACAATGGTTTGTACAGGTACTAGCATGCTGCTGTTATGTAGCATTCATTTGATGTTTTTACTTTGACAATGTTTGACCACCATACTTTTCAAAGGATTTATTTTAAATACATGTGTTAGCCAATATGGAGAATTGAAATGCTTGGTGACAATGGGTATAATGTCAGACTATATAGTGTTCAAGTGGATATTCTAAAGAGAAAATAAGGATTCCTTGCACCTCGGGAACAGTTTGAAAATTACGATGTCATAGATAGTTTTGGAATTAGTTAGCCGCAGATGTTGGTGGAAGTGCCCAACGTTTGGTAAATTTGGAGGTTATTTCTTTTCACTTTAAAAACATTTTTATTATTTTCTGTAAATGCACATGATTAGAGGGATATACGTTTCAGTTGTATAGAGTGAAATTTTTAGGGGTTGAGTAATATCTTTGCTGTTTTCACCATAAATGCACCACCACTACCTGTTTTGGTGGCCATCTTGATTTGCACTGCACTATTACCTTAAGATAACCTGCTTTGCAATTTATCAGTTAAAATTATACTGGATAGGTAGAACTAATATAGCCCAGCCATCTTGGATTTGAAAAAAAAATTGAAGAGCTAGTTTTTGATTGGTGGAAATAAATTGATGAACATAGCTGTAAATAACTCTGGGACGCAAATCCAGCAAATTTATGTGAACTAGACGTCTACCAGATCGTGAGCAGTAATATAGTTTGCAGTAGGAATCGAATTTACAAGAAGATGCGAATTGACAAGAAGCAAGGACAGTAATATCGACATCATTGTTCTTATTGTAATTATTATGATTATTATGATTATTATTATTATTATTAATATCATCATTAATTATCAGCATCATAAACAACGTAAACAGAGTTGTTACAGTACAGTAAAACCTCTCTATTACGACCACTAAAACGAATGTTAAATGATTGCATAAGAGACAGGTGACAGTTTAAAGTAAGGTGGCAGTAAAACAGAAAGCTCCTTTAGGAGCTTTCTGTGTTACTGTCACATTGGTTTTAGCTTTCATTTGTGGTAAATACCACATAAATAACACACTTTTGTGGTCGTAATGGAGAGGTTTTAGTGTTTTTCAAAGTCACCCTTATTCCCCCAGCCGGTGATTTCGCATAGTTGACCACTGAAGTCCTGATTTTTGTCCGATGCTATTGTAATTGCTTCGTGCCCGCTCATTGTCAAGTCGCCAGCCACATACAGTAGAGCTATGTCGTTTTGAAGTGCGCCTGGGCCTTTGTCATAGTCAGGGTGCTAGGCAAACATAAACGATAAAGACATATAAATTTGACAGGCAGTTAAATAACCACCGGAAAACGATGAGGGACAAAATAACAGATATTACCGTTCTACAGTGGTCCCGCTCTACAACGCAACCCAATGGGAGACAAAAAGTATGTGCGTTGTTCGGAGGGAGTCGTTATTGGGAGGAAAATTGGTTAACATCTGCAAACAGCTTGAATCCAGATCAGACGCCGCGTAAAGTTTTTCTGTCAAAATGTCCAATGTGTAACTTTGAGAAAAACAGTAGACGAAATTACAGCAGTAAAAGCGTTAGACATAAATGCTCTGTCTAGGGTCGTTGTAAGGAGTGAGTCGTTGTTGAGAGGACCGTTGTAGGGAGGGAACACTGTTCTAGACACATGTAGTTTCCAATAATATCAAGTCCATTATTGTTACTATATAGGGGTGCTTTTTGAGATATTTTTCAAACCGGCAAACAGTGCAGACACTGATCACATGTTTCAATTAGGAGCCCTCTGATCTAGGTGATCATTGTTTGCATTGGGTGCTTTTATGATAATTTGAAAAACTGAACCAAAAACGGTGCAGACACTGATCGAAGGGTTCAAAAAGACAAGAGCCCCCTGATTTGGGTCTACATTGTTTGCATTGGGAAAGTAGACTATCCATAGGTACACTGTTTGTAGATGACGAGTATAATCGTAGCTACAGTGGAGAATCTGTTATTCTTTCCCAATAAACGCGTTTACGCTAAAACTATTATTTGCAGTGCAAACAGTTTGGAGCCAGATCAGACGCCGGGTAACCCGGCGTCTGATCAGGCTCCAAATTGTTTGCCACCAAGATAAACATGAATTATCAGAATTGTCCAAAAGGTGTTCTTTTCTATGTTTTTGTGCTTTGCGTTTGCGTACGTTTGCGTTTAAACGGGAAAGAATAACAGATTCTCCACTGTAGGATTGAATGTATTAAATTTAGGGTTTAGTTCCTAAATTAGCTATGTAGCGGCATGTCCTCCAAACATTACCAACAACATCAAAACTGCAATGTTGCCTGCACATACAGGTACGGATCCAGGGTTTTCGGTAAGGGGAGGGGCGTAGCATATCGAAAAAGTGACAAACTTAAACAAAGAAGAAACAAGATGCGTTTGTAAAACAACACTTTGTCCCCCTTTCCGCCATTGACATTAAAGGATAACATTGACCTTGACATGCCTCCTTTCAAAAGGCGCAGCTCCATGAGATGCACACGCATGCCAAATTATATCTACTGGTTCAAAAGTTATGACAATGACCTATATATTTGACCTTTTAGGATGACCTTGACCTTGACATGCCTCCATTTAAAATGTACAGCTCCCATGAGATACACATGCATGCCATTTATGTAGTAATTATTTCTACTGACTGTCTAATTTCACATTCAAATCACTCAACACTGTGTTGCGGTGCCGGAAACACTTACATATATCAATACTTAACATATGAATGCCATACAATACCAGCCTATATAAAGACCTTTTTTTAAACTTTTATTTTTCAAATCATGTTGAATGAAATTCACAGATGCCGGTATTCGAAATGATTTGAATTTTTTTTACAAATCATGGGGTTTTTTTACAAAACAATGACATGTCGACTGTGAAAACATGATTTGTAAAAATTGACATGATTTGTAAAAAAAATTACAAATTCGATTTTTTTTTGCAAATCATGCCGCTACATAGCTACATGTATACTAGGAGACCAGTTGGCCCCGAAGACAAATATAATTTGACTCCTTTTCTGCAATTGGAGCATTGGTAGGATTTTAAAGTCATTTATTGGTGCAAAACAAAGCGAGAAAATCTCAGAGAATGAAAAGTTATTCTGTTCCCTTTAACTCATTCAATCCTAGCAACGGATATACTTGTCATTTACAACAAGTATACATATGAAAAGTATATTTAAGTGTAGACCGTGATCAGAGGACTCCTTAAGAGCCCTCTGATCGGGGTTTGCACTGTCATACATCGGGGAAAATATTGTTCAAACATCACTATTCTTAACTGAATCGCAATCAATGAAAGATATTGAAGCTTTTGCGAGTGTCGTGATATTGAAGTCGACTTTCACTTAACCTTATATGTTAAACATTCGAAGACATCCGTCACAAATGAATTAAAATATATTGTTATGCAAGACCGTGCTTTGTAAAATGTTGTCAATTACTTCAAAGTCAAAATATTCAGGAACTGATAAACCTTGCTTTTTACATTAAATATGCCTTTAATAACAGGAGAAAGAGTTAAGTGAATTCTACTACGCGAGTCATCTCAAATCTCTATAAATATACAGTGCTCCATCTCTACAACCACATCCAATGGGAGACACATATTGTGTGTGGTAATCGGAGGCAGTCGTTGTAGAGAGGGACAATTTAGACTTGGCTTACATTTGCAAACAGCTTGAATCCAGATCAGACGCCGCGTAACGCGGCGTCCGATCAGGATTCAAGCTGTTTGTCACTGGTCAATATATGTATTCTATCAAAATCTCCACTTATATGCAACTGTGAGAGAAACAGCAGACGACAATCTTAAGCAGACGATATTGCAGCAGTAAAAGAGTTAGACTTAATTATCCCGTTAAGGGAATTACGGCGAGTGTCGTTGTAAAGAGGGAGTCGTTGTTGAGAGGGTCGTTGTAGAGAGGGAGCACTGTATATACATTGTACCAGTATGTGTAAAATTTAATTTTAAGTTAATTTTAGCCTAAACAAGTTCAAAGGAAAAATTGTATTTTTTCTTTGTTTTGTGAATGCATGTAAAAATGTAGAAACGTGATATATACTATTATTTAGTATAAATGTGTAGATTCTATCAATGGCACCAGAGTCATGGACTTATTATTTATACGTGTTTACTGTATAAATACCTCTATCGGTTAGATCTATATATGAGGGGGGAAATGTATATAGATCTATAGACTCTATACCTCTACCGTACCGATCTGTAGACTATCTATTATAAGATTGGTTTGTTGTTGTTGTTTTTATTAACTGTATGTAGATCTGTGTCTCTATCGGTGTACAATATCTATTATATGAAGGGGTCTAGATGTGTAGACTCTACCTAGTCTTATACTAATAGATAGTAGACCGGTATATAGAGGCATAGCGTCAACTTACTTTTTTCTAATTCCATTCCCATACAATATACATTGCTAACCGGTAGGGGGGAACTGTCTTATAGATCTAGAATCAAATAGATCTAGATAGATCTAGATATTGACTATGTAGAGTCTACACATATTCGTCAACCGACTGATCTGACTTCTCATTGGGGATAAACACCGCGTGGAACCTGATCAGACGCCGTGTTACACAACCTTTAATCTGACTACAACTTTTTGAAGTGAAGTTCAATTGAGTTTTAAAAATTAAGTTTTTAGAGATTAAGCAGCAATACTAAAGTACTTTACTCGACAGCCGTTTGAGACAGGGTCCGAGGTTATAAAGCTTTTGCTTTGAGGCTAAAGTCGTTCTCTTAATTGATACATGACATCAATTGTGCAGAAAGTTCCTTTATTATCAAGTAACCAACAGACATTTCAGCTCTCCGCCAGGATCCCTCTGGTCTGGATCTACAGTTTTTATTTACAGCAAATCTAAGCTTCACAAGCATACTCCCCATACTGTAGATTAACCCCTTCACCGCCATGACGTCATCAATCTTAAACAGTTGTCTGCTTTTATTTCTCAAATTTGAATTTTAGGTATTTTGACTTAAGAAATATTGAAATGAGTGTCAAACAGTTTGAATACTGATCAGACGCCGCGTGACGCGGCGTCTGATCAGGATCCAAACTGTTTTGAAATAATCATTGTACTCGGGGCAAGGTAGTGAAGGGGTTACAGTAGAGAAACTGTTATTCTTTCCCAATAAACGCGTTTACGCTAAAACTATTATTTGCAATGCAAACAGTTTGGAGTCAGATCAGACGCCGGGTAACCCGGCGTCTGATTAGGCTCCAAACTGTTTGCCACCAAGATAAACATGAATTATCAGAATTGTCCAAAAGTTGCACTTTTCTACGTTTTAGTGCTTTGCGTTGGCGTACGTTTGCGTTTAAACGGGAAAGAATAACGTTTTCTCCACTGTAAACATAAACGCATCATTATGGGTTGAAAGGGTTAAGTTACCTTTGTGATGTGCTCTACTCTGTAAATTCCAAAAACATTATTCAGATTTCCGTCATTTGTTTGGATGTAGTAGCTGAAAATGGAAAATACAAACATAAGTAAGATATTATAAAATCGGCGCCATATGATCATTTCATTTGTCGCGGTGCCGTGAAACCTAACTCAATCAATCAATCAATACTATAAAAACTCTCTTATACCAATCCACATATTTATAAAGCGCTTGAGTTAAGGATGTATCCAACCCATAAGCGATTTTTTCAAAGTATCAAACTTTTTTTCTATCATTGTTTTTTTGGAAGAGCTATTTATGATGAATGAAAAAAATGGGGGGGGGATATGATGGTGTCCTTTTTTTTTGAGCTACAGCGATATGAAAAAGGTATGTCAAATTTTGACTTTTTCTCTCAAATGTTACCCAATCAGAGTACAAGCTTCAGTAAAATCTATTTCAAAACAAAACAAACATTTTAATTTGGGTTTTCATTATTTAGTTCATGTCTATGGTGGTATTTTCACATATGGAAACCAAATTTAGACAAAGCAGGCACTAGGTTTGAACAATATGGATCCTCGAATATCAAAAATATGCTTTTTATAGGGCATGATTTTATTAGATTTTTTATTTTATAAAAAGTAAAAACGTTTGAAAATGAAATATTTCTAGTATTAAACTTGTTCTTATATTCTACCAAATGAAAGCCAGTGCTAAGGCAGTTCAAAATATGAAAAGAAATTGAAAGATCAGTGTTGAAAATGTTGAGTTATTAAAGTAAAACGAGTTATCTCCCCTTACAAAATTTACAAAAAAGTACCATATCGATGATATTTAGAGCTTTATAAATTTCACATTTGGTGTCTGTTTTCTCTTAACTTAGTTTTTGTATGAAGAAATACTACCATAGATAGGAAATAAATAACACAAAACCAAATTATCATATTTGTTTTCATTTAAAATGGATTTTATTGAAGCGGGCTGTTTGAAAAGGACAAAATAAGAGAAAGTGTGTGGGGTAAATTTTACATGGCCATGGAGCCAACTGTTGTTCACCAAAATGTACACTTTTTCTATTTTTTCATTCATCTTAAATAGCTCTTCAATACAAAACCATCATAAAGTGGTTTCATATACTTTGAAAATTTCTTAAATTCATGACATTGATACACCCTTAAGGTACTTCGCAGGTGCGCTTAGTTTCCATACAAGGTGTTATAAAACTTTTCATGAGGAACGATAATAGGCTTAGAATCAATGTGTGAAAATATGAGCAAAATCTATCGTGTGGTTTGTCTTTAATGTCTCTTTTTCTGACAAAAACCTGGCATTTTGATGATTTTATTTTTCTCAAAAATAAATAAAGCTTATGACTATTAGTCTAGCCCAATAAATAGTCCACAACATTCATTACAAGAAAAGCTAAAAACATTTTGAATAAAGGTGTTCAGAAAGATGTTATCAGCTATTTAAATTTTGCAAAATGCTACATAATTGAATTACAAAAAACTGACTCATTCAATGTATTTTTTTTCCATTTTATTCAAATATATGGTTGATGAAACAGTTGGTCAGAAAAAATTAGAAAATATTACAGTCAGGATTTGTTGTTATAAAAGATTTTCTTATTAAAGTGGGGACAATTTGAAGTTGAGATACAGTTACTTACCTTAAAATTAAGATTCTGTCATTAAAATGCGCTATTATTTATTCACGGACTTGCATACAAGGTTAATTATATTGTTTAAACATAATAATAATGGGCAATGTTGATCTTGAAAAGGTTGACGTATTGATAAGCTTCAATGTGTGGCTTTATAGTTCGATCAAATCATATACATGCATACCGATTTTATTGACTTGTAAGTCATTAAATTAAAACGTACATGTAAGTGGATATATAATTAGACCGTATATAACATCACTTATTCTAATCAACGAGGACTAAACATAACATGTCCCTTGATTACTGCGTTATGGATTGACAAGTCAATAAATCGGACACTAAAAATATTTGGATCGGATGGGTCTCGAACCTATGACCATTGAATTTCTAGTCAATCACTCTACTCACTACGCTATGAAGGATTATACTAAATCGTATCAACATTTTCCTTTATATAAATATCCTAGTATAAACACGTACGGGAAAAGTCTATGTTGCCAAGACGCATATCCGCTCGCCCGCAAGACCGACTTCCGTTAAAGAAAGGCCTTAAGTCTGATTTCAGTCGGATTTGAACAGACTCGTTTAAAAACTACAAGTATTGACCCAGTCTTATCGAATAGCAGACATCTCCTCGAAATTAAACCAATGTTGACCAGGGACGCACTTGTGCTGTCGGGGGCTACCGATAACAAATCAGTATAACGTTCTATGATGACTTTATATCATAAGCAAAGGCAATGACAATCAATGGTAATCAATCAATGGTAACAATCTTGTAAATAATAAATATCTCAGAGTAGAAATAAGCCAAGCTGCAACCGTTCCTCGTGCATATATATGTAATATACCAAATCCGCCACGTGATGTTAGTAGTAAGGTTAACGGGATAATTCCCTTTATGGATTATTTAAAGGACGAGTTGATAATAAGATGGGACCAAAGACTAAAAGCAACATACATGTGTACTAGTATCCTGACATTTCATTTATTTGTATAATAACAACACCCTATAACACTTGCATTGTAGGAAACATCAATATACAGTGGATAAAAGTTATTCTTTTCACATAAACGCGTTTACGCTAAAAATATTATTTCCATTGCAAACAGTTTGGAGCCAGATCAGACGCCGGGTAAATGTTTGCCACTCAGATTAACATGAATAGTCAAACTTGTCGAAAAGAATACATTTATTTTGCTATGCGTTGCGTTTCGTTTGCGTTTATACGGGAAAGAATAACGTTTTCTCCACTGTGCGGCTTCGAGTGAACGTAAACCCTTATCAGGAAAACAATATACAGTTATTTCATTAGTATTTGGGGAACAGTCAAAACTATTGGCCCGAGGTATCAGGGAAGACTTATCGGCCTCGGGCAACAGTTCGAAATGTCTTCCCTGATAACGAGGGCCAATAGTTTTGACTGTTCCCCTAACACACATGAAATAACTGTTTTATTACCTAATACTCTATATAACTAGACTTTCACAAAAAACACTAATCTGAGCCTAAATGCAAATGAAATAAAATTGTATAATTCATTTTGAGTTTTGGCACGAATGAATAACACAGTGTTTGTTATTCATTTGTGGTTTTGACAGGCGTCTGATATAATGAACGGCGTCTTCTCGTAAGTTTAAATCCGCACATTATAGTAATGTTCGTGTCCGTATAGTATTGGTTTTCGGTATAAAGGATAACGTTGATGTGCAAATTACGAACTCATCTCAATGACTATAGTATTATTAGAAATAATAATAAAGCACACTTACCAGACAACAAGCAAGGACACTTATTCAATACTTATTCACTTCATATCAACAATATCACAATATCAATTCACTTATTCAGTACCGGAAAACTTCTAAATGACGACCTGATTTTATTAGTTACACGGTATTTCGGCTGGGCGAAATGCCGTGTAACGAATTTATTTCCAGTCTAGATCCAATACAAGAAAGAAAACATGCATAATCTGACAAAGTGTTACTGTCTTAACCCTAAAGTTGACACTTGATATTGACATCAGTACATTTCAAACTCACGCGCTGTTTGATGGATTAGTACAATATAACTTCGACGATATCAGGAACTAGCGATAAGTAGAATTTATCTGCATTCCTACAGTTTAATGCAATAATTTTTTAAACCGCGTTATGTCGAACATATTCCGTATTTAACGATTTAAAGGTGACAAAGCCACCATTTAACTTTGAATTACGGATATGTTCGACTAAAATGAAATCAAGATATACCCTATCGAAGATCGACTGTATCTAACATGAGTACGTCCTCACATTGGAATGTGAACATCCTTAAAATGTTCATTACCAGGGTATATTGAACGGATAATTCTCGGAGGACATTTACGTTTTATGAAACACTGTAACGATTAATTATAACAAATGAACGGTAATAATCAGGAACGAACAAATGAACACGTATGTCAGTGTCTAGGCATATCGAGTTCTGCCTATTTTGGTTGATTTCGATTAACATATTGATCTAAATACATCTGAATCCAATGTGAATTCCATTATAGACCAGTGACAAGTTCCGTTGAACTTTGCATTGTTCATTTCACGTCCCATCGTGTGTTTATCATGGTGACGACGTGGGTGGGATAATTAGGGAAAGCAAAGCAAGAAACTAGCATATTATCGATATGTGAATTACATTTACCCATAATGATCGATTCAAGACAGTTCTTAATTAACCGAAAAAGAGAGATTGTTTACGCGAATCTAGCGAAGGAACAACATCTACCTAGTCACGTGACCCGTACTACCCGACTATGGTTTCGTACACAGTGGTCACATGAGCAGTTTTAGCCTACCAGAGTCCAAGAATTTATGATGACTGGAAATAATAAAACGTCTACGCATCTTTTTCGCGCAGGGGAAACAGTTCGTCCTAGAGGTCAATAGTTAAAACTAATGCCCCAGGATTAGGCAATGTCAGAACAACACAGCAAAACAGTCAAAAATAACGATTTACAAGTTATATAGAGCATTAGGTAATAATTCGAAATGTGTTCCCTGATAACGAGGAACAATAGTTTTGACTGTTCCCCTAACACACATGAAATGACCGTTTTATTACCTAATACTCTATATAACTAGATTTTTCAAAAAGAACTTATCTAAGCCCCAATACAAATGAAATAAACATTATTAGTCATTTTCAGTTTTTTGACAGACGTCTGATGAAATGATCAGCGTCTTCGTGTAAGCGCTTGCATTTTTACATCCGCACATTATGTAATTTGCTTTTCGGTATATAAAGGATAGCGGCTAAACTTGATGTGTACTACGAATAACTCGTCTCATTGATAATAGTATTGTAATAAATGATTTAAAGAAATAACCTTCACCAGGCACCAATCAATGACACTTTTTCAAAACTGTTTTATTACAATACGGCAAACCCGGGTACCAGAAAACTTCTCAATAACCCTAATTTTAAAACGTCTACGCATCTTTTTCGCGCAGGGTAAACAGTTCGTCCTAGAGGGTAATAGTTAAAGCTATTTTCCCCGAATTAGGCAATATCAGAACAACACGGCAAAACAGTAAAAAAATAACGAATTACATGTTATATAGAGCATTAGGTAATACAACAGCTATACAGTGGAGAAGACGTTATTCTTTCCCAATAAACGCGTTTACGCTTAAACTATTATTTCTATTGCAAACAGTTGGAGCCAGATCAGACGCCGGGTAACCCGGCGTCTGATCAGGCTCTAAACTGCTTGCCACCAAGATAAACATGAATTATCAGAAGTGTCCAAAAGTTGTACTTTTCTACGTTTTAGTGTTTTGCGTTTGCGTACGTTTGCGTTTAAACGGGAAAGAATAACACTTTCTCCACTGTATGTCATGGCATCGTCATCTTGAACACGTTAAAGCCGAACGTATCGGTATTTCCAAATTAAACATGAATCAGCCACATTTTCATTTTGAAATAAAGATATGTTCGACTTAAGCGATTTGAAACTAATTAATTTCAATCGTAGATATGCAGAAATCGAGTTAAGCGAGTTCGAGAGATCGAAGTTTGACTAATACACCAGACTGTACTTGTCTGGGCCCTTTTCATAAACTTTCGTACGACAAAACTGGTCGTAAGTCAGATTATAAAAGTCTCAATTATTATTTAGTTCTCCATCTAATCCTGTCTTATGATATCTCTTTAGAGTCGTCTTGAAAGACTATTCCAAATAGATGCCACAAGACAGGATTAGATGGAGAAATCAGAAATTAAATTGATTTTAAAGTTTTGACTTACGACCTTTTTTGTCGTCCGAAGTTTTATGAAACCTACCCCTGGTACCCTATCGCTCTTTGAAAGTATACCATGCAAAGCTCAATAATGGCGATCTCCAGGTACATGGCTGCTGCATGCTGGTGGGTGGGTGAGTATATGTGCTGTATATGGGGCTTTAACTCATTATCCGCTGAGACATCAAATGGACAATTTCAGTCTACAATAAAGACTGGTCCAATTTGGGACTATTTAGGGTTATTTTTTATAATATAATACAAAATGGCAAACAGTGAAGTCCCTGATTATAGGGTTCCAGTCCCTGATTATAGGGCTCCTGCAGGAGCCCTATAATCAGGGACTTCATTGTTTGCATAAGACAAGTGTACTCTTTACAGGTACACTTTTGGTAGAGGGCGTATATCTGCGTCACTAGGGCTCATAGTCTAAATTATTAAGACGTTTCGTTTGCTCTTTATCATTTGATGTCTTTATCATGTAAGCATCAACGTCTAAAAGTTATTGGCTAGATCCCTTACGCATCTTCTACATGAGTCGATTTCCGTCATTTAGCTACGTTCTTAAGGAATATAGATTTCATTTGATACATTTAACAGTTTAACATTGTATTTTACCTAAATTCCATGTCACTCACCTATTTATAGGTCAACATCGCTTCAGTAAATATTCCCAGTCGAAAGAACTTCAAAAAGTTCGCCATATTGTTACTGTTGTTGTCGTTACGTCATACGGTTAGGACAATTGTCGGGTGCATTTAACGAAATATTTTAAGAATAGCAGGGGGAATTGACGGTTTTCGTTTAAATAATCATTTCGTGAGCCACTTCCGGTTGACCTAAATGTGCAAATGAAGGGAAACATGCGTGGCTAAGCTATGGAAGGTGTAGTGGGGATTTAAATCAGATAAATAAACACAAAATGTGAGAACTATTTTCATGCAACGTTCATGTACGCTGGTATGTTTGAAAATTAGTCATTTTACATGACTGAAGTGTGTTACGGGATCAACCACAAACACAGCTAATTTGCTCAATATGTCTCTTGAATCGTTCAGCCGTGGTTTCCGTGAAAAAGACATTGCATATGCCAGAAACTAAAAACTGTAAAATATCATTTGTAATGAAGGAAAATGTTAATAATAGCATATGCGACGGCTTTCTATGAAGGACTATAGGGTTCAGTGAGTTAAGGTGGTTCTCTTTATCTTACTGTATCAAATGGAATCTATTGTGTACAAAACTACATTACCTGTTCCAAAATATGTGTTCGGGCATAATTGATAATGTGGTTTATATAAAATTCATATGAGAAAATAAGATAATGAGAACCATCTAAAATAAGAACCTCACCCAACCCCTAATACAGCGCAGGCATATAACCCCGCCCACCCAATAGCATGCAGTAGCAATGAGCACGGGGTCGACATTATTGAGGTTTGCCTGACCCTATCTGGTGGCGGCCTGGTCAATAATCACTTCCGGGTTGTTGAATTTACAGAAGTAGTCCCTTGAAAAAAAATAAGTTTAAAGATTTCGAATGTTTAGTGTTACCTGTGGATGAGTTTGAATTGTTTGTGAAAATGGTTATTTGTGGTCATTGCCACCAAAATGGCATTGTTTAGGGATCTCATTTCAGGACTTACATCCTTATTTTGAAAGTGACCTGAAAGCAAGACATGTAGTTGGTGATGTTTTGGGTTTACATGTATTGGTCTCAATCAACAGGGAAATGTCCATAGAATTGAAGGGTATGTCTTATACCCTGAGTCTTTTTCTGAAGTGAGCTGCTGGCTCTAAAGTAAGGCATTTTACTAGATAGTATAGGGCGACATTAGACCGGACCGACGCCATCTAACGTAGTTTAGGGACGAGTAATCCAGTAATTGGCTGTACTTACTTAGCATCTGGATCATTGAGGCAGTGAGCTGCTGTAAGAACCCAGTTTTTGTCAATGATTGAACCACCGCAAATATGCCAGAACACGTATTGGGTGCCGTTGTGCAAATATACGGTCAATGAGACTTGGTGAAGGTAATACGAGATATGGACATCTCCGCCTCCAATTATTTTTGGAAGTGGGCTTGCTGAAAATACAGTACGTAAATAAAACACAAATTCATGGTGCGTGTATGTGCGTATGTGCATGCGAGTGTTCGTGTTGAGTGCGGTTTTGAAAAAAGGTTTTCTTTTCAGTGTCTATTCGAAACAAATACTGACACATTAAAATTTAATGGACAATAGGATGTAATTTTGTTATTTTCAAACACAAAATACACACGCACTGAGTTGTACATTGTGTTATCATTTCACATGACCCTCCACTGCATGACTTCGAGTACAGTCAGTGGTTACAGTGTTCACTGTTACAATTAGTCCGCCACCAAAAATATCATTTTTGGTCAGGTCAATGTCGAAAGAAATGGCCAGATTATTGTTACAATAAATGGCCAGGTAAATGTCACAAGAGATGGCCAGTTAAATTGTACGAAAATACCAAAAAAGACTTGAGGACAGATTGTAAAGTTCACCCTTACCCTAAGTCCCTAACCCTTGTTTTGGTGGGGGACCAATTGTAAACCAAGTGTTCCCTCCATTTAACAGTCCTTACAATAACGACTTCAGACTTACAACGACCCTAAACAAAAAAATTATGTCTAACGCTTTTACTTCTGCAATATAATCTGCTTAAAATTGTCGTCTGCTGCTTTTCCCATAGTTACATATAAGTGGACAATTCGATGGAATAAATATAATAATGACGAGTGACAAACAGCTTGAATCCAGATCAGACGCCGCGTTATGCGGTTGCTGATCTGGATTCAAGCTGTTTGCAAATGTAAGTCAAGTCTTAATTTCCCCTCCCTAAAACGACTCCCTTCGAACAACACATACAATCTGTATCCCCAATTGGATGTCGTTGTAGAGAGGGAGCACTGTATTTGTAAACAGTTCGGATCCTAATTAGACGTTGCGTCACGCGGCCTCCGATAAGGATCAAAACACGTGTCAAATATTTCTTATGTGAAAATACATCAAGTTTGAATTTGAAAAATATAAATACTTGACAATTGTTTAACCCTTTACCCAATTACCCGTATATAACATTAAATACAGGTGATCACTTAAAGCAGGTTGAAAGTAAAGCAGAATGTGCCTTAAGGCACATTCTGCTTTACTTTTAGCCTGCTTTAAACAACCATCTGCTAGGCTATATAAAATATTTGTTATGGTAATTGTTCATGAGGGTATAAACTGGAACTATTTTCTTCAGCGGAGGAATAAATTAGATACGCTAAAAGTCGCTTCTATGGGTTAAGGGTTAAAGAAGATGACGGCAATGCAGTGAAGGAGGTATAAACGATTAATGAGTTGGGTTCTACGGCACTGCGACACTGAATATGTCATAATTATAGCGCCGAAGAGATGCTGATGATGATGACGGGTGATTTCTGGAGGACGATTTTTGCTGACCCAATTCGCTACGAATTGTTGAGCGCATGGGCTGAAAACCACCGATTTGCCTTCTTTTTAGTTCTTTTCAGATGGGAGTTTCGTCTCAGAAAAAAATGAAACCAAAATAGCATTAGGCCCTAGAACTGCAGCAAGGTATAGGAAGGTCTCTAGGGAGGAGATAAAGGGCAAATACGCACATCACACACTTTGGTGTCATCTAACCCTTTCACTCTCAATGACGCTTTTAAAAACGCGCGTTTGCAAACAGTTTGAATCCTGATCAGACGCCGCATAATGCGGCGTCTGATCAGGACCCAAACTGTTGGACACTCTTATTGATATTCATTAAGTCATACAACCTTAAATCTAACTTTGAAACGTGTCTGTTCGCCACTTTATAAATTGTCAGCATTTTCAAGACAAATAATTTTCTGCATTTAAATACATTGAGTTTGATTTTATATTTGTTCAAACTTGAAATCGATATTAACGTATCAAATATATACATAATATGCATTAGGAGGCTAGAAGAAACTTTATAAACTGTTTAACCCATTATTCAACGGATGAGCATTTTGACATCTTTAATTTGTTCCTTCAATACAGAAAATGCACACATGTAGTTCCAATTTATGTCTGATATAGCATACGAAATATTATCTTATCCTAGCAGATGGTAGCTTAAAGAGACTCGCAACCAGATTTAGCATTAAAATAGTGATTTGTTAATATATGTCAAACGCTTATATAAACGGGTAAGAATTACTGTAGGATAACAAATTCTGTTTAAAAATTGCATTTCAATAAAAAAAAAAATATTATTGGTTACTGGTAGAATTCAAACCCGGGACCCGGCATGCGGGGACAGGAAGCAAATTAAGACACTTAGACCCCTCGACCAGACGGACTTTTTATATATCTCGGATAGATTTAACGTATTTTACTGGGTAGCGATGGAGAGTACATAATTCGGCCGGGGTTTATGTCCGACCCGAAATCACTTTCTATTGCGTATTTCCTTGCTATAGAATAAATATAGGATAAAGCGATGGAAAATTTCTAAAAAAAAATAAGATTTGAAGACTTTTCTTGATTTTATTTTTAGACTGGTCATAATTTTCTAATGCCATATGCACGATAATGCTACACATTTGGTTTTATCTGAGTATTTTCTTTTATTTTTGCACATACACCATCTGGTTGCGAGTCGCTTTAAAGCAGGCTGAAAATAAAACAGACCCAGCCTTAAGACGCATTCTGTTTTACTTTCAACCTACTTTAACCCATTTACCCATAGCCAGTTTCTAGTATTGAAGATAAGTATTCACTTAAACCAGGTTGAAAGTAAATCAGAATGTGTCTGCTTTAAGCTTTAAGCTATATTCTGCTAGAATATAGAAAATGATCTTACAATACTGTTCATGACTGTTTAAATTGAAACAATTCATGACTGTTTAAATTGAAACTATTTTCTTCAGTGCATGGATGATTTAATTGAAGCGTAAAAAGCGTATTTATGGGGTAATGGGTTAGGAGGATACATTTCTTCAAAACTTAGAAACAGGCTATGAAGTAAAGGGTTAATGCAAATAGACTCATCTCATGTTCAAAAAAAATAGTTTTGAGAAAGTGTACTTACCTGAGACAGCGCCGAGACAGAGGAGTAGAACAGCGATCATCTTTACTGGTAGAGCAGAGACAACCGAAGTGGTGAAGAGACTGGTGCTACCCCGGGGTTTTATACAGGTTCTGTTCCCTCATCTCCGTCAGGTGGCTGGGAAACTAAGCTCATGGTGTTCAATAAATAATAACCTTTTTAGTGCTGGAATCGGGTTTTACATCCTTAGCAAACAGTGAGAATCCGTTCAACAGAGATTCAAAGGCGTCTTCTGATTAGGGTCTGCACTGTCCATCATACTTTCAAAATATTGGCTTGACACACCTAATACCGATTTAATGTAAACTGGTAATTTATCAATAAAAAGAGAGGTCTATTTGTAAATACAACAGTGTAAGGGTGTACATTGGAGAAAACGTTATACTTTCCCGTTTAAACGCACACGAAACGCAAACGCATTGTAATAAAATAGAGAATTTGACAAATTTATAAACAATTCTAAATGTTCATTTTAATCTGAGTGGCAAACAGTTTGGAGCCTGATCAGACGCCGGGTTACCCGGCGTCTGGTCTTGCTCCAAACTGTTTGCAATGGGAATAATAGATTAAGCGTAAACGCGTTTATTGGGAAAGAATAAGGTTTTCTCCACTGTAAGAAGTCATGTTTCTGAGACAAACGTTCCTTTCCCATCCCCTCCATTGCCAGGCCTGACCTTACTCGCCCTTCTTAAAAGTGAGTTTGATAAAAGTCTAGATACTCTGATTCTCCAAGTTTGATTCAGATTCAAACAGGTTACACGCATGTTAAAGTTTCAAAAGTAAATAAAAAGGTAAATACTAAATTTGAGTAAAATGTGCCGAAAGCAATTAGAAACAGGCGTTGTTAAGGTATGATACAATGATAAAGGTGACCCCATCTTCGTCAAATCGTGTCATGTTAGTAGGTGATGCGTCTTGAATAAGGGCTATAAACAATGAATATTGGTCCTCTTGGTCGTGTCAGATATCCGTATTAGGAATTTATAAGTGATTGATACGTTACATCGGGAAACGTTACTTTGAACGAATAAGGTCAAAAGGTTATAAACAGCCGGGGCTTGAACATGTCAGTACCTTCTTCAGAAATGCGATACAATAGAACTTCGGTGTCTCGAACTCGGGTAGGTCGAACAGACCCGTATTTTAAAGAAAAACGTGGATAAGTCGAACATACCCGTATTCTAAAAAAGAAAAACGTGAATTAGTCGAACATACTTGTATTTCAAAGTTAAAACGATACTACGTCGAATATACCCGTATTTCAAAGTTAGCTTTGAAATATGGATATGTGCGACTTACCAATCATGATGAAATAATGCAAATAATGTGTCGAAACATCGGATAGCTCGGGTTAACTCTATGAACCCTAGTCACGCATATATGCGTCATTTGCAAACAGTGTACATGTAAGGAGTACAATTGTCCTATGCCATCAGTGTATACCCTGACCGGAGGGCTCCGTAAGGAGTCCTCGAATCAGGGTCTACCCTGTTTGTCATTTTGAAATATATTGTAAAATTAAAACTAGGTAAAAAAGGACTAAACTAAATTGAAAACTAGAATTGTTCAGGTTTCAGGGAGGAACTGGTTAAGTAAGTTTCTGATATGATTTCACCTATTTTAAATTATAGTGCATGTGTATGGGGATTTCATAAGGCAGCAGATATAGAAAGAGTTCATTTGAAATTCATGAAACATTTGTTAGAGTAAAACAAAAAACTACTAATACTACAATATATGGTGAATTGGGAAGGTTTCCTATGTATATTGTAAGACAAATGAGAATTCTTAAATTCTGGTTTAGAACATCACAAGTACCGGATTCTATTCAATACAAATTGATGTTCATGCGTGATACGAATGCCGTTTTAATCAATGAGTGGTCAAAACAACTTAGGCAGTTGGTTGACCAACTAGGATTTTCATTCTTATTTCATCATCAATTGCATATCCAATAACTTTAACAAATGCCCAACTAACAGCGTTGATAGGATCTGTTCTTGATCAATATTATCAGAAATGGTTTTCAGATCACAGAAATCTCCCTAAACTTGATACATACCGTATATTCAAAACACAATTTGAAAAAGAAAAATACTTACAAGTAGTCAAAAATAGTAAACATAGAATAGCGTTAACACGATTTAGATGTTCATCTCACAAATTACTAATTGAAGAAGGCAGATACAGAAATATACCGCGTGAAGAAAGAATTTGTAATAAATGCTCGATGAATGTTCCTGAAAATGAATATCATTTTTTGCTTGTTTGCCCTTACTACAGAAACTTACGGTTCCAGTGCTTGCCAAATTATCGTTGTCATTGGCCTAACATGGACAAATTAAAATTATTACTAAGCAGTCAACAGAAAATCACACTAATTAAATTAGCTAAATTCATCTATCAGGCTTTTATGTTAAGAGGATAGTTAAATTAGTAAGTTATTTAAGAAGAAGCATATTTCAAGTCTTCTAAAAATAAAATGACACACGTTTTATTATCTTAACCGTTTATGAGAGGTAAACAAGTTTCGTCTTACCTTACAGAAATTTAGCATATGTATACATTGTATTATTCTCCATTTGTAGATGCCATAAAGTGATATCCGCATTTTTGTATTAAGTCTGACGTCCTAACGTCCTGTATGGTGTATCTACCCACCTTTATGTTACCATTAATACCAGCATACTAGTATCACGACAACGTAAATATATCTGTACATGTGAGCCCTACGGCACACTGTAATCTAAGGCGCCCTCTATAAACGCGGCACGTCTTAGGGATACTTACATAGTATAGATCTAACTAACATAATTCTGTACTGTTCTAACCTAGTTTTACTGAGTATATGAGCCCAACTGCACACTGTAATCTAAGACGCCCTCTATACACGCTTCACGTCTTAGGGGTACTTGCATACTACAGACCAAAGTATAAGTATTTGCTATATATGTGTACTACATGTAGTAATATTTCAAAGATTAAGCAGATTGTGTATTTGACCCTAATTGCACACTAAAATTCTAAGACGCCCTCTCTAGCATGCGACACGTCTTAGGGGTACTCAAATATACAGACTGAAGTATGATGCCTCAGTGGTATAAAGTATTGAAGGAAACATGACCAAAAACAGTTAACTATTCAAATCGTGTGACCTTTCATCTAGCTATACATGAACTAAAACAAATATATTAAGGCGTAACACCTGTAATATGTTTGAAACAAGTAAATATTTATTTGCAAACGCTGCTTATCCAGATCTGGTGGCTTTCGGTTTAGCCACCTGATCTGGGTCTACATCGTTTACAATATACTCTGCGTAAATCTTGGTTCAAACCCCTCAAAATTCGAAGTGAACTGGTCATTTACCAGTAAATTGATGAGTACATCCGAAATATTGTTACAAGATATTGTATTTGTTTGTCGTAGATTAGATCCTGTTACTATAGATAGAAGTGTACATAATTATTATTCATGTTGTTATTTCCAACAATAGATATAGTATTATCAGTTTCCATTATGAAAATGAAGTTCAATTTCAACTTCAATGGGCTTGGATTCTGATAAGACGAAAACAACTGTGCCGTCTTATCAGGATCCAAACCGATTTACACACTCAAAATAAAAAGAAATATGATGAAAATATAACTGTAAGTTAAAAATCTAGCACCAACCTTAAATATAGAACAACGTAGTAGAAAAATATTGTATTTCGTAATATTTTAAAGACTTTGTTTATTTATAATATACATGTAATGTCAGTATTTGATATATATTCTACTGTATAATTAAGAAGGTTAAAGCATTGTCATCTCACATTTTTTTCAAACTTTCCTCCTGCTTATGTAACTGTATTTCCTGGTCTAATACTATATAGTTATTTATTGTTAGTCATGAACATTATGTTATATGGCTATGAATATTATATATGTTTAATGTCAATAAAATTTGGATTGAATTGAATTGATATCGAAGTTCGACTGTTCTGTCTGCAAACTTGACGAATGCTCTTGTTAAATCATTCTTTCTTAAAACTTTAAATGGAAAAGTTCTAATTCTTATTTAAGTTAAGTCCATTTTTTAATATAAAGGGATGGTTTTAACTATATATTGCACAATGACAAATAGCATAGACCCTTATCAGAGGGTTCTTTAATGACAAGTGAACCTTTGGCAAGCATACCGTTTTTAAATGACGTGCATACTCGCCGCTAGGCTTGAGTATGTTAAACGCTTAACAGGAATTCTCTCCTGCTAAAAGATTTCGTCTAACAGCTCAAAAAGCATTTTATCCTTTGTTGTAATGAAGAACAGTTCGCCACAGATGTCAACAGTTCGAATCAAGTGCAAGACACGTTTCAAAGTTAGATGTATGGTTTTATGACTTAATAAATATCGATAAAAATGCCAAACGGTTTGGGTCCTGATCAGACAACGCGTTAAACGGTGTCTGATCAGGATCAAAAATGTTTGCAAACGCGCATTAAATCGTCATTGAGAGTGAAAGGGTTAAATCATATGAAATACGGTCCAGGGGCGTTTCACAAAACTTCGTACGACAAATGTTGTCATAAGTCAGATTATAAAAGTCTTAATCATTGTTAAATTCTCCATCTATTCCTATAGAGAAATCAGATATGTAAAAATAGTCAACAAACAACACGTAATTTCAACTTATTTCATCTTTAAAAAAAATCGACGTTTCGGCTTACGCCTTCATCAGGATAAAATATAGAGAAATCAGACATTAAACGCATTTGAACGTTTTGACTTACAATCGTTTTTGTAGTACGAAGTTTTAAAAAAACGGGCCCCAGATTATAAATGTTTCAATCATTATTTATTTCTCCATCTAATCCTGTCTTGTGACATCTTTTTGGAATCGTCTTGAAAAGACGATTCCAAAGAGATATCAGAGACAGGATTAGATAGTTAAGGTTATTGTGCATGGCCATTTTGAATTCTGGCTATTGTAGCCAACTTTGAGTTCAAATGATACTCATGCTTTACAGAGGTGAGTCTCAATCAAAACACACGGTCAATTTCAAAGCATGTGTATATGTTCTAAAACTGACCGAACTATGTCGACAAAAGCTGCCTCGATAATTATTTACAAGCATTAAAACAAAGGGATTTTTTGGCAAGTGCACCGCACTGTATAGCAAACAATTCAACAGAAAAACTATGACAAATTGCAACCCGGTTCTTCATTGAGTTGACAAGAATGTTATTTTCAAGCATTTCCTTCTGAATAGGTGTTTTGAATATATTTTCCACGTGTAGTGAAACAAATTCACCGCCATTTTGAAGCCAAAACACGACATGTATAGTGAAATGTGGTACGAGTATTTTGGATCTAAAGCTCTTTTCCTACGTTGATCATACACTATTACTTGTTTTTCTATAAGGCAAGAAATGAGACTACAGCGTGCACTCTTCTGATTCCCAGATCAATTTGTTTTTTATTAGATTCTCTCTCCTGAAATTCTGTTCGCTTTTGTTTACATACAGGCTAAAAGATGACACCGAATCACTCGTTATGGAAGAAATATTATTGCGCTCCAAAACTACTTTCGCGAAAAGATCGTATTTATTTTCATTAAAACGTCATTGTTTTAGATACATTTTTTCTAATTCAGATTCAACTGTTTTAAAGACGAAGTCGCAATTTATAGCGTTTTAAATAATTATGTCGTGATTTTTTCTTCATAGCCGAATAACGCATTTAAAATACAAACGACAATACTGATCCCGGCTCTGAACAAAAAGTACACATTCATACCCTATAAATTATAACATATACTCACGGAATTTAAAAACTGTGCATTGGGAATAGCATTATAAATAATAGGAATAACTAACCAGATATAAATTGACTGTGTTATAGTGTTTTTTTAAACATCGATCTAACGTTTCATAAGAATCATTAATGTGTGATGTCAAAAATGAATGTACTGCAATGCGTTTTTGTCATTAAGGGTCAAAACCCATGTCACACAATCAATAACGCATGTGTCCTCCGTTTGCACTAAGGCACGAACGGCATCATCGTCGAGTAGGCCTCGCCAACACTAAGGAATGTCATTCCTTACCATGACTAAACAATCAGCCAGCTGATCCAACGTCAATGGCTGGTTCGTTAAACGTCGCAAACAACGCCCATCTCATCCCAAACGTGCGCAGTAAGCGTGAGATCGGATGAGACTGCGGGCTAGTCAATGACCTCGATGTTATTGTTCTGTATAAAGGATGTGACAACGCATGCGAGCAACGTGTGGGTGAGCAATGCCATGCTTTAAGACAATATGGCGGGTTTGACGTCAGAACGGGACGTACAGTAGAACGTCACGCACGGATTCAAAATTAGCGTAATCTTTTCAGCACTGTCCTCCGGCTGATTAGACGAAGTCATCGAATCTTTCTAGCCGTCAAGTTTGAAGATTGGAAACGACCTCGCATATGTGTAACGGAAAAATACGTATCTTGTCGACGTTACGTTAATAGCGATATCCTCGGTCGCAGGTTCTCGCGAGCATTACTAATTTGTCGATACGTCTCCAAAATGACAACATGATGTTACAATGAAGACCAAATCGGCATGGTACATCATTTTTTCTTCATTCGAACCTCTAATTTGCTGACTGAACGTAAACGCACATTTTCAGACAGCCGTGGCAGAGCCGTCATGGTTTATAAAACATATCTTACTTGTTTTTCCGATGAATTACTGCCAAAACAACCAGTATACATTGAAAACGTGCTGCATGTACTGTACAAATGAGTTTTCTGACCAATTTATGCAAAAATAGACAAACGTTTTTTGACACGTAAAACTAACGTAAATTTCACAAAAAGGATAACCAAAACCTTCTACACACTTTAATCAGCTGTATAATCCGTTTTACATGAGCTTATTGAAAACGTGTACATTTGAAATAAAGTTTAACCATGCACAGTTTTTAAATTACATGAGTATATATGCGAATTAAACAATTAATTTTCAAGCATAAAATCAGAAAAGTATGCTAAAATTTGCATAATCGCTCTAAGATCTGTCTCAAAACCAATACTATAATACAGGTAAGATCTAATTATATTGACGTCAGTAAACGATCTTCGATAAGGACTTATTTCAATTATATGACCTTATTGATACTATGAGTTGAACTTGAGCAGTTTTCTCATTGTGTCTTACTCCTCCTTTGTGGGATCCTTTCTGACTTGGTCAGTGCTCTAGTTACATTTGGAATCAACAATGGTTTGTACAGGTACTAGCATGCTGCTGTTATGTAGCATTCATTTGATGTTTTTACTTTGACAATGTTTGACCACCATACTTTTCAAAGGATTTATTTCAATTATATGTGTTAGCCAATATGGAAAATTGAAATGCTTGGTGACAATGGGTATAATGTCAGACTATATAGTGTTCAAATGGACATTCTAAAGAGAAAATAAGGATTCCTTGCAATATATGATCGAGTCAAGACTTACATTTCATTTGAAAACAGTTATGATCATTATTAGTCGTCGTACAGTACAGTCCCGCTATTACAAACAACCCATGACTACAACTCATCTATAACGAAATGAGTTGTCACACCGTAGCATTCAGTTCGTGCTGCTTGGCATGAAGGAGACAATGATGACTTTGTTCATTTTATTTCCAACTTAAGGCAGACCTGACAGTTGTCTTTTGAGAGGGGTGGTCGATATAGAGGAGTAGACATTTAAGGGGGATGCTCGTAATAGAGAGATGACGCTTATACCGATGTTCCTTCAGTCAAAAGGCTTAATTAGTCAAACATATGCTACGCGACCACTGAATAAATAAGTACAGCAGTCGGGGCCTCCTGAATTACTTTTGCCCTGCATTAAAGTGCTACAAATGTATCATCTTACTGTACATGTTCGTAGCAAACAAAAATAAAACAGATTGTGTACATATTTTGTGTAATTACAGTAGAACCTCTCTTTTACGACCACTTAAAAGAAGGCTTCTTGTCTGTATAAATCACAGGTGACAGCTTAAAACAATGTGAAAGGGAAATAGAAAGCTCCCTTAGTAGCTTTCTGTTTCACTCTAACATTGCTTTAAGCAGTCACCTGTCTTACACGAATAATATTTTACACAATAATGTGGTCGTAATAGAGAGGTTCTACTGTATAGTAAAACCTATATCCATGCGACCACTGAAAGAAGATATGTGTGTAGTATATCATTTTATAACAGGTGACAGCTTAATGCAAGACATAGGTAATACAAAAAGTTCCTGCATAACTTTTGTTTTGCATTAAGCAGTATATACAAACCTTATGTCGAACTTTGATATCTAGAACTAGCACAAGAGATTCGTGGTAAAATTGCCAATCAATTTCTGTAGTTTATTTCGCTTTAACGTCTAAAGTATTCAGTTCCAATATTGTATTTACATTATATTAGCTGTAATTTCCAATATTAAATGAACATCTTATAAGTATGCAAGTATGTTTAATTCACAATAGACGTTGTTAACAGGAATAATGTGTACCCTGAAAGGAACAACTATAACGGCGTTATTGAAGCAACGCAACAAAATGATTCGCGGAGAGCAGATCAATAAGCACTGCCTCCTCTGCGAATATATCAACAATTCCCGCTCTCTCGAGAAAAAGCATTTAAATGAAATAAACGTCAGCTTTTGAAATAGATTTGAATGGGGCGAATATAAAAACATTGTGTAGTCAAATATACCTCATATTTACGACTGAAAATATAATTATATGTAACAGAATATTAGTGCTGTAAATAAAATGAAAGAAATCGAGAAGCTAAGGCATTCTCAGCCAAGAAAATTCTGGCGTCACTTTTCAAAAAGAAATCGACAGTAAGCAGTACAATAAGTACTGAGCAATTTTACGATTATTTTTCTAAGTTAGAAAGCCAGTTAATTTCTCTATTTAATGAGGATGCTGAAAGCTTTAATTTTAACCACGATTTTAACTCTGATGATGTAATATTTCATCATTTGGATCAAAACCCCATATCACACAGTGAGGTAATGACTGTACTAAAACATTTGAAGACAAACAGTGCTTTTCGAATATATAATTTGATAAATGAATATTTCATTGAATCATGTCCCACCTTGTGGATATTTTTAACGATATTTTAAACTCGGGTTCCCCTGATAATTGGTTTGGAAGAGTTATTACCCCGCTACATAAGGAAATTGATGTAAATAATGTAAATAACTATAGGGGGGTTACTTTAGTGAGTTGCTTCTCGAAAATCTTTACAGGTGTTTTAAATAAAATAATTACTGAGTAGGCTGAAAATAATAATATCGTTAGCGATGCACACATTTGGATTTAAAAGAGGCTCATCGAAGACCGGTGCAGTTTTTTTGTACTTCATTCACTTATACAAAAGGCTTTGAATAACTAAATGTTGATTTTCGAAAGGCTTTTGATAGCGTCTATCGTAATGGGCTTTGGCTGTCACTTTATAAACTGGGAATAACGGGTAAAACACTTGGAATAATTAGGGACATGTACACAAAGGTAAAGGCATGTGTCTAAGGTTGTAGGGGATATTCGAAGTTCTTTGAATGCGCAATCGGGTTAAAACAAGGGGAGATAATCTTTGATATTATTTTCTCTTTTTAGAGGATCTAGAACTGTTTTACAGGATGATATAAACAGTGGTCTAACTTTTGATGATATAACATTTATACTTATGCATTTTGCAGATATTATGGTAGTTATCGGCCATAATCCCCAAGATTTACAGCACAGACTTGATCTATCAAAGGTATGCTGTGATGAATGGAGCTTACAGGTTAATATAGAGAAAACAAAAGACGTTGTGTTCAGAAAAAGGGGACGGGTTTTTGCAAATGAGAAATGGACATATGAAGACAAATGTTTGGAAGTAGTTGACAATTTTATATACCTAGGAACAGTTTTGAACTATACTGGAAGTTTTGCACTTAATCAAGAGACATTAGCTGGTAAAGGTCTTAAGACATTGAACACTTTATTGAAGAAGACAAAAGGTTTAAACTTTAAACCAAAAACACTATATCAACTATTCGATGCTTTTGTCGGAAGCACGTTAAATTACGCTTGTGAAATTTTGGGGTCTAGTAAATCTAAAGAGATAGAGAGAATTCATCTTAAATTTTGTAAATTGTTATTGAATATAACTTCGACATGTAATAAGGCAGTGTATGGAGAGTTAGGGCGTTACCCACTTTATATTAAAAGGTATGTTAGAATGATAAAGTATTTGGGTAAGAAAGTCAATTCTTATACATAATATATATAATAGCTTAGTATACGATATAAGCATAGGTATTAAGAGCTGGGCCAGCAATATAAAACATTTGTTTGACGAAAATGGAGTCTCCAATGTTTGGCAAACGCCAAACGATGTTAATCTCCATAAGCTCTATATGTTGTTTAAAGAACGTCTTGTTGACGTCTTTAAACAACAATGGTATGTATCATTAAGTAACAGTCAGTCTATGTACATATATAAAACTATAAAACTATATTTGAATGTGAGGAATACTTGGACAAATTACCTAAAAAAATTGAGAACACCAGTATCGGGATTAAGATTATCGTCACATACCTGAAGAATCGAAACTGGTCGTTATTCTCAATCTAGAACTGAACGTAATCTAAGGTTTTGTTTGCATTGGGAAAAGCGCGACTTAGAAGACGATTATCATTTTGTACGTGTTTGTCCGGTATATGATGATATTCGTCGCACGTTTATTAAACCATTCTATTATAATAGACCTAGCGCCACTGATGCAATCTGAAAATACCAAAGAACTTTTCAATTTGGTCAGTTTTTATCAGAATCATTTAAAAAACGATTGGCGATTACAAATACTATTCAATAGTTTGTAATAGTTTCATTGTCCCTGTGTAAAAACATACAGAGGTTAGAATGGAATTAACAGTTTAGAGTTCAACATCTTTTTCCGATTTCAGTACCAATTGTACATATGTTTATGCAAATATATATTGTTAAGAAGTTCTTGGCATGTGACTATGACTATTATTATCATGATTATGTTGCTGTAATAAGAAACACTATGTGTTTACATTACTGAATATAGAAATCTTGAATCTTGTAAAGCTACCTCTTAGCCAACCGATTAATTATCGGAAAGTTGTCGATTTAGACTCAACCGATGGAACCGATGGAACCGATAATTGGTTGGCCATTTTGGCAACCGTTTACACAACCACTAGTTTTTACGTGCGTAAACCCATAAGAAAATAAACAATGTTCACTTGCTCTGGAGTGTCAATACTTTCAAATAATCCATTAACTCAGAGTAATTATTTTTCTTGGATATTTCGACTTTATCACAAAGCATTCATCAACACACTGAGAAGAGGTCAGTGGGTATCACTTTGAGTCGTCACGAGATACCAGGAGAGGACTGTACACCGCCAGCAACCCCGACCCCGCGTCCCTATTAAGAGATGGTCGCCGTTGCTTCTTTAACCCTTCGCTTTATGTGCATATCTTCTGATGTCAACACTTTGGTATTCTGTGGGTCTATAATTATGATGTCCTGTGTTTTCGCAATGTTCATGAAGTACAAAGTTAGCTCTAGACACATGTTCTTTCATCCTTGTTTCCAGCTGTCTCCCTGTTTCACCCATATAATCGTTTTTGCAAGTATCACATGTCACGTAGTAAACAACTCAACGCTTTTTTTAATTTCTCTGTCTTGTCTTTCATGTGAGTGACTTGTGAGCGGATTGAACTAACGGGTTGGTGAAACATGCTACCACCATGATTTTTTAATATTCTGTTGAGAGTTTCTGAAATTCCCCGGATGTATGGAATGCCAATGTTATGTCTTCTTTGCCCGGGTACATCCGGGGAATTTCAGAAACTCTCACAGAAAGAGAGAGAGTGGGAGAGAGAGAAGGAAAGCAAGACAGAAACCTTTCCCTGCTGAAAGTTCGCCAGCTGAAGATATGTAAAACCCTGTATATCAAAGCCGCAATTTGTTTGGTAAGTGGGATAAATGTAACAAATACAATATACGAACAATAAACACAATCATGCAGATTTTTTTTTTTATGGTTTCAACTGTGATTGGCATCCGTCTATAGAAAGTGTCGATTATTCAAACCTTTGACTCTGTACGCGACTGCTCCAGAAATCAACAATCAGTAATATTCAATTCAATTCAATGTCATTTCTATAGCTCAAATATTATTGAATATATTCATCTGCGCTCTACACAATAAGATTACATAGATCTATGCAGTTTATGCACACCCTCCAAAAGCACTTCACATTATACTTAATATACGTTATCAAATAGTTTTGTTTTGATATTTCTACTGAAAGATTTGTCGTCTAAGGTTGATTTTAAGTCATTTGGAAGAGAGCTCCACCACTTAGGACCAACCACAGCAATTGACATATCAGCAGACTTTGTTCTGTTTCTTGGAACAATAAGTTGGATATCGGTTGGTTTTCTAAGCTTGTAATGACCCTGTGTTTGAGTGAGGAATGAGTGTAGATTTACTGGCACTGTCCTATGAACAATGCAGAAAACCGTCACAAGTACTGAACATAATTCTTGCACGTACGGGTAGCCAGTGCAAATCTTTCAGTATACCAGTACTGGCTTGTTCAAAAGATGCAGTGGTTACTATAGGAATGATAACATCTTTTTGACGTTCATGACGGTATGAAAACATAAGCTTCGCAGGGGGTAAGTTTCGTAAACCCCCGAAGGCCTTTTACGATAAACTTACCCCCGAAGCTAATGAATTCATACCGTCGTGAGCGGAAAAAAGATGTTGTTTATTCCTTATATTTATACATGACTTTCAATTTTTCTGTCTTGTCCATTTAATGTGTAGTTTGACCAGATTTGTTTTCATGTATATGAATATATCATATACCGGCCAAATAGGTTTGATAGATGTAATATCGATGTAATAGCCATTACAATTTCTAAATATGGTGTGGAAAGTAGTCTTAACTACATTTACTGTATTTGCATTGTAAATTCAGGGGTTTACCCAGTAAACTTTCTCGCTGTGCTTTAAGAACGCTCGTAAGAAACAAAAATTTCAATCTGAAAATCCAGTATCAAAGCTTATTTTAAACAATTAGGTGGCGCTTGTGTTTATACTCGCTTTACACATAGCAACACAAATAGCAACGCTGAAATGCAACTACACACATCGCTATCTAAGGCATATGTTAATTAGAACACTTTCGATCGATACACATAGGATAGTGAACGGAACATTTCGTTCCCAATTTAATAAGTGTGAATGCCTTATTTTGCTTTATGTTCGAGCGACTTTCCAACGTAATTCTGGTGAGTAATTTCAAACCGTAGCTAGAAGATAACTTGTCGAATCTATAAATAGATAGCCACGGATATTCAAGGGAGAGAAAGCGTACAGCTTTAATGACGGAGCGTAATATGATAACCTCCCTTAAAAACAGCATTAATATATAAAAAAAAATTATCGCAACTTGATTTAATTTGAACTGTCTCCGACTTTAAATAGGGGTTTCGAGATACCCAAACGGATAATCTTAAAGTAGATCCTAACTTGGTCGGTATTTCTCCGCCGTGTTGAAGATTTTTTAAACTAGTTAGAACCAGATCTGAAGTGAAGGTTCACTGAAAATTGAAGCTCACTTTTTCCTTAGAGTTTTACAGAGCGAATGTAAATATAACGTGATGAACTGCTTGGTTCTGTATTCTCTGAAGATTCTGGAATGTTCGTAAACAGACCATCACAGAAGTCAATTCGAGAATGAATTAATCCATGAACTAGAATTCCAGGTGATGTTTTGGACAAGTATTTCCAAATTCCTTTAAAATTACGCAGCTGTACTTGAGCCATTTTGTATTTCTTCTGTATGTGTTTTTCAAAACTTTATAAAGAACTTTACATAATCAATTACTTGACTTACAACTTCAATTCCACAATCACCAACTGTGACTCTAGAGATATTGACTGTTGTTTTGTTCCATACAAAATTATCTCAGCTTTAGAGTTATTCATTTTCAACATGTGAATTGTCAACAATTCAATCACTGCTTGAATACACAATGTCAGTTGTTGTTGCACAATGTCTTCACTCTCAGCATTGCCAGCATTAAAATATAGAGAAATTTTATGATCACCTGCATAGCCGTAGAGGACAACTGGATTTAAAGTCAGAATATTCCTCTCAAACTACCAAAATCGTGCATTCTTCTTACATGAGATTTATGGCACCTTCGTAATCCTAATATATAAAAAGAAGTAATGCTTGGTACTTTTTGAGGTAATATTGGATATAAACCTGTGAAATTTGTGGAAATAGTCGAGTTTTTAAATCGACTTTGTTCACATACGAACATCGACGGAGCCTAACGAGATGTTCCGTCTACAGCTCATTAGCATTTTCTGGATTCGAGTCCTGATATGAGAAAAATTATGGCCTTATGGGATCGATTTTTCACAATGCACAACAATACTGATTTCTCTTGTACCGTCACGTGGTAGAAAGAGAGACTTCCGATTGGTTTAATCTATGTAGTAGTGAAATAAAACACACGATTATATCACAACTTTCACATCACTTGATAATTCACAATACTTACCTAAATGACCAGTTTCCATGGGCACCAGAACATAGCACTTTTCAGAGATTTTATATTGACCTAGTAGTTTTTTGAAAAGTTAGAATTCTAAACTCTGTTTTTGAAACATATCCGTTTGTGTAAATTTAAACTCTTATGTGTGTAGAAATGTAACATGTTTTGTTTAAAGATATAGCTTATTTTTATATTATTCTAATCATTATTATTATTATTATAATGTGAATCCAGCTAATCAAGTTATCGTTGATCTGATCAATCGGTAGAATGGATTTCTTATAAATATTACTTAATAAAGCATATGAATGCATTTTTAATGATATCAGATTGTAATAGTAAACTTTATTGCAGGTTTTCGTTTTGAGATTAACACCATTTACATGGTTTTAGTTTTATGATTTCCTTTGAATTACTGATACTTGAAATATGAGATCCAGACAATTAGGGTTTTTTTTAAATATTTTATGGGTCAATTTCACAAACTATTACAAAATGACAAACAGTGCAAATCGTGATCAGATGAGGATATATGTTGTCGCTTAGGTTGAATATGTTCTAAGATGGCCATCCCATCCCTGGGAAAGGTTTATCTTTAGATACATATCGTGTAACACCTGTAACTATTATGACATTAACTTTTCCTGGCGATTCTGAAGAAAAACATTTTGCTTATTATTGCATTTATCCAAAATCTGTATTGTCACAATGTGACATTGCTGTCTTAGCTATGCGACATTATTTTGCTATGTGACATTCTTTGGAATGTCGCATAAGGGCAAGTAACGCTAATGTTTCTTGATTTTCAATATGTGTTATTGAGAGCACGTTGCCTGTTTTTTATAAACACGAATAAGACGATTTCAAAGCCGGTGTTGATAAGCTCTGTGTAATAAAATAAGTACAAGATGTCAGTTTGCTTGACAATCAAATTGTAAAACTTCGGAAACAATAATTTCGTCGGGCTTCGCTTCAGGACGACATTCTGTTTCTAGGCTTGACAATTTGAATGTCACACAAACTGCCGTGTAATATTAATATACATGTATTTTTACACCTCGCAATGTAAATTTTCCAATACCAAATGTAACATTTTGCATAATTTTGCATGTATCCAAAAGCTTCATTGTCACTCAATGACATAGCTGTCTGGACTATGCACCATTCTTTTGCTATTCGACATTCTTTGGAATGTCACATAGGGGCAAGTTACTCTAACGTCTCTTGATCTCTGTCTATATATGACATTGCTCTCTGAACAATGCGACATTCTTTTGCTATGTGACATTCTCTCAAATGTCACATATGGGCAAGTTATTCTTATGTTTCTTGATTTTCTTTCTTTATTATTGAGAGTGCTTTGCTTCTAACCTTATAGAACACGAATAAGGCGATTTCAAAGCCAGGATTGATAAACTCGGTGTACTAGATAAATATAGGTATGCATAAGAAAATCATGATTTTTGCCAGGGAACTGCCTGTTTAGCGATTATCACCGAAAGTATGTCAGAAAATGTCATTAAAGACATTTCCTGACCTATTTTTGGTTGTAGTCCCTATATAGGCTATTCCCTTTGCAAAAATCATGTTTTTCAATTGTTCATGCATACCTGTTTCATTGTATGCGTAATTGTAATTCGTCATAATGTTGTTGTTTTTTCTGTCAATAATATTTTGTCAAATATGAACAGCAGACGACAAGTTTAAGCAGACGATAATGCAGCAATGAAAGCGTTAGACAGAATTGTCTTGTTTTGGGAACAGTGGCAAGGAGGGCGTCAGTGTTCGGAGGGCCGTTGTAGGGAGGGATTGCTGTAGTCTGTTAATGCCATGGGTCGAAAAAGGAAAACACCAATTTTTAGGTTACACACATTTATTCTGTCAAGTTTTACTAAAATTTCGCACATATCTTTGATGATAGAAGCCAATAAGTTTTGACACCCACGTGCATCTAAAACATTTTATGTAGCTGTATTATAAACGGCATTTGGCAGTGTTTGTCTGTATAATGTTGCAAAGATGTCATGGATGGCAAGGCTTATACCGTTATACAGTGGAACTTTGATATCTTGAGTATTCTTCAGTTGAATTTCTTTAAATTAAAGATACTTAGGTCGAAAATGTCCGTATTACAAACTTTGAAATACGGATATGTTCGACTTAAACGTGTTTGAGATACGAATGTATCGAAGGTCGACATGCAAAAACATGTATTTATGTTTGCAGTAGATTTAGCGGTGTTCTTGACAGCTGATTATGCTGCTATAGTGTTTCAGTGGTGCAGAAGTCATTATTTCCCAATGTACCCATTGAGCCCCCTAGTGCCGCCTATATGCGATATTTACCAAATGTGTACCTGTGATGAGTACACGTGTCCTGTTCAAACAGTGAAGTCCCTGATCAGAGGACTCCTGCAGGAGCCCTCTGACCAGGGACTTCTCTGTTTTGTCATTTTGCAATTTATTACACAAAACAACCCTAGATAGTCTTAAATTGACGAGCCTTTATTGTAAACTGGACTTGTCCACTGGAAGTTTCAAGATGATTGAAGATTTCACTATATAGCTCTGGTCACATTAGTGTCAGAGAAGAAGATGATTGAAAATGTCACCATATATAACTCTATGTAAAATGGTGACCCCGGGGCGGTGCCAATTTTGACCCCAGGGGCAAAAATTTAACAACATTGATAGAGGACCTTTAGATGAAGTCATTTGCCAAATATCTAAGTCTTGGCTCTTGTGGTTTTTGACGAGAAGATTTTCTTAATTTTCATTTTTGGCACCCGTGACTTTAATATGCAACGGACCAAATCCATTTCAACAATGTTGGTTAAGGGCCTCTAGAAGTGTCACAATGCCAAATATCAAAGCTCTGGCCACATTAGTTTCAGAGTAAAAGACGATTGAAGATTTCACTATATAACTGTATGTAAAATGGTTACCCCAGGGGCGGGGCCAATTTTTTTCCCAGGGACAAAATTTGAACACTATTGATAGAGGACCTATAGACGATGACATGCACTAAATATCTAAGCTCGGGCCCTTGTTGTTTTTGACAAGAAGATTTTTAAGTTTTCATTGAAACGATATAGTTTAAGCCAATGTGACCTAGATATGCAACGGACCGGGAAAGTTTGAACCACTTTGAAAAAGGACCATCTAAGGATTATTCAGGCCAAGTTTGGTAAAAATCCATCCAGTAGGTTCGGAGGAGATGTCGTTTAAAGAAATTGTTGACGACGAACGGACGAACGACAGACGAACGAACGACGCCCGTCGGACATTGGACAATCAATATAGCTCACCTTGGCACTACGTGCCAAGTGCGCTAAAAATAATAACGTTTTGTGCCTTTTTGAAAGATCCATTGATATGAGGGTTAAACAGTTTCGATCCTTCGCAGACGCTGCGTTATATGACCCCTGATCAGGACCCAAACTGTTTGCAAATGTTTGTCTCGGGCTTCGCATTGAAGATGTTAACTCTTTGCATGCTGGGTATTCTTTTCGTCTGCAACAATGTGTCGTCTGCAATCGTTCTAAAATTAGAATTTTCAAAATTCCTTTTAAATTCCGTGTCAGAATAGTAAACAGTTTGGACCCTGATTAGACGCTGCGTTACGCGGCGTCTCATCTGGATCCAACCTGTTTGCTGACGTAATCACTATGGCAGATACATCCGCCGCTAGCGCGCAAAGAGTTAATAAAAACTATCTACTACAATGGCTATAGTCAATACCAGACCATAACAAAAATATCCAATGCTATAGACGCTTCCACCAGATGTCGTTTGGTAACATGGTCCGGTGGAAGTTTCCTTATTGATGAGAGGAAGAACTATATTCCATAGATGGGTCCTTTGTTCGAAAAGTCGTTCTTTCGTCACTGTCTGGTTTAAATATTTTCCAATATCCAAATATCTGTGATTGGCGGAAGTGTACGGCTTCCAGTCTACACCTGTGTGGCGTCGGGTGTTTGGGTTTCCGGTCTTTGCAAAGTTTGCCCACATTGTCATCATAGCAGTTGACAACTCTTGTTCCCAATCTTTGAACTCACCGCCATTTAATTCAAAGGCATATTTCTCCCCAAATACATAGAGCATTTCCTCGCCATGGTTCGCTCTATTAAACCAAGATGGTGCACCCTTCCATTTAGTGCTTGGAACGGCAGTAAAATAATACATGTAAGGGTCTTCAGTAGAAACCTCTGTATACAGCTCTACAGTCTGAACCATTGACGCCAGAAAAAGAAAATCCCCTTGCATATCAAGAAACTTCTCGCGGATGGCATTTGGATTGTTAGGGTCATTCCATGAAGTATAGCCGTTTACAAGAGATTCTAATACAGCACTGGATACATCATTTCCATATTGTGACCGTGCACAAAGAGGTACAAGGGTTTCTTGAAAATATGATCTATTTGGCAGGAATAGCTCAAGATCGCCGTTTACGCCGAACGCAGGGGAGAGTCCGCCGAAACCATCACCAGAGTTGACGCCCATCATAAGGTCAACGCTTCCAAACATTGTCCGGGCTGCCTTTGCTCTGTCGTCGTGATTGTCTTTGTTTAGCACAATCCTGGGTGAAATTGGGATGAATTCATTGTCAGGCGATGGTACAAACGGCATAGGATTTCGAAAAAATCCGTTAGACATATCGTTCAATGTACTATTTATAAGAGCGGTGGAAATACCACGAAGACACCTTAACATGGCACTTGAGGACTTTTGGTTACAATTGACAAGTGATGCAAACTTCCGCGCCTCTGCTAAAGGTTGTCGGGATTCTCCCCACGGTGCAGATGCCGTTCCACTCTCTGCTATTATACGGTGGAATAATCCTTTGTTGCCCGGGTATATCCCTTGGTAAATTACACTCCCAGCTCCTGCAGATTGCCCAAAAATCGTAACACGCCCGCTGTCACCACCAAATGCTCGGATATTGTCATGGACCCATTTTATTGCTAGATGCTGATCCCAGAGTCCAAAGTTACTCGGTTCATTATCTTTAATATTCAGAAAACCAAGTACGGATAGTCTGTAGTTGATTGTGACCACAATCACCCCTCCGCTTGCCGCCAATATATCCGAAACGTAGGGATTCGCTGCTCCCACAACAAAAGCTCCTCCGTGAATAAAGACCATAACAGCGAGATCACCATCCCCTGGATGTTTTTCTGGAGCATATATATTCAAGAAGAGACAGTCCTCAGATGTTGGTCGCTTCCCGGCATAGCGGGTTAATTGAATACATTGAGCACCATGTTCGTGAACAACGAGTGGTTTCGTAAGAGCGGCTTTAGCTTCTGGTTTCTGAAAACGGAGATTGCCGACAGGCGGCTCGGCGTATGGAATTCCAAGGAACATGGAGACCGTGACATTGGTACCATCAACATCTACGTTGTTCTGAAATCCAATGAATTCTCCCACCTGTGTTGTCACAGAAACGTTATTAGCTTGCACAGAAACAATAATAGTAAAAACCAAGAGCAGAAAAGCCATAATGTGACTCTTCTCTATTTTCACCCAGTACAATATGCCGTATTTGGCGATGTAGATTATATAGCACATGGCCCAAGATAAGAAATTGTTTTGATTTTATATAATGCCTCCCCAAACCCTATGCTTGTGACTATTTTCGTCTCTATAGACGATTCTAATAAGTGCATGTAGTAACGTAATGCTCATGACGCTTGTCGCATTAGTTTTCTCAGTTGTAAAGTTGCCAAATGCTCTTAAGATCGAAACGTACGCTGTGCCATACACCGTTAGTATGTGTTGCTATAGAGAGTGAGTACTGTACGCACCTTATACAGTAGAGAAGACGTTATTCTTTCCCAATAAACGCGTTTACACTAAAACTTTAATTTAAACTGAAAATAATTTGGAGCCAGATCAGATACCGGGCTACCCGGCGTCTGATCAGGCTCAAATCAGTTCGCCAATCAGGTTAAATACAGACATGAAGTTAGAATTTTCAACAAGTTGCCATCTACGTTTTCTTGCGATGCGTTTGCGTTTTGCTTGCGTTTAGACTGGAAAGAATAACGTCTTCTCTCCTGTACTGAGAGGTACCCGGGAAAACAGTGCAGAAAGGGTCAAACAGAAATTATGTCAGGGCTGCCATTTCTCCGGAATTTTCCTAAATCTTCGGATTTTTTTCTGGTACATGGTTGCTTAAAGCAAGCTGAAAGTAAAACAGAATGCGCCTTAAGGCGCATTCTGCTTTACTTCCAGCCTGCTTTAAGTAGTCACATGTCATCAAAGCTAGAAGTAGGCTATGTGGTAAAGGTACGATACGTAAAAATGCACATTTGGAAATCTTAGTATTTTTAATGTCAACTTATGGCAGCCCTGTTATGTCAGTAAATCTTCTCGTTCTCGAAATTGAAGATAAGCCTAATTCTTGAGTAGTTTTAAACAGGTGACCGCCTAATGAGGGACGAACACAATGTAGAAAACTCTTGAATGAGATTTCTGATTTTTATGGTAATGCATGGTGCATTCACGTGATGTTAGATTGTTATTATGTTTCATTGATATGCCGTTGAATGGAGGTTGTATGGTAAATAGATTTAAAACTAAATGGGTTTGTTTACATGAAGTTATCTGTGCAAACAATCTGGCATGGCAAGACATTCCATTTATGCACAGGAGAGACATCCAACGATGGTTAAACCTTTCACTGCCATAAGGCGACTTTGTTAACAGTTTGGATCCTGATCAGACGCCGCGTGGATCCAAACTGTTTGTAACACAATTTGATGTATATTTGATCTATTTCATTATATCATAGACTCCCCAGACTTCAGAGCCATTTAAAAGAATAGACAAAACATAAGAGTCAAATATTTACACCTTAATTAAATATCCAAACTAATTTGTCAAAAAATGTAAACAATTACCAGTCTTCATAGACGATTCTATTTCCGATAATCAAACGACTGCCATTTTAAGTCATGTGACCTAGGCGCCATAACGCTGCTGTATGGATTTGGCAATCGGAGAGTAAATCAGTCAATAAATATATAGCGTCACAGTCATTAGTAATATAACATTTCTTTCAAAATAAAGTTCGCTTTAGACAGAAAGTTTTCTTTTTGTTCGTTTAGATACATTACTGTTGATAATTAAAGTGATTTTATGGCGTCTGATAAGAATTTTAATTAAATTGATCACCTTCAAAACAATGACCCCGATACTTCTCTCCCATTCCCTAAACGATGAATTGAAAACGCCTTGCCGAAATTCTTAAAAATAAAAGTTGCATAGCCTCATTCCCGATGTTGTCGTAGATTCAACACCTACGGAATATCTATTTAAATAATGTGCACGGCATTTCTAACTGTGCTCCAAAGGACTGAGATATTGAAGCGCGGTTATCAGGGGAGATAAATCATGAACAACATTTAACTAGAATCGTCTGTATTAATTAGTGTTTCTAATGATATTAGTTTTTTCTTCTGACATGGCCGATTTTTTTTTAGATTGGAACCTTCTCAAACTGAATATGGGATGCTCATTGTGCTCGATGATTTCCGTACAGCCAGCTAGATATATGGAATTGCGGAATGTAAAAGAGGAGTAATTATTCTTTATTATAATTCGCTAATTTTGCACTAAACTATAGAAAATTACAACTTTAAGATATTTCTGTCTATTTCATCTGAGTAGCAAATAGGTTGGAGCCTGATCAGGTTCCAATCTGTTTGCAATGGAAATAACAGTTTTAGGGTAAACGGATTTATTGGGAAATATAATATATCAGTAAAAATAGCGCAACTGCCTCGTGCTGCACGATGACCATGCTTATCTCAAGTAGGTAAGTATTTGAATATGTGTCCAATGTTACACTGTTACCTATTTACCATTATAAACCATTCTGTTCTAAAAATAGCTCGGTCATGTCAGAAAATTCGGATAATAACACACCGGTAAAGTCAATGAATCAAAATAACGCGTCATCACTTATAATTTAATAAAATAAAATAGTTTTTAACAATATATAATTAAAATAGTTTTATTGTATAGAGTATTCTTTATAATATACTTGAGTATAATAAGTACAATCGATTTTTTTCGAGATTGCTTTTTCAAATAACCCTTTTTATATACATCACATGTCAGGTCATGGATTGATTACTGCTAGCCCCTACCCCCTCCCCTCTCTCTCTCTCTCTCTCTCTCTCTCTCTCTCTCTCTCTCTCGCTCTTCTCCCCCCCCCCCCCCCTTTCCAAACTTATTTCACCGTTATAACAACATTAGTAGTAGTTTTTCTGTCAAAGTAACACGTTTTTGCCTTTATCAGACACATTATTGTCCATTATCCTTTTATGACACCAATACAATAATAACCTTGTTTGGATTGAAACTCAGTAACTTGAGGGATTTAAGAGCAAAACAGAACCGGACGTGTCGACAAAATTATGATATTTCAAGTTCAAACGTACTGATATGATTATTAGAGTGGATCAACAATTTTACCATTAAACCTTTTATGATCAAAGTTTTTAAATATTTTTACCCCTTCACCGCCATAGTGTCATCTGCTTCAATATTATTTTCTGCAATATCGTTTCAAAGTTAATTTAAGGCCGTATGACTGAAGAAATTTCGACAAAGTGTCAAACATTCGTGTTCTGAGCATACGCCGTGTTACGCAGCGTCTGATCAGGACTCGAGCTGTTTGCAAACGCACTTTTTGGCGTCATTAATAGTGAAAGGGTTGACCATTACAGTGGAGAATCTGTTATTCTTTCCCGTTTAAACGCAAACGTAACGCAAACGCAAATAACTAAAACGTTGAAAAGTACAACTTTTGGACAATTCTGATATTGCATATTGATCTGAGTGGCAAACAGTTTGTAGCCTGGTCAGAAACCGGGTTACCCGGCGTCTGATCTGACTCCAAACTGTTTGCAATCGAAAACGAGTTTATTGGGAAAGAATAACGTTTTCTCCACTGTAACGCTTCGCCAGCTACTCGCTATACTTAACTATAAAGAAACTGTACATTTGCAACTTTTATCTTTCATACCATCGTCGTTCACACACAAACTTATTATCTGTAACTTATTAGATCACATTTGAAAATACACTATAGTGTAGCCAATACATTATTGCGCAGTTTGATACCAAATTTGTCTATGGTTTGTACTTATAAGTATATAAAAGTTCCTCAAACCAAATGTAACAAAATTCCCTCAAATCAAATGTACAGTTTCTTCATCAGAGCTGCCATTTCTCCGGATTTTTCCTAAATCTTCGGATTTTTTTCTACTATATGGTAGTAGCTAAAAGCAGGCTGAAAATAAAGCAGAGTGTGCCTTAATGCGCATTCTGCTTTAATTCCAGCCTGTTTTAAGCAGCCACGTGTCAACAAAACTAGAAACAGGCTGGTAAAGGTACGATTCGTAAAATCGCACTTGAAAAATGCAAATTTGGAAATCCAAGGCTTATGGCAGCCCTGCTTCATCGTGTTAGTATATATACACGATCTTTATTTCAGTCTCATCACGGTTCATGTTATATACATTGTATATTATACATTTAGTCATACAATAACACTAACCATGCCATTCAAATAAGAATTATATGAGACTATTAAGCAGTTATCAGAGCAAACTGCTTCTTGAAGATAACATTTCAAGTATCACTAGTTCAAAACAAAACATAAGACTAAAACCAACTAAATACTGCTCATTTCATTACTATAAGAAGACCTGCATAAACTTTTATACTTAAACCCTGACATTCAACTACAAGTTTCAAACAGTTTGGATCAAGATCAGACAAAGGTGATTGGCCGAATCTGATTAATACCTAAAGTACTTAACTCCTTTTTTTACGATATCATTTAAAAGATAAATTTTAGAATCAATTGCAGGGCTTCCATAAATTGATAATGAAAAATCCTAAAATTTCAAAATTTTCTTTTAAATAAAACGTGATTATATAAAGTAGGTTGAAAGTAAAGCAGAATGCGCCATAAGGCGCATTCTGCTTTCCTTTCAACCTGCTTTAAGCTGCCATCTACTAGGCTAAAAATCCGAAGATGTCGGAAGATCTGGTGAAATGGCAGCCCTGCAATTGCCAGCGACAACTGAGACGCAGACGATATTGCATCAGACGAAAATTTAACTGCAATTTTATCGTCTGATTTTAACCCTTTAATGATCAAGTTTATCGTGATGTGTTAACCCCTTCACCGCCATTTTGTCCTCTGCTTCAATATTGCTGTCTGCAATATTGTTTCAAAGTTAGATTTAAGGTATAGTAAAACTGATATAGTTTCAAAACAAGTGGCGAACAATTTTTATCCTGAGCAGACGCCGCGTTACACGGCGTCTGTTCAGGATCAAAGCTGTTTGTAAATGCGCTTTATGGCGTCATTGAGGTTGAAGGGTTAAACTCTTTCATTCATTTTATTTCTCAGATCTAGTTTAAGGACATTCTGACAAAAGGCTCAAACGTAACTATTCATGACTGCAAAGCAGTATGAAACCTGGTTCCTCGGCATTCTGATCAGGGTCTAAACTGCTCGTAGATGTCATTGCTGTCAGGTTTGGCGTTGAATCTAGGTTAATTCATAAATATTTAAAGGTGGCCCGGTATTGATTTTTAGGAGATTTGAAGTGTGAACTAAATGTACATTTTATTATTGAATATCTTTGATATTTCAGAATATGTCTAAATGCATGAACAAACAGCATCGTATTTGACGTAATAGGTACCACCTTTACCGCTAATTTATAGCTTTCTTAACCCTTTGTCTGCTAATCGCCACTTCACTGTTATTTGCAAACAGTTTGGATCCAGATAAGACGCCGCGTTACTTGGCGTCTTATCTGGATCCAAACTGTTTGACACTTGTTTTTAGGTTTATTTAGATCTATTAAAAAAAACGTATCAATCTAAATTAAACATTTTTTTTTGCAAACCACGATTTCAAAGAAGACGATTTTTACAGCAGGATAAGAGAAACATTTGTCGTCTGCATTTGGTCGAATAAACGTCGAAATGGGTGAAAAACAGTTTGGATCCTGGTCAGACGCCGAATTCATCCGCATTTGATCAGGATCCAAACTGTTCGCAAATACCAGTATAATCATTGCCTCTTGGTTAAGGCAACATTGACCTTGGTCTTTTCATCGCTAGTGTATGCGACTATAATTGTAGCGGTGACTTTTTAAACTGTTTGGATCCAGATCAAACGTCGCGTCACGCGGCGTCTGATCAGAGGCCAAACTGTTTGACATTTGTATCGATATTTATTAGGTCAAGCTGCTTTAAATTCTACTTTGGAATAATACTTTGGGATTTAAAAAAAAAAACGACATAAAGGGGTCAAGCAGACGATACTGTCTTTGGCGATGAAAGGGTTTATGTTTTGAGTGAAATTAATCTTTACCATGCTGATATGTCGTCATCTTCAAATATATCGTCTGCGAAAATAATTAAAAATTAGTTTTTTTAAAAAAAATCAAACTGGTGAAATGTTGAAGGTTGTGTAGCAAACAGTTTGGATCCAGATCAGACGCCGCGTTACGTGGCGTCTGATCTGGATCCAACTATTTCCAAAATAAAGTCAAGTCATGCTGAGCATAATATTAATCCTCAACCATTTCGCCGCCAAACTGATCGTTAAGTTTATACCCCTTCGCCGCTTTATTGTCGTCTGCTTCGATATATTCTTGTTTGTAATATCATTTGAAAGTAAGATTCAATGTAGTATGACTTAAGAAATGTCTATACGAGTGTCAAACAGATTGGATCCTGATCAGACGCCGCGTTACGCGGCGTCTGATCAGGATCCAAACTGTTTGCAAAACCGACTTTATGCAACTCCGGCGCCGAAAGGGTTAAAGGGTTAAACTAACCATCTAAAACTGTTACGATCACATTGACTATGACAAGACAGATAGTAGTTAAAAGCAGGGATTCGCTAGTAAAGCGGGTAGCTTTTGCGTGTGTTTACTTCCATTTTAATTAGCGCGACTTTCGTTCAAAAAACAAAAACCAATAATTTTTAATTTTAGTTGTTATGTTTTATGTTACGGTATACTGTAGTGTATAATATAACTAGACTGGTTCTATATATATAACAGACTTTTCCTCAATTTATCGATGGATACGTACACGCTCGTCTTCAGTTTTCAACTTGATGGAAACCCGATTGAAGATCACGGTAGGTCTCCTATTAGTTTAAACATATTTTATTTCATAATATATACATGTACAACTTTTATAAACAACACATGCATGGTTGTACATTAGGATGAGAACGAAAGCTAAAGCTTATTTGGTCCTTCTTGTTTCCTTTTAACAGTGGCGAAAACAATATTATTTCCTGTTAAGGGTGTATCCAACCCATAAGCGATTTTTTCAAAGTATCAAACTTTTTTTCTATCATTGTTTTTTTGGAAGAGCTATTTATGATGTCAAATTTGGACTTTTTCTCTCAAATTTTACCCATTCAGAGTACAAGCTTCAGTAAAATCTATTTCAAAACAAAACAAACATGGTACATGTAATTTGGGTTTTCATTATTTATTATATGTCTATGGTGGTATTTTCACATATAGAAACCAAATTGCGACAAAGCAGGCACCAGGTTTGAACACTATGGATCCTCGAATATCAAAAATATGCTTTTTATAGGGCATGATTTTATTAGATTTTTTATTTTATGAAAAAAAAGTATAAAAGTTTGAAAATGAAATAGTTCTAGTATTAAACTTTTTCTTATATTCTACCAAATGAAAGCCAATGCTAAGGCAGTTCAAACTATGAAAGGAAATTGAAAGGTCGGTGTTGAAAATTTTGAGTTATTAAAGTAAAATGATTTATCTCCCCTTACAAAATTTACAAAAAGTACCATATCGATGATATTTAGAGCTTTATAAATTTCACATTTGGTGCCTGTTTTCTCTTAAATTAGTTTTTGTATGAAGAAATACTACCATAGATAGGAAATAAATAACACAAAATCAAATTATCATATTTGTTTTCATTTAAAATAGATTTTATTGAAGCGGACTGTTTGAAAAGGAAAAAATAAGAGAAAGTGGGTGGGGTAAATTTTACATGGCCATGGAGCCAACTGTTGTTCACCAAAATGTATACTTTTTCTATTTTTTCATTCATCTTAAATAGCTCTTCAATACAAAACCATCATAAAGTGTTTTCGTATACTTTAAAAATTTCTTAAATTCATGACATTGATACACCCTTAAGGCGCAACGAAACGTAAACGCAATACAACGATATGTAGAACATGACCATTTTTGAACAATTCTGACATTTTATTACAACCCTTTCACTGTCGAAGTCGAATAAAGTAGAGTTTGCAAACGCGGCGTCTGATCTGGGTCCAAACTGTTTGCCACTCGTATCGATATATCTCTTATGCATACTACCTTAAATCTAACTTTGAAATGATCTTGCAGACAGCAATATTAAAGCAGACAATAATATTGCGACGAAGGAGTAAAACACTCACGATTAATTTTGCGTATGCAGAAAGGGTTAGTCAGAGTGTCGAACATTTTGGAGCCAGATCAGACACCCAGTAACTAGGTATCGGGTCAGAGTTTAAACAATTGTGCACTCTTATTCTGTTTTTCTCCTCAATGGTCAATTTGTCAGATATATTTGAAGCAGTTGATAGTTTAGCTTGAACGCAAAGTTCGGGATGGGGCACATCTGCATGGGCAATTCCAGTTTCCAACTCTAAGTCCACTTTTTGCTTTGATGGCGTATATCACAAATTGAACAAACCTAACAAAATGGAACGCCCTAGCTGTCTTACGATGACCATTTTCTGTTTGTTATGTTTATTCTTTATTATGCTATGTCCATTCTTCATTATGTTATGTCCATTCTTTATTATGGTATGTACACTCTTTATTATGTTATGTTCATTCTTCATTATGTTATGTCCATTCTTTATTATGTTGTGTACACTTTTTATTATGTTATGTATATTCGTTATTTTGTTACGTACATTCGTTATTATCCTGTGTACACTCTCTATTGTTTTATATACATTCATTATTTTGTTCTGTACGCTCTTTGTTGTGTTATGTACATTCTTTATTATGATGTGTATATTTGTTATTATGCGTTGTACATTTTTCTTTATGATGTTTGCATATTCTTTATTATGTTGTGTACCTTCTTTGTTATCTTATGTAGTATATTTGCACCATGGTGTTGTGTTACACTTCTACTTCTTTTCGTACTATCCCAATTTCGTTACTTCCAAATAACATTTCGTTATATATATGTGCATTTGTCATTATAGTGATGACATTAATGGCACGAGTAAATAAAGTAAAATAACGCCAATTATTGATCTAAGACGATTTTGTAGATACGTGTCATGAAAGCTCAAAAGTGAGGGTTGACATGGAAACAATTAAAATACAGTAAAAACTATACTGAGTAATTTTCGCCCTTAAAGGGACTCGCAACCGGATGGTGTACTTGTCAAAATAAAATAAAATACTCAAATAAAAGAAAATTTGTGGCATTATTTGGCTTCTGACATTAAAAAAATATGTTCAGTCCAAAAAAAGTCTCAAGAATCGTCACCGAATCTTAGTTTTTAGATATTTTCCATCGTTTTTATATAGCGACTAGTAGACGGTATAGTTGTTGTTCTTGCTTCGCTACACGGACTCAGACATAAACCCGAGCCGAATAATGTACTATCAATCGCTTCCAGTGAAGTACGTTAATTCGCTACCATATATATAGAGAGCGCTCGTAGTCGAGTGGGTAAAGGCGTTTCCTTATTTTTCATGTTGTCTCCGCATGGAGGGTCACAGGTTCGAATCCCACCAGGGCTTCTTTTTTTTCTTTTTTTTTGAAATGCATTTTTTAACAGAATTTGTTATCCTAAACTAAATCTTACCCATTTATATAAGCATTTGACATATATATTTACAAATTACTATTTTAATGCTAAATCCGGTTGCGAGCCTCTTTAAGTTAGATATTTTGTTATTTGAGGATGTTGTCATCATTTTAAACTGCATTTGTAGTTGATATCTGATATTTATAGGACAAAAAAGTAAAATTTAAGTTATTTCTTTATTTTCTTTACAATGTTAAATGTTCTCATTTATATTCATGAGTATGCAAATTAGGGAACTGCAAGGTAGAGTCTTACAATTAAATTGCAATATGTATTATTTTCAACTTGGTACAAGATTTATTTGTTTCTGACAAAAAATGGCTGAGATATGGATGATTTTGCAGGTATGTGTCATCATAACCCTACACAGGGAAGTTCCCATTGGAAACAAGAAAATACTATTAAAACATTAGTTAAACGTTAAATTGTGTCCTCAAATCAAACATTTTGTTTTCTGGGGATGTTGTAATCATTTAAAACTGCATTTGAAGCTGTTTACTTATATCTGTATGCTTAAAAGTGAAAAAATTAAGTTATTTCTATATTTTCTCTACTATTTTTAATGTGTTCATTAATATTCATGAATATGCAAATTAGGTAATTTCAAAGTAGAAGCTGAAAATAAAACCAAAATTTGTATTATCTTCAATTTGGTACAAGATTTATATGTTTATGACAAAAACTGACTGTGATATGGGCAATTTCCGCAGGCATGGATCGTAATGACTCAGTTTTGGGCGCTCCCATGGAAACAAATAAATTACTGTTAAAATGTTATTGAGAGGTTAATTTTTGTCCTCAAGTTAAATACTGTATTTTCTGAGGACTGTGTCATCATTTTAAAATGCATTTGCAGTTATTTTCTGATGTTTGAATGCTAAAAAGTGAAAAATATAAGTTATTTCTATATATGTCCTACTCCTTTTAATGTGCTCATTAATATTCATGAGTATGCAAATTAGGTGATTTCAATGTATAAGCAAACAATAATACCACAATTTGTAATATCTTCCATTTGGTACAATATTTATATGTTTAGGACCAAAACTTTCTGTGATACGGACGATTTTGTAGGTATTGCTCATTATAACGCAAAGTTTGGGGGTTGCCATTGAAAATTTTTTAAAAAAAATTACTTAAAGTTAAATTTTTGGCCCTTTAGTTGGATATTTTGTTTTTCGTTGATTTTGTCATCCTTTTAAACTACATTTGAAGTTGTTTTCTGGTAATGTTATGGTAACAAAGTTAAAAGTTTACGTTATTTCTTCATTCTTCCACTTTTTTTAATATTAACATTATTAATCATGAATATGCAAATAAGATATTTTAAAAAAAAAAACTGGATATAAAAGCCCAATGTCTTATCTTCAATTTGGTATCAGTTTTAAATGTTTAGGACAAAGAACTGACTGTGATGTGGATGATTTTCAGGCATTGGTCATCATAACAAAAAGTGAGGGGGTGCAATCGAAACGGTTAAAATACAAATAGCATAAAAGGGTTTATTTTTTTAGTACGTTGGCGATTCTGATTTAGTAGACCCTACTGAACATTTTGGTACCCATGAAAAAAAGTCTAGGAGTCGGGGGTGCACGGTAGACCCTATTGGCCCCCAGAGTATACCTACTTTATACTTACCTGCCTACTACATGTACCAACTAACCAACCAGATACCGGTATCTAGCTTTTTAGTCCCAATAAGCGTTTGTTCAACTTGCCATCTGATCACTCAACAAAGACCAATACTGTATGGAGCTTTCAACACAACTGTTGTCTTGCCAAAACCCTTTCGTTGCCAAGCTCTATATCACTTACAAATGCAAAAAGGTTTGTTCTGGATCAGACGCCACGTAACGTTTGCATATTTATTAATTATTGTACTGTGTAACGTACGTGGTACGTTGGTATTATGCAAATGTATTTTACGACAAACCCTGATCAAATGACTCTTTTATCAGCCCTCTGATCAGGGTATTCACTGTTTGCATTAGACAAGTGTATTCTTCACATGTACACTGTTTATCAATGACGAGTGTATACGTCACTAGGTTTGAATATGTAAATACAGAATAACAGCTTTGCCCTTCCATACTACGAGTACAATGGTTATTTGCGCACCGTTTGAATCCTGCAGGGCTGCCATTTCTCCGGATTTTTCCTAAATCTCCGGATTTTTTCCCAGTACATGGTAGCTTAAAGCAGGCTGAAAGTAAAGCAGAATGCGCCCTAAGGCGCATTCTGCTTTACTTTCAGCCTGCTTTAAGTAGTCGCATGTCAACAAAACAAGAAAAAGGCTATGGGGTAAAGGTATGATTCGTAAAATGCAAATTTGGAAATCTTAGGATTTTTCATGTCAATTTATGGCAGTCCTGATCCTGACCAAACGCCGCAATATGCTTATTATGGTGCTTATGCAGAGGAAAGGACTTAGACGTTAGGCTGTGGCAGTGTGCAGAACATTTTTCTACAAAGAAATACTTAGAATCAATGTTTTCAATAAGAATTTCTATAAAGAGCATTGATTGCACGTGAACAACTAATGCTGGGTGCGGCGTCACGTGTACTACGATGACATTTGTTCACAGACACTCGATTCTTATTGGTTTGTTCCGCTTCGTATTGTATTTACTGTTTATTGTTTGTTAAATTCAGTAAAATATAATGTTTGAACCGTGCAATGACAAAACCAATCGTATTGCATGACAACAATTGTACAGACAAAACAGTTCCCAGACTCTGTTTCTGAGTGTACCTCGTACACTGTCAAATACTATACAGTCGATATCTCGAACTCGCCTTACTCGAAATATCAGATATGTCGACGCATGAACTTCATTCTTTCATACTCGGTTATGTCGAACATATCCGTATTTCAAAGTTAAAACGTGGCTTAGCCGAGTTCGAGATATCGAAGTTCGACTGTATATACATGTAATACAGCTTCATAAAATGCTTTAGATGTATATGGGTGTCAAACAGTGTAGATCAAGACCAGCCGTCGCGGCTGGCATTGATCTACACTGTTTGCAGTGCAATGAGACAGCTTTTCCCTCATAGTAAACAAGATAATGTAGTTGGCATAGATGTTTCGTTATTGTAGTTATATTCATGAGAGAGAAAGAGGGAATATATGAAGGGAGATAAAAAGAGAGAGACAGAGACAAAATTAGTCAGGCAGCTAGACAAAAACAGGCTGACTGAAACAGACGGAAGGGGGTACAGAGAGAGGCAGAGAATGAGAGAGAGAGAGAGAGAAATAGAGAGAAGAGGAGAGGAGAGCGCAAAAAAGAGAGAGGGACGATAGAGAGAGGGGAAGAAATACAAATAGAGACGGAACGAAAGACAAAAGAGAGATGGGCGAGAGAGATGAAGGGAGCGAACAGACAGACAGACAGGGACAGAGAGACGTAGACAGTGAGATAGAGAAGAGCGAGAGACTGGGAGAGACAGATGGACAGAGGCATAGGCAGACCAGGAGAGATACAGAAAAATAGAAAGATGAAGTAACAGAGAGAACGCGCGATATGAGGTAGAGGGGGAGAACGGGAGAAATGAAAGAGGGTGAAGGAGAAAAGGAGAGAGATGAGATAGGCGTAGGGTTGGTAATATTGGGGTTTTATTGTACACTTGGGGGTGTAGCTGGAGAGTCTTCTTGTTTGTAATAACGTATTGATTTATTAGATAACCATTGCTGGGTTTTCTGCCAGTGTCCTGGTACGTGAAACGAATGTGCATCGACTTGCTGGAAATGTACGGTACTGATGGATGTGCAGTAGGGATTCTGTAACACTATGGAATAGCATTGGAGTAATTAGTTCACAGTCGTGAAGTTTGAGTGGTTTATCAGTAGTGTCGGTTAGGGGATAGGGGTCGGGATGAGAGAGGTGGTGTCTATTATTGACATTTAGGGCCTACTGAAACTGTAATATGGTTGTGTTTATTACATGACATATGACATCGATACACTAAGGTGAGCGTATAAGTTGCCATAGACACACTCTCGATGAGCCAAATTACGCACGTCCGATATACGCGCGATATCATAAAAGTTTTAACCCTTTCAGCGTCAAATTTATCGTGAGTTTCTTACCCCTTCACCGTCATATTGTCGTCTGCGTCAATATTGGTTTCTACATTTCAAATTAAAGGCAGTACGACTAATGAAATTCCGATACGAGTGCCAAACAATTTGGATCTAGATCAGACGCCGCGTAACGCGGCGTCTGATATTGATCCAAACTGTTTGCAAAGTCGACTTTAGTCGCCTATACGCCGGTGAAAGGCGTAACCATGAGATATGCGCTTGCAAGCGATATACCGTTTGTTCGAAACAAAAGATACAGCGAGGCAAGTTATTGTCCGATTTTTCTAATTGGTCATAGTTATTGTTAGAACAGAATAGTTAATAATGGTAAATAGGTAAGCAAGGTAACATCGAATATATAATCGTACACTTTCTTACTTGAGATAAGTATGCTCCTCGTGCAGCACGAGACCACTGTGCTAACTTGCTGATATTTTATTCTTTCCTGATAAACGTATTTATATACTAAAGATATTATTTCCATTGCAAACAGGTTGGAGCCAGATCAGACGCCGGGTAACCCGGCGTCTGATCAGTCTCCAACCTGTTTGCTACTCAGATTAAAAATATTGTTGAAATTTCTAAAAGTAAATTTCCACAGTTTAGTGCATTGCGTTTGCGTTTAAACGGGAAAGAAAAATGTATCCTCTTAATAATGTACATTACGCACAAAAATTACAGCTATCCGTATCTCTAACTGGCTGTAGAGAAAACTCATCCCTTTTAAAGTTTTAGATTGTTCCAATCTAAAAAATAACCTTGACGGGTCAGAAGAAAACACTAATACCACTTCCAATTCCCGCTGATATCAAGCATGAATACAATGAAACAAAAAGATCCTGTAGTTAAATTAAGTGTTTTATATATACCGAATATCGTATTTTTCATATGCGATATTCGATTCATTTATTAACATACCTTTAATACGCGGAAGTTATGCTCTAATCTGTCGAATTATATACATGTTGGACCCCACTTCAGTAGAAATAGATGTGAACAAGACAGGTGCCATAGGTTTCCAAAACCGTCGTTTGTTTATAGAGTATCTGGAATTTTAAAAAGTTACGATTTAAACAAGTATACACTTATTGAAAATAATATTTGTAAACAGTCATTAGTGAATGATACTAAAAGAGCAGTCATGGAACGTTTTAAATGTCAATGGAGTGACACCGTTAACAAAGAGCAATCTAGGTCTGGTAATGGAGGTAACAAATTGAGAACATATAAACTTTTCAAACAAACTTTGGAACCGAAAATTATGTTAAAATGATACTACCAGCAAACACAGGTCATCTTTAAGTAAATTCCGCTCAGGTGTTGCCCCACTGCGCATAGAGATGGGTCGATTCGAAAGGTTGGCTGAAGAACTTAGGGTTTGTCCATTTTGCAAAAACTGTGTGGAAAATGAATTCCATGTTATAATGAAATGTGATATTTATAATGATATTAGAAACGATATTTTTAATAAGGCTTCAGAAGTTGACACTCTTTTTAACTCTAGGAATGATAATGATAAGTTTGTTTTTATATTTTCTAATGAAAATTTAATACGCACTGTTGCCAAATCCTGCTATCTTATCTTAAACAGACGCAGAGGTCTGCTATATAACAATGTATAAACTGTGATATTTGATTTTAATGCAATTTGTATTTAACAGTGGTGAAAATGTCCATTTTAGTGTAAATAATGTTGTATTGTTTTATTACCTAGTATGTGTTCATTTTGATAACATTATGATAGTCTCTTATAATTCATAATTGAATGACATGGGTCATAGACATGTATATATAGATGTTAACTAATTGTATGTATGCTGTATCCATGATGAGACTTAAATAAAGATATTATACTTATGGCATTACATATATTGGGATTACCTTTGATGCCACATTAAACGACATATGTTGCGTCGAACTTCGCGTTTGAAATCCTTTAAATCATAGGCGATATTCGGAAATGGCCCTAACGAGGAATTCCGTACAATTGTCGTGCAATTGTAATGTGTCAAGTAGCGCTTTTGCGAGAATCTAAAATATTTGCATATAATAAGCGGACAATTCACAAGTATTCTGTTTGTAAATGAAGAGTATACTTGTATTTAGGGTTCAATGTGTAGGGGGGAAATACCTGTTTCCTATTACATGCGGACGGTCGGAAAATCTTTTTTGTTTTTAACACATACAATAATACATTGAACTCTCTGGTTGAGTTGTTTATATACAATGTACACGTTATTATTTGCATATATGAAAATATATGTTTGTATTTCATTGTCAAGAGCCCTGTGTTATACATAGAAAACCCCTTCCAAATATCCATTCAAATTGATTGTTTTATTAGTAGGTCCCATTACTAAAATAGTCGTAAAATTCTAAACTGGTATGATTGTTGATAAATACTGATTTACCAAAACGGCAAAGTAGTGACTTATATATGATAGATAATATTTTTTTTTTTTTCAAATATGTTGTATACATGTCAAATGTTTCAATGAAATGTGTTGGCTGCATATAGAATGTGTCAATGGTTAATTAACTAACTTATCATATCTACTAATAGTAATGAAATAGCGGGTTTCTATACTGTGTCCGCATTCTGACGAACTCAAGGTAAACTATTCATTCATGCAGCGCTCCCTCTCTACAACGACACCCAATGGGGACAAAATTATGTTCGTCATAGGGAGGGAAATTGGCTTACATTTGCAAACAGCTTGAATCCAGATCAGATGCCACGTAACGCGGCGTCCGATCTGGATTCAAGCTGTTTGTCACTCCTCTTTAAGTTTTTTTTCTGTCAAAATGACCATTTTATATAATTTTGAGAAAAACAGCAATTTTAAGCAGACGACATTGCAGTCGTGAATAGGTTGGACATAACTGTCCTCTTTAGGGAACTGCGACAACGGTCGTTGTAAGGAGGGAGTCGTTGTTGGGAGGGAACAATGTGTATACAAATGTACCTGATATGTCCACTTCGAACTATTTATTCACAAACAGTGTTCCCTCTCTACAACGGCCGTCTGAACAACGATTCCATCCTTACAACAACGATTGTCGCTGTTCCTGAAACAAGACAAGTATGTCTAACATTTTCTCGGCTGCACAACCGTCTGCTTAAAATTGTAGTCTGCTGTTTTGTCTCAAAGTCACATATTCGACATTTTAACAAGAAAAACATAATGACGATTGACAAACAGCTTGAATCAAGATCAGACGCCAAGCTGTTTGCAAATGTTAACCATTTTCTCTCCCTATACGTGACAACTCCCTCCAAACAGCACACACAATCGCTGTCTCCCATTGGACGTTGTTGAAGAGAGGGAGCCCTGTACTTATGGGATGCCGACACGCTTCGTGGTGAAAGGACTTTATTAATTATTCTGGGCATTATTACTTTAAAAATGACAAACTAATTAATAGACTCTACATATGACCTGAATTCGTAAAGCCTGCATAGGAATCAATAGTACAACAACCTCTTTTTACTCTAAATGAGCATATTTGCGGGGGGGGGGGGGGGGGGGGGGGTTAAATTAATTTTGAGTATTTTACCCCTTCGTCGCCATATTGTCGTCTGCTTGAGAATTATTGTCTGCAATAGCGTTCAAAGTTAGTTTAAAGCACTATCACTCGGACGAAATTCCGAAACGAGTGTCAAACAGTTTGGATCCTGATCAGACGCCGCGTGCCATGTCCGATCTTAACCCTTTCCTCCCTAAAACCTCAAATGGACAATTCTAATTTTCAATTTAGTCTGGTCCATTTTTGACATTTTATGGTTGATTTTCACAATATATGTAAAATGACAAACAGGGTTGGTCCTGATCAGAGGGCTCCTTAAGGGACTTCACTGTTTGCATAGAACAAGTGTACTCTTCACAGGTACACATTTGGTAAAGGACGCATATATGTGTCACTAGGGCTAGGACTAGTTATTCCAACTTGTTTGCAAAGTCTGTTTAGATCTTGATCGAGTATAAACTTACTTTTCTTCTGATCTGGATCCTAACTGTTTGCAAAATCAAGACAATGAAGGAGTTGCCCTATTCGTCAGCTAGTCTCGAATTAGCAGTAAGTTGCAAGTAGTTTGAATCCAGATCAGATGGCGGGAGACGCGACATCCGACTAGGACCCGTACTCTTTGATTCTCGTATTTGTGTTTCTTATGCACAAATGTATTTGACACATTCAACCCTAGCGACGAGTATACTCGTCATTTAAAAAAAGTGTACCTCTGAGGATACCACTTGTTCTATGCAAACAGTGTAGACCCTGATCAGATGGCTCCTTCGGGATGTCATTTTGAAATATAATTGTTAAAATCAACCGTAAATAGTCAAACATGGACTAGATATGTTTTGAAATTGGAATTGTCCATTAAAAGATTCAGGAGTGAATGAGTTAAAATTAATTTCTTAAAACTACGGACGACAGTGGTGAAGGACACGAAATATTTGTAGCAAGTAGTGGGTTAATTTAGGTGCAGTGGAAAAGACGTTTTTCTTTATCGATAAACGCGTTTATGCTAAAATTATCATTTCTATTGCAAACAGTTTTGAGCCAGATCAGACGCCGGGTAACCCGGCGTCTGATCTGGCTCAAAACTGTTTGTTACTCAGGATTGACAATAAGTTGTCATTTTCTCCATTTTTTGCTTGATGTGTTTGCATTTCGTTTGCGTTTAAAGTTGAAAGAATAAGGTCTTAGATCCACTGTTCAGTAAAATCCCTAGAAATAAACTTATTCATGGCGTTAGAACCACGGGACCGCTTAATTTAAGATAAAAAATACAGCAGAACGCTCCTACAGGATCTCACTGTTTTACCTTCACCTTGCTTTAACCCTTTGAACCCTAGTCCCGCATATAGGAGTCTTTTCAAACAGTGTACATGTGAATAGTACACTTGTCCTGTGCAAACAGTGAAGGCCCAGATCAGAGGGCTCCGAAAGGAGCCCTCTGATCAGGGTCTTCACTGTTTGTCAGTAATGCCAAAATTGACAAAATCAACTCTTAAAAGCCAGAAATGGACTAGACAAAAATCGAAACTGGAATTGTCCATTTAAAGTTTCAGGGAGGAAAGAGTTAAGCGACCATCTGTCTTAATTACCAAAACATTCATCTCATTTATATTTATGAGCTCCTGGTCTCATTAAGTGGAATAAACGTACATCTTTCCCAATAAACGCGTTTAAGCTAAAACTATTATTTCCACTGCAAACAGTTGGGAGCAAGATCAGACGCCGGATAACCCTGCGTCTGATCAGGCCCCAAACTGTTTGCAACTCAGATTAAAACAAGAAACCAGAATTGTCAAAAAGGTGTCATTTTTCTATATTTCATTGCAATGCGTTTGCATTTGGTTTGCGTTTCAACGGGAAAGAATAACGTGTTCTCCACTGTAATAGAGAGGATTTGCTGCTGTCATTATATTGGTATTTTGTTGTATTTTGTTCCAGTGCTGTGAAGCCGTAGGAACTGAATGGATGGAGCTTGTTGGGGGATAGTGCTACTGTCTATGGAGAAATGTTTCATTGATAATAATTGTATAGTGTGGCTGGATATAGTTCAAAGACAATAGGCTATGGACGTCGTGTCATTCCATTACTGTCTTCAAGTGACAGAAGACCCAGTGGCCAACGAAGGTAAGCCATTTTTCATACAGAGTGCAGAAGACTTTACAGTGGACAAAAAGACGTGATTATTTCCCGCGTAACCCATTACCACAATAAATACGCCTTTTACGTCTTTGATATATTCCTCCACTGAAGAAAATTGTTCCAATTGATACAGTCTTAAATATGTATTTTAAGAAATACTTTCTATATTCTAGCAGATGATAACTTAAAGCAGACTCAAAGTAAAGCAGAATGCGCCTTTATGGCGCATTCTGCTTTACTTTAAGCCTGCTTAAGTAGTCAGCTATTTTCAAAACTAGGAACAGGCAAGAGGGTCATGGGTTAACCCTGCATGGTCAAATTTATCGTGAGATTTTTACCCCTTCACAACGATTATTGTCATCTGCTTCAATACTGTTGTCTGCAATATCGTTTCATAGTAAGTTTTAAGGCAATATAACTGACGTAATTTCAAAACAAAGCGCAAACAGTTTTGATCTTGATCAGACGCGTCGTTACGATCAGGTTAAAATGATTGCAAATGTGCTTTATGACGTCATTGGGTGTGAAAAAATTTAAAAGCGCACGAAACGCAAACGCATTGCAATAAAATGTAGAAAATTACATCTTTTGACAATTTAGCCTATTCATTTTAATGTGAGGGGAAAATAGTTTGGAGCCTGGTCAGACGCCGGGTTACACGGCATCTGATCTGACTCCAAACTATAACTGTTCTAGCACAAACTTCTTCCCCAAGCAATGTGCATTATTTCATTTAACTCATTATCCCCTGAACTTTCCAACGGACGGGTCTAGTTTGCAATAAATACTTGTCCATTTTAAACTATTTAGGGTTGTTCTAGATAATAGATTGCAAAATTACAAACAGTGAAGTCTCTGATTAGATACTTCACTGTTTGCATAGGACAAGTGTACTCTTCATATGTACACTTTTGGTAAAGGACGCATATGTGCGACACTAGGGCTCAATGAGTTAACTCCTCTCAACACTATGTATCTCTTGTGGGTTATTAGGTTCTCTTGTGGATCTTTTAAATTAGAAATGTATGAACCAGTCTACTTGAAATTATGAGTATAGTATAATCAATACAGGTCTAAATCAGAAAACAGTGCAGATCTTGATCAAAACGCTCCTTAATGAGCCCTCTGATCTGTGTCTCCAATGTTTTCAAATGTATTGAGTATATGTTTTAAACAGTTCCGCGATGTTTAAAGAGCTTAACGTTGAAAAAATTACCTTTTACACTGAATATATACATTTCAACAGTATGCGAAACTTCAACGGATAAGAATTTAGGTTCCCTTTACGTTATTTATTGACGTTTGCGTTTCGTTTTAACGGGAAATGATAACTTTTCTCCAGAACATGTTTATATCACTTTCAGTTATACAGCGCTCCCTCTCTACAACGATATCCAATGGGAGACACACATTATGTACGTTGTTCGGAGTGAGTCGTTATAGGTAGGGAACTGGGCTTATATTTGCAAACAGCTTGATTCCAGATCAGACGCCGCGTAACGCGGCGTCTGGTCTGGATTAAAGCTGTTTGTCAGTCGTCATTAAGTTTTTTCTGTCAAATGTCCATTGTATCACTTTGACAAAAACAGCAGACGACAATTTTAAGCAGGCGATATTACCGCAATAAAAGAGTTAGACTTGTCCTGTTTATGGAACTGCGGCATGGGTCGTTGTAAGGAGGGATACGGTGTTGGGAGGACCGTTGTTAGGGAGGGAACACTGTACCACCAACCGAACAGTCCTGTTCATTGAAGATGTTTTTGTATACCGGTATTGTCATTTCTTTGAAAACCAAGGCATAGATTTATCAGAATGACAAAAATATCTGCAACAATCCTATCTCTATATATCATTTTCAGTGTTCAATAAAAAGAATGTTTATTTGAGCTGGCTGCAAATTGAGCAGAATACTCACACAGTTATATTGCATGTTGCTTCTACATGTATGAGGGCAATTCGAAAAACCATTATACATGTACAATGTATCTTGATATTGCAATCAACTGTGTACAATGATTCCTCCTTACAACGGCCTTCCGAACAACGACTCCATCCTTACAACAACGCTTGCCACTATTCCCCAAACAAGACACTTTTGTCCAACCATTCACTGCTGCAATATCCTATGCTTAAAATTGAAGTCTGCTGTTTTTCTCAAATTACATATTTGACATCTTGACAGAAGAAACAAATTATTTACGAGTGACAAACAGTTTGAATCCAGATCAGACACCGCGTTACGCGGTGTCTGATTTGGATTTATGCTGTTTGCAAATGTAAGCCAATCCCCCCTAAAACAACTCCCTCCGAACAATGCACACAATGTCTGTCTCCCAATGGCTGTCGTTGTATAGAGGGAGCGTTGTATCCCTATGCGCTTGCTGGAGTCTTTCGTTATAGATATACAATGGCGACCTAAAGACACTTTAGTGTTTGCCAACTCAACAGACTAGCAGACGCCTCAAAGTGTGGTGTCTCATCATGCATGGTCTACACTGTTTGTAAATGTCTACTTTTTGTGGATAATAGACATTATTTGGTTAACCCTTTAACCCCTATCCATGCACAGAGGCGTCATTTGTAACAAAGTACCTGTGAAAAATACACTTGTCCTAGGCAAACAGTGGATACCTAGATCAGAGAGCTCCCAGGGTATGCAATGTGTGGCATATTGCAATACAGCGCCCCCTCTCTTCAACGACACCCAACGGGAGACACTGATTCTGTGTGTTGTTCGGAGGGAGTCGTTATAGACAGGGAACATTAATACTTTGCTTACATTTGCAAACAGCTCAAATCCTGATATGCATGGATTCAAGCTGATTGTCACTCATCATTATATTTATTCTATCAAAATGTCCACTTATATGTAACTCTGAGAAAAACAGCAGACGACAAAATGAAGCAGACGGTATTGCAGCCATGAAAAGGTTGAACATATATTTCTTGTTCGGGGAATTGCGGCAAGGGTCGATATAAGGAGGGAGTCGTTGTTGGGAGGGTCATTGTAGGGAGGGAGCACCGTACATTGACACATATCAACTCTATAATATAGTCAAACATAGACTAGAGACTAGACTAAATGGGGCCCTACCGATATACAGAGTTACCCCGCATGGAAAGTGTGATAAGAGTAGCGCCCCCTGAATGAGCGGTTGTTTCCGGTTCAATAGTGAAGTACACATAGTATCGAAAATCCTTTATCCTCAAACACGAATTTTGAGGAGATCGTCTGCTTGTTAGTGTAGAGCTTATATTATATACAGTAGAACCTGACTATACATTATTGAAAGCGCAATCTCTCATATTGTTCAAAAATAGAATTAAGACATGCATTTACTTTACCTACAATAAAACTTACAAAAACTTGAATAGATATACCGTTCTATGCATATCATTTATTCATATGTTTATTAAAATAAGTCATCAATCTGCACCTCAATAAATATGTTATACCTCCCAGCAGATGATAGCTTAAAGCAGAATGTACCTTAACCTGCCTTAAGGGGTCACCTATCTTCAAAACTAATACCATCTATTGGGTAAAGGGTAAAACCCCGTTACATGGATGTGTCATAGCACATTCTGGTTGCTGTTAATCAACCATAAACCCTACCCGCTATGAATACCTATCATTTAATTTATTACTTTAGCTGATTAAATAAGGAAAAATACCGTAGGAATGATCAATTATGCTAATAGCATGATAAGGGTTAATATTTTTTAAAAAAAATACTGCCTACTTTCTTGATAAAAGTTTAGAACATGATATCAATTTTGACTTAAAACATATATGAGTGTGAAACAGTTCTACCCCTGATCAGCCTGTTAGTATATATGCTGCATCTTATCTGGTTCCAAACTTTTTATAAATGATAGTGTTTTAACTCTGTTATAATTAGTGAACTGGTAAAAGATCAACAGAAATAAAGTTTTAATCTACTAAACCGATGGAATACATGCTTTACTTTCAACATTGAGTTTTCAATAGAGTACACATTTAATGATAGGAGAGGGATTCTAAAGTATTTATGTTGTTAAAACGGTATGTATTTCCTATTAACCCTTTAAATACGCCTTTGGTTTATGCCTCCATTGAAGGAAATAGTTCTAATTCAAAGTTTTATTAGCATGAATGTGCAACATTAAAAACATTGAATATCCTAGCAGATGGTAGCTTAAAGCAAGCTGAAAGTAAAGTAGCATGTACTTTTCAATCTACCTTTAATGGACACCTGTCTTTCCAGGTAGGAACAGGCGATCGGGTAATGGGTTTACCCATTACCTAAACCAATTACCCCACAGCCCGTGTTAAGTATTGCATATAGGTCACCTCTTAAAGGAGGTTGAAAGTAAAACATAATGCGCCTTAAGGTGCACCCTGCTTTACTTTAATCCTGCTTTAAGGCACCACCCACTACGACATAAAATATCACCTATGTTTCATAATTATGACTGCTTAATTAGTGCATGAAGAGGATTTAGTTGCTTATGAAGGTGGCATTTATTAAAGGAGTAAAAGGCATAATGATGAGGGTAATGGGTTAAGCTTTTGCACATGAAGGAGTGCATGGTATAGGAGATTAAAATTTATTCCCCACATGATTAACAATGTGGATCCTATAAAAAAAATAAATAGTTTGGTGTGTTTTGATTCCAGCCTGTGTACCCAAGACTTAAGCTTCCGTTTTATGGCTTGTCATAGCAGAGATGACACTTATGGGACAGCAGCTGCACCCCAGTGAAATTTAAAAAAAAAAATTGTTTTTGCTAATTTATAAGTAAAATAGTATTGTATACAGATCTGATACAAGTCATGATACGAAAAAAAAATTTTTTTTTTGAAACTTCTTGAAACTTTTTGAAACATTTGTTAAGGATGTTTGTTGAACATATGGATGTATTTTGACTCATTTTGAAAGATTTAAGGGGGGTCATAGATTACGCGCCGAAAACCTGTGGTTGTGATGATGCTTTGCGCTTTATGGCCCCTGGGCAGAAGCCTTGAGAGGTGAAATCCATGTGCGCTATGAGCATGACAGGCTGAACTATTTCTATGAAATTTCTGTCAACTAAAATCTGCTGGTATATAATGAACAAACAAAATATACATTTTTGAAGAAACTGTTTACCATTCAACATATTTTAAAAGACCAGTTTAACCCTTTGCCTAATGAATATTCATGTCATTATTAATAACTGAATAATACAAAGTTTATGTTTAATACCGGTAATGTCTTAATAAATATCCCCTTTTTCACCTGTAATAGGCAGCATTTATATATAATGTCATTTAAGAACCAGAGATGACAGTCATTGATTATAGAGACTGTTCCTATATAGTAACCATCTGATCAGGATCTACTTTTAATCCATGTTAACGTTCTTTTACCGAGGTGAAAACCCGTGTCTGTTAAGTATGTTAAAAGTCAACTTCTTTGTTATATATAGAAAAAGTATGATCAGTGCTACTTTCGGTTTGCTAAAAACGATGAAATAAATAACCGTCGCATTTGACATTAAACAAAATTAATACATTAAAATACATAGGGATAAACGGGAGCTTGACTGCATATAGATATAGGTATCAAACTAATAAACCGCATTCGATCTATTCTTTTCCGAATCGTTTATGACCGTTATCGACACCGTCTCAATGATGCGTTAACTAAACCGGAAACAACCTTTTCCTTATCAGGGGAGTTAGCTCGTGATGAAAATTGGGATAACTCTGTAATGCGGTAGGGTCCCATTGGAAATATTGTTGTTATTTTTATTTTATTTTATTTGTTTTGATTTTACGTCGCTTTCAACAGTATTGCAGTCATATCGCTACGTCAAGCTAATTATAGGTGGAGAAAGACCCCCAGAAGTCCTTTATGCACTGTTTCAGGCACAAATCGGCAACTGGGTAGAACCACTGACCTTCCGCAAGCTAGCTGGAAGGATTCCCCACATGAAAAATCCGAACGACTCTTCTGGGATTCGAACTCACAGCGGTGAGGAGCTTAGTGATGTTAGTCACAGTGACTATACCACTAAGCGACGGAGGCCCCTCAATTTGAAGTTGCAAAGGGTGGCGATGGTAGTAATAAGATGATAGTATGGAGGGGGTAATCAGATACCTCTATGACTGTAGACTCGGTGCACCAGCGTTGTGTGTAAGAAAGAACTGACTGAGTGTTACGTGTGAGGTAGTGTTGAAGAGTAATTTGTCTACGGACAAATGTTTCATTCATAATACCCAACAGCATTGTGACTGGAGTTATTTAAGGAAAGAATCACTATGGAAACTGTCTCGTTGTATTACTGTTTTCAAGTAAAACAAGACCCAATAGCAAATACGGGTAAATTTGCGTTTTCATATGTGCAGTGGAGAAACATTTCCCAGTAAACGCGTTTAAGCAAACACTATAATTTCCCGTGCAAACAGTTTGGAGCCAGATCAGACGCCGGGTATCCCGGCGTCTGTCTGATCAGGCTTCAAACTGTTTGCCACTCAGATAAAATTGAATAGTCAGAATTGTCAAAAAGATGACTTTTTCAAAATGTTAGTGTTCTGCGTTTGCGTTTCGTTTGCATTTAAACGGGAAAGAATAATGTTTTCTCCACTGTATTAGTAAGCAGACGAAAAGTGGAAGCGGGAGCGTTTTTAACATGGACAATTCCAGTGTAAACTGCCACCAAAGAAATTTCTCCACCTGGATAAAACCAACACAACCGGCATCTCTGATCAGGACCTAAACTGTTTAATCTGTTTTACCATATGTTCTTTGTATATAATATGTTTTGAGGGCCTCATGAAAGATTGGTTATTACCAAATGTGTTCCCTCGTTAAATAAAGACTTTATTATTATTATTATTATTATTATTACGTGTATTATTATTATTATTGTCAACAGTATTGCGACTTTTCACCTACAGTTCTATATTGACGGTTGAACCTTTGATATACAGTGACCCCTCTCTACGACACTCAATGGGAGAGACATATTGTGTGTATTGTTCGGAGGGAGTCGTTATAGGGAGACTTGGTTTACATTTGCAAACAGCTTGAACCCAGTTCAGACGCAGCGTGACGCAGCGTGACGCAGCGTCTGACCAGGATTCAAGCTGTTTATCACTCGTTTTTATATTTATTCTATCAAAATGTCCATGCACTTATATATGTAACTTTGAGAACAAATAGCAGTCGACTATTTATAAGCAGACGCTATTGTAGGAGTAAAAGCGTTAGACATAATTTGGTAACTACGGCAAGGTTCATTGTAAGGAGGGAGTCGTTGTTGGTATTTCCCTTGTAGGGAGAAAAAACATTGTACAATATACAGTAAACCCTCTCTATTACGGCCACCAAAGCTCAGAGTAATTTATTGTATACGTGACAGGTTACATTTTAAAGCAATGTGACAGTTAAACAGAACTGTTTTACTGTTAGTTTGCTTTAAGCAGTCACCTGCCGTAAACACCTTATATTTAATATAAGTTTGTGGGCGTAATAGAGAGTTTTTAGTGTATCTGCTCATTGGCAATGGTTTTCCAAGTGAATAGTGTCAAGGCATAAATGATTACAAAAAGGGTGCACTTGTTTGGCAAGTGTTCAATATTATGGAATATGTGGTACAGTGGAGAAGACGTTATTCTTTTCCAATGAACGCGTTATGCGATTTTGACAACGAAAGGGTTAAAATCAATACCATATGTGCTGGTATATTGAGTCAGGCTATATAGTATATGCATAGATAAAGATGTACATGTATATTATCTGTAATAATTACTTGCATCAGCAGAAACATTCATTCATCTAAAATTCATGTATAATAATACATGTATATAGATTTAGCAGATAAACAGATAAACGCTATTTGGAATAGATATTGATATTACATACATTAATATTAATACCCTTAATATGTATTAATATATTCTTTTAACTAATGTTGATAAATAATTGTAGTTTATAGTTTCAAGATATACTATCAAATATATGTACATTATTTATATGAGTAATCTAGAATCATCAAAATTATATCTTATAATATATTAATACCTGGCAAACAGAATGACAAGAAAATGGTGATTTGACAAATACATTTATCTTGTTAAGTTTAAAAAGACTGGAAACCATATTTGGCCTAAAATGAGAGAACTACTTTTCATGCTTTATCATGTTTTTCATTAAAAAACCATAGGAAACCTTCCTTGCTTCCTGGCATGTACAGTGGAGAAAACGTTATTCTTTCCCAATAAACGCGTTTACGCTTAATCTGTTATTTCCAATGCAAACATTTTGGAGCCAGATCAGACGCCGGGTAACCCGGCGTCTGACCAGGCTCCAAACTGTTTGCCGTCCAGGTTCAAATCAGCATTCAGAATTGTCTAAAAGTTGTAATTTTCTTCATTTTATTGCAATGTGTTTGCGTTTCGTTTGCGTTTAAACGGGAAAGAATAACGTTTTCTCCACTGTAGCTGTGATACGAGGGTAGTTCAAAAAGTTTTGATACTGGATCAATAACTTTAGTATTACAAGTGCAAAATGCATGTGTGATATATCATTTTAAAGATCCATTCTTTGCCGACACGGCGATACCATGCACGATAAGATCGCATTACTCGATCAGCCCCAACATGAACCTAAATGACCCCTCCTCGAGGACACTGGACCTTTTTTGTGTATATTTGAGTTAATTTTCTAAACACAATTTAGTACTATAATTATTATTACGGCTTTATTTTTTTTGAATAAGTTTATGAAATTTTCTGTCAAATACAATAAGACCACTATGCAAACACTACCAAGTTTTAAATGTTATTATTACATAAACTATCAAAAATAGAGCTAATTCTAAACACGTACTGAAAATATAATAAAAAAAAATGATCTGCTGTTATGTACATGTATAAAAGTAGTTAGGGAAACTACAAACTCTTTTTTTATTATTAAACCAGGCTATAATTGAAGCCATTGAAAAATGGTTTCATGTTTTAAAATCAAAATGTAGATATACTGATCTAGAACATTTTCATAGCGTTCGAAAAATACATGTCCACTTTCGTCATAAGCAAAATAAGAAATGTTGATTTTGAAAAAATGAGATTTTAGACAGTTAACCCTTTTAATAGAAATGAAATTTTATTTACATTAAAATTTAAACATAAACTGATATATTTCCAAAAGAAATCTGGAAATTGTACTCTGTAAGAAGTTATTACGTGAAAAAGTAATGTCTGAAAAGTGCTATGTTCCAGTGTCCTCGAATAGGGGTCATTTAGGTTCATTTTGTGACTCATCGAGTTCTGTGATCTTATCGTGTATTATACCATCGTGTAGGCGAAAAAATGCTCTTTAAAATGATATATCAAACATGCATTTTGCACTCATTATATTGAAGTTATTGATCCAGTATCAAAACTATTTGAACACCCTCGTAACAAGGTTGAAGGTCTGCTTTAAAGAACCAACTGTCATGAAACACTAAACACAAGCTATGGGTGAAATTGCTAACGTAGGCTGATCTGCGTAACCCGGCGTCTGATATGGCTTCAAACTGTTTGCAGATAAAATGTTTTGTTTTAAACAAGCGCGTTTATTTGGTAAGAAAAGCCTCTCCTCCACTGTAAGCCACGATGTATACGAGTCCACTTTGATTAAAACCCCTTATGGCTAGTGAATACAAATCGCCACAATGATCTCCAAAGTGTTCAATCATCCGCTAGACTAGTCTGGGCAGTAGAAATATGATTCTCACCAACCTGAGTCAATACCCCTTGTTGGTTAATTTGTCTCCAATCTAGTGCCTTACAAATTAACCTCTTCACAGTAAATCCCAGCCACACTTACATTTGCAAACAGCGTGGATCCTGACAGACGGCGAGTTACTCTGCGCCTGTTCATAATCCAAACTCGTTGACACTTAATCCCTGCATTGCCTTGCCCCGGTAAACGGAATACTGCTTCTCTGGCCTTTGCTCCTTCATCGGTCAAAAAGTGCAACACGGAACTTTGCAACTTCCTGATTTTGCATATGCAGAATTTGCCCTTTTCTGTATTTTTCATATGTGGAATTTTGCTCCTTCCATAGGAGATTTTTGCTTCTTCCGTATCGAAATGTTGCCCACCCGGATTAGAAATAAACTTTCTGCTTGACACTCATTACGATAACTTTTCATTCAATTTTCCTAAAATTTAAATTTGAGAACTAAAAGCAGGTAATTGACATATTCTCAACTGTATCTCTGTAACAACAGACGGTATTTCAGCAGTAGATAGCAGGGCAGTAAATGGTTGATATTTGTGTACAGTGGAGAAAACGTTATTCTTTCCCGTTTAAACGCAAACGAAACACAAACGCAAAGCATTTAAACGTAGAAAATACAACTTTTAGACAATTCTGACAATTCTTGTTAATCTGAGTGGCAAACAGTTTGGAGCCTGATCAGACGCCGGGTTACCCAGCGTCTGATCTGGCTCCAAACTGTTTGCAATATAGATAATCGTTTGAGCGTTAACGCGTTTATTGGGAAAGAATAACGCTTTCTCCACTGTTCTGACTCCAAACGGCTTGCAAATTATACGTCCAGTTTTAAGCACAAACGTTTTGTTGTTGTTGTTGTTGTTGGGGATGGGGGGATATCACATTCACCCTAGTTAAAACAAACGACAACATTTAAGTAAACGATAGCGTAGCATTGAATGTCCAGGGGCCGTTTCATACAACTTCGTACGACAAAAACGGTCGTAAGTCAAAACTTTAAAATACATTTAATTTCTTATTTCCTCATCTAATCCTGTCTTGTGACATATCTGTGGACTCGTCTTTTCAAGACAATTCCAAAGAGATGTCACAAGACAGGCTTAGATAGAGAAATAAATAAAATTTGAGACTTTTAAAATCTGACTTACGACAACATTTGTTGTACGAAGTTTTATGAAACAGACCCCTTATAGCGACTTGACCAATACTTTCAAACAGTGTGGATTCAGATCAGACGCCGTTATACGTGATAGCGTCTGCTCAGGATCAAGCATACGCGGTATTTGATACATTTTCGATGTGTCCTTGTTCGACGTGCATAGTATACAGATAAACTTTGACAAATAAAAGCAGGCTACAATTTTCGGAGATAACAAGAATGCAGTGGAGGTGATGTTGATAATATTGAGAAAAAAATATTGGATAATATTGGGGACAATAACTTCTCTGCCGCTGTTACATCTCGTTACTTATCGTTATTACTTCCGAGTTTTCAGTGTAGAAACCATATGATCTAGGACACTTGGCGTTTTTCCCAGAATATCTTTTAGAGACATGACTTGACGCAAACTTATTAGTCACGCTTCGTCTGCCGATCACGATTTGCCTGGTATTTGCAAACAGTTTGGATCCAGATCAGACGCCGCATTTTGCGGCGGTGATCTGGATCCAAACTGTTTGCAAACCGTCTTTCATAAAGTTTGCAGTCGACAACTCAACACAAAATTACTAAATGATGTCCATCCCACACTGTTTTATTTGATGGATGGATGGATGGATGGAAGGATGAGTTTGGTTTTACGGCACTGAACCCCAACTCATTCATCCATTCTTTCATTCATTCAAACTTTTTATTTCTGGTCTGGGTCTACACTGCTTTCTAAAAACACCAATATAGTATACTGATATAGTAGGAGGACGGTTAATATACATTCTGTACTATTGAGCAATATACAGTAATGTCCTTTACTTCAGTACGTGTTGTACAGTGCTCCCTCTCTACAACGACATCCAATGGGAGACACATAGTGTGTGCGTTGTTTGTAGGGAGTAGTTATAGAGAGGGAAAATAAAGACTTACATTTGCAAACAGCTTGTATCCAGATTAGACGCCGCGTAACGCGGCGTCTGATCTGGGTTCAAGCTGTTTATCTCTTGTAATTACATTTATTCTATCAAAATCAAAAACAGCAGACGACAATTTAAATCAAACGATATTACAGCAGTAAAAGCGTAATACATAATTGTTACGTATAGGAAACTGCGGAAGGGTCGTTGTTAGGAGGGAGTTGTTGTTTGGAGGGCCGTTGTAGAGAGGAAGCACTGTAGTACGAGCATCGTCGCGCTCCGCATGTTGAAGAGCATATGGTTTGTGTGTTTGGCAGAGTGAGAAGTAATTAAATATTTAAGAATACCGAATTATTTATACATTTCAGCTGTTTGAACAAAAAATCTATGAAACATCAGTACCCATAAATCGATAAAATGATCTCTCAAAAGATAAAATGCAACTCATTGAAAACACACATTAAATTCATACCGGTGGTACAGCAACCCCCCCCCCCCCCCCCTTCTTTAGCGACACTTAAAACATGTTTCATGCTTAGTCGTTACAGTGGAGAAAACGTTATTCTTTCCCGTTTAAACGTAAACGTACGCAAACGCAAACGCTAAAAAGTAGAAAACAACAAGGTTTTTTTTTTACATTTTTCACTATTTATTTTAATCTGAGTGGCAAACAGTTTGGAGCCTGATCAGACGCTGGGTTACCCGGCGTTTGATCTGGCTCCAAACTGTTTGCAATGGAAACAATAGTTTTAGCTTAAACGCGTTTATTGGGAAAGAATAACGTTTTATCCACTGTAAAAGTGTGAAAGCCTAATGAAATACGATAACAATGCAGAAAGTTCCTAAGGAGCTTTCTGTATTACTTTCGCCTTGAATTAAGTAGTCACCTTACTTTAAAGATCAACATTATGTCTTACTAATAACTCACTCAAGAGAAGTAACACTCTACATAAATGAGCCGTGTCATGACGAAACCTGCCTCTATATATATTGAATTGCAATATTGTACAGATCGAGCATCGTTGTCATGCTAGGCTCTGTATCTGAGTTTGGTCTACATTGCCAAATACAGTATATATAAAAAGTTAAGGAATTCTCAAAAAAAATCATCTAACTAGAGAAACCCGAAACAACCTTTTTTCTATAATTATCTCATCAGGGGCCCGTTTCATAAAACATCCTACGACAAAAACGGTCTTAAGTCAAAACTTTTAGATATACGCTCGTACATGTATTTAACTTCTGATTTCTCTATCTAATCCTGTCTTGTGACGTCTCTTTGGTATCGACTTTTCAAGACGATTCCAAAGAGATATCACAAAACAGGATTAGATTGCAAAATAAATAATAGTTGAAACTTTTATCATCTGACTTACGACAACATTTTCGTACGAAGTTTTATGAAACGGGCCTCAGAGCACATTTAGCGCTCAAGGTGAGCTATTTTGATACCGCTCTGTCCGGCGTCTTTCTTCTCTGAAACCAATAGCCCCAGTTTAACCAAACTTGGTCAGATACATGCTTTTAGTTTGAGCTTCAAAATATATTAAACAAGTGGGTAGGGCAAACGGTCTTGTTGTCATTGCAACCATGCACAATATCTAGAAAATTATTCTTCTCCGAAACTACCGGTCCGATTTCCATTTGGTTTTCACCAAAATGTTTCTCAATGTATATCCTATAAACTTGTTTAAAGAATTTTGATTTGTCGGAAAACATGGCCGCCAGAGAGCGTTCTCATTTTCCATGTTCGGAAATATGGAATTGAAAGTTGACAAACCTTCTAGAAGTCATATTTTTGGCTATATCTTAATGAGATTTTGTCAGTGATAAGTCCTTGATCATGTTTAGTTCATACTTGAATATAGGTTTTGTAAGATTATAAAGTAGGTCAGTAGATCAAATAAAAAAAAAGATTTTTGCCACTCTAGGGGCCATAGTATTAGCACAATCTTCTTGCTTAGACTAATTATCTTGGCAAAAGTTAGGCACGGCACTGGGTGAATATGGGTTACATAAGATTAAAATGTAGACCAGTAGGTCAAAACATAGAAAAAGCTTCTAAACACTGTATGAGTAATGTTTTAGCCATATCTTCACACAGCTTGCTTAGAATGATCACCTTGATATAATCTAGGCAATATATTATTTAATATGGATTACTTTGGGTCAAAAGGTGGGTCGGTATGTCAAATCATAGGAAAAGCTTTAAAGTACTCTAGGGCATCATTTGCCATAGTCTCATGAAACTAGCTCCGAATTATTACCATGACAAAATCTAGGTAAATTGTGAATATGGGTTATGTCTGAATAAAAAATAGGTCAGTAGGTAAAATCATAAAAAAAATTGAACACTGTAGGGGCTGTGTTTTAAGCCCCAAATTCATGAAACTTTTTGAAAATAATCACCTAGACAAAATCAAGGCAATATGTATATGTGAGTTATGTCAGGTCAAAAAAGCAGGTCATGAATTCAAATCATAGGAATGGCTTCTTAACCCTCTAGTTTATATGGAGTATATACACACATCAACATTATCCTGACACGTTTGCTTCTTGTGACATTAGGGGCTAGTGAGGTACATGTATGAATCACCTTTAGTGATAAAGTCTAGTTAAATTTTGGAACTTTGTACTCTTTGTACTTTTCATGGTGAGCACATTAGAGTCCATTGGGCTCTTGTTATTAAGAAAATTTCCTTGCTTGCGAAAAGTGTTTCCTTTAGTTTGGTATCACTTATATCCTTGCTGTAGCACTGTGTCAAGTAGCCTAGGGGTCAACGTCGTTATTAACCCTTCTTGTGTGTTATGCAAAGCACCTGAATAAGCTGTGAGTTTTTATAAATTGAAATTCAGTTCCTTAGAATGTATCATGACTCTAACGTAAGTCCCTCTCGACACGAATGGAAAATGAGAATGTTCAAACAAGTGCACTCATGCAAGTGCCAACGCTCGACTGTTTTATGAAGAACAGTGAAAAAATACCGTTAAATTAGGTGTAAGGTCAAGGTAAAGGTCATTTGGTATAATTTTTTGATATGCCTGGCTAGGACTTGTTACGATGAACATACAAACCAAAAATGAAGGTTGTGGATGACTAGTTAACCCTTTGAGCCCTAGTCCCGCATATAGGCGTCGTTTTCAAACAGTGTACATGTGAATTGTACATTTGTCCTATGCAAACGGTGAAGACCCAGATCAGAGGGCTCCAAATGGAGCCCTCTGATCAGGGTCTTCTCTGTTTGTCATAATGCCAAACATTGACAAAAACAACCCGTAAAAGTCAGAAATGGACTAGACTAAAATGGAAACTGGTATTGTCCATTTAAAGTTTTAGGGAGGAAAGAGTTAAAGAAGTTATGGCCAACGTTCAGATATCGGACGAGTCACGTCAATAACGATGTGGACGCAATAGCTATTTTTTCTTGAAAAACAGACGAGTTAAAAATTTCATCAATGGAAAATGACTATCGCCGGTATGCTCCAAATAATTCTGGCAATTTTATGCTGATGGATCAACCTCCATTCCTCCGGCAGAGCCGTCGCATGAGCCTGGGGGATTCTTGGTGCTCGTACTCTGCTTCGGACCCTCTGTCCTAGAATATCCACACATGTTCAATGGGAAATATTGGTCTTGGTCTTTGGAGTGTTTTTTTCATCTCGGCTGTCTGGTGTTGCCCGACTTGGCTGTGAAAGTGTTTACCCTTAAAAACATTTCCTGACGACCTTTTGGTCATAACGCCTTGCCAGACAATTTCCTTGCATAAAACCTGGGATTTGTGCATATTGAACCATTGAAGCGTCTTGTGTACGACCCGACCTTTACATTTGATATTTTGTTTAGAAATAACCATTGAAAAGCACTAGAGCATGAGTATAATCTGGGCCTCACCAGGTAAACTGAGATAGGTATGCCCGATTGCAGCATTAAATGCATGCGTGTTCTCACCTATCCGGGACAATGGGGGTTAGTCCATCAATGGACTATGGAAAAGTCTTAACTCTTTGAACCCTAGTCCCGCATATAGGCGTCCCTTTCAAACAGTGTACATGTGAATAGAACACTTGTCCTATGCAAACAGTGAAGACCCAGATCAGAGGGCTCCGAAAGGAGCCCTCTGATCAGGGTCTTCACTGTTTGTCATAATGCCAAACATTGACAAAAACAACCCTTAAAAGTCAGAAATGGACTAGACTAAAATGGAAACTGGAATTGTCCATTTAAAGTTTCAGGGAGGAAAGAGTTAAAGCGCAACTTTGCTAACAGTTGCAAACAGTTTGTCACCCATATTAAACGTCTCTTCAATTTTAAAAAAAAAATCATAAAAACTAGTCTTAATGTTTTCGCAGACGATATTTTTAAAGCAGACGACAATTCAACATGATAAGAGTTAAGAGAGCTATCTACTCTATAAATAAATAGAATTATAGAACCTTTTGATTGATGATCAATGTATTGATTGAAAGTCAATCGTTACACCTGTCAAGATTGAGTAGATTCCTTCACAGCATGACAAGCATCATGAATATCAACGTTAAACCTTTCACCGCTATAACATCGTCTGCTTAAGCTTAGAATGAGTAGTCTGCTGTTATTGCTCAAATTGGGTCTTACCCGTTGACCCCTAGTGACGCGTATCAGTGTCATTTACAAACAGTGTACATGTGAAGTGTGCACTTGTCCAATGCAAACACAGGGCTTCCATTTCTCCGGACTTTTCCTAAGTATTCGGATTTTTATCCTAGCAGATCGTAGCTTAAAACAGGCTGAAAGTAAAGCAGAATGCGCCTTAAGGCGCATTTTGCTTTACTTCCAGTCTGCTTTAAGCAGCCACGTGTCAACAAAACGAGAAACAGGCTATGGGGTAAAGGTACGATTCGTAAAAGCGCACTTGAAAAATGCAAATTTGGAAAACTTAGGATTTTTCATGTCAACTAATGGCAGCCCTGCAAACAGTGTATCCCATATCATAGTGCTTCAGGACTGACATTCAGTACGGTAATGACCCTAAGTATTGGGACAGACAGATCTGAGGAAATGGCGTAGATCTCGATCAGACTGCTCTTGTTCCAACACTTAGGGTCATCACCGTAACTCCAAATAGATTTATATATACATGTAGTAACTATTGGGGACAACTTATATGAAGGGGTATAAAAGCCGGTCCCGGCCCGAACTTTGCCGAACCGAAACGTAAATTGCCGTACCGAACATTTTTTGGGAGTTTGAATACAAGCATAAACAATTCTTAAATTTGAAAATTCTGGTACGGATTAGTTCTTATACATATTATTTATATCCTGAATAAATATTATAACCATCAGAAGCATGGGCGTTGAGAAAAAGGTGATTTTGTAATTTCAGGGGGTATAAAAGCCGGTCCCTTATATATTGTATTTATCCTGTTTTTTTCTTTAATTACAAAATAATGTTATTATGTCTGTTGATACATTTGATCAAAGTGTGTTTCTTTATTACATTTACCAAAAAACTATTATATATGGTGGAATATAACTCTTAAAATCACATTTGAAGTGATTTTATAAAAGCCGGACCTGAATATAGCGGTCTCCCGTAATATTTACCCTTCCGTAAGAGTTTCACAATCTGTATTTTCAGTCGTTTTTTTTTTTTAGATATGATTGCAGTATGTTTATAGAATCATATATTGGATATCAAAAGTAAAAAAAAAAAAAAAAAAAAAATTTGATAAGTTTAAAATTGATTTATATTATTAAAAAGTTATTACGAGTGCTTAGAGTGGAGAACATAATACGAAATGTGAACAATCATAGCAATTATCGACCATGCGTCTAATTATGGTTAATATCTAGAAATGCCACTTCTGATGATAAAACAGTATATAGCTCGGACATTATGGAACTTTTACAAGCAGAAAACTTAGAAATATTTACAGAACTAGAAAATAATATGAAACTTCGTTGGTCTGAACCCATGGTAGACTACTTTGATAAGAACTTAAAGGAAAATATAATAAATAACGCATCAAGATGGGTACTGGAGGAATTAAGCATATACGATGCATACAGTGGTATAACAAACAACATGTCTGAAGGAACAAATAATGTAATAACTGGTCTTCAAAATTGGCATGGAGCTCCTATTGACGCTATTTTACTTTCTATGCACTATTTCCAATCTTTTAAACTAAATGAAATTATACGCGGTCGGTTAAATAAAGGCTGTTACAAATTGAAACCTATGCATCAGAATGCACTACTTGACCCCGAAGACATTGAAATGCCTAAAAACATATGTGAACCGAAAGATATTGTTGAGTTAGTTAAGGCGAACATAAACGTGATAAATTTAAAAGAAAACGATGATATTCAGAATAAAGATAAGCCTTATACAGACACTACAGAAACCTCTAATTCAGAAGAACTATTCCAATCAACTTCTCAGCGCTCTTTAGCTCTTTCGGCAATAAAACAAAATAAAGTCCATTTATGTGCAGAAAGCCAATCATTCATTGTAGAAGGAAGTAAAGGGGATAAATATGCAGTTTCAATCGCACCAACAGAAGTATGTCAGTGTCCAGCGGTAGGTATTTGTTATCATATAATTGCAGCTAGAATGAGTATAGGCGTAGAAAAAAAGAACGATAAACAAGTTTATAATATGACACAACTGAGAAAAAATAACAGAAAAAGACCCGACAAATATGCAGGTAAAAAGAAACCTAGACCTATCGATAAATTTGACGCTAACGAGTTCATAATTAACCCTGCCCCAGATTCTTTAATAAATCTTAGCATTATCGAAGAGGAAAATGCGTTAACGTCAACTCCCCGTCAAACTCTTAAAAATCTTACACCAAAATCAATACTTAAACGAAAATTTAATGATGACATGATGCGTAGCGCGAAAAGAATGCGCTTAAACTTTAATGAAAATTCATCCCCAGATAAAATCAACAATACGCTTTCAATGCCATCTACAAAATCAGTAAAAAACGATATTTTTAGGGAAAATACAACAACAAATAGAGACGAATTTGAAACTGAATTTCAGGCAGAACTAATAGAAGAGTCAACTGTACCGTACTTTAATAAAGATGAAATGTCCGCAACATCAACCCAAAACAATGTTCAATACGTAAGTGATTCAAGCTGTCTTAAACAAGAAGACTTTGATAAAAAATAAAAGAATATGGAAGTCCTTTAAAAATAGTGGCAATCTTTTAACCTTTGTAGATAAAAATGATATAAAGATGGATAGGAAAATAAGTGACGCTGTTATAAACTTTTCTCAAATACTATTAAAATCTCAATTTAAAAATATAAACGGACTTCAAAATTGCGGACTTGTTCCTGTTAAAAAAGAGCGTAAATGGAAGTATGGCTTTAAATTGTTATCATTTACAGCACCCTGTGTACAAATTTCACCATACAGGTGAAGATCACTGGATCATGTCTTTTCAGCATGAGGACGATGGGACTGTTTTTGTTGTTGATTCAATGTTAAGAAAAAATGAAAAAATAAGCGCTTCTACAGAAATCCAATTACTCCAGTTATATGGAAATGGTAAGAATAAAATTAATGTGTCTCTTCTAAAAGTCCAGCAGCAGGATAACGGTGTCGATTGTGGAATATTTGCAATTGCATTTTGTACTGAATTTTGCTTCAGCGGGAGAGAAGGCGTTATTCAGTCTTCATTTGATAAGTTAAAAATGAGACAACATCTTCTCTCCTGTCTTGATAATTTACAATTTTCGCCATTTCCTAAAATTAAACAAAGAAACACACTCAGAAAAAAGAAATTAAACATACCTATTGACCTGACTATCTCTGTTGACTGTGAATCTAATTGTGGTTTTCCAAATACTTATGAAGACATGATCCAGTGTGAGAACACAGACTGCTGTAAATGGTTCCATTATAAATGTGCAAATGTTAGCACCGTAACAGACAGTTTAATTTGGTTGTGTAAATTGTGTGCACTGTAAATAAAACGCACCAGGATTAACATGTAAATATGATTTTGTCTGCAATTCATTCACGCGGCAAAATGACATTGATCGGATTGCTCCTTCACTAGCCATATGATCTGGGTCTACACGGATTGCACAGAACACGTTTACTCTACGTAGTCGTGTATATATCAACCACTATTGATTGCCGGTATATGCCTACAGTTTGATAGAAATGAGGCAGAGAACTGCAATAACTTAGTGCTCGCTTGATACAAGATTGACTGTACATGAATGAAATTTAGCCTCACATTCTGTTTAATCTTAATCTGTAAAAAAAAAATGAAACATATATGAATCTCTCTCCCTGCCTTCTTTTTGAGAACATCTGATTCTAAGCCTAATTCTCATATAAAATAGGCATGATTATACAGGTTGTGTAATTCTTACGGAACTGAATATATTACGGGGAACCGTTATAATCTGTTATATTCAGGTTCGGCAATCACTGCAACGGTAAATTTAAGCGCTATTTTGATATTACATGTCTTATTTTTCAAGAACATACCAAAAAACATATTTTGATAAAGTTTATCATCAAGTAACATAATAAAATTCGGTAATTAAGGAAACAAACAGGATAAACTGAAATCTATACGGGACCGGCTTTTATACCCCCTGAAATTACAAAATCACCTTTTTCTCAACGCCCATGCTTCTGATGGTTATAATATTTATTCAGGATATAAATAATATGTATAAGAACTAATCCGTACCAGAATTTTCACATTTAAGAATTGTTTATGCTTGTATTCAAACTCCCAAAAAATGTTCGGTACGGCAATTTACGTTTTGGTTCGGCAAAGTTCGGGCCGGGACCGGCTTTTATACCCCTTCAACTTATATCTAATATTCACTTTTACAAAACCCCTAAAATATTAATATAAATGTACATAAAAGGTTCGCCTGTTATGGACTCACATTAAACTTCAAACTTTAAGTAGTACTGCGCTCGTTTATAAGTAACGGTATATCAGTATAGGAATAGACAATATGGGTATTTAACCCTGCCACTCTCAATGACGCCTTAAAGCGCGTTTGCAAACTGTTTGGGTTCTGATCAGACGCCGCGTAACGCGGCGTCTGATCAGGAACCAAACTGTTTGACACTCGAATCGATATTTATTAAGTCATACAACTTAAACCTTAAATCTATCTTTGAAACGTGTCTTGCAGACAACAATACTGACACAGACGACAATAAAGCGGTGAAGGGTTACAAATCTCCCGAATAATTTGATCATGAAAGTGTAAAGCTAGTCCGTCTCTAACTATCATGCTTCGCAGTCCACGGTAATGGCTTTAACCACACTACGTGTCGATATTAACCGAAATTGGCCCGATCTCGTTAGGGACATGCCGCCTTAACCCTTTCGTTGCCAAAGTAATCGTGAGTTGCTTTACCCTTTCATCGCTATATTGTCGTATGCTTCAAAAGTGTCGACTGCAATCTGGCATTTCAGTTAAATTTAAGGTAGCATGAATTAAGAAATATTGATACGAGTGTCAAACAGCTTGTATCCTGATCAGATGCCGCGTTACGCGGCGTCTGATCAGGATCCAAACTGTTTGCAAATACGACTTTATGCGACGCCGGTGGTAAAAGGGCTACATGCTAAAATCCATATCGCTCTTCGAAAACCCTGGTACATAAAGCAAACAGTTTGGACGAAATTAGTTCCCGGTTAACTAGAACTCTGTTACAGTAAAAACCAATACTGTAAAACCGGTTTTATTGGCGAGAATATAATTTACGCGTTAATTCGCGAAAATGTTGTCTCGCTTCTCTAGTTTTGAAAATAGGTGACTTCTTAAAGCAGGTTGAAAGTAAAGCAGAATGTGCCTTAAGGCACATTCTGCTTTACTTTCAGTCTGCGTTAAGCTACCACCTGCTAGAAATATTGCATGATGTCGCGAATTAATACAAAATCGCATTACGCGAAATATTCATGACGCGAAAAATACTTGTTTTACAGTTGTTTCAGTTTTCAGCATCTATGGCATAATGGTGTGTCTTTTGGGACAACTTATCAGACAGCTGTTAGATATATGCGTGCTACCTCGGGGACAATTTTATTTGCATTTTGAAAGATATGTTCTCCATTTTACAGAGAACTTCGACAGAAATATTTAAAACCGTATTACTGTAGATGGCCGTCACTTTATAAATTTGAGGCCTTAATGAACACAAAATCAAAAAACATTGTTTTTAACCTATCAAGATATGTATTTTTTGCTTTCAAGAAAAGAAATGAAAATATAAATTGACCTGTCTGCTGACCCTCTCAATGCTGATATGACGTCAAATTCCGTCTGACATATTTTCTGCCAGAAATATCGTCTGCTTTTGTTGCTGGAGTTTACGAATACAGGCAGTTTGATTTACATATCCTCCATAAGTTTGCCAGGCTGTTTGGATCTTGTTCAGACACCACGTTAAGCGGTGTCGGATCTGGATCCAAACTGTTTACAGATGGTAATGGTGTTGAGCTAAGTATAAGCATTGACGGGGTTAGCGGAAGGTACTTTTGCATGATGTATTGTTATATAGACTGTTTGACTCTAATCACTTCTCTGAAAACGTACCTCACTATGTTAAACTGTGTTGGCTATAGACATGTATATGTTTAAGCTGAATAAAATGCATGTATGTATGTATGTTAATGACTCGAAATTAGTCGGTTTTTCTTGGAAGATAAAATGATTATCTACAGGCATTGAATACTTAACCCTTTAGCTGCCATTATGACGGAAATACCCGTCTAACAAAGTCGCTGTCATGTTGTCGTCTGTTTATACTTTTCGTCTGCATTTACTTCTTAAATTTGGAATTTTATGCGATTTTGACTTCTAAGGAATCATTGACATGAGTGACAACTAGTTTGGATCCTGATCAGAGGCCGCGTTACACGGCGACTGATCAATAACATAACTGGTATAAAATGTCAGTTTTGTCGGCCTCGACAATGAAAACTTGAACATTGTCGCATTACAGTAAAACCTCTCTATAACGACCACCAAAAAGAAGGCTTATTGATTGTAAAAAGTCATGTGAAAGCTTAAAGCAAGGTGACAGTAAAAGAGAAAGCTCTTACAGGAGCTTTCTGTTTAACTGTCACCTGGCTTTAAGCAGTCACCTGTCGTAAAAATCTAATAATTAACACAATATTGTGATCGTTAATAGAGAGGTTTTACAGTATTTATCTTGCCATGACACCCTCTCGTTCATGTTAAAGAGTTATTATCCCTCAAAGCAAAGCTTTGTGTGGTGCACATAGTGATGAAACTGTACGTGTGTCCGAGCGCACGAAAGGTCCTTTGTTGGGTAGGGAGAACAATAGATTCCATTCATTCCGTGATTGCCCTGTTGTTATTGTTGGGTATTTTAGTGTACTGTTGGGTACTTTTAAACAAAAAATATACCCAACAAATGTCCAAATGTGAGAACGTCCGTCCCTCCGTCCGTCCATGTGTCCGGAGTATATTTCTTATGCCACATCAGCTAGGGATATCAACATTGGTGTGTTAATGTATGTTGGGATTGCGAAGTGCCATTTTCAATATTAAAGATATTGCAACATTGACATTGACCTTTATATAAAACATAGACCATATGAAAAGCTTGTATTGAGCCGGATATTGTCTATATCTCAAGTATAGAAAAAGCTTTCCGTGGCGTATTGCATATACATGTACCTCACAGCAGCTAGATATACCACTGTTCGTGGGTTGCAGAGTGTGTGTGTGTGTGTGGGGGGGGGGGGGGGGGGGAGTCAGAGTCTAACATATAGAGGATAACTGTTTTTTTTCAGTGTAAGATCGAAATTTAATCCATTGAGTGAACATCAGACGTTATATTTTCACTCGTGGTGTTCTGATGTTCACGAAATGGATTAAATTCGATCTTACACTGAAAAAACACAGTTATTCTATTTATTTATGCTTTTAAGCCACTTTTTAAACGAAATTGTTTAAAAATTTAAAGCGAACGTACATTATTTATCCCGTGTTGAGCCCCACGTTTTATGTCGAACACATGTGCGTGACAGTTGGCGGTATAATGACGTCACTTATTTGTTGCTTTGACGTCATCCGAATTACTTCGTTGCTCCCGAGTTTGGATTCGTGCTCTTCCGGTGAGTAGTTCGCGACAAATCGGACTGCCGGAATTTAACGATAAGACACGATTGACTACGATTCTTGGGGAGCCCTACGGGAAAGCGATTGGTGATAATCCACTGCAGTGGATTACCAAGTGATCATCCACTGCTTTTTCGTGGTAATCCACCGAAAAGCATAAATAAACCGTTGTATGTTATAGAATAGAAGCAGAAAGAGAGCATCTAAGAGATGTCACAAACATAGATATTAATATCTCAACAGATATTCCAGGAATTCAAATAAAAGAAGACTTTGAGCCTTACCAACTGAAGGCAATTACCCAGGAATATCTGGAGAAGGAATTTAAGGCATCCGAATGGATACATATCTACACAGATGACTCTGCTAATAGTGGAGTAAGAAATGGTGGCAGTCAAATTTCCTGATGGGAGGACAATATCCAGATCCTGTCCATCAGGTAGCTTCTCCACAAACTTCAGAGCAGAACAGACAGCTATTCTCACAGCTGCTAGACTAATGCTAACAGAAAATCCAAACAAACCTACAGTCTTCTTAATAGACTGCAAATCTGTACTGGAATATCTCCAATCACCTGCCAAGGACGACAATACGTACAATCTTCAAAATACTCTGTACAACCTTTCTCAGATGTGCACCATTGCCTTACAGTGGATCCCATCAGATTTTGGGGAATGAAAAAGCAGACAGTCTTTCTAAAGCAGGAAGCAAGATGGAACAGTTTCAACATGCAGTCTCATACCCAGAAGCTAGAACCCTCATAAAAAACAGTTTCCATCAGCTATGGAAAGATACACGTAATTGTGAAGAAGTCCTAAGCTTAGATGGACTTGACAGATTCGAGCAAACCATCATTTTCCGCCTAAGAACAGGTCATTGTAGACTTCTTAGTCATATGTATCGCCTGAGAATATCACATACTGATGAATGTCCCTGTGGTACTGGTATCCAAACCCCAGAGCATGTCTTGCAAGATTGCCCACTGTTCTCCATAGAAAGAAACAAAACCTGGCCACAAGGTAGCAACTTTCAAGACCAGCTCTGGGGTGCCACCGCCCTTTTGAAGGCTACAGTATGTTTCATTAAAGAAACAAAACTTAATATTTGACATGGCCATGCCAGCATTTGAACGCAGAAGAAGAAGAAGAAGAAGAAGACCACATTAGCATTTACCGTGACATTTTACCTCAATTAAAGAAACAACTTTTCCGGAATATATTTCCTGTAAAACCAATGACAATAATTTCATTTATGCAGCAACTCAGGTCACCGGTCCATAATACATACCGAATTGCTAGGGACACAAACATTTGATGTGAGAGTTCGTCTATGGATAGCAGAGTGTCGCGTATCATTTCCAGGTCACCATAACTTTGACCTTTGATATCAATTATAGAAAAAAACTTGTCCGGAGCATAATTTTCTATTCCACATCATCTAGGGATACCAAACTTGGCGTGTTAGTTCATCTTGGTTTTTCACTCGGAGTCTATAGGCTATGGAGTAGATATTTGAACGGAAAAGAACATCGGTTTTTTATGTAACTATTTGCCCAAAGTAGTCCGACAGCTTAACTGAAAAAAAAATCATTTTGTGATACGTACAAGCATCAACTTTTGCACGAAAACGGATGTAAATAAAAACAAACAAACTTTCTGTAATTACCCGCAGAACATAACACCAATACATGTCCAATACTGAACACTTAGATGTGTTTAATTACCAGTATCACCTAAACATTATATTGACAAATAAGGCATTGGCTATATATACCAGACAAAAACAAGAAATATCTTTAAAAAAGGTATTCAGCGGAGAGCGTTTTGGAAGTAATGCTGTAGATGGGTGTGAAAAATGTATAAAATTGAGGGTTTCAAAGAATTGTAATACCTTGGATTGAAAAGCAAAACATTCAATTACAGTTACTTCATGTAAAATATAGCTACTAAAAATCTCTCCTCTACAGAATTACAAAAAAATAATTTAAACCGTATCCTGCTGCTCATAGTTTCTTGCATAAATCTACTGAATGGAGTTTCTTAATACAAAGATCATCATATCTAAAAATAGAAACATGCTGTCATAGCAATTGCAGACTGTGTCTATAATTTTGCACTAACAATTCACATTCAATTACAGTAACTCTCGTGTAAAATATAGCTACTAAAATCTATCCTCTCCAGAATTACCAAACAATAATTTAAACCGTATCCTGCTGCTCATAAATTATTCCATAAATCTACTGTTCTATCACCCTTCATTCATGAAATAATTTAAACCGTATCCTGCTGCTCATAGTTTCTTGCATAAATCTACTGAATGGAGTTTCTTAGAACAAAGATGTCATAAAGGTGCCAGTGACCACTCGTGTCTTGTATTTAAATTTACATGCTACACCGATTTTAAGCAAAGTGATGAACCACGACCAAACTTCTTCAAAGGAAACTACCCTATCATGAGAGATAGTCTTCTAAGTGTTGATTGGAGTAACGTATGTGACCAGGATATTAATATTTACTGGAACTATTTTCATGCGACAATTAACTCTGTAGTTAGTGATAATGTGCCACTTGTGAAACCATCCAATAAAGCTAAAAAACAGCCCTGGTTAAATGGTGATGCCATTACGGCATGTGCAGAGAAACGAACAGCCTACAAGAAGTGGAGATTTTGCAAATCGGCGAGCCATTGGCAAAGGTATTCTGAAAAACGCAACAAGGCAACAAGAGCTTGTCGCATCGCTAAACGTGAATTTGAACGTGAACTGGCTGGAAATCTTAAGACAGACCCCAAGTCGTTTCACAACTATGTTCGTAGTAAACTCAAGTCTAAAACACGGATAGCTGACTTAGAATCATTGGATGGATCGCTATTATCGTCTGACGTCCAAAAAGCAGAACTTCTGAACTCATTCTTCTCAAGTGTGTTTACTATAGAGGATACGTCATGTGTACCTAGTCTTGAGAATTTGAACTATTCAACACAACTAGAGAACATTCAGATTTCACCTAGTGATGTGAAACTTAAACTCTCAAAGTTAAAAACAAGTAAATCTCCTGGGATTGACTCCATTCATCCACTCTTTTTAAAGGAATGTGCCAATGAACTTTGTGAAACAGTTGCAAATTTGTTTAATCTGTCCATTCAGGAAGGAACTCTACCAACACAGTGGAAACAAGCCCAAGTCACCCCAATTTTCAAAAAAGGCAATAAACACTTGTGTGCCAACTATCGTCCTGTAAGTTTAACAGTAATTCTTTGCAAGGTACTTGAGACATTCATAAGAGATGAAATTGTAAAGCATATGGACGCCAATAATCTTTTTGTCAACAGTCAACACGGTTTCAGGGCAAAACGATCTTGCACAACTCAACTCCTAGAGGTTATTGATCGCTGGTCGGACATTCTCGAAGAGGGTGGAAATTTAGATTGCATCTACTTAGACTTTGCAAAGGCCTTCCATACGGTGCCTCACCAAAGACTATTAAAAAAGTTACATGCTTACGGAATTCGGGGGAAAGTTATTAGATGGATAGAGACTTTTTTGAATGACAGACAGCAACAAGTGCGCATCGGAAATTCATGCTCCAGCTGGGCTCCAGTCCTAAGCGGTATCCCTCAGGGAAGCGTTCTTGGGCCAACCTTGTTTTTAGTCTTTATAAACGATCTTCCCAGTGTTGTAAATAATGTGGTTAAACTCTTCGCTGATGACACGAAATTATATCGCCAAATCAACAGTCAGACAGATATTTCATCTATACAAACAGATCTAGATAACCTGGCAGATTGGTCCAACAGATGGCTATTACGCTTTAACGCTACTAAATGCAAGTGCCTGCATATTGGTAAAGATAACCAGAATCACGTGTACTCTATGAAAGACCCAAATGGTGAATCCAACATTGAAAATGTAAACCACGAAAAGGATCTGGGGGTTACCTTCGACAACAATTTATCTTTCAACGAGCATATAGCAGCTAAAGTAAAAAGAGCCAACCAAGCATTAGGAACTATCAAGCATACATTCACATATTTAGAGAAAGACATTTTCTTACCTCTCTACAAAGCTTATATTAGACCTCACCTTGAATATGCGAGTGTCATTTGGGCACCAACCTATCAGAAGGATATCATAGCTATTGAACAAGTTCAACGAAGAGCAACTCGCCTTATACCTGGATTAAAGAACTTAACATATGAAGAAAGGCTAAAGACATTGGGTTTACCCACATTAATGTACAGACGAGAACGGGCTGATATTCTGCAAGTCTTCAAAATCCTGCACAACTACGAAGAAGTAAACATTACAGGGAACCTTCTGCGCAGCAGTAATACCATAACACGAGGGCACGATTACAAACTCGAAAAAAGTCGAGCTTATACAAGATTTGGACAGCACAGATTCAGTAAAAGGATTGTTAACCCCTGGAACTCCTTGTCTAATGACACAGTATGTGCTGGTTCTATAAACTCTTTTAAATCATGCTTAAATTCCGAATGGAAACAAAGGGACTCTAAATGGGATATCCCAACTAGTAGACAAACACTTCCATCCCGTGAGGGCTACGCGTCCTATACAACAAAGAAAGATAAAGATTCAAGATCTCGATTGGGCCAAGACGAGTTATCAACTCAATAAAGGCTATCAAGGAAAGGTAACTAAAAAGGTAACTAATCTAAAATATAAACATGCTGTCATCATAATTGCAGACTGTGTCTATAATTTTGCACTAACAATTCATCTCCAGTAAAACTTGCAAATGGGTACAATAGATCAGTCTGTCCCCATATCCAATCAGCCCATTCAGTTTCAAGCATGTGGCTTTCAACCTAGATTTCTGACAAGTTATCATTGGTTGAGAATTTGCATTTGCATATGATAGATCTAAACAGAAACCATACAGCTCAGCTGAAAAAGAAACATTAACTATAATATATAGTGGTCTACTTCATACAGTGGAGAAAACGTTATTCTCTCCCGTTTGAACGCAAACGTACGCAAACGCAAATCACTTAAACGTAAAAAAGTGCAACTTTTGGACAATTCTGATAGTTCATGTTTATCTTGGTGGCAAACAGTTTGAAGCCTGACCGGCGTCTGATCTGGCTCCAAACTGTTTGCATTGCAAATAATAATTTTAGCGTAAACGCGTTTATTGGGAAAGAATAACGTTGTCTCCACTGTAGCACCAGATCTAAACAAATACTTCATATTTTTCACTAAAGTTTTCTTTTAAGGATGTGACCTGAGTAAATATACTTGCAGAAGTCTCGACGAAACGCCTGAATTCCGACTCTCAGTAGACTATGTCTTGATTAAAAGGATTTTGGATCTTGTTCAGACGTCGAGTTACTCTCATTTTAAGGTTGAGGATCCCTAATGAGATTGGACCAAAATCGGTTCTCTACGCACAGCGATCGGACATTCTCGTCAACTGCCGTATACAGGCAGGAAGGTTGACGAGAATGGCCGATCGGTCTCCGTAGAGTTCCGATATTGACCGACATTGGCCCGATCTCATTTTCGGCCCGCAACCTTAACATGGCATCTCGTTGATTAATTATTTTTAACAGTAGCAAACTTATTTGATACTTACGCCAGATGCTGAGTTATAGTGCGCTCATATTTGCTCTACGGCGGCCGTACGGCGGCCGCAGAAACATGAAATCGAGAGAATCTTACGGCGGCCGTAGATATTCTACGGCGGCCGTGCGGCAGCCGTACGGCAGCCGCACGGCGTATCCCAATATTTTACTGGCCGTAGAGCTCGCCGTAGAATTATAACGCGGAGTTATAACTTTTTTTCATTTCTACGGCGGCCGTAGAATCACATACTGCAGTGTGGTTCTACGGCTGCCGTATGGCCGCCGTACGGTCGCCGTACGGCCACCGTGCGGCCGCCGTAAATCAATGGTCCATTTTCCTATTGTGCATTTGTAGTTTTGTTCATATATGTAAAACATGTATATTATCTAAAAATCGATTAAGATGTTCTTAAATGCTGTCCCTTTGAGTTCATGGTGTTGTTGGACTGTTATTAGTTTGTAAACATGTAGCAAAACCAAGTTGTGTAGCAGGAATAGCATTTTGGTTGCATGGTATCTGGTGGGACTTCCACGGCTGCCGTGTTTACTACACACTGGGGTGATGCAATTATACTTGTATTTTAAGATATGACATCTGAAATCTTTTTATAGATATACAGAGGAAGCTAGGTGTTTTGTAATTGTTTACTACCAATTTGTTTGAATTGTTAACTATTTGTACACATTTTAATACCATACATTAAAAGCAATATTATATATAAAATTAATGGCCTCAAGTGAGTTAAACACAATCGTGTTGTTTCATCATTATTTACAAGAGTGAAGTTCAGCAGACTGTTGTATCTGTACATTTGTGTATGCTATAGTTTGTTTCAAGAAACTCTATGAATGAAGTTTGATATATAGAACAATAGATTAATGTGAGGATCTCCTACCAGTAGCTAGGATATGAGTTAAATTATTGTTCTGTTTTGCATTTCTGTACATGATAGTTTTGCATTTTAAATAAAAGTTACTGCTTCAATTGTTTTTGCTTTTCAATCCGAAAACCTCAATTTCATTTAATTTTGCACACCCATGCATCTATATAGCCTTAGTTCAACCACTCATTCCGCCGAATATCTTTTTTAAAGATATTATTTGTTTAAAGATTTTATGGCAGCTTAAGGGTAAATTAAACATTTACAAGGTGCAGCAGAGCCAGTCGTTTGATGCCAAGACTTTCCTTTAAAAAGTCAATACGGCTGCTATAGACTGTGCATCAATATTTAATAAAGCAGGAACCAATTACTAGGGAAAAGGTAGTAAACCCGTCTGGCGTGTGCGTCGCTGTAATTTGACAGCTGCTTAGAAACCTTTGACTTGTTTGGACCCAAACAAGATGTCGAGTTTACAAAGCAGAGTTTGGTCAGGATCTAAACCTTCATCTCACTTGGGTTGTGATTGTGCAAATTAAGAAAATGAAACGTGTATTACATATTTTCCATAAGCAATGCAGACGGCAGTTTGAGCAAATGATAAACATGTGCATGTAACTTAACCCCTCCACTGTTATGTCGTCATCAGCTTTCAAAACAATTGTCGCCTTTCTGACAAAAGAAATATAATTTTGAGTGTCAAACAGTTTTGATCCTGGTCAGACGTCGCGTTACACGGCGTCTGATCAGGATCCATACTATTTGCATATATCTATTGTTCTCGGGATAAGGCAGTGAAGGGGTTAACCCTTTACCCCATAGCCTGCTTCTAGTTTTGAAAATAGGTGACCACTTAAAGCAGGTTGAAAGTAAAGCAGAATGTGCCTTAAGAATATAGCAAATATATCTTCAATTATAAATTTGTTACTGTATAAATTGGAACTATATATATTCTTTTGTGGAGGAATAAATTAAAGCCGTAAAATGTGTATTTATGGGGTAATGGGTTAAAGTGTTAAACAAAATATGCAGTAGTAAAGAAGCTACACGATAGTTTGTAAAAGCGTAAAAAAGTTGCTTCGAATAGGGAAAGTCTGTAAATAGGCGGAATTGTTTCTTCTTGTGACATATGAATTCGCCCATCGCGTGTTTTAGTTTTTTCATCGTCATATGCTGCGTCTATACCAGTCGACTTTGTAAAACGTTTTGCAGGCTCCAGATATTAAGACGAAGCGATCTCCTTTTTCCAACATTTTCTCCTTAATGTCTGCACGAAACCCTATGGCGTGAAGACACGACCATAATGAGTACTCACACTATAGGATTTCGTGCAGACATAAAATATTTTAGTTCTTATAATACCCCCTTATATTGGGGCCCTGGTTTGGACGCTGATGAGACGCAGCAGAGTAACACGGTGCCTCATCAGCATTAACATTTGACAAGGCCAAATAAAAAAATGCATGTGTTTCCTATAACATGCTCAAAAATATTAGGGACGGAGGGTCGGAAAATCCTTTTTTTTTTTTTTTTTATAAAAACATACAATAATGCATATAACTTTCTGATGGAGTATTGTTTACATGGACATGCATGAATGTATTCTATTGTGCAAAGCCCTGGGTCATACATAACAAACTTTATAAATATCAATTCAAATTTTATTGATAGGTCCCTTTACCAAAATTATCTTACAAGTCTAAACCGTTATGATTGTTTATAATATCTATATACCAAGACGGCAAAGTAGTGACATATATGACAGATGGAATGAATGATGTTTTGAAATGTGTTGTATGCATGTTAACTGTGTCATTGATATTTTCTGGCTGCATTGTTGAATGTGTTTATGGTTAACTAACTAGCATATCACATCTTCAAGGAAGCTACTTTATGACAGATTTAGAGCAAATTTCACTTCGATATTTGCTAAATCTTATTTAAAAATCAACTTTAAAACACTTAAACGTCTATAAATTAGCTTTGTAAGCAATTTAACGGAGAATATATTCTACTACACGCTCTTCAAAAAACGATTGTCGCATAAAATGACCGACATTTGCCAACACATTTTTCGAAAAGTGAAAAAAAAGTTTAGGGTCGGGGGAAAAAAACTAGGGTCGTCGGGTTACCGGAAACACAGGTACTTTTTTATTTTGCCCAATCATTTCGGTATGTCTTGACTCTTCAGTCGTGTTTGCCCTAAATTTAGCGTTGAAACAATATAGTACCCCCTCCCTACAACGGTCCTCTGAACAACGGTTCCTTCCTTACAACAACGCTTTCCGCTGTTCTCCAAACAAGAAAATTATGTCCAACATTTTCACGTTTGCGATATCGACTGCTAAGAATTGTCGTTTGCTGTTTTTCTCAAAGTCACACGTTGGACATTTTGACAGAAGAAACATAGTGACGAGTGACAAACAGCTTGAATCCATAGCAGACGCTTCGTTACGTGGCGTCTGATCTGGATTCAAGCTGTTTACAAATGTAAACCAATTTCGCTCCCTAAAACAACTCACTCCGAACAACACACGTAATCGTTGTCCCCCAGTCTCCCAGTGGGTGTTGTTGTAGAGAGGACACACTGTAGTACAGACCACAGTATTAAGGCAACCGATTTGGCGATGTAATGGTTTAAGCAAACAACAAAATTTGGGTATGAAATACTTAGCATTTTCCCTGAAACATTTAACGAACAAAATCCAGTGTCCAAAAGTTTACTACTTAGGGTTGATTTGATACATTCTTTTGCAGAAAGTCAAACAGTGCTGTCCCTGAGCATAGTGCTCATGAAGGAGTTCTCTGATCACGGTCTACAATGTTTGCCTAGAACGAGGGTACAACTTGCTGGTGCACTTTTTGTTAATGACGAGTTTACTCGCCGCTAGAGTTGAATGTGTTTAAAGTTTAATCCATTACCCCATAGCCTGTTTCTAGTTTTTAGCATATGTGTTCACTTAAAGCAGATTGAAAGTAAAGCAGAATGTGCCATAAGGCACATTCTGCTTTACTTTCAGTCTGCTTTAAGCTATTATCTGCTAGTTATAGTAAATATTTCCTATGATTTGTATTTATGACAGTATAAATTGAAACTATTATCTTCAGTGGATGAATTAATTAAAGGCGTAAAAGGGCGTATTTATGGGGAAATGGTTTAAATAAAACACAGTGCAACAGCAAATAGTTTCCATGGTAATCTATTGGCAACAAACGTCCCGTCGCAAATGTTATATAATTAAGCGCATGAGAATTATTATGTCGGGGAGTCCAGAAAATAAGTATATAGTGCTAAGACAATTTGGCTTGGTGTTTACTCTGGTAAGACAGATGAGATAATAGACGTACAGTGGAGAAAACGTAATTATTTCACAATGAACGCGTTTATGTGAAAACTATGATTTCCTTTGCAAACAGTTTGGATCCTGATCAGACGCCGGGCAACCCGGCGTCTGATCAAGATCCAAATTGTTTGCCACTCAGATTAAAATAAATAGTCAAAATTGTCAAAAAGTTATTATTTTCTACATTTTATTTCAATGCGTTTGCGTTTCGCTTGCGTTTTTAAAGCTGGAAAGAGTTCGCTTATTTGATCGCATAATACTAGATCAACTGTATAAGCTAATGTAAACAAGTTGGCAGTGAAATAACCATGTTTGCGTTAACTATCAGAATTCATATCCATAGTCAGAGTGTTCTTTCTATTTGTATGTTGTTAACTGTAACATACGAACATTTTTTGCTCATTATATATTGTTGTTTAATGAATATGCATTATAACATAATTTATAGAACTGTGAATGTATTCTGGGCCGACGGCCTTCATTACACCGAATAAATTGAATTGAATTGAATTGAAAAGAATGACGTCTTCTCCACTATACACTCGACTCCATCATTTCCCAACAAACGTTTTATTCCCCTGTGGCTGGTGGTGGTTAGTGATATTGAGATACAGAAAAAACCCCACAACCAAAGTTTACTTAATACATTCAACCCTAGCGACGAGTATACTCGTCATTAATAAATTATATTCCGGTACATATCAAGAGTACACTAGTCTTGTCGTATGCAAACAGTGTAGACCCTTGTTAGAGGGCTCCTTAAGGAGCCCTCTGATCAGGGTCAATACTGTTTGTTATTTTGTAAAATATTATTAAAATCCACCCAATTTTTAAAAAAAATAAACAAGATTTAATTGTAAATTGGAATTGTCCATTTAAAGTTTCAGGGAATGGAAGAGTTAAAGACCTTACTTGACCTAACCTTGATGGTTACGCCGAGTCCGGTAAAAAGTTTGTACATAAGCATGCAAAGCCTATTGAATTTCCTAGCAAAGAATCAGTGTAGCGTCTCGTGTGAGGTCCGTCTTTTATTTATGATGGTTTGGCTTGAGGAGAAAAACACACATTGAGCTTAAAGACTTTTCCTCATTCCTTTCATGGACTAACCCCCCTCCCCCCCCCCCCCCCCCCATTGTCTGGATAGGCGTGAATTCTTACTGTCAAAGCATGCATCACATGCCAATTTACCTGTTGAGGCCAATATTATACATGCACTAGTGAGTTTCAATGGTTATTTCTAACCAAACTATCAAATATAAAGGTTGGGTCTAACACGAGAAACTTCAATGATTCTTTGCTACCCACATGTCCATAAGATCCATGCTTTTTGCAAGGAAATTGTCTGGCAAGGCATTATGATCGAAAGGTCGTCAGGAGATCGAAAGGTCGTCAGGAGATGTCTTTAAGTATGCCAATGCCTCTCTAGACAAAATGATATTGCTCTGCCATGGCGACAACAGTCGTACGCTAAAACCAGGGCTGCCATTTCTCCGGATTTTTCCGAACTCTTAAGGATTTTTTTCGTGTATGTGGTAGCTTAAAGCAGACTGAAAGTAAGGCAGAATGCGCCTTTAGGCGAACTCTGCTTTTCTTCCAGTCTGCTTTAAGTAGTCACGCGTCAACAAAATTAGAAACAGGCGTTTGGGTAAAGGTACGATTTGTAAAATTGCACTTGAAAAATGCAAATTAGGAAATCTTAGGATTGTTCATGTCAACTTATGACAGCCCTGTAAAACACGGGTGTGATGATTATCCGGTGTTGTCCATTTTGTGTGCAATTTTGCACCCCATAACGACCTACCCGGTATATTGACTAAAAACTGGCCCAACCCTGGTAGAAACAAACGTTCCGTTTCTCTTAACGGCAGCATTATTCTTTCAGATACATGGGAGGTTATCAAGAGTCTTCCCGGCGAGTTTATCAACGCCGACAGCTTGCCAACCATAATTGATGTCGCTGGGGGAGATAAAATGCTAGTAGCATCAGCCGATGATGGCACGTAAGTAGATGTCTACTGTGGGCAAAATGTTCAATATGTAACTTAGAGAGAAAAAAACAGCAAACGACAATTTTAAGCAGACGATATTGCAGTAGAGAAAGCGTTAAGCATACGTGTTTTGTTTTTTGGGAAGATCAGCAAGCATTGTTGTAGGGAGGGAATCATTGTTTGGAGGGCCGTTGTAGGGAGTGAGCACTGTAGTATACCCTGGCCCCGAGGTTATAAAACTTAAATTGAACTCTATGCTCAAAATTCAGAAACTTTCTGAGCTCATAACATTTCGGAAAATATTTTTTTTATAACTAGTATTTGAAGACATAATTCAATTGTAAAAATGTTCCAAAATGAGTTTACTATAATCAAATAAAGCGTATTTTGTACAAACTAGAGCCTGTTATCGAAATTAAGTTTTGAGCACAGAGTTCAGTTTAAATTGTATAACCTCCGTAGAATGTTGAACAACACTTGACAAACATGCATATTTGCAAACAGTTTAGATATAGATCAGACTTATGACTCGTATGTACGTGTTGCATAAGTAGTTTATACAATCGCTTGACATCCATTTACACAATTGCTTATTGTGCTATATTCGGTTTTCAGTCTCCTTTAAAATGTTCGTCAATTTCATGTTTTTAGCATTAATGACAGTTTGGGTACTGTTCATGCTCGATACATTTGCAAACAGGGTCTACACTGTTTGCTAAGTTAGACTGATTCATATCCAGGTAATTAAAAAGATCCACAAGGGAACCCAATGACCACAGTTACTTACAGAATTACTTAGTGTTGAAATAGTTAAAGCTTGTTTGGCATTTAACAGTCCTGGGAATTTAATACAATTATAAGCATCTGGTTCTTGTTCTAGTCATTTAGTGATGCATGTGTATCGAAGAGGCATGATTACCCTGGATATTCAGTATGACAGTGCCAGAGTTCCAGCCAAGCGCCTGATGACCCTGATCACCAATCCGGTAAGGGGCTTTCTGCTTCGCTTTCAGCCTACTACAGTCGAGTTATGATATCTCGAAGTCGGTTTAGTCGAACATACCCGTATTTCAAAGTTAAAACGTGGCTAAGCCACGTTTTAACTTTGAAATATGGATATGTTCGACTAAACCGAGCATGAAATAATGCAGTTCATATGTCGAACTATCGGATAGTTCGAGTTAAACGAGTTCGAGTTAAACGAGTTCGAGATATCGAAGTTCGACTGTATGTATTTCCCATACATGGCTCTTCTTCGGGACAGGAAGATGTACGTGTACGTTGTTTCTTTGAAGGATAATAAAAAGGCGTCAAAATCTAAGGCGTTTCAATGGGGAAAGGGTTACTATGGCAATCTGCATTTTTGAAGGATAAAGTTTCATTGAAACTTGGGGCGTGTCATGACAAGACCTGCCTTATTGTATTGCAGCATTGTACAAACCAAGCAATGTTGTCATCCCAGGCTCTGTATAGGAGTTTGGTCTACACTGCCAAATACCATGTATAATACAGCTACATAAAATGTTTCAGATGCTTGTGTGTCAAACAGTGTAGATTAAGACCAGCTGCCGCGTATCTGACGCGGCGGCTGGCCTTGATCTACACTGTTTGCATTTGCAATTTTCAGGTTTTATCATGGCATGACTCACTACAATGGTTTGTGCATTCGTATGTAAATGATGTGTGCATTTGAATTGAATATGCCCCGCCCCAATCCCCACGCCCCTCATTTTGTATAAAGATGAATGTTTGTTATTTAATTGACAAATATTTTAGTCAAAGTATGTAACTCTGAGATAAGAGCAGACGACAGTTTTAAGCAGACGATATTTCAGCAGGGACTTGAGTAGTCAATAGCAACGTAGCTTACTTGTTTGTTTATATTTCCAGTCTATGAAGAATACAGAAAACAAATTCAAAGAATTACTGGGCGACAAATGTTTGTTTACTAGAAGGTATATACATGTATTCTAATCATTTGTATAACTTTCTTCATTTTAATGAATAAATAAAATGTCCACTTAAGTATAGGCCATTTTAACTTTTTAGGATTTATTTTAACAATATATAGTCTTTATTGCAGAATGACAAACAATGCAGATCCTGATTAGAGGGCTTCTGAAAGGAGCCCTATAATCAGAAACTATACTTCTGACATAGGATAATGTACTCTTTGCTTATACTATATTTGTAAATGACGAGTTACCCTAGCGTCGAGTATACTCCGAGTACACTAGTCGCTCGGGTCGAATTATTGACTCATTTAAGCATATAGTGTCTACTAAAGGGGCTACTCGCAAGCAGTGAAATACCCTTTAACCCTTTCATTCTCAATGACGCTAAAAGGCGCGTTTGCAAACAGTTTGGATCCTGATCAGACACCGCGTAACGCGGCGTCTGATCAGGATCCAAACTGTTTGACACTCGTATCGATATGTTTTAAGTCATACTATATTACATGTTACTTTGAAACGACCTTGCAAACTACAAAATTGAAGCAGACGGCAATGAAACGGTGAAAAGGTACAGTGGAGAAAACGTTATTCTTTCCCAATAAACGCGTTATTTTTTCTATTGCAAACAGTTTGGAGCCAGATCAGACGCCGGGTAACCCGGCGTCTGATCAGGCTCCAAACTGTTTGCCACTCAGATCAACATGAATAGTCAAAATTGTCGAAAAGTTGTCCTTTTCTATGTTTTAGTGCAATGCGTTTGCGTACGTTTGCGTTTAAACGGGAAAGAATAACAGATTCTCCACTGTAACAATCTCATGAAAACTGTGGCAGTGAAAGGTTTAACAATGCGAGAATAAAGTACATTTGTAAAAATAATTATAAAACCCTTGGGAAATAATGAAAAATCATATCATGTATGTGAAAACTGCAACGATAATGGTTACAGTGGAGAAAACGTTATTTGTTCCCGTTTAAACACAAACGTACGCACACGCAAATCACTAAAACGTAGAAAAGGTCAACTTAATGACAATCCTGACCATTTGTTTTAATCTGAGTGGCAAACAGTTTGGAGCCAGATCAAACGCGTTTATTGGCATATAATAACGTTTTCTCCACTGTGACATATTCATTGTGCCTTTCAGCATTCCAACAGGCCTGAAGAGGGGTCGGACATGTCCTTACTTCGTGAAGTCCGATGATGCTCTGTTTGAGCACAAACCACTTTCCCTAGTCTATGAGGTGAACTCACAGTGGCAGAATATAAAGATATACAAAACACAGATCTCTGGAAACATGCTTTGTCTTGATGATGATATAAGTGAGATATTCATACAGGTCAAGTTTCATCAAAAATCAAACCACATTTAATTTCAGTGATTCGCGAGACATGCTTGTTCGCACACTGAAAATCGTTTTAGTGATATTTTGATCATATATAGTTTTAGACACAATGTCATGTCCTGGCATAGAAAATGATGTACACTATTATCTTAGAAAATCGAACCATATCTGGAATAACCATAGATCGTTGATCTGTTTTAGGGAGGCTTCTTAGTTAATGGAATTTGAGAAGTAATTCAGAACTTATTAAGCAATCGTTAATACAGGTGGACGATTAACTCATTCACCCCTGAGAGTTCAAATAGCTATTCCGGATTCTGCTTAAGACTTGTTTAGTAATAACCCCGTGGTTCACTTTTATAGGTGGGCTATTGTGTTACCGCTCTGTCCGGTGTCAGGCCTTCATCTGTCCGTCAACAATTGAAAACGACTTGTTCTCTGAAACCAATAATCCCAAAGTCACCATTCTTATAATCACAAGCTATTATGTTAAACTTGTATGGTATCCTGTTGAACGGGTACGTTGTTCTGTTCACTGAATTAGTGATCATGATGAATGTGCGTGTTGTCGTGTTCAAATAGCATGTCCTTGTGTTATTCGGCATGTGGTTTTGTTGAAACAGTATGTCGTCATGTCAAAATATTATCCTGTTGAATTAACATATTATTATATCAAACGCGTAAGTTGTCTTCTTCAAAACAAGTGTTGTTAAGTTACAATGTTATGTCATTATGTTAAATGCATACGTCATCTTGTTAAATTCAGATGTGGTTATGTCAGTTCTATAAGCTATCTTGTTATAATCATAAATACATATATTATCCTGTTGAACTAGAAGTGATTATGTGCAAATTGTATGTTATTTTGTTAAACCGTGATGTTGTTGTTGTTGACGTGATGACGTAATCACTCTAAAACCACATGAGTTTTATTGCGCGAAACAAAAATAGCAGATCAAGAGAAAGACAACTTACCCATTTGACCCTATATCATAGTAGTTCAACTGTGAACAGAATAACGTACCATTTCAACAGGATACTATACAAGTTTAACATAATGACATATGGTTATAACAAGATAGCTTGCAGAACTGACATAATCACATTTGAATTTAACCAGAATACGTATGTATTCAACATAATGACATAACAAGTTACCATAATAACACTTGTTTTTTTATAAGACAACATACGCGTTTGACATAATAACATTATACAGTGGAGAAAACGTTATTCTTTCCCGTTTAAACGCAAACGTACGCAAACGCAAAGCACTAAAACGTAGAGAAAGTGCAACTTTTGGACAATTCTGATAGTTAATGTTTATCTTGATGGCAAACAGTTTGGAGCCTGATCAGACGCCGGGTTACCCGGCGTCTGATCTGGCTCCAAACTGTTTACACTGCAATAATAGTTTTACCGTAAACGCGTTTATTGGGAAAGAATAACGTTTTCTCCACTGTAGTTCAACAGGATAACATATGTATTTGACATACCGACATACTGTTTCAACAAGACCACATGCTGAATAACAAAATGGCATACCTTTTGAACAAGACAACACGCACATTCAGCATGATCACTATTTCATTGAACACAACAACTACCCTTTCAACAGAATAACATATTAGTTTAACATAATGACATATATTTATAACAAGATAGCTTACAAAACTGACATAATCACATATGAATTTAACATTATGAGTTAGGTATTTAACATAATGACATAACAAATTAACATAAAATCACTTGTTTTGAAGAAGACAATGTACGCGTTTGACATAATAGCATGTTAGTTTAACAGGATAACATATGTATTTGACATAACGAAATACTGTTTCATGAAGACCATATGCTGAATAACATAATGACATACTGTTTCGAACAAAACAACATGCACATTCAACATGATCACTATTTCATTGAACAAAACAACGTACCCATTCAACAGGATAACATATTAATTTAACAAAATGACATATGGTTATAACAACATAGCTTACAGAACTGACATAATTACATTGGAATTTAACCCGATGACGTATTTGTTAAACTTAATGACATAACAATTGAACATAACAATACTTGTATTGAAGAAGACAGCTTACCTATTTGACCTAATAGCAAAGTAATTTAACAGTGAGCAAAATAACGTACCCTTTCAACAGGATAACATGTTAGTCTATCATAATGATATATGATTATAACAAAATAGCTTGCAGAACTGACATAATCACATTCAAATTGAACAAGATGACGCATCTATTTAACTTCATGACATAACAATTTCACATAACAACACTTGTTTTGAAGAGGACAACTTACGCGTTTGACATAATAACATTATAGTTCAACAGGATAACATATGTTTTTGAATGACGACATACTGTTTCAACAAGACAACATTTCCGACCTTAGCATAAGACAGCAGCGGCGTTCCTAACAAACTTGTTCAGGTACATAGCCTACTGTTGGTTCGAGCTTCAAAACTTGAGTTGGTTAAAGAAATGCAATGGGGCCAATAGTCTTGTCTCCTATGACAACCGTGCGCAATATCTAGAAAAATCTTCTTCGAAACCACTGGTCCGATTTTAAATTGGTTTCACCAAAATGTTTCTCAATGGATATACTTTAAAAAATGTTCAAAGATGTTTGATCCGTCAAAAAAACTTTGCCACCAGAGGGCGTGGAAATGTTTCATGCGTGCACAAAATCTAGAAATATCTGCTTCTTCAAAACCAGGGTAATGCATTGACGGCATTTACCCCTTCACTGCCTTACCCCGAGTACACTAGTAATTTGAAAACAGTTTGGTTCCTGATCAGACGCCGCGTCACGCGGCGTCTGATCAGGATACAAACTGTTTTACACTCATTTCAATATTTCATAAGTCAAAATAACTAAGTATTTAATTTTAGAAATTAAATCAGACGACAATTGTTTAAAAATGGTGGCGTCATGGCAGTGAAGGGGTTAAACAGACCATATTCTGTCAGTGGAGGGGTAACTATGGTACCTATCTATTGCAGTGATAGCAGAAGAAGACGACAACTACACACTCACTCTTCTAGGAGTAGACAGGCATTCCTTTAACGACAAAACGGTGCTAATTTTGGGTGGAGGGGACGGAGGGTTACTGCACGAGCTACTCAAGCACTCCCCCAAACACGTGCTCATGGTCGAAATATCTTTTCATGCTATCTACAAGAATACTCTATTATAATGAAAATACACCACCAACGCTCCCTCTGTCCGACTCTCTCTCTCTCTTTGTCTGTCTGTCTGTGGGTCTCTCTGTGTGTCAGTCTTTCTGTTTGTTTGTATCTCTGTGTCTGTCTGTCTATCCCCGTCCCTCTGTTTGTATCTGTCTCTCACAATATTTCTCTCTCTCTACCAATAAATGTGTCTGTCTCTGTGTCGGTAACGATATGTATATGTAATCTCTATATATCCCAGCAAACATTGCTAAAAGGGGCCCATATGGGCAACCCATATTGGTCCAATGCCGAAAGCGCAACCGGGTTAAAGCTTGTACCCAAATGGGCTGCCCATATAAAATCTCCGAATCAATCAAATCAATCATATAGTAACCTTTTTCAGCAGTATGTAAGTATTTTAACTCAATGCGGTGTTTTTTTTCTACAAAGATATTTTTGTGTGGACAAATAGCACCTGAATGAAAGTGACATATTCCAGGTGCTATATTTTCACACAAAACTATTATTTAAATACAAAAAGATATATTACCACATTAAGGTTAAATACATACAGAATGCTGAAAAATCACTCTATAAGAATTTATTTTATTGATTTAGAAATGTTGTTGTTGTTACACTGATTTAGAAATCTTATATGGGCAGCCCATATGGGACCAGTTTTTTACCTTGTTGCACTTTCGATATTGGATCCATATGGAAACCCAGATGGGGCCCATATGGGACCCATATATAATGTTTGCTGTCCGTATGTCTCCTCTCTCCTATATGTATCTCATTTCCCTTTCCTTGTTTTGTTGTCTAGTCAGTAAACACAGGCAATGATAATTTGGCTCATAAATGTACGTCATCATGTAGTTTCGAGGCCTTTAAGAAGAAACGACTATATAAGCACATAGGATCAATATCCTTAACTTTTAAAACATAGTGACTTTGAAATAAGGGTATGTCGACTAAAGTAATTTCGAGTTATCGATGATCGGCTGTATTCTACTTTGCAGTCAATAAATGTTATAAATCGTTTACGAAATATCTTTGAATAAAGTAAATCCCGATTATTATAACTTCTGAATACTTGAAAGAAGGTTTATTGATCGTATGCAAAACAGGTGACAACTTATAGCAAGGTGAATGTAAAACAGAAAACTGCTAAAGGAGATTTTTGTTTTACTTTCACCATGTTTTAAGAATCGACATGCCAGAAACACCTCATAATTGTCACACATTAGTAGTCGTAATAGAGAGGTATAACTTTATCAGTGTTCGTAATATAAGAAACTAACCAGGTAGGACGTTCGTGCTGTCTTTTTTATCATCTTTAACAATAATACATAGACATGGAGGTGATAAAGACGTGCAGAGTCCATATGCGTAAGATGTGTGGCGACTCCATGGACAGTCTGGAAGGAGACAACTATCAGGTATACAGCCACTAAATAACTCGATATTTATGGTTGAGTTTAGTAATATTTGATATAATGACAATCAGTGCAGATCCTGATGAGTGAACTCCCTCAAGAGCCCCATATCAGGGTCTATATCATTTGCATAGGACAAGTGTACTATTTAACAAGTATATATTTGGTCAATGACGAACAAACACGTCGCTAGGGTTGAATGTGTTAATTAACCGCACATGTTGGATTTGTTCAGTTTAGTTCCTATTATCTGGATCCCTACACTGTTTTTTGGGGGGTAATGTCCTAATTATAAGTGAGTATTTAAAGTTTTAACATCCCTCTGGGTCAACATCGACCTATTACGATTGGAATGCCTCCAGCAGACGTAAGTTATTTTAGTTTTTGTGGGAGGTGCATGCACGGATATAGAATGGAATCCCAATGCTGGCGAAACCGATAGTTCTTTTTCGCCATGGCCGGTGTATAGCATCGATACATTGGAACTCGGTTTAATGTCTCGTCCCAGGGACCATTACCCAAGTCAATGGATGCAGCGGGGATCGAACTGGACAGCGACCCCTGTCAAAACGCGTTACGCTAGGCCAGCCGCCACGTGTCAGTCACCGGTCAAAGTAATAGTTAATAATTGGTGATAAAATGTAGTTTTATGTATGAATATTCATCCGGGAAAGGTTAAGAAAGTTGTTCTGTATTTAGATTCGTATAGAAGATTGCCAACTAGTGTTGCAAGAATGCAGGGAGCAAAACCGGAAGTTCGATTACGTCATCAACGATCTATCAGAGTATCTCATTAACACTGATGTGGGTAAGTACATGTAATATATATAAACTGCTGATACTTTCACTGTCTGACCCCCAAGTAAAATTGTCTCTTGCAAACCCTTTGGATCATAATCAGACGCCGAAAAACGCAGCGTGTGATCAGGATCCAAACTGTTTGACACTCGTTTCAATAAATCTTAAGCATTTAAAATTGAGACATGGTTAAGAATTGTTTTAATTTATTAGAACTATCGCGTTATAATAGTGGCAATACTGGTCACTTTATATCGCATCACTTTTCATGATTACATTATATGGGGAAGGGAAGGGAAGGGTTCGCGCACTCAGTGTTATACAGTGGGGAAAACGTTATTCTTTCCCAATAACCGCGTTAACGCTCAAACTATTATTTCTATTGCAAACAGTTTGGAGCCAGATCAGACGCCGGGTAACCCGGCGTCTGATCATGCTCCAAACTGTTTGTTGTACAGGTTAAAATCAACCAGAATTGTCCAAAATTTGTCATTTTCTTCATTTTATTGCAGTGCATTTGCGTTTAAAAAAAACGGGAAAGAATAACGTTTTCTCCACTGTAACATTTGTTCGCGAACACTAAATGGTTATGTGGCGGCTGATATATGCCACCATAACGTACAGGCATTTATATTGACAGTCATATAACACAGGGAGAAAAACAGACAAACAAACAGACAAAAACAGACAGGCATATACCATATAGAGAATTTAGGCTGGTTTTCGGTTTTGGTTTGTTGTTTCATATTTGTGCGCCAAACTTGTTCAAATTCTTACAAATTCGAATTACTCAAAAACATTGACTGAATGGTCGAAGCAGAACCCGGTCTACAGTGTGATACGAAAATATGTTCTTTATTTGCAGGTTACGATTATGATTTTAACACATCGGCCAAGATTTTAGAATGCTCAATGGATATACTGGAGCCCGGCGGCAAGTACCTTTCCAGGGTGAGTGAAAATTGATATAAGTTGAACCTCCTATAACTCGACATCGCTTAAGTCGGATTTATCCGTATTTTTTAATTTAAGTTCGATAATTCGAGTTCGCAGAAGTCGAACATACGTGTACTCATATTGCAAAGTTACACTGTTTTGTTTTTAAATGGTTGAACCCTTTCAATGCCAATATTGAGCATATGCCTTAACCCTTCCAAACACCGCGACCAGGATCCAAAATGTTTGCAAAGCGAACTGCATTCGAATATGGAGGAGAAAGAGTAGAATTCAAGTAGATTCAAACTGTTAAACTTGAAAATATTCCAAGCCCAGCTTTGCGGTTGACAAAAAGATTCATACACGATTGGACAGGAGTTACTTTGATAATTGTCTGTTGCCAGGGTGATAGTATCTCCAACAAGACAACGATTGCAGCCTTTGAGAACGATGTCAAATCCAACGGGCTGCTTTATGAAAAATTTGTTATAGATATTCCGTCTTTCGCCGAGAAGTATCCTTTCTAAGTGATTTACATAAAAAAACTATTACAAAAACTTAATTGTGTTAATTATTACATGTAGTTGCATGTTTACGACAGGTGACTGTTTAAAGCAATGTGGCAGTAAAACAGAGCGCCCCTAAAGGAGCGTTCTGTTTCACTGTCACATTGCTTTAAGCTGTCATTTCTTTTATACAACTAATGAACCTCCGTTTCATTTATCGTAATAAAGAGGTTTTACTGTATAAAAACTACTATGACAAAGGCTCTAAATTGGTAGAACAAACAATCTGGCAGTGTTGTGTTTACTGTTTTTATACAGTAAAACCTCTTTATTAACTAGTCAAACTGCATTAACTTGTTCATCCCTCAGACTTTGAACGGACAATTCTAGTTTCAAAAAAGTATAGTCCATTGTTACATATCGAGGGTTCAATAAAACAGTTATTTACAAAATGACAAACATTGCAGACCCTGATTAGAGGTCTCCTGCAGGTGCATACCCACTGGCATTGGTACAGTGGAGAATCTGTTATTCTTTCCCGTTTAAACGCAAACGTACGCAAACGCAAAGCACTAAAACGTAGAAAAGAACAACTTTTGGACAATTCTGATAATTCTTGTTTATCTTGGTGGCAAACAGTTTGGAGCCTGATCAGACGCCGGGTTACCCGGCGTCTGATCTGGCTCCAAACTGTTTGCACTGCAAATAATAGTTTTAGTGTAAACGCGTTTATTGGGAAAGAATAACAGATTCTCCACTGTATACACTGTTTGCATAGCACAACTGTTTCATTTACATGTTCACCCTTTCAAAGGGACGAGTATTCTCGTCGCTAGGGTTCATTGTGATAAATGACTTTTGTCGCCTTAACCTACAACAGATATTGCCTCTTTGAAGTATGGAAACCTAATCAGCAAAACGGCTACTGATGAAGTGGTGGAAGTAAATATTCTCATGGCTGCCATTTCTCCGGATTTTTCCCAAATCTTCGGATTTTTTGTTTCAGTACATGATAGCTTAAAGCAGACTGAAAGTAAAGCAGAATACGCCTTAAGGCGCATTCTGCTTTACTTACAGCCTGTTTTAAGTAGTCACATGCCAACAAAACAAGAAACAGGCTATGGGGTAAAGGTACGATTCGTAAAATCGCACTCGAAAAATCTTAGGATTTTTCATGTCAACTTATGGCAGCCCTGGATTCTACATATATGCAATACATACAAATGGTTTTTCACTTATAGCTGCACTTAAGTATGGAAAAATCAGATACATTTAGAATGACAAAGTGATCGACACTAGATTAGACATACAGTGGAGAATCTGTTATTCTTTCCCGTTTAAACGCAAACGTACGCAAACGCATTGCACTAAAACATAGAAAAGGACAACTTTTCGACAAGTTTGACTATTCATGTTGATCTGAGTGGCAAACAGTTTGGAGCCTGATCAGACGCCCGGCAACCCGGCGTCTGATCTGGCTCCAAACTGTTTGCAATGGAAAAAATGGTTTTTTGCTAAATGTTTTACATGTATTTACTTACTGTGCTGGCGGTCTTTTTGATTGTGAGGTTGTGGAACAGGGTTTATAGTTTATGTACACTGTTTGTCTTTATAGGTGAATATAGGAGATAAGTGTGAGGTTGGGCGCCCCTAAACCCAGGTTTAACCCCCAGTGGTTGTTAATAATTAATTAATTTATAGTTGGTTATTGATTGCTACTGACCGTACCAAGGCGGGCTCCTATATTCACTTTGCTTTATGTTTGTCTTGCGTGTTGTTTTCTATTTAGTGTGTAGATGAAGGAATGGTATTGTGTGTGTGTGTGTGTTTGTTGTGGTATGACTGTGTGTGTGTGTTCTGCTTGAGAGGTGGGTGTATTGTTTGTGTTACGTTTCCTGCTTGAGTCTTTCGTATTTATTAGCGTAAACGCGTTTATTGGGAAAGAATAACGTTTTCTCCACTGTATAATACACATAGGGCCTACATGTAAATGTAGTTCCCTTATATTCAATGAAGTATGACAAAGTATGGCAATCTGATAAAATAATACTGACTACATGTAATTGATCGAAACTATATTTATGCAATAATAGTTACACATACATATAGTTCACTTATTTGCACTCAAGTATGGAAAACAAAATCAGCAAAATGGACACTGATAAAGACGTTGAAGCTATACTTCATTTGCAATAAATTTATTTCACTTATCAGCACTATTTAGTCTGTGGAAATCAGATAGAAACTAAGGTCCATGCTTATAAAGCGTTTGAGTTGAGTCGGAAATCGTTCTCAAGCATTTGATTGGTCTGATTTGAGCCTAGGCTCAAATCTATCCAATCAAAAGCTTGAGAACGCACTCAGACTCAACTCAATCGCTAAATATAAGCGCTGGGCCTAATATATGCCTGTGTCTGTAAGACACGTGCAAAAGGTGATACGGTATGTCCCCTAGTTACGTGTACTGTATTTAGATGGAAAAACACTATGGAAAAGAAGTTATTCTCTCCCCAAAACCTGACTACGCTAAACTTAGTATTATCAATGCAAACAGTTTGGAGTCAAATCAGACGCCGGGTAACCCGGCGCCTGATCAGGCTCCAGACTGTTTGACAAGATTAAAATAAATAGTCAGAATTGTTAACAAGAGGGCCTGAAGGCCCTGATATCGCTCACCTCTTGTACTGAAGTCTGATAGTTTTACCTTTCTGTTTCACCCATTTTAATCTAAATCCATTCAAATTTTTAGTTTAGCATGTAAACAATTTTGGAATACAATCTCATAATTCTAGTATAGTAGAGTACATCAAGGGCTGATAACTAGAGCCTAAACAATACTGAAATGAAGCCTTTTCTAGCATTTCAAAGTATATCAAGGGCAGATAACTATTGCCACAATGATTAGATTTCAACAATACTTGCAATGCTTCGAGAACTTATAGCTATATACTTTGAGTGCAACTGTAGTTGGAAGAGTGTTTATGCTGTTAGAAATGGCATTTTCAGCTATTCAAGGGCAGATAACTCTTGACCTATTGGTCTGATTTCAACCATAATCACACTTATTCGAACTCTCATGGTAATATACAATCTGAGGAAGTTTGTAAAAGACTGGATAAAAATTGTGGGCGCTATAGTGTAAAACCCGTTAAATATGGCATTTTCAGCAATTCAAAGGTAGATAACTCCTGACCTATTAGTCCGATTTCAACCATAATCGAACTCATCCAAACTCTTATAGTAATATACAATCTGAACAAGTCTGAGAAAGATTAAATAAATATTGTGGCCTCTAGAGTGTAAACACTGTTAAATATGGCATTTTCAGCAATTCAAAGGTAGATAACTTCTGACCTATTATTTCGATTTCAACCATAATCAAACTCATCCAAACTCTTATGATAATATACAATCTGAGCAAGTTTGAGAAAGATTGGATAAATATTGTGGCCTCTAGAGTGTAAACACTTAAATTGTTGACGACGGACGCCGGACATTCAAGGATTGCAAAAGCTCACCCTGAGCTGGCTCAGGTGAGCTAAAAAGTTGTCATTTTCTACCCCTAACTGCAAAACGTTTATGTTGCGTATGCGTTTAAACGGGGAGTATTAACGTCTTTTCCACTGTAAGTTAAATTTAAACAGCATTAACTCGTGCACTCCTAAACAATTTAATGGATAATTCCAATTTCCATTTAAATTCATTCAATTTGTGACTATTTAGAGTTGATTTTAACAGTATATAATGTATTTTCAAATGACAAGCAGTGCATACCCTGGTTAGACTCTGATCAGGGTCTACACTGTTTGATAGTTTTATTTGCTTTGTTGTCATACCAAAAACTGTAGAAATTACAGTTGTAATAAGGGTTATGGACGCAACACAAAATATAGCGCTCCCATTCAAAAACGACACCCAATGGGAGACAAAAATTGTGTGCGTTATTCGAAGGGAGTCGTTATAGGGAGGGACATTGGCTTACATTTGAAAACAGCTTGAATCCAGATCAGACGCCGCTGATTGTCACTCGTCATTTTTTTTATCAAAATGTCAATTATTTCACTTTGAGAAAAACAGCAGACGACAATTTTAGGCAGACGATATTGTAGCAATAAAAGCATTAGACAAAATAGTCCGGAGAATGGGGAACTGTGGCAAGGGGTCGTTGTACGGAGGGAGTCGTTGTTGGGAGGGCCGTTTTAGATTGGGAGAGCTGTACAAACACGAGAAAGGTTAGACCATTGGGACCGAACTATTGTCTCATGAGGTAGTCCATAAAGTAGATTATGGGACCCGTTTCATAAAACATCGTACGACAAAAACGGTCGTAAGTCAAAACTTTAAAATACATTTAATTTCTGATTTCATTATCTAATCCTGTCTTTGACATCTCTTTGGAATCGTCATGAAAAGACGATTCCAAACAGATGTCACAAGACAGGGTTAGACGGAGAAATAGATAATGATTGATACTTTTATCATCTAACTTACGATAACATTTGTCGTACGAAGTTTTATGAAACGGACCCCTGATAATTTGCCTTTCGGACTGTACATACATGTGCATTAGACTAGCTCATTCACTCTGAAACTTAAAATGGTAAATTAAATCTAATCCATTTTTTTTTTTACTTTTTTATATAATTAGGATTGAATTTAACAATATATTGTACATGTTAAATGGCAAACAGTATTCCGTGATTTGGGTCTACACTGTTTGCATTGGACAAAATAGCTATAGTTTAAACATATTTTTTAACAAGTTAGCTTTTTGCTAGTACACTGTTTTGACGAGTATATCCGACGTAAGGGCTGATTGGGTTAAGGGATCATATGCCCTGGTTTTTTTGTGTTTTTTTTGGGGGGGGGGGGGGGGGGGGGGGGTGTTCTTGGATTTTTTTGCAGGTGTTGTTTTTGCAATTTTTTTTCTTTAAATAAATATATATAACTCAGTTCTTGAATTCCTTTTTGTACGGCGGTTGACACATAGTTGTACCGGTAAATGTATGGTAAGGAGTTGTCCGTCCATTTGTCCGTCCGTCTGTGGGCCAGGGTTGTTTAACCAATTGTATGCTGGGTAATATTTGGCGGCCATTTTAAAATGTCGTCTGCAGCGGGTATAACTCAAATATTGCAAACGATTTTAGCAGTTTCTGATAGAATACTGAACTAGCTGCAAACAGTTTTGATCTCAGATCAGGCCCCACAGAGATCAAAACTGTTTGTCTAGAGGTACACCTAAAAGTGTATCCCGGATAAAATGTGTTAATAATAATAATATTTTATTTACTGAGGCTACATATTTAGGCAAGCCCAATCTTCCATGTAGGCCTCAATCGTTTACTCGATGACACGAACATTTTTTACCTATTGTCATCAAACTTGGTATGATGTTTTTTTGCCTAAATAATTTAACTTTTCACCCCTTTTAATACACAATTCTAATTAAAACTAGACATGTTTGACTATTTAGGATTGATTTAAACAAACATGTATTGCACAAAGACATACAGTGCAGACCAAGATCAGAGGGCTCCTTTGGGCTTAAGGAGCCTTCTGATCGGGATATTCGGTGTTTGCACAGGACAAGTGTACTCTCCGTATGTACATTGTCGGTAAATGACGAGTATACTCGTCGCTAGAGTTAATTGTGTTGTGTTCAAGCACTCTTGTTTAAAACAAATTCTCACATCTCTCATACAAATAGACTAAAAGGTTACACAATATGCACACATTGTCACATTTATGTTCTATTTTGGTTTTATTATATACATGTATAATGTATAAAAAATGTGCAAGACAATTATGTTTAAATTGGTGGTGACTTATAGGCCCACTGGGCCGGGTGCAAATTGTTTGTATTTAAACAATATTTGTTAAAAACATTTTGTATTATGCACATGTCACAATAATAAAATATTTACTTACTTACTTACTTTTGTATAAGAAGTACTAAGAATATAATACTAAAACCTCTCTGTGACGACCACTAAAATGAAGGTCAATTGATTGCATAAAAGGCAAATGGCAGCTTAAAGCAAGGTGAACGTAAAACAGAAAGCTCCTGAAGGAGCTTTCTGTTTTACGTTCACCTTGCTTCATGCAGACGTCTGCTTTAAACATCTGATAATTAACACAATTTAGTGGTCGTAATAGAGAGGTTTTACTATAGTAGAATATTTGGTATAAGTTGGTTCGATGTTCCATTTCAGGGTATTTTTAAGGTTGAGGACCCCAAATGAGATCTGACCAGAATCGGTACTTTACGTTATAATAAATATGTACTTTGACATTGTAGGTAGAGTTCCGAATCCGATATCGACCGATATTGGCCCGATCTCATTAGGGATCCTTAACCTTAAGCAAAACATCGTTTACGTGGGTGATTTATCATAGTATAATGCACACTGCGAGAAATATAAATCCATGATGACAATTTGTTGAACATGGAGATTATTTTAGACAAGAAACAGCTTAAAGCAAGATGAAAGTAATGCAGAAAAGCTCATAAAGCTTTAAGCAGCCCCATGCTTTAAGCAATGCAAATGAATGAAACTCTGAATAAGTGGTTACAATAGAGTGGTTTTACTGTAAAACAGTGCTTCAGATAAGTGGGGCGTTTCAACAACTAAAATCTTTATTTTTGCTTTAAACCCTATGGTGTCACTTCTCATTGGAATCGTCTCGAAGAGACGATTCTAATGAGAAGTAACACCATAGGATTTGATGCTTGATTTGTTCAGTTTACTTCCCCTTATCTGGAGCCTTGTATAAGACTTCAAGTACAACTAAGTTTCATTGATTGCTGTGTACTGGGTATACTGTACTGCACCCACAATATGACAACTCTAGTGCCAGTTTGGTCTCCACAGTTTGCCTAACATGACTAGTAAACCAATTGTTAATTTTTCCAATTTGATCATTCCAATGTTGTGAAGTGTGTTAGTCTCATCATATCATAAATTATACAGTCTACAATTACTGTTTTACATTTTATTCTATGCACTCTTTGCAATAAAATATTTTGATACATTAGTCGGGCTTGGGTTTTATTTGTCTATGGCCGTATTAAATTGGTCTAGTATAATAATTCCCTCATAAAACATTCTTTATTTAGATAGAGTGACCAATCAAAACTGTCCCTTCTTCTAATACCCTAAATTGGTGTTGTTGTTTTTTAATTATGTAGATCCAGATCAGGGTATGCACTGTTTCAATAGGATCTGACTGAAACTGTCCTGAGCCAAACTTTCATCAGCCAATGTTAATACATGTAGTTAAAATAATAGATATTCATAGTGTCATGTGTATATTTAGAAAGGCTAATTAAAAACAAAAACATTTTCGTAAGTACAGCGATCCCTCTCTACAACGACATCCAATGGGAGACAACAATTATGTGCATTGTTCGGAGGGAGTCGTTATAGGGAGGGAAATAGGTGTATATTTGCAAACAGCTTTAATTCAGATCAGACGCCGCGTAATGCGGCGTCTGATCTTGATTCAAGCTGTTTGTCACTCCTCATTAAGTTTTTTCCGTCAAAATGTCCATTATGTAAAACTGCAGACGACTACTTGAAGCAGACGTAATTGCAGCAGTAAAATTGTCCTATAAAGGAACTGCGGCAAGTGTCGTGGTAAGGAGGGAGTCGTTGTTGGGAGGGCCATTGTAGAGAGGGAACACTGTATTACAGTGTTCCCTCCCTACAACGACCCTCTGAACTTTGTTTCCCATTGGATGTTGTAAAGAGTGAGCACTGTACTATTGAAGGGACAGCATGTTTGTATAAAAAACTATTGGATGAACAACCTTTCTACTGTGTATCATGTACTAAGTGACCATTCAATAGAACAGGGTATGTGCTTATAAAGCATTTGAGCTGAGTCTGAAATCGTTCTCAAGCATTTGATTGGTCAGATTTGAGCCTAGACTCAGAACACACTCAGACTCAATTCAAATGCTTTATAAGGGCTGGGCCAGGTTGAAGTTAAAGTTAAGATAAGTTACACTGAAAGCAAAAGCTCAAAATTGACCAATCAAATGCTTGAAAACGATCTCGGAGTCAATTCAAACTCTGAACCCAGGTGTTTGTAATAAAACAAATAATGCAGACAAACAAATAGACAGACCAAAAAGAAATATGCCCCGACTTAGTTGTGCTTGAGCATAAAAACACTGCAGAACCTGTTTGTAAAAGACATTCTAATACAAGTTTGTCCTCTGTAAACAAATAAAATTGACTATGTTTTAATTTCTGTTGAAAGACTAGGGTCTGTTGCATATTAGCTACTTTTGTATATAGTAGCTCTCCTGTTGTAATGAAGTCTGATAGCTTTACCTTTGAGTTTCACCCATTTTAATCTTAATCCGCTCAAATTTGTAGTGCATGTATATTGGAATACGACCTACTCTAGTATAGTAGAGTACATCAAGGGCAGATAACTAGAGCCTAAACAATACTGAAATGAAACCTTTTTCTAGCATTTCAAAGTATATCAAAGGCAGATAACTCTTGTCACAATGATCATATTTCAACAATAATTGCACTCCTTCAAGAACTTATATTAGAAGCTATATACTTTGTGTGAAATTATGATCAAAATCCAGTGAAAACTATAGTTGCAAGAGTATAAACACCGTTAGATAACACATTTTCCACACATCAAGGGCAGATAGATAACTCTTGATCAAGTTTCAAGTTTATTGATAGTCAAGGCCCATGTGGGCATCTGACATAAAACATGAATAAACAAATAAAATACAGAAAACACTGTGCACGACAAAAGAAACATAAAGAAATTGAGATTAATATTTTTAATCAAATGGTCCAATTACAACCCTTTTTGAACTCATCTGAGACCTTATAGTCATATACAATCTGAGCAAGATTGAGAAAGATTGGATAAAAATAATGGCCTCTGGAGTGTAAACACCATTAAATATGGCATTTTCGGCAATTCAAATGTAGATAACTCTTGACTTATTCGTCCGATTACAAACATAATCAAACTGATTTGAACTCTTAAAGTAATATACAATCTGAGCAAGCTTGAGAAAAATTGGATAAAAAGTGTGGCCTCTAAGAGTATAAACACTGTTAAATATGGCTTTTTCAGCATTTCAAGGGTAGATAACTAATGACTTTTTGTCTGATTCAAACATAATCAACTCATCCAAACTTTTATGGTAATATACAATCTGAGCAAGTTTGAGAAAGACTGAATAAAAATTGTTGCCTCTAAAGTGTACACACTAAAATTGTTGACGACGAACAACGGACATTCAAGGATTACAAAAAAGCTCACCCTGAGCTAGCTCAGGTGAGCTTAAAATGTAAAAGGTAAGTAATGGTTGACTCATTACTCGATAAATATCCATTTTTATGTCTTTGATTGCACAATATTCTTTGTTCTAGCAGTAGGAAGGCTAGCTATGGAACAAAGTGTTAAGGCAGTATGGAAGTAAATAAGAAAGACCCTGGTTAAGGAGCTTTGCCTTACTTCAATCCTACTTTAACACATTACCCCTTAAATATGCCTCAACTGAAGAATATACCTCTACTTCATGTACCATAAGAAATATTTTGTTTATCCTTTCAACCTGCCTTAAAAACTAGAAACAGGCTATAGGGTAACTGATTAACCCTTTACCCAACAGCCTGTTTCTAGTTGTGAAGACAGATGACCAATTAAAGCAGATTAAAAGTAAAGCAGAATGCGCCTCAATGCGCATTTTGCTTTACTTTGAAGTTTGAACCTGCTTTAAGCTACCATCTGCTAAGATTTAGGAAATATTTCTTATAGTACATGGTCATGAGTCATGACTGTGTAAATTGGTACTATTTTTTTCAGTGGAGGAATAAATTAAATGCCCTAAAAAGTGTTTCTATTAGGGAAAGGGTTAAGCTGATAACTGTATTTAACACCATCAATGGGTCTCATGCAGAAAGGCTTTCCAAACAGATTTTCAGTGTATCTTACCACAATATTTGATTGTTTATAAAATGGGGCGCCTGCGCTATAGGCAAGGAACTAAAAACTAAATAATACAGTGATTTGTTTCATATCTTCAGGTCTGGTTTATTTGCTTTTCTATTTTTGCCAATAAAAATTCCATCTGTGTCTTCATCACAGGTTGGCCTTTAGATGTCCTTTTGCACAGTAACTTGTAATTCTGTTTCCGCTTTTGCCGACTCTTATCAATTGCAGTTTCTTTTTCTTTTCTCATCTGCTCTGCCTCCTGAAATAACAATGAGATATACATGTACAGTACTCCCTCTCTACAACGGCCCTCCCAGCAACGCCTCCCTCCTTACAACGACCCTTGTCACAATTCCCTATACAGGAAAATTAAGTCCAACCTATTCACGAATGCTGTGTTGTCTGCTTACAAATATCATCTGCTATTTTCTCAAATTTACATAATGGACATTTTGACAGAAAAACAACAACGTAATAACGAGTGACAAACAGCTTGAATCCAGATCAGTGGCATCTGATCTGGGTTCAAGCTGTTTGCAAACATCCCTCCCTATAATGACTCCCTCCGAACAACACACATAATTGCTGTCTCCCGTTGGGTCTCTGTAGAGAGGGAGCGCTGTACATGTATTGGTGTCAGAAAGAGATATACTGCTGATAGAATACACGTCTTCACCCATTACCCAATAGCAGGTGTTTGTTTTGATAACAGGCAACCACTTAAAACAGGTTGAAAGGCTCTTTAACCCTTTCCCCAATAGAAGCGTTTTTTGCGCATTTAATTCATTCCTCCACTAAATAAAATAGTTCCAATCTATACAGTCATAAGCATATACCAAAATAACTATTTCTGAAATTCTATATCCTAGTAGGTGACAGCTTAAAGAAGGCTGAAAGTAAAGCAGAATGAGCCTTACGGCGCATTCTGCTTTACTTTCAACCTGCTTTAAGTGGTCACCTATCTCCAAAACTAGAAACAGGTCATTGGGTAAAGGGTTAAGGCGTTCTGCTTTACTTTCAGCCTGCTTTAAGCTATCATCTACTAGGAAATAGAAAATGCTTCTTTCGATCAGTGCATTTTCATGACTGTATATGATGGAAGTATTTTCTTCAGTTGAGACATATTTATGGATTAATGGGTTAAAATCTCTTATCATTCTTACACTTACTAAAGTAGTCCTTAGCAAGGAAATTCTAGAAATGAATCATGGGTGGTATTATTTTCTAGTATTTTTTTCAGCAAGAAGCTTAATGCAGACTGAAAGTAAAGCAAAATGTGCCTTAAGAGCACAATGTGCCTTCAGGCACATTCTGCTTTACTTTCAATTTACTTCATGTGGACAGTGGATTTGGATGCAAATATTTTACGCTGTTTTAACAGTAATTCAGTCATATCGAGATGTTCAAATGATTACAGGTGGAGGATGACCCCGGAAGCCCTTTATGCACTGTTTAGGCAAAAAGTAGCAACTCAGTAGAACCACCCACCTTCTGTATTCTTGCGCTTTAAGTGGTCATCTGTCTTCAAAACTAGAAACAGGCTATGGGGTAAAGGCTTAAAGTGCTTAAGCTGCTTTCTCTCTTATTTTCATTCCAATTAAAGCAATTTAGATTTTTCAAAAGTAAACATTGATTGTCTATTGAAATGTGAAATTTCATCGACTTTTTATTATGAAGAATAGTTAGAGCAACTTTATCAAAGAACTGTTCTGTCAGTTAATCTTTATTACATGACAGTTGAAAAGAATATTGTGTTCTGCTTTACTTTTAGCCTGCTTTACACTACCATCTACTAGAATATAGAATTTTTGTCTTATACTACAATCATATTCACGACTGTATAATGTGGAACTTTTTTCTTCAGAAGAATAATAAATTAAAGGAGTAGAAAGGTGTATTTATTGGGTAATGGGTTAATAATTAGGTGATTAATATCTGATGGTTCACCTTTCTCCTGCTATTAGTGTATAATGAACCCTTTCAGGAACGGATTTACCGGGGGCACAGGGGGCATGTGCCCCCCCAGGTGGCCTGAATTTTTTTTTTTTTTGCTTGAATTATATATTCATCATCTAGCTGGGAATGAAGGTCGCATAGGCATATGACATCACATGAACAGACCCACTGGGGGAACCGGGGCACATATCCCTCAGCTGGCCTGCTTGAACTTAACTGGAGCTGCTGCAATGGCTTGTGTCTCTTATCTCGGGCCATCATATCATGCCTAGTCTCTGGTCTGTGTTTGAACCCGACCCGGCACGGCAGTTAAAATTTGATGAAAATACTTAATGGTAACTAAAAGCAAAGGCATTTTTGAATGCCTCACTAGATGATGAATAATACCCAATTAACTCATGCATGTAGGACCAGGGTGCCCCCCCCCCCCCCCCCCCCCCACCTTTCCCCTCCAATAATCTTGCCAATATTAGTTGCAGAATATTTATATAGATTTTTGTATTTATATATTTATATTATTATAATGTGAATGTGCAAAACGCCTCAGATTGCACCAGAGACCATCTAGAAATTAAAAAGTTCCCAGGGAGCATGCTTCTGGACCCCTTAGTGACAGTGTGAAAAACAAGCACCTTAGAGCTGATATCCCCTGCCGCAGCGATTGTCCAGAAGAAAGTGGCAAACTTTAATGTGGGAGGAACGGGCAAATGGTGATCACCTGTCTTTAAAGATCAACATTGAAAAGCTTTTTACAAAGTTTTATAAAATCCATTCAATTTTGTACATGTTAAAGCCTAAACAATACAAAAAATAAAGCCGTTTGTAGCATTATAAATCTAAGTATGACAGGGGCAGGTAACTCTTGATTGAAATTCAACAGTAATTAAACACTTTCAAGAATTTATAATTGTGTGCAAGTATTATTTAAAAAAAATCAGAACTGTAGAATTTACTAGAGTGTAAACACATTTTCAACTCATCAAGGGCAGAGTATTCTTGACTAATTTTCACATTTCCGACAATAATTGAACTCATTCTATAAATAATAGCCATATAATTATGATATAATTTTTTTTTTTCAAAATCCATTCACATTTTTGTACACAATAGCATGTAAACAATAAAGCCATGTTGAGCATTACTAAGTACATAAAGGGCAGATAAGTCTTGCCACAAAATATCCTTTTTTGACAATAATTGCAACCCTTATATTTATATACATCGTGTGTAAGTTAAATCAAAATCCATTAAAGACTAGTTTCTAGATGGTAAAAACTGTTAAATATGGTTTTTTCGACTCATCAAGGGCAGATAACTGTTGACTAGTTTCTCCATTTTCAAAAATGATAACAATTATTTGAAAACTAATAGCCATATATAGTTTAAGAATTTTTTTTATCAAAATCCATGCATATTTATAGATACTAGGATGTAAACAATATTAAAATAAAGCATTTTCTAGCATTTCTAAGTACATCAAGGGCAGATAACTCTTGCCACAAGTATCCTTTTTTGACAATAATAGCACACCTTCAAGAACTTTTACTTATAGACATTGTGTGCAAGTATCATTTAAATCCATTCATAATTGTAGTTGCCAGAGAGTAAAAACAGTGAAATATGGCCTTTTTTACTTATCAAGGGCAGATAACTCATGACTAGTTTCTCCGTTTTCAACAATAATCAAATTCATTTGAAAACTAATAGCCATACATAATTCAAGAAAGTTTTTTCAAAAATCCATGCATATTTATAGGCTCTAGTATGTAAACAATACCAAAATAAAGCATTTTCTAGCATTTCTAAGTACATCAAGGGCAGATAACTCTTGCCACAAGTATCCTTTTTTTACAATAATTGCACACCTGCAAGAACTTGTACTTATAGACTTGTACTTATGGGGTACATGAGTCCGTCCTGAAATCCGTCCAGATATTGGTCCATGACTTTTGTGGTACTTTCTTACAAACCATTCCAGGTACAACATTAGGGTAACCTGAACACAAATACAATAAAATATATATGTGATATACCACATAAGTAAAAAATACCACTTAAGTACCGACTGGACACAAATGGTACCACATATAGTACCAAATGTAAACATGGACAGACAGCATTTTTAACACAAAAAGGGCAGATAACTCACAAATTCCTCAAAATTTCTGAAAAAAATTTGATTTCCCACGGTGCTCCTATGATGACAAATAAGTATACCAAGTTTAATCCAAATCTGTTTATAGGTTTCGGAGATACAGTTGCGGACGGAAAACGTGACGCATGCACGCACGGACAGCCGGACAGACAGACCTAAAACAGTATCCCTCTGCCTTTCGGCAGGGGATAATAATCAGAGGGGGTAGGGGTAGGTTTCAGGTTAACGACCAGAAAACAATCTGTCAAAGGTATTATCCTATATAAAGGAATTTGATATGTTATTTTGAATCGAATATTTACATAGATTTATGTAGTATTTTACCTATTTTGAATGCGAAAAAACTCCCATCAGAACGCACAATTGATCATCTGGGAATAAATTTTTCCAGGGGTGGGATGAGGGGGCATGCCCCCAGGACCCCCCCCCCCACCCCCCCCCCCTAGTAACAGTGTGCATATGAATAGGAGAGAGAATAATGGCTGGACGAAAACCTTTCACCATAGAATGATTAAATAAAAAAATATTTTTAGTCGAATCTTTACATAGATTTGTGTTAGTATTTTACCTGTTTTCAGGCCTTCAACCGTTTCTACTTTTCCTACTATTTTCCAACTTTTTGATCACCTTCCTACTTTTCCCTATTTTTCTACCAAAATCTCCTTTAAGCACCCTCAGTATGGCCCAAAATGCAGGAAATCAAGCGCTTGATTTCAAAATTGTCCAGGGGGAGTGCCCCCGGACCCCCCATAAACCAGTTGGATCACATCTTCGGCCTGTTGAATGAATTATAACCAAAGAGTAAATTGGCTTTGGGTGAGAATGTCTTTAACTCAAGATTACAAGATTACTTAAATGAGCATGATGACTCCATGTGGTATTTTGTATCAAACAGTTCCTAAGATTTAATTGAAAATCATACTCCTTTTTCCTACTTTTCCACTTAAAAAACTCCTACTTTTTTCCAACTTCTTGCATTGAGATCAGTTGAAGGCCTGTGTTTTGAATGCACTGATGAAAATCTTTGTATGACCATGGTGAAAAGTATTAGATTTCTGAGAATGGAGATAAAGCTATTAAAAAAAATCTCCAGATTAAGATTTTATCTTCTCTTTGTCTTATGAAACCACTTTTTTGGGTGTTTCATTGGGGGTATTTACATCATTCTATCGCTGTTGACTTTCTTCTTAGAATGCCCTCAGAATGCACCATTTTTTATGCAAGTTTCAAAAATTTACCGGGGCCCCCGGACCCCCACCTATAGGAGTGGTTATACCCCTCCCATCCTGTGCCCCCCCCCCCCACTGAAACTTTTCTGGATCCGGCCCTGCCTTTTGAAAACAGTGTAGACCCATATCAGACAGCTTAAAAAGAGTGGAGGGGGCATAGGTCATGATAAGTTGTCACATATCAAATTTCAGCCCAATAATTCAAATCATGTGGTGGGAAAATGTGTGGAATATGCAAGTCCTCAAAAGAATGTCATACATCAAATTTCAGCTCAATATGTCAAAGCATGCGAGGAAAAATTGCAGAAAGCGGTGAATATCTAATGTTTTAATTTCCAAAAGGGGCATAAGTTATGGAGAAGTCAATGAATTGTGATGACATGTAATCTCAATGTGCAGTTCATCAAACCAATATCTGTTTTTGTCCAATTTAGCTTCATATGTCAAAAGCATGTACCGGTATGAGAAAAGTGCAGAAAACTCGGAAGGATGGAGGGACATCGCCATACCATAATACACCCCCCCCCCCCCTTGTCTTCCAATTTGAAAGATGGGTTTATAACCAGAAATGGGTGTCAAAGCCACCTGACGCTCGCCTGCTTGAAATTTAAGTCTAAAAACATCTTGTATCCAGAACAAACCAATTTTCAGTTAAGAAAGATTATTAAATGAATGATGAGTCTTAATCTAGTTATATAAAACTTTAAAACATGGTGATTTGAGGTCAAAACAACTAAGTCCAAAACATGTCAAAAAATGAAATAAATTAAAATCACTTTTAATTACAACTTCATAGCCTCAATGTTTGTTCCCAAATGAAGCTCCATACAACATTTCAGCACCCTAGCACAAGTATTAAACCTTAAAACAACTCGTCCAAAAAACTTTAACCTGGTGATTGCAGTATAAAAGCTAAGTTCAAAACATGTTAAAAATTGACTAATTTTAAAATTCTTTTTAAATTAAAACAACTCGTCCAAAAAACTTTAACCTGGTGATTGCAGTAAAACAGGTAAGTCCAAAAACATGTTAAAAATTGACAAATATTAAAATTGTTTTTAAATTCCAACTTCAAAACATCAATGTTTGTCCCCAAACGAAGCTTCATATAAAATTTCAGCACCCTAGCACAAGTATTAAACTTTAAAACAACCCGTCCAAAAAACTTTAACCTAGAAATGTGTAGTCGAAAAACCTAAGTCCAAGACGTGTCAAAAATTGATATAAATTAAAATTATTTTTAAATTCCAACATGATAACATCAATGTTTAACCCCCAATGAACCTCCATACAAAATTTCAGGCCCCTAGTCCAAGTATTAAGCTTTAAAACAACCCGTCCAAAAAACTTTAACCTGGTGATTTGTAGTTGAAAAAGCTAAGTCCAAAATATGTTGAAAATTGACATAAATTTAAATTATTTTTAAACTCCAACTTCATAACATCAATGTTCAACCCCTAATGAACCTCCATACAAAATGTCAGCACCCTAGCACAAATATTAAGCTTTAAAACAACCCGTCCAAAAAACTTTAACATTGGCCACGCTCACGCCCACGCCGGGGGTATGACATTAGCTCTGCTGTTCTTCGAACAGGCGAGCTAAAAACACAAATTCACAATACTTACCTGTTTATTTTTGTTAGCTTTATCTTTCTGTATTTTCTGCTGTTTCACTAAGCCTGAAAAAGTGTTCATGCCTTTTTTATGCTGCTTGCTATGCCTGAAAGAATAAAAGAAATATGATTTCTACATTAAAAAATGTTGTTTTTTTAAATTGGGAATTTTTTGGTGAAATTGGGAATATTTTGTACCATTTCCCATTGGGAATGGGTCTGTTTACCGGACCCGTGGATATACCAGAAAAAGGCCTGGGTTTGGTCTACACTGTTTGACACTAACCAGCATGTTGACTGTCCTGTGTAATGTTACCTAATGTATTTTCTTTTGTAGACATTGAGCAGAGGTCAAGGCTAATGTTAGGTTAGTTCAACACCGTTTTGCAATGCGCTAAAGTCTAGTTTCCATATGGCATACCAAATGGCCAATTTCTACGAACAGCAAGAAATAGTTAAATAGTTTTAAAATGTGTTTCTGTATAGATTTCCACATACTGACTTTATACATGTGACATCTTACCGGAAATGTCTGCTGGGTTGTTCTGTTTGACTTTCCTCTGATGTAGATTTGCTTTTCTTTATTTTTTCCTTCTGTAGAAACTTCAGGTATTCATACTTTATTTTCTTCTTTCTTTTATCAGCAAATCCTTGACCTTCAAAAGAGATTTTAATCTAAAACTGTAAGATCATATTTTTTTTTACATATATCCCTTTACTCTATAGATAGGCATTTAATAAATTCCTCCAATGCAGAAAATAGTTCCATTTTACACAGTAATGAATGGGTTACAAGAAATATTTCCCCCCAAGTCCTACCTGATAGTATTAATTTTAGTAGCTTAAAGCAAAGCAGAATGGACACTAAGGCACATTTTGCTTTCATTTCAACCTACTTTAACCCATTAATCCATAGCCTGTTTCTGTTTTTGAAGACATGTGACCACTTAAAGCAGGCTGAAAGTAAAGCAGAATGCGCTTTAATGTGCATTCTGCTTTACTTTCAAACTGCTTTAAGCCATTACATGTAGCTGCTAGAGTTTAGAAAATATTTTTTATTCATATGATACATATTCATGATGGTAAAAATTAGATCTATTTTCTTTAGTGGAAAGGAGTATTTATGGGGTAATGGGTTAAATGGTCACCTGTCTCTAAATCTAGAAACAATTGTTACAGGCTATCGAGTAAATGGTTAAAATGTATCTAAGTCTTTGCAAGCTAACAACAAAACTGATTCAGATTCATCATCATCCTCATATTTTTCATTAATGTGCAGGGGTGGGAACACCGCATCTGCAACAGTGGGATCCCTCCTAGATATAATTTCTTTTTGGTATTGTACAATGTATTATCATTCAAAATATCTCACTGTTTTGTTTCTGGCAGCAAACTGTGAGTGTGGATGCATCAAAAGCAACAAAGCCAGCATGCAAACCAAGCATCCATTGAAACACAGTTTTTAAACACTGAGGTCAGGAAAAAGTGCATTTGAGGAGAAAACTTGACGGTACTGCCTTTTAAACTTGTGATTCAATAATTATTATGGAATGGCAATTATTCAATAATGAATGATCAGTCAAAATTTCTAAATAAGTCAATAATCCTCGTTTTTTCTTCTTTCATCTGTGAAATGACTTTCTTTCCAAATTTTTGACAGAATACTGGCACACGGAAGTTTTAAGTGGATTTATTCCTTTTTATGCGATTTATAATATAAACGGTCCAAAACTACTGAGTTGTCGGAAACTACCAGAGTAGAGGATTCTACGTTGCTTTGGCCCATCTTATGAAACTTTTTATGACAAATATTGTCATTTATTATAAGTCAGATTATAAAATTCTCAGTCAGATTATAAAATTCTCAATTATTATTCATTTCTCCCTCTAATTCTGTCTTGTGACATCTCTTTGGAATCGTCTTGAAAAGACGATTCAACAGAGATATCACAAAACAGGATTTTGTGGAAAAATAAGAAAATATAATTTATCGTCAATTCTGGTAGTTTCGGACACTTTACAAATTAAACACAATAGAACACCTCCACTCTCTTCAACATGTCAGAATTCTGTCAAAACTTTGGAAAGAAAGGCATTTGTTTTTTATTATTTTATTAATATTAGTTTTAAAGAAGGAAAAACTTAAATTATTGACTGTTTGAATTTGATTGATTGATCATTCATTATCGTAAATATGGTATCCATATTGCAATACAAAATTATCGTTACATATGATACCTACGTTTGTCTTGAGAAAATTACATCCACATATGTATTTTTCTCTGACCTTCGTATGTAAATAATTAATATCTTGTAGTATCCTAAAAGTGAACTGAAGTGAAGTTTCAAACATTATGTCACAAGCCTTCCAATGACATCATAAATCAGATCATCCGAATGTACCAGAAGGCTTCAGTGATACAAATTGATCAGGGGCCGTGTTTGTTTGCGCAAATTACGGTATGTACATATTTTTTAAATTCATTTGTTAGATTCTCTGTTGTTTATTTTAAAGACTTTTTTGTGTTTGAGTTTTGGAATAAAAAATGTTACATTCATGCAAGGTAATCGGCTTAGGTGTCTGAATCTCCTCAACGCCAGGCTATATGTATTTTAAAGTACTTCCTTACAACCGGTTTAGTCGTAGTTATACAACGTTTCATAAGACAAACCCCTGGGATATAGTAACCTTTACCCCTGGCCCAACATAGTTTATTAGTTATACGGCCAAAACAAAAAGCCTTTTGATATTGTGTACATGTTGCGTGAATAAAAACAATAGTGTTTTAGCCAGACTTTCAAAAAGGGCAGGGGGGGAGGGGGGGGGGGGGGGGGGGGGGCGCCAAAAAGGGGCAGAGGGCACCCAAAAAGGGACAGGGTGCAATCAAAGTGCGGCCCGCAACTTCGGCGAGGGGATTGTTAACATTTCCAGGTATATTTTCATCATATTTGAAGTCTTTTAGGCACTTTTAATGTATTTAGCATAGACATATGTAATGTGAAAGTTTTTTTTAATACTTGTGGAAATGAGACATAGGGGAGGGTGTGGGAGGGGCCTCCCCTCCTGCGCTGCGGCGGAAAATTTTGCACTTTTAACGACGAAATAGTGCAATTTTGCTATACAGAGATATATTATATACATGCATGTACATGTAGTGTATTTTAGCTATACATGTACCTCATACAGATGCATACAAGTATTATGGAAAATGGATGAAATCAGCCATATTTCATCCAATGTTTGCAAATAGAATATTAACAGATCAAAGTTTTTTTCCTCAAATTCACTCATTATTAATATTTAAAGTTACACAACTATTTAAATTTTACTCCAGCACCTGATGATTTCCCAATACAGCTGTTGATTGAGGTTGGCATTAACTAGTATTCCATTCTTTTGCAACAATGTATTTTGTAAAATAGGGGTGTAAAAGCCCCAAAATGATAATTTATCCATTCTAGAAAATATCAATTCTCTTACTTTATTCTTAAAAAACCCCACCCAGAAACTAGTTTATGGAGTGTTTGAGGTTCTTTACCTATGCAAATAGTATAGACCCAAATCAGAGTGCTCCTGGGTGAGTCCTTTGTAAAGGGTCTATTCCCTGTTTGTCTGATTTTAAATAATTTTATTATTTTGAGATTTTTTAAAATCATTTTATTCTGTCACACACAGTCAAACATGCACACAAATAAATACTATAAAGTACAATAATTATTATGGTTTTAACTCTTTTCCTCGTAGAGATAACTTTTCGTTCCGTTACTACTCTCTTGTCAAAGAGCATTGGATTGTTGCTGTATCCGACAGTAGGGTGGGTGTCTACAGGATTTTCCTATTAAAATTCAGCCTTCTCTAAGCACCCACCTTTCATAAAACAGAATACAAACTTGGGGAAGGGTTAATTAGACTGCATCACGGGAGAAATTAAACAGGATCTACCTAGATACTTGTTGTCACACTGATGTTCTGTTTCTCAAATAGATCATTCAATATGAACTTACCAAAATAAAATCGATACTTTTAGAAATAGAAATATTCCATTCTTCGATTCTCGCGCGTATTTGATGGCAGAAACGGACGTTAACAAACCAACCAAACCTCTCTCAATCGTAACTTATTTCCAGAACGTCCCGTGAAATATACACCTATAAGACGTAATTTGTTAATTTCACATCAATCATCAATACTGGCATTCTAAACGGCCGGGTGTATATAAATTATAACGTCCACATTCATTGGATGTTTTAAAAAAGATGCGGGGAATTACCTTTCTTATAGCCAATAAAACAAGTAAAGATGTGTAAAAGTTCGAAGAACGGTGCGCGTTTGAATTCTCCATTTCCGAAATTTGAAAGACTGTTCGTTTCTGTTACGTGATTATTATTAAAGATTTGTATGGAAAGTATTTCCTTCCAAGAAATTAATTTCGGTTTTAGATCTATATCCACCTAAAATGTTCGTTTGTCGAGCATATTCGGAGAATATTCTTACTCTAATTGGCCCTGTATCGAGCATATTTTTCCAAAATCCTACTCGCCAATTTGCGTTTTAATGTCAAGCAACGTCTCGATTCGTGGTGATTTTGTTCAGTCTTCAGAATGGTTAATAATAATACGAATGTTTAAATTCGGGGAAAGAAGTGTCGTATATTCTGGTTTTCAACTATATGCCGACTTTTTGTTTTCACACGCTTTTCTAGTTAATCCGGCTTCAGTCTTACACTCCCGCCATGCGGGGATACCACACCAGGTGCATATGTGTATCGGTCGATTACTCGTTGATTGTTTATGACACGCGTGTGTCACATTGCACTAATTTGCAATAATGGGATTAGCGACAGTAAGTAGGATTATATATCAAATGGATAGGGGCACAGAATAGGGGCACTAGGGCGGATCATTTAAACGGAATAAGGGCACAAGGGCGGATCAAAAGGGCAGAAGAAAAGGGCAGAAGGACGGGCCGCCCTGCCATTCCGCATAAGCTAAAACACTAAACAAGGAATAAGAAACAATTCTCATTACTGGATAGATCTTGAAATATATTGCCAACGGGCGCTGCCATTGTTATCTGACATGATAATACTACTTCCGGATGCCAAGGGAGTCTTTTAAAAGAAGAGCTTTTTAGCACCAGGGGGTGGGGGTAACTCTTATGAATTCAAGATTGGGTATAAAATGCGGCTGGAAATTGGCGCTCTAACTCTAATACTTTGTAGACATTTTTTTTTTTAATACTTTCCCCTTGTTATAATTTAACAAATATATTAGTAGTTAGTGAGTGACTCAGTGAGAGAGTTACAGACAAAATCATTTCTGTTGCAATTATTTGAAGGTCAAATCGCAGAATAACTGGACCAAACAAGACTGCGTTCAATAAACGCTTATGCCCCCGGTGGCATCCTTGACAATATATTCTGAATCTTTTCTAAGTCCAAATTAGGTCAAGGTCGAGGTCAAATTGAGCTTGGGTATTACTGGTGGGTTGGTAATGGTCCAAGGCAATAACTGTATAAGTATAGAAGCATTGTAGTAAGTAGTGTTGATGCTAGACAAAACGGTAAAATCTAGTTAACCAAGAAATAGCCCATTCAAAATATTCTAAGTCCAAATTAGGTCAAGGTCAAGGTCAAAATCAAGGTTGGGTGACATTGGTGGATAGGGAATGGTCCAAGGCAACAACTGTATAAGTATCAAAGCATTTGAGTAAGCGGTGTTGATGCTAGACGAAACGGTAAAATCTACTTAACCTGTTACGGACGGACGGATGGACAGACGGATGCACGCACGGACGGACGGACAGGACGATTACTATATGCTCCCGCATCTGTCGATGCCGGGGGCATAAAAAGGTTTTGGCCGTATATATATGTTTTTATACAACCAGACCAATGGGAGTACTTATGATGAAATATGAGGACACGATTTGGTCACGGTACGACTATGTCAGGGTCCTACGTGGGTGCTGGTGAATTCGCCTTGAGACAAACTCGCCTACAATTAGATATATAGTAAACCAAATGGTGAATTCTCCTAGAAAGCAATTATGATAGTGATTGTATTTCGCACCTATTGTAAGGTATTGATAACATAACAATACTTGTTTTCAGGTAGTGTTTACTAAGATGGGATGATAAGTGTAGCCCCTGATCATCATTTATGCAGGTGTTAATAATTTTTATGTAGACCGGTGTAAGAGGTATTTTTACTTTCAATTTTCAACTTTAATTAAGAAAACCCCCAGAGAAATAGATGTTAAATGATGTATTCTACGTTGGCATCACCCCCTTTCAAACAGGTTGTCAAATCTGGGTGTAGTGATTAGGGGCTACACTGATCTTTCATTTTGCTAAAAAAATACGCACGTAAACATAACCGAGATTCTATTTTTACGTCAAAAATAATTTCCGGTCGCGCATGCGCACATATTATTTTTTGGGCCAAAATTTATAACACTGGCGTAAAATTAACAACCGTCGTAAAGGTAATTCCGAGATCGTCGTAACTATAAGTAATGGTTTTGAGGGATAAAAGGTAGTAAAAAAATAACAACCGTCGTAAAGATAACCACGAGCGTCGTAACTATAAGCGCACATATTACATTTTTTATCATAATATATAAACACTGTTGTAAACATAACAATCGCGATCGTCGTAACAATAAGAATAGGCTTTGTCGAACAAAAACTTCCTAAATAATTGTTGTGTTCTAAAATTACTTTTTTAAAAGAATTTACCAAGTAGAAATGCATTGTCATGCCATTGTTGACTGTAGGAGATAGTTAGTAACTTGTTCACGGACTGATCTTGACAGTGGCGTAAAAATAACTGTGACGGAAATGGTCGGTATATAAACACTTCTACAGTCTGACTGTGGAAGCCGGCTTTTATAGCCAGATTGGTTAAGCGTTTGTCTAGGTTGCGAAGTTAAGCAACGGTCTGCACGGTTAGTTCATGGATGGGTGACCGGCAGTGTATACCGTTGGCCTGGTACACGTTACATACTTATTTAATTGTGATGTGGCCATCATGTGGGTAAACCATTTTGCATTGGTCAACATATCTTTTATGAATATGGATGCATAAAGCAGTTGGAAAGAGAACGCTTCTGTAGCATTCTACCTAACCAGAGATATATATAGATACACAAATGTCTGTGACATTACTTTCGCCTATTTAATCACTGTAAAAAGGTTAAAGCAAACTAGCGTGACGTTGTTCTCAGTCGTCTGTCGATGCTAGCTGCGATGCCGTAACTCGAGACACGGAGGAAGTACACCCGTTGTCCTTCATTCGTGCTCGAGACAAAGGTCTAAATAAACTATAAGTTCGGCATTAATACGTACATGGAGGAATTATAGGTATAATTCCTCCATGATACGTACAGTTACGATATCGCAAATAAGTCGATGCAAATCATAAATCATATAAAACTATTTCATCCTAGGCTGGCGGCGTTCGCTAATACTAAGGCTAATTATCGGATTATGGGAGGCATTTGTTTACAATCAACTGTCAATCAAGTCCGCATCACCGACACTTGTTAAAACTTATATGCACATTGTGCAGCGATGATCGGTGTGTATAAAGGTTTTTACCGAGGCTAATTAGAATTTAGATCAGCGGAATAATTATGCAATTGTTTCACCACTTAGTCTTTTATTTTAGACTTATACATCGGTTTTCATATGTCTTGATTTAACTCAATTCCGTGTCGGAGTACACTCAGAGACTCCTAGTCCTACACAGTCAACAAATGAAAGGCATGTAATTTATGCATATCTAGTTGGTAAAGTTATAACAAAATAATCTGAGAACACAACATTCGTAAGGAAGTTATGAATCTTTAAGCTTTTTCGTCAAAGTTATTCAATACTTAAAGCACAGAATTATTCACTTTTGTATAAGTATGTGCTTAAAGTTACGACGGTCGCATTTATTTTTACGACAGTGTTTTTACTAAGTCAGAAACATTAACATGTGCGCATGCGTGACCGGAAATATTTTTTGACGTAAACATAGAATTTGTGTTATTTTTACGACTCGTCGTAAACATAGCCACTGCAAAAAAAATATCTGGATAAGAAAACATCAATATTGATTGATCCTCTACAAATATTTTTATTTTATCTACTTGTAAACGGTAGATACACCTGTACTACAAGGTGTGAATACAATCACTACCGGTATATAATTGCTTTCTAGGCGAATTCACCATTTAGGTTACTATATATCTAATTGTAGGCGAGTTCGTCTCTACTAGACCGCTACTAGTACAATACAGTAGCTAATGTGATGAAAATCCTAGGGCCATTCTTACAACATAGTAGATATTTCAGAACACCGATTTATGATAATTAGCGCTGCGTCTAACAGACTAAATCTTCGGAATAATCACACCAAATGTAAGTAATTCTTTTATATATAAATGCAGACCTTTTCTATGAATCCTACAGAATTTAGCCAAATTGTTATATAAACCAGAAAGGCATTGTTTACGCAGATATTTACTTGATTGCCGAGAATCATGTTCTAAAAATAGATACACGTTGGAAATCCCCACTCTTAATATAGCGATACACAGCGTAGGTATCCAAGTAATCCGAATGGTGTAAGAGTATATAAGCCGATGTTTCACTTTGTTAGTTAGTTGGAAGCCGACCCACGTACTGATCACATCGTAAGAAATACAGAAGAGACGCTTTTAATAATATTGTAGCTAGTATTAATTAATATTTACAGACCGAGCTCAGCAACTGATTCTCTCCGTTGCTGGCTCTGAGTAAGCTACTTGAAGGCTATTGGTATTGCACTATCACCTGGGACTTTGGATCTTAGAGGTGTACTGCTCCAGGTTGTCAACAGAGTTGCTGCTTCGGCACAGAGTTGCTTGACTTCCTCGGCGTACACAAGTGTCCGGGTCGTAGGCTGGTGCTTTACCTTTACGTGCTCAGTATCTTAATATATATTAAGTATACATATACCTGGAGTGACTCCAGGTCCTGATTTTAGGTCACTACCCCGGATCTTGACCTCGAGCACATTTGGATCTTTCTAATAGATCATATACGCCTACATGTATATAGCTTCCAACTCACTGCCTCAAATTGACAGATAAGATACATAGATATCAAGAAGGAGACCTCGAGTCAAACCCCAAGTTGTAATGCTTCAGGTCATATACTTGAGACAAGACCCCAAGCAAGTAGGCTCACGCCCTGAACAAAGTTGATTGTTTTATGCCTTAATTTTACACTGTGATTCTTATATGCCCAATCATTTTTATAATCATTTGTTGAACTTGTTCTTTCATTTATTTACTAATCATTCAGCTAAGTAGCTAAAGGAAAATTAATATATCATTGAACCTCAAGTCAGATAACTTGAGGATTCCATTGTTTAAAAGCATTAGACCCTAAGTCATTTTCTATTCAGATAAAATAGTTTGCTACCGCTCGGCAAACCAAGAGAATCCTTACAAATTTGGTGGCAGCGGTGGGATAAACTTGACTTCAGACAGTTGTCAAGACTCACTGCTTTGAAATCATGGCTTCGGTAAACATAAATGAGCATGAACTTGCTAGATTACAAGCAGAGCTTCATGCATTGAGACTCGAGAATGAGAATCTCAGAATGGAGAAAGAAATAACATTGTTTGAGAATGAAATACCTCGAAGGCCAGTAACGTCCACTCCTGCATCTGACTCTGGCTTTAACATACCAGTTCTTACCCAGCAGGCAGAGTTTCATACCCCAAGATGGACTGATAGTCAGTCTATGGCACAAGGTACATTGCTAACACCCATTCTGAAGCATGGTCGAAGGGAAGGACATGACTCCAGAGTTTCTTTTGATGATGATCCTATAGTAAGGAGAAGAAAAGAAACTCCACAAGACCTGCTCGAGGGTAACTCCCAGGAGCATGGAAGGAAAGGTGCAATGATTAAACCTGCCACTTACGATGGCACGGGGTCATGGTTAGACTATAAAGCCCACTTCGACGCATGTGCGGCGATAAACAAGTGGACAGAAAAGGACAAGGGGCTTTATTTAGCTGTTTCCCTACGGGGACAAGCTCAGGGTGTCTTCGGAAATTTAGCTTCCAATTCAAATGACTACCACGAGTTGGTCAATGCACTCCAAGAGAGATTTCAGCCTCCAAATCAAACCGATTTATATCGGGTACAACTACGGGAGAGGCGACAGAAGGCTAAAGAGAGTCTTTCAGAGCTAGCTCAAGACATTCGGCGGCTCACAAATTTAGCCTACCCTACAGCCCCGAATGACTTGAAGGAAACCTTAGCTAAAGAACAGTTTATTGACTCCTTGTTCAGCTCTGAGATACGTATTAGAACAAAGCAGGCAAGGCCAAGTAGTCTCAATGATGCGGTCAGACATGCTATAGAATTTGAGGCTTATGACAAGGCTGAGCGAAACCGACTTGAAGGAACGGGCAACGTGCTCCAAGCAGAAGCAAAGTGCCCTATTCAAAAGACAGAAAGTGAGATACAATCTCTGAAAACGGCTCTTGATGATCTGAGAGAAGAGTTTAAGAAGTTTGCGGAACAGAGCCGGACAGAACGAAAACCGTTCAGAAACGAATACCCCTATCGACCTTCAGGCGGTAGAGGGTCATATGGACGTGGGGGCAGATTTCCTGGTCAAAATCGTTTTAATCAGCAAAGAAATAGACCTAATCAGAACCAGAAGCAAGGCAATTCTAATCCAAGGCATGCTTCAGGAAATAGCACCCAGAGTGAAGCGACCTCAAACTCCAAGTCACCACAAGGAAAGGGAGTAAATAACAGTAGCTTAAAAGGCTCAGGGCTCTATGTAGAGGCAAAATTAAATGGAGTCCCTGTTAACTGTTTAGTTGACACAGGAGCAACCCTTTCTCTTCTGTCAAATGATACTTGGGACAAACTTGAGACAAAGCCTCAGGTATTTGAATATACCAGGGAAATTATCACTGCCTCAGGTGATCCACTCGACGTCAAAGGAGTCGCCAACATATGGCTAGACCTCAATGGAAGTCAGTTCAAGTGCAAAATGCTTGTTGCTGACATACAAAGTGAAGTAATCCTAGGTTTGGATTTCTTGAAGAAGAATAAAGGCAAAGTAGATGTCGAGGCAAATACCCTGACACTAGGACAGGGCACTTATAAACTAAACACAACTGGGAACTTTGGGTGTTTCCGCATAACTGTAGCCGAGAAAACAGAAGTTCCTGCAAGGTCAGAAATGATCTTAAAGGCAAAGGTAGAGAACAACGGCCAATCTAAAGATAGCATGTGCCTGGTAGAGTCTTCAGAGAAGTTGTTACAGTCTGAAAAGGGACTGGTAGCCCGAGGTTTAGTGGCTGGTCATCAGGAAGTACCAGTACGATTGATGAACGTTTCGAACGAGACTCAAGTATTTTATCCCGGGACACACATAGCTAATGCAACTCCTGTCTCTGAGGTTCAAAAGATCAAACCTCAAGACAAACACCCAAAGCCAAAAACTGCAGTGCCCGAGCATTTGCAAGATCTCTATAATCGAGCAATACATGGCTTGACATCAGATCAGCAAAAAGATGTTGCTAGATTGTTGAATAAATACTCAGACGTCTTCTCTAAGCATGACTCTGACATAGGCCGAACAGGAATAATTAAACATAAGATTTCAACAGGAGATGCAAGACCAATTAAACAACCTCCAAGACGTGTTCCCGCTCATATGAATAAGGAGGTTGATGACCAAATTGAAGATATGCTTGGCAAGGGCGTCATACAGCCGTCAAAAAGCCCTTGGTCTAGTAGCATAGTTTTAGTGCGGAAAAAGGATGGGTCCCAGAGATTCTGTATAGACTACAGAAAATTGAATGATGTAACCATTAAGGATGCGTATCCTCTACCTCGAGTAGATGAATCCCTAGACCAATTGTCTGGGAACAAATGGTTCTGTTGCTTAGATTTGAATGCAGGATATTGGCAAGTCGAATTAGATGAGGAAGACAGAGAAAAATCGGCATTCAATAGTCGAAAAGGTCTCTTTGAATTTACCGTGCTCCCGTTTGGCTTATGCAATGGGCCAGCAACCTTTGAAAGGTTAATGGAGACGGTACTTGCAGGCCTTCACTGGCAGACCTGCTTGGTGTACCTCGATGACATTATCATCGTAGGCAAAACGTTTGAGGATACGCTGAAGAACCTGAGCGACGTCCTAGATCGGTTACAGGCTGCTAACTTGAAGTTAAAGCCAAGAAAATGCACATTATTTGCCACAGAAGTAGAGTTTCTGGGATACTTAGTCTCTGAGAATGGCGTCAGAACTGACCCCAAGAAAACCGAAAGCATCAGGTCATGGCCTGAACCAAAGTGTGTTCGGGATGTTCGGTCTTTCCTTGGGCTATGCAGCTACTATAGGAAGTTCGTTTTTCAATTCTCAGATATTGCTAAACCACTGCATAAGCTAACTGAAAAAGGGTCTGATTTCAAATGGACCGAGAACTGCGCAGAAGCTTTTGAAACACTGAAACAAAAGTTGTGTGAGGCGCCAATATTGGCCCACCCTGACTTCAGACACTCTTTCATCTTGGACACAGACGCAAGCGACCAAGCTATAGGCGCAGTCTTGTCTCAGAATATAGATGGAGTTGAAAGAGTAATAGCATATGCAAGCAGGACCATCACCAAGTCTGAGAGGAAATATTGCGTTACCAGAAAGGAGTTATTGGCAGTAGTGCACTTTGTAAAATACTTCCGGCACTACCTCTATGGAAAGCAATTTCTGCTACGGACAGACCATGGCTCCTTACGCTGGTTAACCAACTTCAAAAATCCTGAAGGTCAGGTGGCCCGGTGGCTAGAGGTATTGTCATCCTATGACATGAAGATTGAACACCGGGCAGGGCGTCTTCACCAGAACGCGGATTCATTAAGCAGAAGACAATGTAAACAGTGTGGCTTGAACTGTCAGATGCCCGATAGAATACTCCAACAAGTTGCTCCGCTTGATTGCTTAGATCGACAGACAGAAACTAAAGGCGAAGTTGACATCAAAATAATGCAGGCTGAAAACGAGAGTATTCAGAAAGTAAGAAAATGGCTGGAGCAAGGTTCCAGACCAAAGCGTAAGGACATACTGGAAGAAAGTTATTATGTGAAGTCCTTGTGGAGTCAATGGGATCGACTCCAAGTACACGATGATCTGCTGGTAAGAAAATGGGATCACTTTGAAACAAACACGGTCCGTTGGCAGGTAGTAATCCCACTTAAGCACAGGAGATCAATTCTTATGTACTCCCATGACATAAAGGTTTCAGGCCACCTCGGCATTAAGAAGACTTTGGCAAGAGTCCGCCAGAGATATTATTGGCCAGGGATGTCTTGTGACGTGAAGGTTTATGTCAATGGATGTTCAGTATGTGCAAAACGGAAGAGCCCTGGGAAGACAAAAAGAGCTCCCATGCAGGTCACACGCAGTGGGTACCCTTTAGAAAGAATAGCTATGGACATCTTAGACGAATTACCTCAAACCGAGAGAGGCAACAAATATGTGCTCGTCGTGTCCGACTATTTCACAAAGTGGACCGAGAGTTATACCCTGCGAAACATCGAGGCAAGGACTGTTGCACAAGTTGTGGTAGAAGAGTTCATATCTAGGTTCGGGGTCCCCAGGCACATCCATTCAGACCAGGGAAGGCAATTTGTCAGTAAAGTTTTCATGGAGATGTGTAAACTTCTTCAGATTGAAAAGACCCGAACAACACCCTACCATCCCGAATCTGATGGTATGGTAGAGAGATTCAACAGGACCTTGTGCACTATGCTTAGTGCCTTTGTTGACGAAAACCATAGAGACTGGGACCAGCAGCTTCCCTACGTTATGATGGCATATCGGTCAGCGGAACATGAAACCACTGGTATGACTCCTAACTTGATGATGCTTGGGCGAGAAACCTCAACGCCATTAGATATCATTTATGATATGCCTCCAATCATCAAGTCAACTCCAAGCAACCAGTGGGTCTGGGAACTTCAAGACAGTATGGAGACTGCACATAAGTTCGTAAGAACATATACTGGCCAGTCTATAAACAGACAGAAAAGAAATCATGATGCTAAGTTGTCCCATGAACATTTCATTGCCGGAGACAAGACCTATGTCTTCTTTCCTGTAAGAAAGGTAGGTACCTCTTCTAAGTTTACATCATATTGGAGAGGACCTTTCGAGGTCAAAGAGAAGTTATCCGATGTTCTCTATAAGGTAAACTGTGGGTACCAAGGGGCATTTCAAGTTATTCATGTTGATCGCATGAAAAAGGTAAGAGGTCAGGCACTTTCAGATGAACCCGAAGGGCCCGAGGATGAGGTGACGATAGAGAAAGAGGCTTTGCCAGTAGATGCTGATATAGAGCAGCCTCAAATCGAAGATAATGAGGGTACGTTCACACGGGCTGGGCGACGAATAAAGATGCCAGTTTGGAGTCAAGACTTTGTCTTTTCTATTTTCAGGTCTGAAATGGCGAAGACCAAGACCACTCCAAGGTTACAGCCTCTTTGTCCTTCATGTAAAGAGAGAATCTCAAAGGATGAAAACTGGGAACAGCACGTGGTCAAGTGCAGCAAGTCAAGACTTGCATGTGATTACTGCAATGTGACATTTAAGAAGGAACTATACCTCCGCAGGCATTTGAAGTTGAAGCATGAGAATACATCTGATCTCACAAAAGCCAATGCTTCAACCGCTCTACCTTCAGAGTCAACTCCAAGTACGTCAGCTATGGAGAAAGGCAGATCAGTCATTGCTGACAGCAGCACAGATGAAAGTGACTGGGAACAAGAACCAGATATCGAGATAAATGAAGAGGCTCAGACCGTCCCTAATAGCCTAATGCTTGGACGAACAGTCAGGAAAAACACAGCACCAGGACCAGTGTTTGCTGGAAAAAGAAAGAGGATAGAGGAAGAGTATGATGCTGAGAAAAGGCCAAGTAAGTTCTCAAAGGAGATACAGGTTGGAGTTGGTCTATGTAACCAAGAAACACAAACTAGTGTAGAGCCACCGAGCTCTGAATCCAACTTCCACAGCTGTAAAGTATGCGGCATCCATTTTGAAGACATTACGATGATGTATATCCATCGTGGATGGCACGCAGTAGGCCAAGACTTTAAATGCAACATTTGTGCAAAAGAGTGTGTTGACAAGATGGACTTTTTGATCCACCTGACCATGGGTCATGTTTCCCACAAGTGACTGTGTAGTTAGAGATTTTACCTCAGGGATAAGTCACCAGGACTTACTTTGATCTATTCAGAAGTTAAGATTGTTATCGTTCATGTTTTTACTTGATATGTTTTTGGTATTTGTTTAACAAGAATAAAGGGAGCGGGACGCTCCGAAATCAGAGGCGTGGGTAATGTGATGAAAATCCTAGGGCCATTCTTACAACATAGTAGATATTTCAGAACACCGATTTATGATAATTAGCGCTGCGTCTAACAGACTAAATCTTCGGAATAATCACACCAAATGTAAGTAATTCTTTTATATATAAATGCAGACCTTTTCTATGAATCCTACAGAATTTAGCCAAATTGTTATATAAACCAGAAAGGCATTGTTTACGCAGATATTTACTTGATTGCCGAGAATCATGTTCTAAAAATAGATACACGTTGGAAATCCCCACTCTTAATATAGCGATACACAGCGTAGGTATCCAAGTAATCCGAATGGTGTAAGAGTACACTCAGTGCAAATAGAAACGCACATTTTTCATTACACTATTTGTGTGTAGAAGGAACGTATTTGTGAATTAATCTTATCATTAAGGTCAGTAGTTCTGTCTTGGGGTATCAATGTTGAAAAACACAACCTGCACAAATCGGTGCGATGTTTAAAACACGCTGTAGTTCTCTTTCGCTGCCAAATTAATCGTGAGATTTTTACCCCTTCACCGTTTCATTGTCGTCTGCTTCAAATTTGTTGTTTGTAAGATCGTTTCAAAGTAAGATCCAATGTAGTATGAATTAAAACATATCGATACGAGTGTCAAACAGTTTGGATCCCGATCAGACGCCCCGTTACGCGGCGTCTGATCAGGATTCAAACTGTTTGCAAATGCGCTTTTTGGCGTCATTAGGAGTGAAAGGGTTACAAATCAGCACACTGGTTTTGAGTTTATTGTTTCTGAACTTGTAACATAATTAAATCAATCTTGAGATCTGGTATTATTATTCTAATTTTCTTCAAGAAAAGATTCTTAATATGCGCATGAGCACGATGTGCGTTTCTTTTTGTACTGAGTGTATATAAGCCGATGTTTCACTTTGTTAGTTAGTTGGAAGCCGACCGTCGTACTGATCACATCGTAAGAAATACAGAAGAGACGCTTTTAATAATATTGTAGCTAGTATTAATTAATATTTACAGACCGAGCTCAGCAACTGATTCTCTCCGTTGCTGGCTCTGAGTAAGCTACTTGAAGGCTATTGGTATTGCACTATCACCTGGGACTTTGGATCTTAGAGGTGTACTGCTCCAGGTTGTCAACAGAGTTGCTGCTTCGGCACAGAGTTGCTTGACTTCCTCGGCGTACACAAGTGTCCGGGTCATAGGCTGGTGCTTTACCTTTACGTGCTCAGTATCTTAATATATATTAAGTATACATATACCTGGAGTGACTCCAGGTCCTGATTTTAGGTCACTACCCCGGATCTTGACCTCGAGCACATTTGGATCTTTCTAATAGATCATATACGCCTACATGTATATAGCTTCCAACTCACTGCCTCAAATTGACAGATAAGATACATAGATATCAAGAAGGAGACCTTGAGTCAAACCCCAAGTTGTAATGCTTCAGGTCATATACTTGAGACAAGATCCCAAGCAAGTAGGCTCACGCCCTGAACAAAGTTGATTGTTTTATGCCTTAATTTTACACTGTGATTCTTATATGCCCAATCATTTTTATAATCATTTGTTGAACTTGTTCTTTCATTTATTTACTAATCATTCAGCTAAGTAGCTAAAGGAAAATTAATATATCATTGAACCTCAAGTCAGATAACTTGAGGATTCCATTGTTTAAAAGCATTAGACCCGAAGTCATTTTCTATTCAGATAAAATAGTTTGCTACCGCTCGGCAAACCAAGAGAATCGTTACACTAGGATATGAGTTAAATTATTGTTCTGTTTTGCATTTCTGTACATGATAGTTTTGCATTTTAAATAAAAGTTGCTGTTTCAATTTTTTTTTGCTTTTCAATCCAAGATATTACAATTCTTTGAAAATCTCAATTTCATTTAATTTTGCACACCCAATTTCATCTATATAGCCTTAGTTCAACCACTCATTCCGCCGAATATCTTTTTTAAAGATATTTCTTGTTCTTATTTCTTCTGACAACCACCCGTCGCGTAATAGTCAAGTGTGACTGTGACGACGTACCATGTAGATGTAGATGAGCGGTCTAGGCGAATTCACCATAATGTAGTTGCGATATCGTAACTGTATTGCGGATACAGTTACGACACGCTAGGATCTCCACAATGGCGCAGGCCGACAGTGATTCACTGTCGCTTGAATAAGTTTCTATAACATTTTAATTTTTACCGTTTTTGAAAAAAAAAAGGTAGGTATCGGTTTGGAATGCATTTTTTGACAATGTGGGTGTGTAAAATCAGGTTACCTACGTCTTTGATTGGGTTTCTCCCGATTTAAACTTTACTACTGTCAACCGGCATCGGTCTTCGAGGGATGGTCGGCCATTTTGAAAAAATATGTCCCATAAACCTCTTACTACGTATTCCATATATGGAGTGTGTAGTAAAACCGCTGCGCATGTCAACGAATGGCGGGAAAATATCTAATACACGAATTAAGCTTTAAACTTGTTTTTAAGCTGCCACCCTTAACCATATTAGCAATAAAATAAATGTTTTAGTTTACCTGGGCAAAAATAATCCTCGAATTCATCAAAAATACCACAGCTCAGTAAGTTTTCCAATTGTGAATGAAAGCCTTATATGTTAACCGGACAGCGTTTTACGCATGCGCGAGTTCTGTCTCGGCTTGGAAAATCAAAACAAATAGTGGGTCGACACCGAAAAGTTTTCAAATGGTCTTCGAGTGGGTTATTACTTAACACAAGAAGGTTATATATCAAAATATTGTTAAATATTAGTTTAAAGATTAATTCTCAACTGTTTGAACATATATAACTGATAAACAACTGCTGCAGAATTTGCGCCACTGTAGAGATGCTAGCAAACTGTAGCTCTAGTAGACCTTGGTCTAGAGTTAGAGGTACAGTACTGCAGCTAACCATAATGATAAACCAAGGCTGGCAGATTATTTAATAGACAGTTAAATCTGCAGGTAATGTTACATATCTTATAGTGGATTTTACCTTCTGAAGTACTCCCTAAATGCTTTTTGAACTTTTCCGTCCGCTGCTGCTTTTTATTTTGACGTGGGACATACTTTTGTGACTTCTTAAATGTTTCTTGTTTACCACGAGCTTCCATTTTGTTTTCCTTCACATAAGAACTATATTTCCGTGATAATCACACAAACGTTAAATTGCCTTTTTATGCGGCTCAAAAATAAGGTTTCATTTCTCTTCATGACAATTCAGCTTGATTAATTTCAAAAAAATAAATTGTGAAAAGAATTTTTGCGCTTCATTAAACTAAAGTTAGTCCAAAACAATTTGGTTTATTTGGACGGAAATAAAAAACTCACACGATCACCGTCAACGTTTCAATTTTATTTACTTCCGGGCAAATTTGAGGAAAGCGCTTCAGCTTGTTTATATGCGTTGACTGTGATTTAAGATGTAACGAGAGGCTTTATGTGATGCATAATTGAATATTTTATAACAGCAATATCACAGGTTTGTCATTCTCCAAAGAGACGCAATGGGATGTGATCTTAACAGAGTCATGTTAAATCGTGTGTGTGGCCTGTGGGTCGGTTGTTGAACCAATTAGTCAAAGATCAGGTCGATTCAGCTGGAGCTGACAATGTCAAATTACATGTCAGTTCAATGGGGGTATCCAAGCGCAACCTTAAGGTGTCGAGAGGTTTCGCCCCCAACCGTTTCGACCCTGATTGTTTCACTTCCAAATTAGACCCAGGTCGTTTCGCCCCAAAAGACCTGGTCATTTTGACCCCCTATGTATAAATCTGCTAGTATATATATGTTGGGAATACCCAGGCACGGATTTACCGGGGGGGCACAGGGGACACGTGCCCCCCCAGCTGGCCTGAATTTTTTTTTTTTTTGAAAAAAAAAAAAAAAAAAATTTTTTTTTTGCTTGGTATGAAGGTCGCATTGGCATATGACATGACAGGCACATATCTACTGGGAGCACGGGGGCACATATATCCCTCAGCTGGTCTGCTTGAACTTATCTGGAGCTGCTGCAATGGCTTGTGTCTCTTATGGCCATTAAATCCTCAGTATGCCTGGTCTGTGTTTGAACCCGACACAGGCCCATAGTAACAAGGATGGGGGCATGGCAGTGTGCCCCCCTCCCCAAAAATAAAATGCATGTGCCCCCAAATTGCATATCCTACAGGCCAGTAAATCCCAAATTGCCCCTGTGTCCCCTCAAATCCTACAGGCCAGTAAATCCAAAATAGCCCCTGTGCCCCCTCAAATCCTCAGTATGTCTGGTCTGGTCTGTGTTTGAACCCGACACAGGCCCGTAGTAACAAGGATGGGGCACGACAGTGTGCCCCTGTGCCCCCCCCCTTCCCCAACCCAAAAATAAAAATGCCTGTGCCCCCAAATTGCATATCCTACAGGCCAGTAAATCCAAAATTGCCCCTGTGCCCCCTCAAATCCTCAGTATGTCTGGTCTGTGTTTGACCCCGACACAGGACCATAGTTACAAAGATGGGGGCACGACAGTGTGCCCCTGTGCCCCCTCCCCAACCCAAAAATGAAAATGCATGTGCCCCCAAATTGCATATCCTACAGGCCAGTAAATCCAAAATTGCCCCTGTGCCCCCTCAAATCCTCAGTATGCCCGTTCTGTGTTTGAACCCGACACAGGCCCGTAGTAACAATGATGGGGGCACGGCTGTGTGCCCCCTCCCCCCAACCAACACAGGCCCGTAGTAACAAGGGTAAGGGCCCAGCAGTATGCCCCCTGTGCCCCCAACCAAAAAAAAAATGCCTGTGCCTGTGCCCCCAAATTGCATAACCTTCCGGCCAATAAATCCAAAATTGCCCCTGTGCCTCCTCAAATCCTCAGCATGCTTGGTCTGTGTTTGAATCCAACACAGGCCCGTAGTAACAAGGATGGGGGCACGACGATGTGCCCCCTCCTCAAACCAAAAAATAAAAATGCCCCTGTGCCTCCCTATAATTTTGGCAATATATGTGTAAGTAAAAGTTATCTAGATTTTTACATAAATTTATGCAAGTATTTTGAATGTGCGAAAGCATTCAGCACGTACACAAATGGTCTAGCTATGCCTGAGGTCTGTGCCCCCAAATTGCATATCCTACAGACCTGTTAATCCAATTATATTTGATGAAAATACTTAAGGGTAACAAAAAGCAAATCATTTTTGAATGCCCAACTAGATGATGAATAATACCCAATTAACTCAGGCATGTAGGATCAGCCCCCTTCCCCTCCAATAATTTTGCCAATATTAGTTGCAGAATATTTATATATAATTAATGTATTTATATTATTATTGTAACTGTTTTGAATGTGCAAAATGCCCCCAAATGCACCAGAGACCATCTAAAAATTAAAAAGTTCCCAGTGAGCATGCCCCCGGATCCCCTTACTAAGTGACAGTGTGAACAATAATCAGAGGGGGTAGGGGTAGGTTTCAGGTTAATGGCCAGAAACAATCTGTCAAAGGTATTATCCTATATTAAAGAATTTGATATGTTATTTTGAATCGAATATTTACATAGATTAATGTAGTATTTTACCTATTTTGAATGCGAAAAAAATCCCATCAGAACACACCATTGATCATGTGGGAATAAATTTTCCAGGGGGTGGGAGGAGGGGGCATGCCCCCGGAACCCCCCCCCCCCCCTCACCCTTGTAACAGTATGCATATGAATAGGAGGGGTAGGGTTAGAGATTAATGGCTGGACGACAACCTTTCACCATAGAATGATTAAATAAAAAAATATTTTGAGTCGATTTTTTTACATAGATTTATGTTAGTATTTTACCTGTTTTCAGGCCTTCAACAGCTCCTACTTTTTCCTACTATTTTCCAACTTTTGATCACCTTCCTACTTTTTCCTATTTTTCTACCAAAACCACCTACTTTCCCATTTTTTTAAAAAATAAATTGAGTCTTCAAGCACCCTCAGTATGGCCCAGAATGCAGGAAATGAAGCGCTTGATTTCAAAATTTTCCAGGGGGGAGTACCCCCGAACCCCCCTAAACCTGTTGGATCGCATCTTCGGCCTGTTGAATAAATTATAACCAAAGAGTAAAATTGCTTTGGGTGAGAATGTCTTTAACTCAAGATTGCGGATTACTTAATTTTATATGAGCATGATGACTCCATGTGGTATTCTGTATCAAACAGTATTTTATTGAAAATCTTCCTCCTTTTTCCTTATTTTCCACTTTAAAAACTCCTACTATATTCCTACTTTTTGCATTGAGATCAGTTGAAGGCCTGTGTTTTGAATGCATGAAACGCTGGAAAATTTATCATCTCTTTGTCTTATGAAACCACTTTTTTGGGTGTTTCATTGGGGGTGTTTACATCATTCTATCGATGTTAACTTTCTTCTTAGAATGCCCTCAGAATGCACCATTTTTTATGCAAGTTTAAAAAATTTCCCGGGGAGGCCCCCCGGACCCCAACCTATGGGAGGGTTATACCCCTCCCATACCCTCCCCACCTGTGCCCCCCCACTGAAAAATTTCTGGATCCGGCCCTGATACCTATATCAAAATAGATATTTTTAAAATCATTTATAAATTCGGCTGTAGCCGGGCTTGAATATCCCAAAATGAAATCTAAGGCCCCTTCCCAATCTTTGGAAAATAGGCCGGGCTGTCAACTAAATCATTGATGTCTTACTGAAACATTTGCACTCAAAGTTTATGCTTTAAACCATTCACTTATCAGGGATTTCCCCAGGCCGTTTTCGCCTGTCGCGGGCGACATGCCTTCCTTCCCGGCGGTCTCTTCGCGACATGCTTTGATCTGGCCGACATGTCTTAATCTGTAGAGCGACTAGCCTTAATCAGGGCTCCGTGTTGTGTATTCCAGTAATTATTTCATATGCCAAACGCCGTCGGGCGTGTGCTTAGCTTCATCAACCAATCAGGAGCCGAATTTCCTTATCTAAACGGTGATTGACAGGGACTCGTTCCATTTTGAGGGAGATTAACTTTTGATAAACGTTTCTAAAACCGCTAGATGCGAGTAGATTCTACAACATGACGAACATGGCTTACTTTACAAACAGCGACTTTAATGATTTTCGGAAAACAAGCTACGAACAACGCTGAAAGAAAAATAAATACTAGCCGAAACCGGAATCTCGGACATTCCTTTTCCCAGAGATATACTGTATGTCTCTGCTTTTCCCGAATTTAACATTCAAAAGATGATTAACGGTGGACTGAAAATTCGCCGCGAATATAATGAGACGTGAAATCGTGCGTCGCCTCGGAAAAATATCCTCGATACGGGGCCTGTTAAATAAGGAAATTCTCCGCAAATACTGAACAAACGAATGTTTTAAATGAATATAAATTACCTTTTAGAATTGATTTCCTCACAACTCCGTATTAATAATCATGTAACAGACGCAAACAGTATTCCAAACTTCCGAAATGAAATCCAAATGCGCGGCATGCTTCCTAGGTTCATTTTTTGAAAACATCCAATTAGATTAAGACGTTATAAACTTCCATTTAGAATGACAGGAAATTAACATAAATTGCGATGTTTAAAATTAGCTCTTATTCGTAGGCAATGGCTAGCTATCGAGGCGGAAGACGTTTTTCGTGGGAGTTTCGGAAAATAAGTTACAAGAGAAGAACAAAAGCAACACATACACGCGGGAAACGATGAATCTCTTAAAAAAAGCTTCCTGGTATTTTTGGTAAATTGAAATTGAATACTTGGGAGATTAAATATTGAAACAAAACAATCGTGACAACACATATTCAAGTAGACTTGGTTTTATCTCATGACAAAGTCAAACAGTCCAATTAATTCTTCACAGAGTTAAAAATTTGTTTTCTGTTTTTATGATGGAGTGAATTTTTCTATGCTCTTAAACCACAGGTTCTTGACACATAAAAAAAATAAATATATTTTTTACGAGACCTCCATTATATTACCGTAGATCTAGATCTATCTTCGATAGAGTACAAAAACAAGTTCGTTTCTTTAACCTCAAGAAAAAACATTCCTATCTTAAAAAACATGGCCGCTAGTGGGTGGGGCAGATTTTCTTCATATGGCTATATAGTGAAAACTTTAAAAATCTTCTTGTCAAAAACTACTGGTCCGATTTGGAAGTAATTTTATGCAAATGATCCATGGGTGACCCTCTACCAGATTTCTTAACATTATTTTGATATCTAAAAAAACATGGCCACCAGTGGGTGGGGCAAGTTTTCCTTTTGTTACTGTATACTAAAAACTTTAAAAATCTTCTTCTCTGAAACTACTGGGCCAAATTAAAAATAATTTTACAGAAATGGTCAATTGATGATCCTCTACAAGATTTCTTAAAATCATTTTGTTATCTTAAAAAACATGGCCGCCAGTGGGTGGGGCAAGTTTTCCTTATGTTACTGTTTACTAAAAACTTTAAAAATCTTCTTCTCTGAAACTACTGGTCCAAATTAAAAATAATTTTACACAAATGGTCAATTGATGATCCTCTACAAGATTTCTTAAAATCATTTTATCTTAAATAACATGGCCACCAGTGGGTGGGGCAAGTTTTCCTTATGTTACTGTTTACTAAAAATTTAAAAATCTTCTTCTCTGAAACTACTGGTCCAAATTAAAAAATAATTTTATACAAATGGTCAATTGATGATCCTCTACCAGATTTCTTAAAATCTTTTTGTTATTTAAAAAAAACATGGCCACCAGTGGGAGGGGCAAGTTTTCCTATTACATGTATTTCTGTATGGAAAAAATTTCAAAAAAAAATTCTCTGAAACTGTTGTTCTGATTTAAGAAGTATTGTACTCAAATGATGATTCATGGGTGACCATTTGCCAGTTTTCTTCCAATAATCTTCCTAGCTCAAACAACATGGCCACCAGTGTGTGGGGGTGAATAAGTGAAAACTTAAAGCCAAAAATGCACTATTTCATTGATTAAAGAGCAAAAAATAGACCCCTCCCGCACCCTCCCCCTATGCCCCAAATTCAACATGCCTTCAGAAATTCCTGGGGAAATCCCTGCTTATGACTACCTTTAATACCTCGAGTAAAATTATTATTTACAAGTTACAACAGTTTAGACCCTGATCATATTTCGGGTAATCCTACGTCTGATCAGAATTGAAACTGTTTGACTCTATTTTAGTATTTATGCCCTTTATGGTATTAAATTATTAGATTTTACCTAAAGTTGAGAATTGAATTTGACAAAACATGTACTTGCTTAAAGTTGATAATGTCATGACAATGATAGTTTTAGTTTAAATTGCATATGCTTAATAATTGTCGACATGCGATATTTTGGATTTTTATACAAATTTAGTTTAATTTACAATATCTAGGTTGCAGTATACAGTACACCTGGACATTTGAAGTTTGAACATAACATTATTCAGGCCTTTGATTTTCTATTTGCATTTTTTTTTTCAGTTCAAAGCAAGAAAATGAGAAGAGCTGCTGTTGCAAACAAAAGTCAGCAATCGAAGGCATTGAAAATTGTGAAGGAGCTTGATGCTTTTCCCAAGGTTCCAGAAAACTTCCAAGAGACTACTGCATCTGGAGGAGGAAGTATGTACATCAACTTTAACTCTTTCCCTCATAGAAGCACCTAATATCGCATTCAGTTTATTCCTCCGCTGTATAAAATAGTTCCAATCTATACAGTCATGCATATGTATCATAAGAAATATTTTCTTTATTCTAACAGGTGGTAGATTAAAGCAGGCTGAAAGTAAAGCAGAATGCGCCTTAGGGCGCATTCTGCTTTACTTTCAACCTGCTTTAAGTAGTCATCTATTTTCAAAATTAAAAAACAGGCTATGGGGTAAAAAGTCTCTCTATAAAAGGAAATCTGCCAGCTGTATTTTATGTAAAAATGGGTATTTAAAGAGTTGACATTATGACGAATCTGATTAGCTCCCTTTAACACAAAGACAAGAGTTTAACCCATGCATAATCCCTTTATCCTGACTCAGGAAAAAGGGATTATGCTGCTTTTTTGCATGGGTTAAACTCTCTCCTAGTGACACAGCGTTTTTTTTCACCCAATTGGGAACGGGTCCGGTACCCCTCAGATTGGGAATTTTTCAAGTCAAATTGGGAAAAACGAGTTTTGAAATGATGACAACGCAGAAATTGGGAATTTAAGTTACTAAACCGTTAGAACTGTTTATGATGGTAAACATGGTGTAAAAACTAAATCTACGCTGGGTGTGTTACTCACAGTAGACGCTGTTGCGGCCGAGACAGAGTTGGTGACTTGGTAAAATCCAAAATCTTATCTTATCTATCTCTGAATACTGCCAATAAAGCTCGCGAGTGTTAAGGCAGTGATCTAGATTCAAGTTCTTCATTATCGTCTTTCTCAAAACAATTCTGTAATACTTTGAATTATGGCTCATGATTGTTTTAATTGTAGGTTTTCTATTTTATAAATGATGGTAAACAGAGTCAGACTGGGTTTGTAAACTCTTATCAATTTCAGAGATTTTGCGATCACGCAACATTAACCAGTCTCGATTAAGGGGCATGTATAAATCTTCGCCCGGACCGTTTCCGATATTCGGCCGTAATCACTGGTATTGTTTTATACATACTCCCAAAAATGTCAATGGAGTTGCGTAACTTTGTTTACATTTCATGAGACCACGGAATTATAAACTTCTGTATATTTCCTTGACGAGACATTCATTGTAGCAAAAGATAAGTTGAAATATGGATGGTTTGCTATGATTTAAAGGGAAAAAGTAATTTGACAATTGGGAAATATGTTTATTTTGATTGGGAACGGGTCCGATATTTGATTTCTTTTGATTGGGACGGGTCCGGTCGTCAAATTGGGACGGGTCCGTCTCCAATTGGGAACGGGTCCGTTCCCCGGACCCGTTCAAAGAAGGAAAAAAAACGCTGCTGACACATAAGAAGCTTGTTCATGACATACAGTAAAAACAACAACTATTGTACAAATTTAATTTCCGCCCAATTTAAAGTCTCACCTGGAATACATGTACTGGTATACAGAGGAATTTTGTAAATTGGTTAGTTAACACTTTACCCCCTTCATGTTTCTAATTTTAAAGACAAGTGATTACTTAAAGCAGGTTGAAAGTAAGACAGAAATTGCTGCAGAATGCCCCTTAAGGCACATTCTGCTTTACTTTCAGCCTGCTTTAAGAAACCATCTGCTAAGATATAGAAAAATTTTTTGTCAAATTTTAATGGTGCATATTTATGACTGTATAAATTGAGACTGTTTTCATGATCAGTGGAGGAGCAAATTAGAGGTATAAAAAGGCATATATAGGGGTAACGGCTTAAATGAATATGTCAATTCATGGTCTGTTTCGAGAAAAGTCAATATACATACATGCTGAAAGCATGTGAAAGGTTAAACAAAAACATATTTGTGATGGTAACAAGAGTTTTAACTCAATTGCCTCTTTTAGGAGTCCTGTTCTGGGTCTTCCCTGTTTGCATAGAACAGGTGTACTCTTTACAGGTAAACTGTTTGTAATATACATGTGGCTAGGGTTCAATGTGTATGCTTAACATGTTTAATTTTTAGCTAATATTAAAATAACTTGTTTTATTTTGTTTTCAGTATCGATACTAACATTTGTTCTCATCATCATACTGGTAATCTCAGAGGTTCGCTACTACACCAATACTTCACTCAAGTTTGATTATGTGGTGGACTCCGATGTGGATGGGTAAGCAGCAAGCCAGCTTTTTTATGCACTTTTTAACCCATTAAACCATAGCCAGTTTCCGGTTTTGAAGACAGGTTACCACTTTAAACAAGTTGAAAGTAATGCAGAATGCGCCGAAAGGTGCATTCTGTTTTACTTTCAACCTGCTTTAAGCTACTATCTGCTAGGATAATCCGATATAGAAAATGTTTCTTCTGGTACAGATTTGTCCCATAGGAGCTCAGTATAGCTCAGTGGTAGAGCATCCGCTTGCAGTATGGGAGGTTGCATGTTCAATCCCCGGCCGGGTCAAACCAAAGACTTGAAAAGTGGTAGTACATGTAATGGCTTCCCTCCTTGGGGCTCAGGATTTCGGGTTAGCATTACAAATGGTTCCTCGGTGTCAGAATAAAATGACCGGCCGGGTACAGTCCGAATGGTGCACCTAAAAAGTGCCCCTTCTCATAATCATCAATCTTGATGGAGAGAAGTATTAATAATAATAAGAAGAAGAGTTTTCTGCTTTACTTTCATTTTGCTATAAGCTGTCATCTGCCTTTAAATCTATTTAGATATAGGTGATTTGCACACTTGTCTCTTTATCAACACACCAGTGTGATTTAGGTACCAGTAAGCAAGGGGAGTATTTTAAAAACTAAAATCTTTATATCTGCATTAAACCCTTTGTCGTAACTACTCATTGGAATTTGCTCTTTGAGTAGTTACGCCATAGGATTTGGGCTATATTAAAGAGAAAATAATGGATTTTTTCAATTTAAACTTAAACTTAAACTTATTAATTTGATTAAACGCCTATGTTTACACATAGTATATTCAATGGCGTTGTACAATGAATGATAAAATAAAAATGAACAATCAAAAGAACCAAAGTACACATAACAGTACTATCTATATATATAAAGAATACTGACAGCTGATATTCTTGTTCACACATTACTTAAACCACGAGTCAAACTTTCTGAAAAATAGTGTTTTAAGATTTCTCTTGAAAACACTCACCGATTCAGAAGTCCTTAGACGTGATGGTAGATTGTCCCATAGTTTTGGTCCGACAGTTTTAAAAGCTCTGTCGGCGAAGGTTTTACGTCTATTAAATGGAACATTGTAGCAAACTGTTACAGAATCTGAAGATCTTAAACTACGCCTTGTTACCTGCTCTGTCAACTGTTCAGTTAAATAAGCTGGAGCTTGACCAACTGAACAGTTGAACATCATAGTTAACAGCTTAAATTCAATTCTGGCCTTAATGGGAAGCCAATGCAGTTGGTACAAAGCTTGCCTTGAACTATCATACTTGCTTAGTTTCAAAACAAGCTTGGCGCACATGTTTTGTATTCTTTGCATTTTTTGCAGATCACGCTGAGAGATTCCATACAAGATTGCGTTACAATAATCCAAATGTGAAATGACTAGTGATAGAACAAGAATCTCAGTAGCATCCTTGGAAAGATATTTTCTAATACTTTTTATCCTAAGGTAGTTAAACTCCCTCTTACCCGGTATATGGAGCCCTGCTTTACTGTAGCCCTCTTGTTCAAAACGAAAACTCATTTCTTTTATAATGTGTGTATGTAAGAACATAATTTTATTAATTTTCAGGAAAATCAAGATCAACATTGACATAACAGTAGCAATGAGGTGTGAATGTAAGTAGAAATATATCTTAATTCTATGGATCTATACACTTTTTAATGCCTTATTCCTCCAATGAAGAAAATTGTTCCAAATTATACAGTCATGATATAAATTACCCTAGCAGGTGGTAGCTTAAAGCATGCTGAAAGTAAAGTAGAGTACATGTTAAGGTGTTTTCTATTTTACTTTCAACTTGCTTTAAGTGGTCAGCTATCCTCAATACTAGAAACTATGGGGTAAAGGGTTAATCAAGGTTTACTCTTTAACCCATTACCCCATAAATACACCTAAGCTATTCAATTATTCTACCACAAAAGGAAATGGATCCAATTTTTGCAATCATGAATATGTTACCTGTATCATAAGAAATGTTTTCTAGATCCTAGCAGATTGTAGCTTAAAGCAGGCTGAAAGTAAAGCAGAATGTGCCTTAAGGTGCATTCTGCTTTATTTTCAGCCTGCTTTAAGTGGTCACATGTCTTCAAAAATAGAAACAGACTATGGGGGTATGGGTTAAAATTGCTGTCTTCTTTATATCTGAAAAATGATGTTTCCTCTCTGTTGCTACTGAGCTATACAAGGAACTGTCAAACAATTTGTACCTGCAACAGATGCCGAGATACAGTAAAACCACCTTTTTATGATCACTAAATTGTGTTAATTATCAGGTGTTTGAGGCATGGGACTGCTTAAAGCAAGATGAACGTTAAACAGAAAGCTCCTGTAGGAGCTTTCTGTTTTACGTTCTTCTTGCTTTAAGCTGTCTTCTGTTTTTTATGCAGTCAATTAATCTTCTTTTTAAAGGTCGTAATAGAGAGGTTTTACTGTAGTTCCAACATTATGTATTCGTTGGTGCATTATTTCCAATATCAATACCATAGCCTCATTTTAACTGCTTCATAGCCTTACACCAAGTACAATGGCTATTTGCAAACATTTTTGATCCTGATCAGGTGCCTGTTTACGCCACAGGGCCCCGACACGATTGCTTTTTGAGAGAAAAAATCATCAGAAGGTATATATAGAGACAAGGGGTACAACTGATTGTTAGTTTATTCTCACCCTATCTCGACAAAACCGGGCATATCATGAATAATAATTGATGAAACGACACCCTTTTTGCATTTCTGTCTAGCATATATAATACCCTTCCATAAAAACATAACATTAAACCAACTGTTAGCATACACTTGCAACAGTAATTGCATTTACTCACAGAAATCAACGACTTTTAGAAAACGGGACAGGTGTTCGTTCACAGCTGACACAGCATTGGCCACTACTGTGCGCTTGTTTAGGCGGTAATATCTAGCATGACAGTCATACAGTTCCATAGATATCCATTTTTGACACCGATCAAAGCTGATTTATACTCAAATCGCTGCAACACCAACACATTCGCATGTTTACATCGGCAGTAAAGCTATTCTTGTACATTTAAGCTTTTTTGGTACGGCAATGATTTGAGAAGAAATAAGTGTTGATCGGTGTCAAAAATGTATATATCTATCTAACTGTATGACTTCTATGCTCGATATTACGGCCTAAACAAGCGTACAGTAGTGGCCAATGACTGTAACACTCTATATTACCGCCTAAACAAGCGCACAGTAGTGGTCAATGCTGTGTTGGCTGTGAACGAACACCTGTCCCATTTTCTAAAAGTCGTTGATTTCTATAAGTGAATGCAATTACTGTTGAAAGTGCAAGCTAACAGTTGGTTTTATGTTATGTTTTTATGGAAGGGTATTATATATGCTAGACAGAAATGCAAAAAGGGTGCCGTTTCATCAATTATTATTCAAGATATGCTCAGTTTTATCGAGATAGGGTGAGAATTTACTAACAATCAGTTATACCCCTTGTCTCTATATATACCTTCTGACGATTTTTTCTCTCTGAAAGAAATCGTGTCGGGGCCCTGTGGTTTACGCTTGACACTCATCTGAGCTATATAACCTATTTTGTGTCACAGTGCTGTAAACCCCAACTCATCCATCAGCTTGACACTCATTTCAATATTTCTTAAGTCAAAATATCTAAAACTCAAATTTGAGCAATAAAAGCAGACAACAGTTGTTTTAAAGCAGACGATGTCATGGCAGTGAATGGGGTTAACTTCTTTATGATGGCTAAACATCTAATTCTACAATGTGCATGTGTTTTAGTGATAGGAGCTGATGTATTAGACCAGACCGGTCAAGATGCTCAGTCCCATGGCAACCTTGAAATGGACAACACCCACTATAAGCTGTCACCTCGCCAGGAACATTACAAGGGTATTACAGAGCACATCAACCGGTACATGAGAGAAGAGTATCATGCCATACAGGAACTGATGTGGTTGTCAGGAGCACACCCAGGCATGAAGGCAGGCATGCCAGAGAGGTAAGGCTCCATGCTTATAAAGCATTTGAGTTGAGTCTGAGTTCATTCTCAAGCATTTTGATTGGTCAGATTTGAGCCTAGGCTCAAATCTGACCAATCAAATGCTTGAGAACGGTTCCAGACTCAAGTCTAATGCTTTATAAACATGGACCCAGATTGTACACTTGATCTGGTGTTAACCATTTTACTCATTAACCATTTGCCTAACTTTCATCATGATTTACCCATTACTCCATTGATGCGCATTTAAATGCCTTTGATATATTCCTTCACAGAAGAAATAGTTCAACTTTATACAGTCATGAATATGTATCATAAGAAATATTTTTTTGTTCTAGCAGATGGTAGCTTAAAGCAGGCTGAAAGTAAAGCAGAATGCTCCTTACAACACATTCTGCTTAACCACGAACCTGCTTTAAGTGAACACTTTTTTTCAAAATTAGAAACAAACTATGGAGTACCGGTAATGAGTAAGCAGTCATCTGTCTTTAACCCTTTCACTGCCAAACCTTTCGTGAGATTTTTAGCCTCTTCACCATTTCATTGTCATCTGCTTCAATTTTGTTGTCTGCAATGTCGTTCCATAGTTAGAAAATAAGGCAGTATGTGACTGAAATTCAAAACAAGTGTCAAACAGTTTGGATCCTGATCAGACGCTGCGGCTGATCAGAATCCAAACTGTTTGCAAACACGCATTTAAGCGTCATTGGGGGTGGAAGGGTTAAACACTAATAGATCTTTATTTTGCATTGTCATAACATGGAGATTTTTTCTCTCTTTTTTAAGATTTTTCTATGAAACAGACTCCCAAAAATATAAACATTTATAAATGTCATTTCCAGGGAAGATAATCCAGAGGGACCAATGGATGCTTGCCGAGTTCATGGTTCATTGGAAGTCAACAAGGTGGCAGGAAATTTCCATATTACAGCTGGAAAGTGAGTACACTCGAGTGTCGATAAACTCAAACTCCGCAAATGTTCTACAGTTGAACTTATCAAAGTTTAAAACAAGGCTAAGTTACATTTTAACACTCTGTCTGCTAGTTGTGACTTTACTACAAGTTGCAAATAAATTGGACCCAGATTAGATGCTGTAATATGCCGTGTCTGATAAGAAACCAAACTGATTGGCCCTCATGTTCAGATTTCTTAAGGTATAATGGCTTCATAATTAAAAATTAAAAACTGTTGTGAACCATTGTGAAGTAGATAATGTAGCAGGCAATGGGTTAACTTTGAAATATGTGTAGGTAAGACCTATGTACTTCCAGAAGCAGAGCTCCAGTTAAGTTGGGTATTTCAAAAAATAAAATCTTTATTTCTGCATTAAACCCTATGGTGTCATACTCATTAGAATCGTCTCTTCGAGACGATTCTAATGAGTAGTGACACCACAGGATTTGATCATATAATAAGTGAGAAAATGTTGGATTTGTTCGGTTTACTCCCTCTTATTTGGAGCCCTGCAGAAGTTTTCTATACTCTACTGATTTAATGGCCCACTCAGTAGAGTAGCATGGATTCCTCTGAACACAAGTGACTGCTTAACGCAAGATAGAAATAATGCAGCTTTATGCATTGTCATCATACCTTAAGCAACCATTATATGTATTAAATATTGAAGATGTTCTGTTGAGTGGTCGCTTAAAAAACCTGATGAACTTTAACAACGAGTATACTTATCCTTTACAGTGTATCTGTGAAGAGTACACTTGTCATATGCATTGACCCAGATCAGAGAGCTCGTACAGGAGCCCTCTAAGCAGGGTTTATGTTGTTTGTCATTTCACAATATATTAAAATAACCAACAAAAAATCCCCAACCCTTACTAGTCAAGTATTGGCTAGACTTTACCCATTACCCCATAGCCTTTTTCTAGTTTTGAAAATAGGTGACTTATTAAAGCAGGTTGATAGTAAAGCAAAATGTGCCTTAAGACACATTCTGCTTCAATTCCAGCCTGCTTTAAGCTACATTCTATCAAGATATAGAAAATATTTCTTAGGTTGTATACACATGACTGTATCAAGTGAAACTATTTTCTTCAGCGGAGGAATAAACTGAATGCTCTAAAAGGCACTTCTATGGGGGAAAAGGTTAATTGGAAAATGGAGTTTTGGTTCAGGAGTCAAGGAGTTAATACAAGATTGACTGTATATTAAATGCATCCTACATCTAGGATAAGGCACACCTGTTAACCCAATACCCCATAGGCACCTTATAGTTTTGAATACAGGTGACCACTTAAAGCAGGTTGAAAGTAGCTTCACTTTCAGCCTGCTTTAAGCTAATATCTGCTAGGATAAAAAAATATTTCCTATGGTACATATTCTTGACTGTATAAATAGGAACTATTTTCTAATGTGGGGGAATAATCAAAGTGCTAAAAAGGCGTATTTATGGGGCAATGGGTTAAACACCAAGCATTTAGTGTCTTGTTGGCCCTTTTCTCCACAGAAACACCACAGGGCATCTCTGCCTACTCCTCCACTGAAGTGCTACTCAATACTCAATGATAGTATTGAATACAGGCGGTAGCTTTAACCAAAATGAAAGCAAAGCAGAAAGCTCCTAATGGAGCTTTCTGCTTTACTTTCATCTTGCTTTAAATTAAAAAGCAACCTGCTTTACTTTGAGCCTACTTTAAACTACCATCTACTAGGATAAAGAACTTTTTCTTATGGTGCACATTCATGATTGCATAAAGTTGATCCTATAATGTATTTTATTCAGTGGCTCGTCAAAAGTCGTATTTATGGGTTTTTAGGGTCAACATAGGTTTAACACATGTTTAACTATATTTAAGACATTTGTTGTTATTTTTTAAATCATTCACTGCCTTGAATTATAAGGGTTAAATTCTGGAACGTTTTCCGTCTGCTTTATTTTACAGAATCACTGCCAAAGTGTCAATTACGCCAGGCGGTCTTCCAAACAGGTTTTCAGTATTGAAAGGGTTTAAAAAAAATTAAAGTAAAAATAATGTTTTTGAAATACTTGCTGACAAAAAGATTGGGTAAAATATGAAATTGTTTTCTTCTTTTTTCTGCTACATGCATAACAGCTATCCTAACCCATTAACCCATTAATTAGTAAAACCCAAAAATCAGAATTTAGATAAATTTCACAACAGTGATTTGCAATTTTCAAGCATTGTAGGATTAGGTTAAAAAATAAACAGTTTTTGATCCAGTTAAAGGGAATTCAAACTTGAGTAAGGATTACAAGAACTTATATTCAAATGTACAATGTACTTTATGTATATGCTTTTGGACTGATAGACATTGATTCTACTTAACCCTTTCCCCCTTAAATACGCCTTTTTACGCCTATAACTTATTCCTCAACTGAAGAAATTAGTTCCCTTTTATACAGTCAAGAATATGTATAATAAGAAATAGTTTCCATAATCTAGCAGATAATAGCTTAAAGCAGGTTGAAAGTAAAGCAGAATGCGCCTTAGGGCGCATTCTGCTTCACTTTCAACCTGATTTAAGTAGTTAACTATCTTCAATACTAGAAACAGGCTTAAGGAGCCCTTTGATCAGGGTCTACACTGTTTGTCATTTTGACATATATTGCAAAAATCAACCCTAAAATGTCAAAAAAGGATTCAACTGAATTGAATATTAGAATTGTCCATTTGAGGTTTGAGGGAGGAAAGGGTTAATCATAATGTATGTATGGGGCTATATGTTGTGATGTTTACAGGTCAGTGCCCGTTATACCACGAGGTCATGCCCATTTAGCAATCATGCTTAGCCCTAAGGGTAAGAATGCCCCACCCACTAGTTACATTGCTGGCAGTGTTATAATCTGTTGTTTTCTTTCTGTGTAGTGTACACTTTAACATGTGATGGGTATTGGGTAAACATCTTTGTTGGAGGTTCCGAGTATTTACATTGTTCAGAAAAAAACCTACTGAAGTCTGATACAAATCAAATAAGTAGACATAACATAATGCTTGTAGGGTAATAAACAAGAAAATGTTACAAACCCTTGCAGAACTGCCTGGGAATTTCCCGGGGTTATCCCAAGAAATCCAAGGACAACTTCCTCGTGTAATTTGGAGGATATCCCAGGAATTCCGAGATTGTCATCCATTTCCTGACTTCAATAAGATATTGCAGAATTGCTAACATCCTCAGGTTCTGTGGAATTGTCTATTTAACCCATTACCCCATAAATACGCCTTTTTACGCTTTCAAATCAATCCTCCACTGAAGAATATAGTTCCATTTTATACAGTCATGAATATGTATCATTAGAAATATTTTCATTATTCTAGAAGATGGTAGCTTAAAGCAGGCTGAAAGTAAAGCAGAATGCACCTTAAGACGCATTCTGCTTTACTTTCAACCTGCTTTAAGTAATCACCTATCTTCAAAACTAGAAACAGGCTATGGGGTAATGGGTTAAAATAGGTGATAGCTCAAGCCTCAGGCTAAAACAAACATATTGCTGAAAGCGTGTAAAGGAGCAATACACAGTCACCTGTGATTTGAAATGTTGATTCCCAATCTTTTCCTTCATTGTCATAAAGGCAACTGTCTTAACTCTTTCAAGCTTTAATAATTCTTTGTAGGTTATTAGGTTCACGTGTGGATTATTTTAATAACCAAAACATGAACCAGTCTTCTTTGAATTCTTGGTAGTTTAAGAAATACTGGCCTAAATTAGCAATAGTGTAGACCCAGATCAGATGGCTCCTAGAAGCCCTCTGATCTGGGTCTTAATTGTTTGCAAATGTAATGAATATATTTTAAACAGGTCCATGGTGTTGAAAGAGTTAACTGATATAGTACTCATGTCCTACGGGAAGGAATGAGCTTCAAGCAGGATGAAAGTAAAGCAGAAAGCTCCTACAGGAGCTTTCTGCTTTACTTTCATTCTGCTTTGGGCTGTTCCCATGTGTTTACCACTACATGTATTTTGAATACAGGCATGATGGTCAGGCTCTTCTTTCTGTTTATAAGAAAATAACTATTTTGTGACTGTGACTTCAGATATTTTTAATTACTATTGACTGACAGGTATTACCCACAGCTTCAGTTTGGGTTTGGCCACGCCCACTTGGAATCATTTCTAGGGGAGAATGGTAAGAGTGGGCGTCAGAACCCCACATGTGCATGAACCCAAAATTCTGCATTACTGTTGTTTTGAAGTTTGATATGTATAAGCCTCCCCTCTGATTTGTTCAAATAGCCAGTACACTTGCATCATAGAAAGTACATGTATGTTGGCTGTCAGAAAACTTGGCTCCAAGTCGTTTTCAAGCATTTGATTGGTCAGACTCTGCTCAAATCTGACCAATCAAATGCTTGAAAACGATCTCTGACTCAACTTAAAAACTCTATAACCTTGGATCCAGGTTGATATTGTATTTAGATATTGCATGCTAGTGCAAAGATTGTACAGTAAAACCTGTCTATAATGATCACTAAATTACATTAATTATTTTGTATTTCAGGTAAGTGGCTGCTTAAAGCAAGGTGAAATTAAAACAGAAAGCTCCTTTTTGGACGTTCTGTATTACTTTCATCTTGCTTTAGCTGCCACCTGTCTGTTATACAATCAATCAGCCGTATTTTTAGTGGTGGTAACAAACAAAACTGGTTCTGTTTCTTGAGCATGCATTTGCAAGATGTGGTTATATTTGAGGTTCTGTAATCAAACCATGTTATGTGCATTTGCATAGCCTTTTCAGCCTGAAAAACTTCTCCCGTTTAAATTGTCTTAAACTTTTATGATAGTCTATTTCCTGTGTCTGAACAACCCTGTATGTTTTAAAAGACATTGGAGGCAAGCTATTCAGTTTGTTTAGTTGTTGAAAGCCATTTTTGAAGGATTTGATTTTTAATATTCAATTACAATAGGTGAGCGATATCAGGGCCTTCAAGGTCTTCTTGTTATTTCACCCATTATTGGTTCATTAACCCGCCTCCTGCTAACAGCTAGTCAGTTTTGCTCTGGATTTTGACCACTACCCATCTCAATGTATGACCCTTATAAGAGGTGACAAATAAAGTTTAAACCCTTTCCCCAATATGAGCGCATTCAGTTTATTCATCCACTGAAGAAAATAGTTCCAATTTATACACTGATGAATATGTATCATAAGAAAAGTTTTCTTTATTGTAGCAGATTGTAGCTTAAAGCATGCTGAAAGTTCAGCAGCTTAAGCACATTTTGCTTTACTTTCAACCTGCTTTAAGTAGTCACATACTGATATCTTCAAAACAAGAAACAGGCTGTGGGGGAAATGGTAAATGAAAGGAGTTTCTACCTCTTTGATTTTCCTGCAGTTGTTAAGATTCTGCACCCATACCCCAATTGATATATGAACCCAACAATTGTCCTCCTGTGAATGGCCAACATAACCTATATTGTGTTTCAGTATTGTAAAACCCAATTCAAGAAATAGTTCAATAAACTCTTGTCTGAACACTTTCTCTCATAGAGGTTCTGTGTATAAAGACAGGTGTTGCTTAAGATTGACAGACATGATATAGGGCATTATTGGTAGAAGCATGAAAAGGCACTACTATGAGGAATAAATAAATTCACTTAACCCTTTACCCAATAACCCGTTTATATAACATTAAAAACAGGTGTTAAATTAAAACAGGTTGAAAGTAAAGCAGAATGTGCCTTAAGGCACATTCTGCTTTACTCTCAGCCTGCTTTAAACCACCTTCTACTAGGCTATATAAAATAGTTGTTATGGTAATTGTTCATGAAGGAATAAACTGGAACAATTTTCTTCAGTGGAGGAATAAATTAAATACGCTAAAAGTCGCTTCTATCGGGGAAAGGGATAAAAGGAACTTCTGTGGGGCAAAGGTTTAGGAGATCCTAATGATTGGTTTAACTGTGCTAATGAAACAAAACCCTATGATAGCATTTGTTATGGTTACAGGGCATATAACCCAATGGGCCGACACTTCCACGATGGTCTCATGGTTTCTGTGAAATGTAAGGCTTAGGAGTGACACAATATTATTGTAGTACTCTTTTTCTACTAATCCTGCAGTAAACCCTCTGTACAGTTAACCCATTACCCCATAAATAAGCCTTTATACGCTTTTAATTTATTTCTCCACTGAAGAAAATAGTTCCAAATTATACCATCATAAATATATACCGAAAGAAATATTTTCTATATCCTATCAGATGCTAGCTGAACGCAGGCTGAAAGTAAATGCACATTCTGCTTTTCTTTCAACCTGCTTTAAGTGTCAACCTATCTTCAAAATAGGCTATGGGGTAATGGGTTAAACTTAGATATTACAAGCACTACAAAGAATGCTTATTGGTAGCATAAAAGGCAGGTGACAGCTTAAAGCAAGGCGAACCTTGCTTTAAGCATTCACCTGCCTTAACCCATAGACTTTCTATATTTTAAAAAAGGTGCTACTTAAAGCAGGTTGAAAGTAAAGCAGAATGCACCTTAAGGCACATTCTGCTTTACTTTCAGCCTGCTTTAAGCTACCACCTAGTACTAGTAGAATAAAGAAAATATTCCTTATGATACATGATCTTGACTGTATAAATTGGAACTTTTTTCTTCAGCTGAGGAATAAACTGAATGTGCTAAAACGTGCTTCTATTGGGAAAGGTTTAAATACCTGGTGATTAATAGTGGTTGTAAAAGTGGTGTTTACTGTACACCAGTCACTGATTTAACCCATAACCCTATAAATATGACTTTTTACGTCTTTCCTTTATTCCTCCACTGAAGAAAATAGTTCCAATTTATACAACTATGAATATGTACAATAAGAAAAAAAAAGTCTATATTCTAGCTGATGTTGGCCTAAAGCAGGCTGAAAGTAAAGCAGAATGTGCTTTAAGGCACATTCTGCTTTACTTTTAACCTTCTTTAAGTGGTAACCTACTAACCTATACTTAAAACTAGAAACATGCTATGGGGTAAAGGGTTAAAGAAATCTACAAACAGTCATTCTTTGAATAAGTTTTGAGATCTCTAAAGACAGATTAGAAATAGTGGTATTAATTATTTTTTATCCTGCTGTGAGTTTGAGCTGCCATCTTTATATAAGACATACATTATACATAGACATACATTATCCATCTTTTCTTGAGTGACAGCTATGAACAGGTTTTACTGTAACCTTGGTTAAGAATAGTTGGAATACAGCTCAAATGCCAAATACTAAATGAGCAAAGAGGATGTCACAAGCAAAAATATCATATTTACTTTACATCAAAATGAAGTAAAATGTCAATGAAATACTTGGACCTCCACTTGTTTACCTGTGTCTAACAAGCTTCCTGCTCGGTGCAACCTCTGCAAATAACACTCACCTGTGAAAAATACATTCTCCTGTGTAAAAAGGGTAGACCCAGACCAGACAAGGGTCTGCACTGTATGTCATTTGGCATTAAAATTTTAAAAACAAACAACCAAATGTGGACTGAACATTTTTTACCTATCCATTTGAAATACTTTTCCCTGACAGAATGTTTCCAATATTAAGACATGTGATTATTTTAAAATAAATTCTGGTTATGTACATGGGTCGTAGAACCTTACAAATAAGCATTGAAACTATCCTGATGAACTTCTTTAGAGACAGATTATTGCTTTAACCAGACTGAAAGTAAAGGAGAAAGCTCCTTATGGGGTTTTCTGCTTTAATTTTAGCCTGCTTTAAGCATCCACCTGTCAGTATGCACATGGCATTTCCTTTAGCTATTTATATGGACAAGGTAGGAGCATGATAAACCATTTTTACAGAAGATAGATAAGGATGTCAAAAAGCATTTCTGTATGGGAACGTGTTTACTGCATGTTTGGGAAAGTTTTAAGTGACAGACTCTTTTGAAGAGAGTTTTTTGCCAGAGGTTGCACCATATTTGAGATATATTCACTGAACTATGAAAGCAGACTTCAATCCTTAATTCCAAAGGAACTTAGATTGTACAGTTAACTCTTTCCTCCCTAAAACTTTAAATGGACAATTCCAGTTTCAATTTTAGTCTAGTCCATTTCTGACTTTAAAGGGTTGTTTTTGTCAATGTTTGGCATTATGACAAACAGTGAACACCCTGATCAGAGGGCTCCTTAAGCAGAGCAACAGTAAGGGTAGTTTTTCAAAAACTAAAATCTTTATTTCAGAATTAAACCCTATGGTGTCACTACTCATTAGAATCGTCTCGAAGAGACGATTCTAATGAGTAGTAACACCATAGGATTTGGTGCTGAATAAGTGAGAAAATGTTTGATTTGTTGAAATAACTACCTCTTATCTGGAGCCCTGTCCTTAAGGAGCCCTCTTATCTGGGTCTTCACTGTTTTCATAGAACAAGTGTACAATTCACATGCACACTGTTTGATAAGGAGGCCTATATGCGGGACTAGGGTTCAAAGGGTTAATACGTTTAGATGGAAGCGCCAGCTACATGTAACTCTTTCAACACTAAGTAACTCTTGTGGTTTATTAGGTTCCATTGTGGATAATTTTAGTTACCAAAACATGAACCAGTCTACTTGGAATTCTAGGTAGTTTAATAAATGCTGCTTTAAATTAACAAACAGTGTAGACTCTGATCAGAGGGCTCCTATAGGAGCCCTCTTGTCTGGGTCTACACTATTTGCAAATATAATGGCTATATTTTTAGCAGATCCATTGTGTTGGAAGAGTTGGAAGAGTTTATACAGGTGGCAGCTCCATTAGTTCTCCAACAATTAGTAGCCAACCTTGAAGAAAGAATGGACTTCACTAAATATATTGACAAAAGAGTGTATTTTCAAAATCCAGTATCAGAATGGTTAAACCTAGCATATATTTAGAAGTCTGGTTTTCTTGGTCGTTTGTGTATTGTAAACTAATGTTTGTGTCTTCATTATATATGGGCCTGTTTCATACATGATCTTACGGCAAATAATTTTTGTATAACAATACATTATAATGTCAACCCCCAAAACAGCAACTCTAAATAAAATTAATAAATATTGTTAAACACAGGACTGGTGACAACTTAAAGCAGGATGAAAGTAAAACAGAAAATTCCTGTAGGAGCTCTCTGCTTTACTGTTACCCTGCTTTAACCCTTTACCCCATAGTCTGTTGCTAGTTTTGAAGATAGGTGACCACTTAAATCAGGTTGGAAGTAAAGCAGAATGTGCCTTAAGGCACATTCTGCTTTATTTTCTGCCTGGTTTAAGCTACCATTTATTAGAATATTGATAACATTTCTTATCATAGATTTTCTTAATTGCATGAATTGGAACTATTTTCTTCAGTCTGGGAATAAATTAAAGGCATAAAAGGGCATATTTATAGGGTTATGGGTTAAGTTGTCACCATCCTCACAGAAAACTACTTGTAAGTTGAGTGGTTTTGCAATGATGGCCTGTGTCACCTAAGCTAAGATTTGTCAATGAAATGAGCCCCTGTATATTTCTATTCATATTTCTAACAATAGTTCTTGTTTTATTTCTTTATATATAGTTTATACAGTATAACCTCTCTATTACGACCCCTAAATTGAAGGCTAATTGATTGAATAAAAGACAGGTGATAGCCTAACGCAAGGTGAAAGTAAAACCGAAATCTCCTTAAGGAGCTCTCTGTTTTACTGACATGTGACCTTTTCTGTAAGCAGTTACTTGTTTGAAACACCTTACATTTAACACAATTTAGTGGTCCTTATAGGGAGGTTTTACTGTACTATATAGTTTTCTTCTTACTCATAACGTGGCATACTTAACCCTTTCACTACAAAATAATTTGTTTGCTGAGAATAGTTTCTCAGACGAAGTAAATTTAACGGAAGAAAAAGTCATACAAGTATCAAATGGTTTTGTACTGGATCAGATGCTTCTTGGCATTTTATCTGAATCCAAACTGTTTGCAAATGTTTACAGACTTAATAGCAGTGAAGGGATTTACAGTTTGTCAGTGGGATTCTTCTTAATGATATCACGGATTCAAATAAGGGAGGCATTTCAAAAACTAAAATCTTCATTTTCTACATTAAACCCTAAAGTGTTACTACTCATTAGAATTGTCTCTTCGAGACAATTCTAATGAGTAGTAACACTAAAGGATTTGGTGCTGAAATGAGTGAGAAAATGTTAGATTTGTTCAGTTTACCCCCTCTTATCTGGAGACCTATTGTATGTAGTTAATTCTAGTCACATTTGTTTATGCTTCTTGTAAAAGCAATTTCGGTATCTTTCTAACTGTATTCTCTATGTATATTTCTTACGCTTATTCCACTGTCATTGTTTTGCTAATGCTACATAATTATATTTATTTTAACTGTGCTAATTCTATGTATACATGTATTTATTATAATTATGCTAATTCTATGTACAGTGCTCCCTCTCTACAACGACACCTAATGGGAGACACAGATTGTGACATTGTTACGAGGGAGTCGTTATAGGGAGGGAAATTTGCTTACATTTGCAAACAGCTTGAATCCAGATCAGTCTGATCGGGATTCAAGCTGTTTGTCACTTGTCATTATGTTTATTTAATGTCCATTGTGCTACTTTGAGAAAAGCAGCAGATGACAATTTTCAGCAGGCAATATTGATGCCGTACAAATTTTGGACAAAATTGTCTTGTTAGGGGAACAGTGGCAAGCGTTGTAAGGAGGGAATCATTGTTCAGAGGGCCGTTGTAGGGAGGGAACACTGTATATTTGTTATATTTACATGTATGCTAATTCTAGTGATATAGCCTCTGTTTCTGTAGATCATAGATAGATCTTACCCCCACCCAGTCTATCTCTCTGTGTGTCTCTGTTTTCTGTAGATCATACCCCCATCCAAAGGGTCACATACATATTACTGGTATGGTAGAGCCAGAGGGTAAGTCGTCTTTGTAACAAATACGATGGTATACTGGTACCCACCTTCCTGAATTTGAATACAAAGATAACCAAACACTAAAATGACTATTGTCAAAACTTTGATTGGCTACCATTTAGATCAGACGGATGGAAGCTGTAAATGCAAGGGAAAGGAAGCACTCTGCATTAGTTTTGTCTAGAATTAACTCATTACCCCATATCTTGTTTTTAATATTGAAGATAGGTGACCACATAAAGCAGGCTGAACGTAAAACAGTATTCTCATTCAGTAACATTCTGCTTTACTTTCAGCCTGCTTTAAGCAACCATCTATAATAAAGAAAATATTTCTGATGATAAATATTCACAACTGTATCCATTTAATGGTGCAAAAAAAGGTGTTTCTATGGAGTAGTGGGTTAAGCCAGTCATAATAAGATGCATTGAATGAGTGTTCTTTAAGACAGGTGATAGCTTAATCCTTTCTCTGCCAAACAAGACTGTACAAAGTCTTGCAGTTGCAAACAGATTGGATCCACATCAGGGGCCCGTCTTAGTAAACGTTGCACAACAAAAACGATCGTAAGTTAGAACTTAAAAGTACATCTAATTGCTTATTTCTCCATCTAATCCTGTCTTGTGTCATCTTTTTGGAATCTTCTTGAAGACAGGATTAGATGGAAAAGTAACTGATATTTGACAATTTTATAATCTGACTTACGAAAATATTTGGCGTACGACCTTCATATGATAAGACAAGCCCCAGATGCCTAGTAATATAGCTTCTGGAAAAAGTTTGTAAATGTACAAATGTTAGCACAGCTACCAATACCCTTAGCACTATCTCTTCCTCCACAACTCTAAACTAGTTCACTAAAACCTGTATTGACACTTAAAAAAAAAAAATCCCTCAGTAATTAGTTTATTTGCACAGTACTGCTGTTTATAAAGTGGATGGTTGCTTAATGGAAGCTTGAAGTAAAGCAGAACACTGCTTAAGAAGTTTTCTGCTTTCTTTTCAGCCTGCTTTAAGCAGAGTGCAGAGACATTTTCCTATGACTCTTTAACCCTTTCCCCCATAGAAGCGCCTTTTAGCGAATATGATTTATTCCTCTGCTGAAGAAAATAATTCCAATTTAATCAGTCATGAATATAAATCATAGGGAATATTTTCTATATTCTAGCATATGGAAGCTTAAAGCAGACTGAAAGTAAAGCAGGATGCGCCTTAAGGCGCATTCTGCTTTACTTTAAGCCTGCTTTAAGTAGTCACCTATCTTCAATACAATAAATAGGCTATGAGGTAAAGGGTTAACAAAACATGGTAGAAATATGAAAAGACATGTTTAGGAGGAAGAGGTAAAGGCATCAAAAGGTGTATCTATGTGGGGTGGGGTGAGGTGAGGGTTATAAAGACCATGTGAAAACACATGTAGATGAATATGCAGCAGAAGCTTTCTGCATATTTGCAGCTAATAAATGTAAAGCCTATGTATGTAGAGATGACCTGTCTTAATCCTTTACCCCATAATTATTATATAGTCTGTTTCTAGTTTTGAAGACAAATTATCACTAAAAGCAGTTTGAAAGTAAAGCAGAATGCACCTAAAGGCACACTCTGCTTTACTTTCAGTCTGCTTTAAGCTATCATCTGCTAGGATAAATTATTGAAATATTTCTAATGCAGCATAGTCATGACTGTATAAAGCGGAACTATTATCTTCTGTGAAAGAATAAATTAAGTGCATAAAAAGGCGTAGTTATGGAGTTATGGGTTAACACAAGTTTGATTGTATTTCATACTTCTCTGTACTTGAATATGGCAGATTATAATCAGATGTTGCAGCTTGACTTTCACATTGAATCAGTTTTAAATTTTAAATAATCTTCAGTACTGTGTGTATTGGAAAACTCTTTTCACAACGTTTTGCTTTTCCTTAATTTTGTAAAATATAAATATTATTTTCATTTCATTTTCAAAGCAATATGTTACTCATTTTAAATGTTTTTCATTGTGTTTAATGCTGTATTATTAATTAGTAATTACAAAATGTGATGGTGATGAAATTAAACTTCATTTTTTATGAATTTATATAAAAGAGTGTTTGTATAAGATGTTTATTTACAGTATAGTACATAATTATGCAGTACTCCATCTCTTGAGCAACATACTATATGTAGTAACAGAGAATGGAGATACCCTAGCAACGAGTATACTTGTCATTAACAAATAGTGTACATGTACCTGTGATCAATACACTTGTCCTATGCAAACAGTGAAGATCCTGATCAGAGGGCTCCTGCAGAGTCAGGACTGTTTGTCATTTTACAATATATTGTTACAAGAGCTGTCCGTAAGATAGCAAGCTCGACTATCTGCTCCTTTGTACTAAAAGCAGTTATGGAATAAAAACAGTAGTTGTAGTGATGTATGCTCTAAGTGGAGGGCATTTTTTAGGTTGATAAAAAATCTTAACATGGATGTCTAAGTTCAAAAGGGGAGATAATTCATACAAAATACCATTTAGTAATTATGCACATCTAGTGTAAGACAAGTAATATATTGGAGGTGAAGCAATTATTGAATAAAAATATTAGTTGTAGTGATATATGCCTTAAGTGAAGGGCATTTTCTAGGTTGATCAAAAATTTTAACATGGATGTCTAAGTTCAAAAGGGGAGATAATTCATACAAAATATCATCTAGAATTATGCGCATCTAGTGAAGGACAAGTAATATGTTTGAGATGAAGGAATGTTGCATTTTAATTTTACCATACACATCTGACCTGCCCTCAATCATCAAGGAGGACAATTCCAGTATTTTGGGTGAGTTATCCCCCCTTTTGAACTTAGACATTCACGTTAAGATTTTTGATCAACCTAGAAAATGCCATCCTCTTAAAGTACATGTATATATAACTGCAACTAATTTTTTATTCAAAAATCGGTTTACCTCAATCATCTTACTTACCCCAGACTAGAGGCGGATAATTCTAGATGGTATTTTGGGTAAATTATCTCCCCTTTTGGACTTAGACATCCATGTTCAGATTTTTTATCAACCTAAAAAATGCCCTCCACTTTAGGCATTCATCACTGCAACTACTGTTTTTATTGCATAACTGCTTTTAGTACAAAGGAGCAGATAGTCCAGCTTGCTGTCTAGGGACAGCTCTTATTTTTGTCTTGCATTAAGCTGACAACTGTCTTAAACAGCCACAATAAGGCTTAAGTGTGTGTGTTTGAAGAGATGTTATGTTTGTTTCAGCATTCAAGGGGTTACATTTTTAAATAGTTTCACTCAGACAATTAGAGCTTAAGATAAGAATCAGTATTTCAAATATTATCATGGCTATGCCTTCACCAAATACGTGTATTATGATGTGACTTCTGGTTAGAATTGCCACAAAGACAATCTATTGAGTAGTCACGACATAGAGTTTTGTAGAGAAATAAAAGAGGAAACTTACTATCATCTGGATTGCTGGACTATCCAATTATCCCATAGCCCGTTTCTAGTTTTGAAGACAAGTGACCACTTAAAGCAGGTTGAAAGTAAAGCTTTACTTTCAGCCTGCTTTAAAGACTTTTCCTCAGTCCATTGAGGGACCACCAGCATATTGTTCTGGAGGTGTCAATGTAACTGTAAAGCACGTGCAATACAATCTCAGAATACCTGGTTAGGTCCATGGTTATACTCATGCTCTAGTGATTTTCAATGGTTATTTCTAACCAAACTATCAAATATAAAGGTCCGGTCTCACATAAGACGATTCAATGGTTCAATATGCACTAGACCCATGCTTTTTGCAAGGAAATTGACAGTAAATAATCTGGCAAGGCGTTATGACCAAAAGGTCGTCAGGAGATGTCTTTAAGCTACCATCTGATAGAAAATGTATACCATTTCTTATGATGCAATATTCATGATTTAATAAATATGAACTCTTTTCTTCTGTGGAGAAATAATTTAAAGGTGTAAAAAGGTGTTTTAATGGAGTAATGGGCTATGTAAATAAAGGAATAATTTTGGTTATTTTCAGATTATAACTTCACTCATCGAATTGACCACTTCTCATTTGGTGAGATGTCAGCAGGAATAGTGAACCCGTTGGATGGTGAGGAGCAAGTCACAAAACAAAGTAAGACTGAACTTTCGAGCAGTTAACCCATTACCCAATAGCCTGTTTCCAGTTTTGAAGACTGGTGAACACTTAAAGCAGGTTGAAAGTAAAGCAGAATGCACCTTAACCCTTTTGAATCCTAGTCACGCTTGTGTAAGTATATATACATCCTTTGAAAAGAACACTTGTCTTATGAATATAGTGAAGACCCAGATCAGAGGGCTCGTAAAAAAGGTCTCTGATCAGGGTAAATCCTATAGTAGCTCTCTGATCAGGGTAAATCCTAAAGGAGCTCTCTGATCAGGGTATGCACTGTTTGTAATACTGCAATACATTGACAAAACACTCTTAATTGTCAAAAATGGACTAGGCTAAATTGAAACTGGAATTGTCCATTTGAAGTTTCATGGAGAAAAGGGTACATGTGCATTCTTGTTTACTTTCAGTTTGCTTTAAGTTGATGTCTGTTAGGATATTGCAACTATTTCTTATGAAGTCATAATTTATGAAGAGGTTTAAGCTAAGATATTTGATGTATACACATGTTCTAAAGTAGACCTTTCAGTCCATTGTTTTTATGTTTTCAATTGTAATTTGATTTAATTCTTTTTTCAGATTACCAGCTCTTTCAGTATTTTATGAAAATAGTTCCGACGGATGTGAAGACTTACGTTAATCAGCTAAACACATACCAGTACTCTGTGACAGAAAGGGTAAGTAGGATAAAAATGAGCCATGCCATGACAAAACCATCCTTATTGCATTGCAACATTGTACAGACCAAGCACTGTTGACACCCAGGTTCTGTATCTGAGAGTTTGGTCTACACTCTGCACTGCAAAAACCGTATATAATAAACCTACATAAAATGCTTTAGATGCATGTGTGTGTCGAGTAGTTAATTAAAGACCAGCCGCAGCATCTTTGAAGTGGCAGCTGGCCTTGATCTACACTGATTGCATTGCAATAAGTCAGGTTTTCTCATGACACAGCTCATTATATAATGCTTTCCAGTTAAACAAAACTGAACACAATGCAATAAATTGTAGAAAATGACAGCTTTTTGAAAACCTTGATGATTGGTTTTAAAGTAAGTGGTTAACCTGCTGCCTGGCTCAGTGGTAGAGCGTCCGCTTGCAGTGTGGGAGGTTGTGGGTTCAATCCCAGGCTGGGTCAAACCAAAGACTTAAAAATTGGTAGTAAGGCTTCTCCCTTAGGGCTCAGGATTTTGGGTTAGCATTACGACTGGTTTGTCTGTGTCAAGATAAATTGACCGGCTGGGTAAAGTCCCTGGTGCACATCATAAGTGCCTCTGCTTGTAATACCCGAAAGGGGTTTTAAACAGTATATAGGTACAAACAAACAATCAAACAGTTTAAAGCTTAATCAGACGCGGGTCACCTGGCATCTGAATTGGCTCCAAACTGTTTTCAATGGACATAAGGTGTTTAGTGTAAATGTGTTTATTGTGAAAGAAAACGTCTTCTCTCATAGTATGCATGCTGATGGTTTTATACATGTACACATCAAAACATCTAGGTATTGCTGGGAATAAAACCAGAACCAGATTATTACGTCATATTAACTCGTTCAACACCATGGATCTGTTAAAAATAAACTCGTTACATTTGCAAACAGTGTAGAACCAGATCAGAGGGTTCCTATAGGAGTCTAGGGTCTACATTGTTTGCTAATTAAGAGTAGTACAGGCGAACTTCGATATTTCGAACTCACTAACCTCGAACTACCCAATATTTCGATACATTAATTACATTACTTTAATAACTTCATGCTTGGTTAGGTCGAACATACCCATGTTTACCGTGCTTACCCACGTTTTAACTTTGAAACACAGTTATGTTAGACATAACCGAGATCAAGATATCAAAGTTTGACTGTATTTATTAAACAACCCTAAATTCCAAGTACACTGGTTTATATTTTTGTAACTTAAAAGATCCACAAGGGAACCTCATAACCCACAAGAGTTACTTAATGTTGACAGAGCTAAGAGCATTCTGCTTTACTATCATCCTGTTTATATGGTAAAATAGAATCAGGCAATGGGATAACAGGTTAAGCAATTTAACGTAGAAATGATTTTGGCAATCAGTGTTGATTGCATGTCGCAATGTTAAACTCATAGTTTTTTTTATTGGAACAAAACCACATATGAGGTCCTCTTTTACCTGTTATTGACCATCACATCATTATTATTATTATACCAGATTTATATAGCGTTCTTTTATACAGGAGTTGTTTGCTCAAAAGCGCTTCGCATGAAATTATATACATGTACTTGCAAAGCAAGAAAAGACAAATAACTATATATATAACAGAAATATATGTTACTATGTACTTTATAAAGTGAGTTAAAACCCTAATCTTTAAATTTTGTTTCAGAATCGAACAATAAATCATTCTAGTGGCAGTCACGGTGTGTCGGGCATCTTTGTCAAGTATGACGTCTTCCCATTCAAGATCAAGATTGTCGAGGAGCACAAACCTTACAGTCAGTTTCTTGTACGTCTTTGTGGAATCATTGGCGGAATATTTGTAGTGTCAGGTAAGTAAGCAATACATCACATATCACAGAGCTCCAGATAAGGGGAGTATTTAAAAAACCAATATCTTTATTTCTGAATTAAACCCTATGGTGTCACTACTCATTAGAATCGTGTCTTCGAGACGATTCTAATGAGTAGTAACACCATAGGATTTTTTGTTGAAAAAAAGTGAGAAATATTGGAATATGTTCAGTTTACTCCCACTTATCTGGAGCCCTGTATCACACCATACTGGAGCTCCTCCAGGTCTAGGGCCTGTTTCATAAAACTTTCTACGACAAATGTTGTCACTAGTCAGATTATAAAAGTCTCAATTATTTATTTATTTCTCCATCTAATCCTGTCTTGTGACATCTCGTTGGAATTGTTTTGGAAAGAAGATTCAAAACTGATGTCACAAGACAGGATTAGACAGAGAAATGAGAAATTAAATGTATTTTAAAGTTTTGTCTTACAACCGTTTTTGTCGTACCAAGTTTTATGAAACGCCCCCAGGAGAGTATTTTAAATACTAAATTCCTTATGTCTCCTACAACTTGTCCTGATACAGTAATCCCTCCCTACAACAGCCCTCCAAACAAAGATTCCTCCCCTACAACAATGCTTGCCACTGTTCCACAAATGAGATATTTATGTCAAACACTTTCAATTCTGCAAAAACGTCTGCAGGCTTAAAATTGTCATATGGTGTTTTTACTCAAAGTTACATATTAGACATTTTGACAGAATAAACATCAGACCGAGTGACAAATAGCTGTTATCCAGATCAGACGCTTCATGATGCAGTTTGCAAATGTCAGTCAATTTCCCTCCCTATAACAACTCCCTCTGAACACCACACACAATATTTGTCTCCAATTGAGTGTTCTTGTAGAGAGGGATCGCTGTATTCATCCAGTGCAAGAACAGGAGACGTCCGTCTTTGCATGGAAGTCAATGAACCATCAACCCCTTTACTGCCGTACCCCGAGTATAATGGTTATTTGCAAACAGTTTCGTTCCTGTAATTCGGCTTGTGATCAGAATTCATATTGTTTGACATATTTACCTAAAATTTAAATTTGAGGAAAAAAAGCTGGCAACAATTGTTTGAAGCTGATTATGTCATGTTGGGAAAGGGTTAAAGGGAGATTATTCGCTTACGGTATTTGTTAAGGATTTCATTCTTGATGCACTAATAATAACAACTCTAGAACTAACTCTTTCAACAGCACAGACCTATATTTGAATTGTCCATTACATTTGCAAACAGTGTAGACCCATTTCAGAGGGCTCCAATAGGATCTTTTGTTTGTTTCTTTTACTAATTACCGAATTATTTTTTTTCCCAGGTATTCTGCACAATGGAGTGGGAGTTTTAGTGGATGTACTGTGTTGTAGATTTAAAATTGGTCAATATGGGAACCAGAACAAAACGGAACAACTGCTGTATCCAGGCTCAGAAACCTTATCAACCAATCAGAACAATTATACTCAGGATACCCACAATGCCTTTGATCCAGTAGACTTGTTACAAGATGGGGTACATTCCCCTACAGTTGGACTGGTTTCCAGTTTAGATGGAAATTTATCAGACAAAAGTCATAGCAATAATAGATAGTAGAAGTTTAATGAGAATATAGAAAAATATTTTTACATAAAGCAGGGCTCCAGATAAGGGGAGTATTTCAAAAACTAAAATCTTTTATTACTGCATTAAACCCTATGGTGTCACCACTCATTAGAAGTGTCTAATCAAGACGATTCTAATGAATAGTTACACTATAGGATTTGGTGCTGAAATAAATGAAAAAAACATTGGATTTTTATCCTCTTATCTGGAGCCCTGATAAAGTGATATTATTACAGTTGGTATGGTAAAGTTCTGCTATTATGAACACTCAAAACACGCTTGTTTTCATTATTCCAGTTGGTTTGGTAAAGTTCTGCTATTATGAACACTCAAAACACGCTTGTTTTCATTGTTCAACACTTTCCATCATAGAAATACATTTTCATGCCTTGACTTAACCCATTACTCCATAAATATGCCTTTTTTGAAGCCTCTTATTATTTCTACACTAAAGAAAGTAGTCCCCCTAGGAAGTCCTGAACGTAAAGCGCGGAAGGCATTTCCAGTATATTTTAAATTATTATGGTAGCTTAAAGAAGGTTGAGAGTAAAGCATAATGCTCCTAAAGGCGCATTCCGCTTTAAGTGGTCAACTATCTTCAAAACTAGAAACAGGACATGGGAGTAAAGGGTTAAACCTCAAAAACTTTCCTCTTTACTCTGTCTAGATAAAGACCAATAAGAAATAAGTAGAATACTTCAGTAGAAGATTTACTGCTTTATTTTCTTCTCTCTTTAAGCTGCCACTTGTTTTGAGTAGTCATAATAGCAGAACTTGGTATACTAGTGTTTTAACTCATTCACCCCTGAAACTTCAAATGGACAATTCCAAGTTAAAATAAAATCTATGTCCATTTTTGACTGTTTAAGGTTGATTTAAATGAACATTTGTACATTGCTAAATGATAAACAGTGCAGACCCAGATCAGAGGGCTCCTTCAGGAGCCCTCTGATCTGAGTCTATACTGTTTGCATAGGGCATATGTACTCTTCAAAGGTACACTATTTGTTAATGCCAATGCACTTTTCCTTGAAGGATGGCTCAACTTGTTCATTTGTACAGTACAGTAAAACTTCTGTATTATTGGTTCTTGTATAGGCATCTTATTTGACAGGTTTTGGGATAATCATATATCAGTTTACCAACTCTTGGTAATTATACACTTATATAGATACACATAAATGCATTCAGGCCCAAAGGTTATAAAGAGTTTGATTTGCGTCTAAGATCGTTCTCAAGCATTTTATTGGTCAGATTTGAGCCTAGGCTCAAATCTGACCAATCAATTGCTTGAGAATGATACCAGACTCAACTCCAAAGCTTTGTGACCTTGGGATCAGGTGTATGCTTAAAACAGACTGAGAGTGAGCCAGAGATCTTCCTTAAGGAAATTTCTGCTTTACTTTCAGCCTGCTTTAGACAGCCTCTTATCAGAATTTCAAAGTCCATTATCATAAATCTTTCATGTTTTATAGAAAGCCAAACACAATGCAATCAAGTATACAAAATAACAGCAGTTTGAAAGTTTAGACAATTTAGTTTTATCTGATTGGCAAACATTTTGGAGCCTGGTCAGATGCTGGGTTATCTGGTCTGATTTGGCGGCTCTAAATGACCTTTTTGTGTCGATGGGCCGTAAAACACCATTCATTCATTCTGGTCTGATTTGGCTCCAAACTGTTGCAGTAGACATAATAATTTTAGCATACAGGTGTTAATTGTTAAACAATAACATCTTCGCCAATGATGACAAGGTACAGCGGAGAAAACGTTATTATTTCCCAATAAACGCGTTTACGCTAAAACTATTATTTCCCATGCAAATAGTTTGGAGCCAGATCAGACGCCGGGTAACCCGGCATCTGATTAGGCTCCAAACTGTTTGCCACCAAGATAAACATGAATTATCAGAATTGTCCAAAAGTTGTACTTTTCTGCATTTTAGTGCTTTGCGTTTGCGTTTAAACAGGAAAGAATAACAGTTTCTCCACTGTTTTATCCATGATAGAGAAATCCACATTACTATGTATGCTTGTAAGTTATTATTTGCCGAGACATTATAATAATTTCTTTATATTCTGTTATGTCTTTAATAATAAATCCATTACTCCATAAATATGTCTTTTCATGCCTCTAGTTATACTCCCCACAACAAATTGTTGGAGAGAGAGGGAGGGGGGGGGGGGGGGGCATAAAAGGCATAAAAAGACGTATCTGTTAGGTAATGAGTTAAAAGATGTAGTATCAAACTAACCCAAATTAACTTGTTTCTTTGTTTGTAATGGTTTATAATGGATGCCAGGTCAACTTATTTTGTATTCCCCCCCCCCCCCCCCCCCCCCCCCCCCCCCCCCCCTGTAGATTAGGAAATAAAGGCTTAAAATATTAATAGTAAAGATGGCAATAAATATCCAGGTACACTATGCAAGGGGAATAGGATTATTTGATAGCATGTACGATAAACCCTGCTACATGTATTACAAAATGGTAGTCAGTTCTAGAACCATACAAATAAGCCGCCAACGTCTAGTCATCCATGCAAGAAATAGACAGAAAAACCATCCATTCTTACAATAAAGGACCTTTTAACCCATTACCCCATAATTTCACCTTTTTACGCCTTTTATATATTCCTGCATTGAAGAAAATAGTTCCAATTTGTACAGTCATGGATATAAATCAGTACAAAAACTTTCTATATTCTAGCAGATTTTAGCTTAAAGCAGGCTGAAAGTGAAGCAGAATGTGCCCTAAGGCGCATTCTGCTTTACTTTCAACCTGCTTTAAGTGGTCACCTATTTTCAATACTAGAAACAGGCTATGGGGTAATGGGTTAACACACATTTTACAATGAAAGACACTTTATATGGTTTTGGAATTTGCATATACATGTACTTATTACCACCAAAGGGAGGTAATTCATATGAACCATACTAATATGGGATATCGCCTAGCCATCCATGCATGGGACAGACACAGACCATACCATCCATATCCTCAAAAAAGGATATTTTAAACACCCCTATACACAGGTATACTGTCCTTCGCAATGATTGACACTTTCATGGTTTTTGAAATTTTTATTTTTTTGCAAAGGGAGGTAATTCATATGAAACCACTGAATTGAAGACTAAATCATGGTTTTGTAGATAGTAATAGCTTGAAGCTAACGTTAAAGTAAAGCAGAAAGCTTTTATGGGAGCTTTCCATTTTATTTTACCTTCATCTAACTTTAACATCTGCTAGGAACAAGAAAATATTTCTTATGGTACATAACTTCGACTGTATAAATTTTAACTATTGTCACCAATGGAGGAATCAATAAAAGGCATAATTGTAGGGGATTGGGTTACCCCATTACCCCACAAATATGCCTTTAATTTATTCCTCTACTGAAGAAAATAGTTCCAATTTACTCTGTCACAAAAAAGAATTATAACAAATATTTTCTTTATTCTAGCTGATAATATCTTAAAGCAGGCTGAAAGTAAAGCAGAATGTGCCTAAAGGCACATTCTGCTTCACTTTCAACCTGCTTTAAATGGTTAACTATCTTAAAAGTTTGAAACAGGCTATGTGGTAATGGGTTAAGCTGCCACCTGCCTGTATAAAACAGCTAGATTCTTTGAGGTTTAGTTTTCTGTGTTTGTGGCAGGTTGACACGAAATGTAGGACAGCAGCAATGCAGAACTGACTATTTAATGCAGAACAACAGTTATGCTGAAAACTCTTTAGAAGGGTCCGTCTAAAGACGCCAAACCTCCCCAAACCACTCCAACCTGCCTAAACCACTTAAAAACGACCCAAACTACTTAAATTCCTTAATATCTAATCAAACAAAGCTTATAAATGGCAAATTTAAGCTAAAATAATGAAGAAATGTTAAATTAGAATTAAATTTACAATCTTTATCATTTCAAGGGGAGCAACTCATACAAAACTTAAGATAGCTATACACAGTGTTACTTCTAAATAATTAACCCATCATCCAGTAGCCTGTTTCTGGTTTTGAAGAGACAGGTATCCACTTAAAACAGGTTGAAAGTAAAGCAAAATGCGCCTTAATGCGCATTCTGCTTTACTTTCAGCCTGCTTTAAGCTACCATCTGCTAGAATATGAAACACTTTTTTTAAAAGTGGTTTGGAGAGGTTATGGGTCTTTAGATAAACTGCTTTAGAAACCTTCTTGATAATATTTGTTCTGCATTTAGCCACCACCGGTTTGAAATTATTCTCAAATTAAGCTTCTTTAAACCCCTTCTTAGCCTGTTTCGGTGGCTAAACCTTCCCAATCTGAATTCTCTGTATAGGTATACATAAGACAGAACTCTTCGTTCAGTATACAGGGTTTTGATTAATGAATCCATCAATCTGTTTGTTTGTCTTTGCCCGTTTGCTTGTCTTATCAGGTTCCAAATGCAAATTTATTTTAGGAACATGTATGATACTTTTGTAATTCATTTGACATATTATTAATGAATAAAGTTTTAAGCTTTATCCAAGTTGTTTTTTCTTTTAACCCATTACCCCATAAATATGCCTTTTTATGTCTCTAATTTATGGCTTCACTGAAGAAAATAATTCCAATTTATAGATATGAATATTTACAATGAGAAATATTTTCTATATTCTGGCAAATGGTAGTTTAACTCGTTGAGCCCTAGTGACGCATATATATTTGTTCCTTAACAAATGTGTACCTGTGAAGGGTACTCTTGTCCTATGCAAACAGTGAAGTCCCTGATCAGAGGGCTCCTGCTGGAGCCCTCTGATCAGGGACTTTAGTTTGTCATTTTGCAATTTATAAGACGAAAAAACCCTAAATAGTCTAAAATGGACCAGCCTTTATTGCAAACTGGAATTGTCCATTGGATGTTCCAGGGGATAATGAGTTAAAGCAGGCTGAAAGTAAAGCAAAATGTGCCTAAAGGCACATTCTGCTTTAATTTCAACCTAAGAGGTCACCTGTCTTCAAAACTAAAAACAGGCTATGGGGTAATTGGTTAATGTTCCTATCATGATACGACAGTATCTGCCAAATAGAATTGCCTATGAGGAGCTCACTATTACCAGGCATACCAACTGCTTGATAACTATATTAGGAATGAAATACAAGTTCTGAGACACCAGGTAAATTATTTTGAACTAATGCTTCCAAGACATTTGACCTTTTCTCCCTTTAACTCTGAGGTCCAGTAGAATCCCACCAACTCTGTCTATAACAAGAGTAGAGCCTCGTGCCCAGGTTTTCTGTATCCTCTTCCCTCTCTCTGGGGCATCCAATAGGCCCATAGCGGCAGAAATGGACATAAACCAAAACAAGAGGGCAATGATGGCCCTGGGTTGCTCACCTGATTGAATCGGCTTGATTAAGCCAACAGTTGAATCCATATTCCATGTATTCTCTCATTTGACCAAGAGATCTACCTTATGACCCAAAATTACAGGTTACAGCAATTAAGTAGATGAGGTATGGAGAGGAAGTCTAATTTAAACCCGCTGGGAACATCACTCGCGATAAGCCGGTCTGGGAGTTGTAAATTTGACCCCTGTTGTGTTTAAATAGAGATGCCGGTTGTATAACACTCATTAATATTCATGAAATGGCCGGGAAATAATTGGCCAATGAATGACAATTATGAACCATTTTCAAAATTGACCTAGATTTTGTCAAGATGGTCCTGAAAGATTGGGCTAAAACTTATGTTCACAAGCTTTTTTAAGTGCCAAGGTGAGCTTTCAGGATCACTGGATGCCCATTTGGTTCGGGAACACTCTAGCCGCTACAATTTTCATCCAATCTTCATGAAAAGTTATGACAATGTTTATCTTGAAGTCTAAGCCAAGTTTGTATGTAGGTCATGTCGGGTCAAAAACTAGGTCACTTGGTCAAATCATAGAAAAACCTTGTTAACACTCTAGAGACTACAAATCTCATTGGATCTTAATGAAACTTGGTCAAAATGTTTGCCTCATAAATATCTTGGTTAAGTTTGAATGTGGATTATGCCGGTCAAAAACTAGGTCACTAGGTCAAATCATAGAAATACCTTGTTAACCTTCTAGAGGCTACAAGTTTCATTGGATTTTAATGGAACTTAGTCAGAATGTTTGCACAATTGATATCTAGGTCAAGTTTGAATATGACTTATGTCCGGTCAAAAACCAGGTCACTAGGTCAAATCATAGGAAAACCATAACACTCTAGAGGCTACAAATCTCACCCGATCTTCATGAAACTAGGTCAAAATGTTTGCCTAATTGATATCTAGGTCGAGTTTGAATGTGGGTCATGTCAGGTCAAAAACTAGGTTAGGTCAAGTCATAGCAAAACCTTGTTAACACTCTAGAGGCTACAAATCGCATTGAATTTCGATGCAACTTGGTCAGAATGCTTGCCTATGTGATTTCTAGATCATTTTTAAATGTGGGTCATGTTGGGTCAGAAACTAGGTCGCTAGGTCAAATCATAGAAAACCTTGCTAACACTCTAGAGACTGCAAATCTAAATAGATCTTCATGAAACGTGGTCAAAATGTTTTGACTTACATTAGCTCACCTGGCACAAAGTGCCGAGGCGAGCTTTTAGTATTGCTGGATGTCCATCGTGCGTCTGTCCACAATTGTTCATTAACACTGTAGCAGCTACAAATTTCATCCCATCTTTATTAAACTTGATGACAATGTTTGTCTTGATGAAATCTAGGTCAAGTTAGAATGTGAGTCATGTCGGTTAAAAACTAGGTCAAATCATAGAAAACCCTCGTAAACACTCTAGAGGCTACAAATCTCATTAGATCTTAATGAAACTGGGTCACAAGGTTAGCCTTATTGATATCTAGGTCATATTTGAATGTGGGTTATATCTGCCCTTGTACTCTACTATACTAGAATTATGAGGTATTCCAAAATTGTTTACATGCTATACTACAAATTTGAATGGATTTAGATTGAAACGGGTGAATAGAAAGGTAAAGCTGTCAGGCTTCAGTACAACATGTGAGCGATATCAGGGCCTTCAGGCCCTCTTGTTCTAAGATTTGACCTAGTGACCTACTTTTTACCCCACATAACCCATACCCATACTTGACCTAGATTTTGTCAAGATTGTCATTCTGACAAAGTTTGATAAAGAAAGGGCTCAAATTGTGGCTACTAGTATTTACAAGCTTTTCATAAGATTTGACCTAGTGATCTACTTTTTGATCCCACATAACCCATTATCGAACTTGACCTAGAGTTTGTCAAGATGGTCATTCTGACCAAGTTTGATCAAGATTGGGTCAAAATTGTGGCTACTAGAGTGTTCACAAGTTTTTTCTATTGTGTATTTAAGGTACTTCGCATATGCGCGTAGTTTCCATACGATTGTTATGAAACTTTTCATGAAGAATGATAATAGCCTAAGAAACAATGTGTGTAAATATAGGCAAAATTTATCGTGTGGTTTGTCTTTAAGGTCTTTTTTCTGACAAAAACCTAGAATTTTGATGATTTTATTTTTCTTAAAAATGAACAAAGCTAATGACTATAATTCTCGCCCAATAAGTAGTCCACAACATTCATTACAAGAAAAGCTAAAAACATTTTGAATAAAGGAGTTCAGAAAGATGTTATCAGCTATTTAAATTTTGCAAAATGCTAAAAAATTGAATTACAAAAAACTGACTCATTCAATGTATATTTGTTTTCATTTTATTCAAATATATGGTTGATGAACTAGTCAGTCTGAAAAAATTAGAAAATATTACAGTCAGGATTTGTTGTAATAACATATTTTCTTATTAAAATGTGGGATATTTGTTGTTTAGATACAGTTACCTACCTTAGAATTAAAACTTTGTCATTAAAATGCATTATTATTTATTCATGGACTTGTATACAAGGTTTATTATATTGTTTGAACATAATTATAATTGGCAATATCGATCTTGAAAAGGTTAGCGTATTGATAAGCTTCAAGGTGTGGCTTTATAGTTCGATCAAATCATTTACATGTATACCGATTTAATTGACCTGTAAGTCATTAAACTAAAATGTACAGGTAAGTGGACATATACTTGGACCGTAAACATCACTAGTACTTATCAACGAAGACTAAACATAACATGTCTCTTGATTACTGCGTTATGGATTGACAAGTCAATAAATCGGACACTTAAAAAAAATATTTGGATCGGATGGGTCTCGAACCTATGACCTTTGGATTGCTAGTCAACCACTATAGTCAACCACTATACTAACTGCGCTATGAAGGATTATACTAATTCGTTTCAACATTTCCTTTATATGAATTTTCTAGTATAAACACGTACGAAAAAAGTCTGTGTCGTCCAGACGCATATCCGCTCGCCCGCAAGACCGACTTCCGGTAGCGAAAGGCCTTAAGAGTATTCACAAGTTTTTTCTAAGATTTGACCTAGTGACCTAAATTTTGATCCCACATAACCCATATTCGAACTAGACCTAGATTCTGTCAAGATATTCATTCTCATAAAGATAAGCCTAAAATTGCGGCTCCTAGAGTGTTCACAAGCTTTTTCTATGATTTGACCTTGTAACCTACTTTTTAATCCCACATGACCCATAATTGAACTTGACCTAGCTTTTGTCAAGATGATCATTCAGGTCAAGTTTACTTAAGATTCCGTCAAAAGGGTGACCTCTAGAGTGTACAGAAGATGTTCACGGACGCATGACACACATCGACACCGGATACAGCACGACCACAGTGCTCAGGTGAGCTAAAAATAAATCTATTGAGACCACTACATGAGGTTAGTTTTCGGCAGTTAAAAGGCAGGTGGCTGCTTAAAGCAAGATGGAAGTAAAGCATAAAGTATTTTAGGAACTTTTGTTTTACTTTCTTCTTGCTTAAGCTGTCACTTGTCCATAAAACCATCAAATAAGACGTTTTAGCTCACTTGGCATGAAGTCACAATTCGTTAGTTCACAATTGGTTCGTTAACCCTCTAGCGGCTACAAATTTCATCTGATCTTCATCAAACTTGATGACAATGTGTGTCTTGAAGAAATTTAGGTCAATCTAGGTTAATCTAGGTTAACGGACCTTGGTCAAATTGCCTCATTGATATCTAGGTCAAGTTTGAATGTGGGTCATGTCCAGTAAAAATAGGTCAAATCATAGAAAAACCTTGTCACACTCTTGAGGCTACAAAAATCATTTTAAAGCAACATGGTCAGAAAGTTTGCCTAATTGATATCTTGGTCAAGTTTAAATAATTTATGGGTTATGTCGGGTCACTAGGTCAAATAAAAAAAAATATGTGTTAACCCTCCAGAGGTTACAAATCTCATTAGATCTGAATGAAATATTGTCAGAATGTTTGCCTACATCAAATCTAGGTCAAAATCAAATGTGGATTGTGTCTGGTCAAAAACTAGGTCACTAGGTCAAATCATAGAACAAGAGGGCCTGAAGGCCCTGATATCGCTCACCTGTTGTACTGAAGCCTGATAGCATAGCATGTAAACGATTTTGGAATACAATCTCATAATTCTAGTATAGTGAGTACATCTAAGGGCAGATAATTAGAGCCTAAACAATACTGAAATGAAGCCTTTTCTAGCATTTCAAAGTATATCAAGGGCAGATAACTATTGCCATAATGATTAGATTTCAACAATAATTGCACTCCTTCGAGACTTATAGCTATACACTTTGTGTGCAAGTATAACCAAAATCCATTGAAAACTGTGGTTGCAAGAGTGTAAACGTTGTTAGATATGGCATTTTCAGCTATTCAAGGGCTGATAACTCTTGACCTATTGGTCTGATTTCAACCATAATCACACATATTCGAACTCTTATGGTAATATACAATCTGAGCAAGTTTGAAAAAGACTGGATAAAAATTGTGGCCGCTAGAGTGTAAACACCGTTAAATATGGCATTTTCAGCCATTCAAAGGTAGATAACTCCTTACCTATTAGTCCGATGTCAACCATAATCAAACTCATGTGAACTCTTTTGGTCTTATACAATCTGAGCAAGTTTGAGACAGACTGGATAAAAATTGTGGCCTCTAGAGTGTAAACACTGTTAAATATGGCATTTTCAGCAATTCAAAGGGAGATAACTCTTGATCTATTAGTCCAATTTCAACCATAGTTGAACTCATCCGAGCTCCTATAGTAATATACAATCTGGGAAAGTTTGAGAAAGATTGAATAAATATTGTGTTCTCTAGAGTGTAAACACCCTTAAATATGACATTTTCAGCAATTCAAAGGTAGATAACTCTCGACCTATTAGTCTGATTTCAACCATAATTGAACTCATTTGAACTCTTATGGTAATATACAATCTGAGCAAGTTTGAGAAAGATTGAATAAATATTGTGGCCTGTAGAGTGTAAACACTGTTAAATATGGCATTTTCAGCAATTCAAAGGTAGATAACTCCTGCCCTATTGGTCCGATTTCAACCATAATCGAAATCATCCGAACTCTTATGGTAATATACAATCTTAGCAAGTTTGAGAAAGATTGGATAAATATTGTGGCCTCTAGAGTGTAAACACTAAAATTGTTGACGACGGACATGCAAGGATTCCAAAAGCTCACCCTGAGCTAAAAATCTTAATGCTGTAGAGGTTGATTGTGGGTCATGTCATGGCATATAATCTTGGTCACTTTAGGTCAAGTTTTACATGGTGTACAAGGTGGGTGATTTAGGGCCATGGTGGCCCTTGTTTATAGTGGCCTCGATAGAGGGGTACTGCATATCAAAAGTGTAGTTTACTTCGATCATGTAAACATAATAGCAGCTGCTTCTGAGATATTTAACCATTATGGTTCAGGGTTCTAGATAAGGTGGAGCAACTAAACAGAACAAATCAAACAATTTCTCACTCATTTTAACACCGAACCTATGGTGTTACTACTCATTAGAAACGTCTCTTCTAGACGATTCTTATGAGTAGTGACACAATAGGGTTTAAAGCAGAAATAAGAATTTAGTTTTTGAAATACTCCCCTTATCTGGAACTATTATGGTTTCCTTTCACTGATTTCAAACAGCCATAGCTCTGGTAAACACCGACAATACATAATGCCGTTCGTAGAGACTCAGGATCATCTCTGTTTATCAAGTGTGCAAACTCATCAAATTAGGCAAAACATTGGAAGACTGTCGCAAACAGGCTCCAAACAGTAACTAATTTAACCCATTAACCCATAAATAATAAATAAAAGGTGTAAAAAGGCTTTCATTTATTCTTTCACTAAAAAACCCTCCAAATTTATGCAGTCACGAATATATATTATAAGAAATATTTTCTATATTTCTAGCAGATGGTAGCTTAAAGCAGGCTGAAAGTAAAGCAGAATGTGCCTTAGGCACATTCTGCTATATTTTCAACCTGCTTTAAGGGGTCACCTGTTTTCAAAACTAGAATCAGTCTATGGGGTAATGGGTTAACTGTTTGCAATGGACATAACATTTACTGGGATTCATCTTCTCCATTGTAACTACTGGTAGTAGTAGACCACCTTGGGCCCATTTCATAAAACTTCGTACCACAAAAACAGTTGCAAGTCAAAACTTTAAAATACATCTTATTTCTCCAACTAAGCCTGTCTTGTGACATCTCTTTGGAATCATCTTTTCAAGACAATCCCAAAGAGATGTCACAAGACAGGACTAGATGGAGAAATAAATAATAAATGAGACTTATAATCTGACTTACGACAACATTTGTCGAACAAAGTTTTATGAAACGGGCCCCTGCTTGTTAGCCGTCTCTGTATCCATGGGCGGAAATAAAAACAACAAACAGCAATAGGTATTTCAGTTATCAGTTCATTTACATATCGATCCTATAACAGATCTGATTGGTCGTTTTCAAGACATAATTATATGGCATTCACATGCTTTACAGCATTATGAATTATTCATGTACAAAAGTTACCAAAAATATAAAAAAAATTCTTGCAATTCCATACTCTCATGACATGGAATATATACAAAGGTGCATAGCAATCTTATATATACAGACCAGTCCAGTTTGTACCAAGCAACCATTCCGTGCAGATACATAGAAAAATCAAAAGTCTTTCATCAACATGGACCTGATTAAAATATACAAATTACATTTGCAAACAGTGTATACCCAGATCAGAGGGCTCCTATAGGAGCCCTCTGATCAGGGTCTAGACTGTTCGCTAATTTAGAGCTGTATTTATTAAACTACCCAGAATTCCAAGTAGACTGGTTCATGTTTTGGTAATTTAGAGAACCAGAAGGGAACCAAATAACCCACAATAGTTACTTATTGTTGAATGAGTTAATGTCCCTGTCCTTGGGATAAACAACATAGGACACCCTTACCCGTTCTCCCTATATTCACCACAGAACGCCACTACCCTGTATTGATCAAATTTAAAATGTACTCAATTGTCGATTCACAACTCGTTTTAAATCAATGTACATGTAGTAGCACAGAGCAAAATCAAAGTAAAGCAAAAGTCTCCTGCTGTGTACCTCACTTAATCAATTTCGTTTTCATGGAAAACTTTTTTTCTTTATTATATGAAATTTATGTTTTTTCCCCAATTAGTTGTACAAAACGAGTTTCAATCAGTTTAGACCCACATGAGATGCCAAGTTACTTGGCTTCCAATCTGGATCCGAATTGTTTGCAAAATCGGAGTTACACAATTACCCAGAGAACAGCTAAGCAGCCATTGTTGTAAACTCACTGATACCTCAAACTTCAAATGGACAATTCCAGTTTTCAATTAAGTCTAGTCCATTTGTGAGTTGCGACTTGTATTAATTTTTTTTTTTTACAATATATTTAAAACGACAAATAGTGCAGACCCTGATCAGAGGGCTCCTGTCGGAGCCCTCTGATCAGGGTCTACACTGCTTGCATAGGCAAAGGTTCTCTTCATTTAACTCGATACACTGCTTTGAACAGGGTACATAATATATAGGAATTATTTTGGTTGAATTGGTTAACAAATTGTTCATCCGCACATCTTTAAAATGGTTGCTTAATACAGGTTTGACTGTATCTCTTATAACAATCGTTTGCCCGCCACACAATGCGCACACGACTATCAAGGACACGGTAGATTTATGTGAAAGTGTGACTAGAAAGATACCTGGCACTGTCATGTGTTGGCTTCAATAAATAAATATAACCAGTGGGTCTAGCTATCATCTGAGGCTTAACCCATTACCCCATAAATACGCCTTTAATTTATTTCTCAACTGAAGAAAATAGTTCTAATTTATACAGTTATGAATATATATCATAAGAAATTACTTCTATTTTCTAGAAGATGGTAGCTTAAAGCAGGTTAAAAGTAAAGCAGAATGTGCCTTAAGACACATTCTGCTTTACTTTTAACCTGCTTTAAGTGGCTACCTATCTTCAATACTAGAAACAGGCTATGGGGTAATGGGTTAAGCTTTGTTCAAGGTCTATACAGTCCAACAGGTAAGGAAATGCAATGATGTTGATACTGGTGAGTTTCAACCCTGACCAGTAGTTTTGTCCTTTGAAGGCCGGCCAGTCTGGGTACAAAAGTCTGACTAAGGGTACACATCAATTGCATTATTAAACACAAGTGCTTAATGCAGGACAAAAGTAAAGCGAGAAGATCTTGACCCTTTCCCCCATTGAAGCGCCTTTTAGCGTATTGAATTTATTTATCCACTGAAGAAAATGGTTCCAATTTTTACAGCCATGAAAATGAATATAAGAAATATTTTGCAAATCCTAGCAGATGATAGCTTAAAGCAGGCTGAAAGTAAAACAGAATGCTCCTTCAGGCGCATTCTGCTTTACTTTCAGCCTGCTCTAAGTGGCCACCTATCTTCAAAACTAGAAATAGGCTATGGGGTAAAAGGTTAAAGAAGCTGTCTGCCTTACATCTGTCCAGATTGTATATGACTGGAATAGACACCTACAATCACCACTCTTTATCATCTGCTTCAAAGCCTTAATACTGTTGTCTGTACAACCATTTCAAAGTTACAATTTAAGTACCCAATAGAATTTTTATAGTATTGATTTCATTTGATTTGATTTGTTTTGATTTTACGTCGCTTTCAAAAGTATTTCAGTCATATCGCGACGTCCAGCTAATTATAGGTGGAGGAAGACCCCAGAAGTCCTTTATGCACTGTTTCAGGCACAAATCGGCAACTGGGCAGAACCACGACCTTCCGCAAGCCAGCTGGAAGGCTTCCCCACATGAAAAATCCGAATGACCCTACTGAGATTCGAACTCACAGCGGTGAGGAGCTTAGTGATGTAAGTCACAGTGACTAGGCTTTACAGTATTGAAGACAGGCCATCACTTAAAGCAGGTTTAAAATAAGGCAGAATGTGCTTATAAAGGCACATTCTGCTTTACTTTCAGCCTGCTTAAAGCTACAATCTGTTTGGATATCAAAATATTTCTTACAGTACATATACCATAATTATTCATGACTGTATAAAGTGGAAATCACGACTGTATAAGGTGGAACTATTTTCTTCAGTAAAGGAATAAATTAAAGAGGTTAACATGGGTATCTATGGAGTAATGGGTTACGTTAGTATGACTAAAAATATTGATGTAAATAGTTATGGTCCTGATTTGATGATTCAAACTAACGGTATTTGCAAAGTTGACGTTCGTCACTAGTGAGTTCAGCTGTCACTGTTTGCAACCTGTTTGGCGGTTTGTGCCCCATGTGCAGCGTGCACGGTGTTTCGAACCAGGTAGCCAACTCACAATTGATGGCCATCGACAGCCAAAGATTTCTGTGCTGAACTCATGACAAGTATGGCAATAAAAAGGTTAAATCAAGAAACAAGTAAAACTCAGATAAATAAATGGATTCTCAGTAGACACCATAACAAAAATTATGCATAAATAGTACAGTTTAACCTCTCTATTACGACCACTAAGTTGTGTTAACTATTGGGTGTGGTTAAAGCAGATGACTGCTTAAAGCAAAGTGACTTAAAAACAGCTCATTAAGGAGCTTCTGTTTTACTGTCACTTGCTTTAAGCTGTCTTTTATACAATCAATTAGCCTTCCTTTTAGTAGTCGTAATAGAGAGGTTTTACAGTTTTTGTAAATAGTTACTTGTGGCAAGTGACCACTCTGAACAAAATGAATTGGGAGTCATAATAAATCTTTGAACACTAAGTAATATTGTCAGCAACAATTATCCTCTTCTTCTGTTCTAAATACAGAATTTCTAAATATAGAATTTTCAAAGAAAATAAATATCCAAATAGGATCAGAGTGTCAAACAATTTAGATCTTGACGAGACGACGCCTTATGCAGCGTCTCATCAGGATCCAAACTGTTTACAAAGAAAATCACGGTTTCACCACTAGCATGCTAAGAACCCTTTCATGATCAAATTATTTGGGAGATTTTTACGCCCTCACCGCTTTATTGACGTCACGGTCTGCTTCAGTATTGTTATCTGCAAGACACATTTCAGTTAGATTTAAGGTTGTATGACTTAATAAATATCGATACTAGTGTCAAACAGTTTGGGTCCTGATCAGACGCTGCGTTACCCGGCGTCTGATCAGGACCCAAACTGTTTGCAAACACACTTTTAAGTGTCATTGAGAGTGAAAAGGGATAATGCAGGCCAGAAGTAATTTACAAACTTCCTGTAATCACTATAAAAATTCATAACATTAATGTTTATCTGCATTAAGCAGTCATTTATGTTCAGAGATCTCCTAACAAGCGGACATTTATAGTACAAGTTAAACAATAGTTCTTCATAAGAATATGTAACTAGGATATTCCAAGGTATTATCACTATTCCTTCAAATCTTAAAAATATATGTAGAAAAGAGTTACTTAAATCCAATTATGTTTTCCAAAATGTGAATTAAATGAGGGTGTGGGGTGAATTATCTAACATGTTCAATATTGCAGTAATGCTGCTCAAAAGTTGGCCACAAATCAGTCATTGTAATTTGTAACAGTTTCAATTTAATCTTTTACCCAATAGAAGCTTCTTTTAGCACATTTAATTCATTCCTACACTGAAGAAAATAGTTCCCATTTATACAGCCATGAATATGTATTATCATAAATATTTTATATGTTTTGGCAGAAAATAGCTTAAAGCAGGCTGAAAGTAAAGCAGAATGCGTCTAAAGGCGCATTCTGCTTTACTTCCAACCTGCTTTAGGTCGTCACCTATCTTTAAAACTTGAAACAGGCTATGGGGTGAAGGGTTAACTCTTTCAGCACTAAGTAACTGCTGTCCACTGAATATGTATGCCTAAACAAGAATTTGTGAGACAAACAGTTTGGATCCTGATCAGGCCCCATGTTTAGTGGGGCCTGATTTGGATCCAAACTGTTTGCGGGTCTTGAGTCTTAAAAGGGTTAATGCTTTCAAATCTGTGTCCAACCTCTCCAAGGTTAGAACAGTCCACAGAAATGTGTAGATCTCTTACAATACTGATTTTTCTCATCAAGTCTCATCTTATTCAGTCAATAAATAAATGATCCATTTGCATAGTCTCCAGAGGTGTGTTACCACAATATTCTAAGATACATCACAAACAGTGTAGACCCAGATCAGAGGGCTCCTATAGGAGCCCTCTGACCTGGGTCAACACCATTTGCAAAGTATTGTATAACGGTACTTGCTCCCACACTTTAAGGATTGAATGTCATTACTCATATATTATTACCTTAATTCAGATACCGGAAAACACAATTGGCCTTTAAGCTATAAAAATTACATATAGTTATACACATACAACATTCTTTTGTGTGCTGGTATCAAAAATAGATACAAATGTAAGTCTATATAATAATGACCAGGAAGCACTATAGCACAAAATACTGTTTCTGTCATCTTTCTTTGTTATTCTAATAAGGCTGTCATATACCCACTCATTCATAGCTTTTATCAGTTATTAACCCACAGCCTGTCTTAGTTTTGATAGGTGAACACTTAAAGCAGCTTGCAAGTAAAGCGATTCCTTAAAGCAAACTGAAGATAAAGCAGACATCTGCTGAGGAGGAGCTTTCTGTTTTACTTTCAAACTGCTTTAACCACCAACTTGTCTTAAACAAGCTATGAGAAAAGGATAATTATGATGTTCATTTTTTTAATATCATCTATGTTTTTCATTGGATTGACCGATAATAACGTGTCCTTTGCATGTCTACTGCTTTCCTAGTTTTGGAATAGCTGATGCGACAAGTCTGTTTGACTCATTTACCCCTAAAGGCTACAACTATAAATGGACAATGCTAGTTTCCAATTAAGTCCAGTCCATTTTTGATTATATATAGTTGATGTGAATATTATATATTGCACACTCACAAACAGTGCAGACCCTGATCAGAGTGCTCCTGCAGGAGCCCTCTGATCAGGATCTACAGTGTTTAGATAGGACAAATGTACTCTTCACATGTACACTGTTCGTTAATAATGAGTATCATTGTCACTAGGGTTGAATGTGGTGAGACTTAACAATATCAAATAAATCAACATAACACTTAATTTATTTAAGAGTAATACGGAACTGCAGACAAGGTATTTCAAATACTACCAAACATCTCCACTGAGACCTATGTTGTGACTTATCACCAGACTGCTCCCCTATGATGTCACAACATAGTGTCTGGTAGACATTGACCCATTACACCATAAATACACCTTTTAACTCCTTTAATTTATTCCTGCACTGATGAAAATAGTTCCATTTGATACAGTAATGAATGTTCAACATAAGAAATATTTCCTATAATATCTTTGCCAATTAAAGCTTAAAGCAGGCTGAAAGTAAAGCAGAAAGCGCCTCAAGGCGCATTCTGCTTTACTTTCAACCTGCTTTTAAGTGGTAACCTGTCTTCAAAACTGGAAACAGGCCATGGGGTAATGGGTTAAGGCGAAAATCTTGGAAATTTACCCTTATCTGAAGCACTTATATAATAATTTGCATAGATATTTAAACTCCATAATTTAATATTCGTCATCAACAGTAACCCCAAAGGGTTCCCCTAATGGTCTCTTTAGATCTGTATAACAAGGATTGAATCTCTGAAAACCAGAAGAAAAATACATTTGAGCTGTGCCATGACAAAAACAGGCTTATTACAATGCAACATTGTACAGACCATGCAACATTGTCATCCCAGGCTCTGTATCTGAATTTGATCTATACTGCCAAATACGGTATATAATACATCAAGAATGCAATTAGCTAGTTTCTCTCTCAATAACCCAGTTGGCATCATTACCTTTCCCTCAATAGCCATAAGTGTAAATTGCCTATATCCAACTGTTCAAAGATGGCTGCTCAACCCTTTACCCAATAGCCTGTTTCTAGTTTTGAAGACACATTACCACTTAAAGCAGGTTGAAAATAAACCTCATTCCTCCTAAAGGAAACATTCTGCCTTATTTTCAGCCTACTCCAAGCTCCAATCTGGAAAATGCATTTTAAATTTCATAAACTTTCACGATTTTCTAGCTGAGGACTCTCTTTCTTAGTGTAGGAGTAATATGAGGCATGAACAGGTATTTCATGGGTAATAAATTAAGGCAGACAGTATTCAACATCATCATTGAATACTCATATGTTGGTGTTATAAGAAAGAACCGACAGAAGCACCCTATGGTACATATGTGGAGGCAAACTGAAGGGCTCCAGATAAGAAATCCAACATTTTCTCACTCATGTCAGTATCAAATCCTATGGCGTAACTACTCATTAGAGACAATTCTAATGAGTAGTGACACCATAGCTTTTAATACAGAAATGAACATTTTAGTTATCTGCAGCCCTGCGGAAAAAAGGTAAGTCTGTATTGCACAATTCACTATAACAAGTGCTGTATTTCGAGGTACAGTAAAACCTCTGTATTACGACCACTAAATGTGTGAATTATTAAGGCGATTAAGATAGGTGACTGCTTAAAGCAAGGTGACAGTAAAACAGAAAGCTCCTGAAGGAGCTTTCTGATTTACTGTCACCATGCTTTAAGCTGTCATTTGACTTTTATACAATTGATTAGCCTTATTTTTAGTGGTCGTAATAGAGAAGTTTTACTGTATTTGCCATAAACTTTTTTAATAACCTCTCAGTACAATACTTATATTATACTTTCCAAGTAGATGTAAAAATATCTATACACAGAGGCAGTATGACAATAAACAATATGGGATTTGCACAAACATAAAATATTCAGATTTCCAGTTTCCAGCTTGAAAAGAGTGATCTAATGAGTAGCCACACCATTGGATTTTAGTATTTTAGTATTTTAAATACTCCCCTTATCTGATGCATTATTGGTTTTAACAAGCACCTTAGAGCTGATATCCCCTGCCGCAGCGATTGTCCAGAAGAAAGTGGCAAACTTTAATGTGGGAGAAAGGGGCAAATGGTGATCACCTGTCTTTAAAGATCAACATTGAAAAGCTTTTTACAAAGTTTTATAAAATCCATTCAATTTTGTACATGTTAAAGCCTAAACAATACAAAAAATAAAGCCGTTTGTAGCATTATAAATCTAAGTATGACAGGGGCAGGTAACTCTTCATTGAAATTCAACAGTAATTAAACACTTTCAAGAATTTATAATTGTGTGCAAGTATTATTAAAACAAGAGGGCCAGAATGGCCCTTGATCGCTCACCTGACCATGGTGACACTAGGATGGGTCACGTGATTTCAGAAAAGAAGATTTGTAAAAGGTGACCCCCAGGGTGGGGCCAATTTTGACCCCAGGGGCAAAATTTGAACAACTAAGATAGAGGACCTGTAAACAATGATATGTGCAAAATATCTAAACTCAGTTTTACTATGGTTTCACACAAGAAGATTTTTGAAGTTTTCATTGAAAAAATCTATTTTTAGCTCCGGTGACCCAGATATGCAACAGACCAAAACCAATTCATCCATATATGTGAAGGACCTCTAAAAGTTACATCATGCCAAATATCAAAGCTCTGGCCATATTGGTTTCTGAGTAAAAGATGTTTGAACATTTTTCTATATAACTCTACGTAAAACGGTGACCTCCGGGGTGGGGCCAATTTTGACCCCAGGGACAAAATTTGAACAACTAAGATAGAGGACCTGTAAACAATGATATGTGCAAAATATCTAAACTCAGTTTTACTATGGTTTCACACAAGAAGATTTTTGAAGTTTTCATTGAAAAAATCTATTTTTAGCTCCGGTGACCCAGATATGCAACAGACCAAAACCAATTCATCCATATATGTGAAGGACCTCTAAAAGTTACATCATGCCAAATATCAAAGCTCTGGCCATATTGGTTTCTGAGTAAAAGATGTTTGAACATTTTTCTATATAACTCTACGTAAAACGGTGACCTCCGGGGTGGGGCCAATTTTGACCCCAGGGACAACATTTTAACAAATTTGATAGAGGGCCTGTAGACGATGCTATGTACAAAATATCTAAACTCAAGTGTACTATGGTTTCAGAAAAGAAGATTTTTGAAGTTTTCATTGAAAAAATCTATTTTTAGCTCCTGTGACCCAGATATGCAACAGACCATAACCAATTCAACAATATGTATGAAGGACTTCTAGAAGTTATACCATGCCAAATATCAAAGCTCTGGTCATATTAGTTCCAGAGAAAAAGATGTTTGAACATTTCACTATATAACTCTAGGTCAAACTGTGATCCCGGGGCGGGGCCAATTTTGACCCCAGGGACAAAATTTGAACAACTTTGATAGAGGATCTATAGACAATGCTATGTGCAAAATATCTAAGCTCAGTGTACTATGGTTTCAGACCAGAAGATTTTTTAAGTTCTCATGGAAAAAAATCTATTTTTAGCTCCGGTGACCCAGATATGCAACGGACCGGAACCAATTCAACAATATACGTCAAATACCTCTAGAAGTAATACCATGCTAAATATCGAAGCTCTGGACATATTGCTTTCAGAGAAAAAGATGTTTGAACATTTCACTATATAACTCTATGTAAAACGTTGACCCCCGGGGCGGGGCCAATTTTGACCCCAGGGGCAAAATTTGAACACCTTTGATAGAGGACCTATAGGTAATGACATGTGCCAAATATCTAAGCTCTGGCTCTTGTGGTTTGTGACAAGAAGATTTTTTAAGATTTCCTTATTTTTTCACTTTGGTTGCCATAGCAACCAGAGTTCTGCATGGTTTCAAATTCTTTGAACAGGTTTGAAAGAGCTTGACCCAAGGAACATTCCTGTGATGTTTGGTTGCAATCAGGCAAGTGGTTTTGGAGAAGAAGATGTTTGAAGAAATTGTTGACGCACAACGCACGACGCACAACGACGGACGCCGGACATTGACTGACCACAAAAGCTCACCTTGAGCACTTTGTGCTCAGGTGAGCTAAAAAATTCAGAACTGTAGAATTTACTAGAGTGTAAACACATTTTCAACTCATCAAGGGCAGAGTATTCTTGACTAATTTTCACATTTTCGACAATAATTGAACTCATTCTATAAATAATAGCCATATATGATTTAATTTTTTTTTTCAAAATCCATTCACATTTGTACACAATAGCATGTAAACAATAAAGCCATGTTGAGCATTACTAAGTACATAAAGGGCAGATAACTCTTGCCACAAAGTATCCTTTTTTGACAATAATTGCAACCCTTATATTTATATACATCGTGTGTAAGTTAAATCAAAATCCATTAAAGACTGTAGTTTCTAGATGGTAAAAACTGTTAAATATGGTTTTTTCGACTCATCAAGGGCAGATAACTGTTGACTAGTTTCTCCGTTTTCAAAAATGATAACAATTATTTGAAAACTAATAGCCATACATAGTTTAAGATTTTTTTTATCAAAATCCATGCATATTTATAGATACTAGGATGTAAACAATATTAAAATAAAGCATTTTCTAGCATTTCTAAGTACATCAAGGGCAGATAACTCTTGCCACAAGTATCCTTTTTTGACAATAATAGCACACCTTCAAGAACTTTTACTTATAGACATTGTGTGCAAGTATCATTTAAATCCATTCATAATTGTAGTTGCCAGAGAGTAAAAACAGTGAAATATGGCCTTTTTACTTATCAAAGATAACTCATGACTAATTTCTCCGTTTTCAACAATAATCAAATTCATTTGAAAACTAATAGCCATACATAATTCAAGAAAGTTTTTTCAAAATCCATGCATATTTATAGGCTCTAGTATGTAAAAAATATCAAAATAAAGCATTTTCTAGCATTTCTAAGTACATCAAGGGCAGATAACTCTTGTCACAAGTATCCTTTTTTACAATAATTGCACACCTGCAAGAACTTGTACTTATAGACATTGTGTGCAAGTATAAACAAAATATGTTGAATACTGTAGTTGCTAGAGTGTAAAAACTGTTAAATATGGCATTTTTAACACAAAAAGGGCAGATAACTCATAAATTCCTAAAATTTTCTGAAATTTTTTTGATTTCCCACGGTGCTCCTATGATGACAAATAAGTATACCAAGTTTCATCCAAATCTGTTTATCGGTTTTGGACGGACAACGTGACGGACGCACGCACTGACGGACAGACCTAAAACAGTATCCCTCTGCCTTTCGGCAGGGGATAATAAATATATGACTATTGAAAACTGATTGCTCAACTGCTTGTTACCACAGGCGAGAAACAGAATCCAGATAAGAGGAGTATTTCCAACGCTAAAAAACGTATGTCTGCAAAAACTCTATGGTGTCACTACTATGAAGAACTGTCCTGCAGGAATAACTCCGAGAAGTAATCACACCATATGGTTTGATACTGATACTGACATAGTCCCAAGAAAATGTTTGAAAAGTTAATAATTAACTCCCTCTTATCTGCAGCCCTGGATTTAAAATATCTTGACAACTTGGCTCTAGATAACTGTGTAATTTATTTATTATCAACATTTTTTCTCCTATTTGCCTCCACCAAATTGTATGTTGTGACCACTCATTACGATTCTAATGAGTGGTCGCAACATCAAGTTTGGTGGAGGCATAAGGATTTTAATTGTTTAGATACGCACTTTATCTGGAGCGTTTACATTTTCTTAACAATAACGCAGGCCTGTTTACTTGTTCATTTTGCCTTCGTTTTATGATATGGTAATGAATGTTTCAAATATCAAAACATGATCGACACACAAAACTGCAAATAGATAGAATGAAGATGGACGGACAGAAAAATACTAGTATTTGTATTATATTGAAATAGTTACAAGTTTAACACATTCAACCCTACTGACTGGTATACTTGTCATTAACAAACAGTATACCTGTGAAGCGAACACTTGTCCTATGCAAACAGTGCAGACCCTGATCAGAGGGCTCCTGCAGGAGCCCTCTGATTCGGGTCTGCAATGTTTGTCATTTTGATATATACTATAATAGATTGAAATCAAGTTTAAATAGTCAAAAATTGACTAGATTTGATTGGATATTGAAATGGTCCATTAAATGTTTCAGGGGTGAATTGAGTTAAAGACTGTAAACAAAGACTTACAAGGCTAAAAGTCTCCTGTTGCTGAAACCCATTACTCCATAGATGAGCATTTTAACACCTACAATCTATTCCTCTACTGAAGAAAATGGTTCCAAATAATAGTCATGAATATGTATTTTCTATATTCTAGCAGTTGGTAGCTAAAAGCAGGCTGAAAGGAAAAGTAGAATGTGCCTTCTGGCACAATCTGCTTTACTTTCAACCAGTTTTAGGTGGTCATCGGTTTTTCAATATTAGAAACAAGCTCTAATGGGGTAATGGATTAATCACTCCAACAAATGTTGTGACTTATCATTAGAATCATCTTTAACTCTTTCAACACCATGGACCTGTTTTAAATATATACTCATTACATTTGCAAACAGTGTAGACACAGATCAAAGGGCTCCTATAGGAGCCCTCTGATCAGGGTTTACACTGTTTGCTTATTTAGAGCAGTATTTATTAAAACTACCCAGAATTCCAAGTAGACTACTAGATCTACAGGGGAACCTAATAATCCACAAGTTACTTTTCACTGAAAGAGTTAAGTTTTTCATAAGTGGACACAACATAGGGTTTGGTGAAGATGTAAGGATTTTAGTATTTGATTTAACATTGAAATACTGGTATGTTCGGCTCAAACAATCAAAATAAGTAAATTAAATTGAAAACAGATTGGAGCCAGATCAGTTGCTTGGTAACCTGTCATTTGATTAAGTTCCAAACTGTTTGCCACTCCAATAAAAATAAATCAAAAATTTCAAAACCTTTCATTTTCTTCATTTCATTGCATTGCGGTTTAGTTTCGTACAAACAGGAAAGAATAAAGTGTTCTCCATTGTATGGGTAAGAAAAAAATATCGGTAGAGACATGTGACAAAAATGGAATGAAATGTAAATATGGCCAACATTTGAAAAACATGATATGGATTTCTATATAAGAATACTGTTCACAGCAGAGTCTAGATCATCACTGACCATCGGACTGTCCGAGCCCTGCGCACCATCATCATTGAGCAGAGGTAAACCACTGGAGCTACTGTAGGAAGAATCTGATTGGCTAGTGGTCCTATAAAACTGATTTGATTGGCTGTAAGTGTAGCCAGGGTCAGTAGGGTCTCCTGGAACCTCCTGGCTGAGACTAAGAATTGAGTTTATTGCACTTTCCATTTGGGCTTTAACTTCCTGATCTGACTCCTGGTCTGAATTATCCTCCACAACTTGAACACTAGCTGAACTCTCCCACAGGTTTTTACCCTCTTCAGTTTCATCTCCCGCTCCACGGGCAAGGCCATTAATGCTGTCAGAGGGGTAGTAGGAATTTTCCTCACTGTCCGAGAGGTTTTCTGTGATTGGTTGATACATGTTAAACTTATCCAGATAGTCCCTATTTTCACTATTTTTCTGCAAGTTAACATTTATTACATCACTACTGTCATTTGATACTGGAGAATGACTTGGTAAGTAGGAGGAGCTAGAATTAACTGCCGAAACCTCCGTCATACTTTGAAATGTATGCAGTTTTTCTACTGAAGAAGGCATCATATCATTAGACTCTTCTGTACCGAAGTACATCGAGTCACCTGTCAACTCATAATTTCTACTCTCAGAGTCTCTTGTCATTTGGCTCTGTATGCTTGTATAGTTTGTGGCCTGTTCTGAAACATTTGAGCTCTGTCGGCTCAGCTGATTGGATAAATCCTCTTCATCATCTGTTTGAGAATCATGTGAATCCTCTGATATAGTAATTGCTGCTTGCTCGGCTTCTTCATTCATGTCATCACTATCATTTGCATATTCGTTTGTATCATCACTATCAGCACTAGTTGCTGTATCCATTGTTTCTTCACTGACGGTACCCTGTAAACCAGTCCCTCCCATGTTAACATCAAGCCTACTATCCATACTCGACCTAATGCTGTCAATACTTCCACGCTTAAAGGAACTACTGTAATTCAATCCATCAGATCTAATAACAAGTTTTTTAACACGCTCACATTTCTTCAGACTTTCTTTCTCCTGTTTAATCCCAAGACTTAACTCATCATATTTGTCAACAAATTCAGTCTTTATAGTAACCTCTTCCTCCATTTCTTCTTTCACTTTAACCTTTACATCCACAGGGCTGCTGTCAATATATTGCTCCTGTTTGACTGTACACTTTGAACTATCATCAGTGGAAGAACTGAGAGGTCTCAAGATACTCATGGGCATCGGGACAAATGATTCTGAAATAACATAAAACGGTTTTTATTGTTTACATTCATCGAGTCATGAAAACTTCCAATTGTACAATTCTAGTATCCAATAAAGTCTAGTCCATTTTTAACTATTTAGGAAAGTTTTCTACACTGTATTGCAAAATGACAAACAGGGCAGACCTTGATCAGAGGGCTCCTAGGACTCCTCTGATCTGGGCCCACACTGTTTTCACAAGTGTACTCTTAACAAGTACAATGTTTGTAAAGGGCATATATACACATCAATAGGGTTCAATGGACCAACTCTTGACAAGTATTTAACTCAATACACAATCAATACGTCTTTTTAGGCTTTAAATTATTCCAACATTGAAGGAATCAGTACAGTCAGGGATAGTTACCATAAGAAATATTTTCTATATACTATCAGATGATATCTTAAAGCAGGCTGAAAGTAAAGCAGAATGTGCCTTAAGACACATTCTGCTTTACTTCCAACCTGCTTTAAGTGGTCAAATATTTTCAATACTAGAAACAGGCTATGGGGTAATGGGTTAAACCATTAACTTCTTAGCTCCACAAGACCCTATCTTGTGACTAAACAAAGTATCGTCTCGCAAACATGAAAGAAGAGATTGCTGGACATGTTCAGTAAACTCATTAACCCATAAATACGCCTTTTTAGGCCATTTAATTTCTTCCTCCACTGAAGAAATTAGTTCCAATTTATACAGTCATGTGAAATATTTCATTATTATAGCAGACGGTAGCTTAAAGCAGGCTGAAAGTAAAACAGAATGCCTTGCTTTCAACCTGCTTTAAGTGGCCACCTATCTTCAATACTAGATAAAGGGTTAAGCTTCTCCAATAGAGAGCCCTGTAACAGTGTCGATACCAGATAAGAAAGATACCAAGGCTACTCAGAAAAGATTACTGGTCTGAAAAATATTTTCAAAACCTATTTGTCCTGAAAGACAAGACTAAAATTTACTTGTGTTATAAGACATTAAATTTTTCCATAAACACTACATCAATAGGCATATGGATGTTGTTTTAACCCATTTGTGCCTGGATACTGCATTTCACTCTCCCTGTATACTGGCAGGATGATTTCAATGTAGATATTAAAGGGTGATCTAAAGACACTTCAGGGCTTGTTTATACAGAAAAATATTTCATATATAGCAAATAGTGCAGACCCTGACAAGATGCCACATAATCCAGTGTCACTTCAGGGCCTACACTGTTTGCTAATGTCCACTTTAGTTGACACTAGGCTTAAATGGGTTAGTGAGTTTTCATGACATTCTTACGACATTCTTACAGTATAACTTCTCTCCAGCCTTCAACAAGCAAAGCAAAACGGAATGTTGGATGCTTAATGCCTGACAAAGTAATGGAGAAGCTCCTAGGGGGCTTTCTCCGTTACTTATTTCCTGCATTTAGCTGCCAAGAGAAAGTTGCCATTTTGGCCGTAGATGGCCATCGATTACGAGTTCGCATCCGGTCTTCTTTACAATGGAGAAAACGTTATTCTTTCGTTCAAACACAAATGCATTGCAATGAAATATAGTAAATGACAACTTTTTGACAATTTTGACAACCAGTTTTAATCTGAGTGGCAAACAGTTTGGAGCCTAATCAGACGCGGGCAAACTGTTTGCAATGAAAATAATAGTTTAAGCGCAACCGGCGTTATTTGGAAAGTTAACATTTTCTCTACTGTACTCTGCACACGGGGCACAAAGGGGCTAACCCAAACAGCAAACAGTGGTAATTGAACACGCTACATACCTGGATCAGTCTGTATAAGGCGTCTCTCCTCCTCTATCAGCTTTCTCAGCTCTTGATTCTGCATTCTCTGTAGCATGACCAACTCTGAGGAAGGCTCTACCCTCTAAAACAAAACAAAGCAGATATATGAGTAACATTATCAAAGTGTAGGGACTGGTAAACTTAAATTTAGGGTTCCAGATAAGGAGAGTATTTCAAAAACTAAAATCTTATTTC